>OY978221.1:14854705-15485871 GCA_963854785.1 Vaccinium vitis-idaea
GAGAAAAGTGCAACAACCTTAGATATGATACTTCTCTTTAGTTTTCCCTCTTTACTTTCTATCAACATCTTATCAAAACTCGCTTGACGTTGTTGATTACTGAGATTTCTTTTTGATCTAGACTTGATAGATGAATTTTCAAATAAAGAGTCCATTTTTATTTAAAAGAGGTGACTGATGAAAGAAGGAGAAGTGGTTGAGAAAATTTGGGAGGAAGATATGGATGAGTGAGAGGATTTTTTTTTTTCAACACATTACGTTTGTGGGGAGAAGAAATAGGAAGGGATAAGAAAACTGGAGAAATTGTAGGAGTGATTGAGAGATGAGATTTTATACAAGTGCACTACGGTAAGTTTTGAATTTTTTTGGTAACCCGCCTATTGAATTGTTAAATTTGAATTCATGCCAAAATTTTAGGAGAACAATTTGTTTCAATTTTGGTCAAATTCGAATTCACATTGATAGGGCGCCTAATTTTTAGGAGGAAATTTTGGAGGAAACTAAACAAATTTTACCGGAGATTTGGCGCCTAATTTTTAGGAGGCTATTTTGGCAGTAAAAAAATTCACGTTAGAATTCTTCTTCCATGGTCATAGTTGGAAACAACTCACAATTATTGCCCAAATTCAATATGGATAGGGGTGTGGAATCTAGTTGTAAAAGGAGTAATTGATCTCGTAACCCCAAAGAGGGGTAAATTAGGAAAGGTAACATAAATTTAATACTAATGCTATGACTCCTTAAAAAGTTGGATTCCCCAAAAGTAACCAGCAATTTGGAACGGAGGGAGTAATAATTTAGAGATATTATAACAGATTGTCCCTCTTGTGTCAGTCAGCTCTGTTGTGTTATGAAATCTGCTAATATTGAGAGAATATTTGTTTTTGTCAACCCAAGTGCCATTTTTCGGACAACCGTGCAACTCATTGGACGTTCAAAATCATCTTTGATTGCAATTTACTGAAGGATGTTGAAAATGACAAGCTTGTTTTTGTTCTGTATGATTTGGGGTAACTATCTCAACACTTTATATTATTCCTTGTCGTCAAATTAAAATGCATATTGAGTAACGTAAGCAAATTTCTGTGTGACTTGTCAAATTTTAGGGTTCATTGGGTATTATTAGTCATTGATATATCATTTTCAACAATTTACTATCTCGATTCACTTCTGCTTGATCAAATCCATCCAAACATTCAAGTCATGTTTAGCGCGTAAGTTTATCGAATTGAGATTGGATTAGAGTTTTTTTATGCATTGTGTTGACTTGTTAAAATATTTCATGTGAAGTGCTATGAGAAGTTACTATTCTTCAAGGACTAACGCAAGGAAGAGGAGTCTTACCTGGATAACATTTAGGGTATAGCAGTATAGGGGTGTGTACTAGTTGTTCTTGTTTCAGAGTTGGTTATTGATGATTTTTTCTAGTAAGTATCAAAATATTTGTGTAGTGCCCGTGACAACCCACGCATGTTGAATGTGGGTTTTTATGTTATGAGATATATGAAGACTTGATTGCTGACCAGAGCATCCTGAGCAAAGGAAATGTGCGATAATGTTTCTTACATTTTCTTATTGTTTTCATTGGTTGCCTTGACATTAATATTTTTGTTCAAATTTGGTCTTGCGCGTAGTTTAATGGAAAGACAACTTACACAAAAGCCGAAATCGAGGAAGTAAGAGTCGAGTGGATGAATTGTGTTCTGGAACATCATATTTAAGGTATGTAACTTCCTTCGCCCGTTAGGATATTGTGTTATCATACTATATGGTTCTTCTATTTGGGGAACTAGTTTCTTGAAATTTTGTGTAAGCCTTGTCGATGATCAAGGATTGTTGAGCTGAGTATTGGCCTGCTTTCTTCTTGGAGTTTTGTAGTTTTGTCTGTTGATTCGAATTATGTCTATTGATGTGGTTGAGGCTATGGCTATTGATGTTGTGTCTATTCATACAAATTATAGAGGCTAATACTGCTACTGGAAATCTTTTAAGAGAAGTCTATTGCTTTTACTTCTACTGTCCCAAATCTATGATCGAGATGTCAAAAGAGGATTGTTTCAGATGGGTTGGATGGTGCTTGATTGGGGTGTTGATGCTTCTGGCAATGTTGCTTGGATGGGGTGTTGTTGTTGTTTCCATTTTACCTACTGGATTGGCTTATTTATGTAATGGGCTCATAAAACTTGATCGTTCTAGGGGGAATCCATCTTAGCATGTAATTTTGGTTATCATATTGGTTGACAACTTGTAAATTTTTTGTTTCCCTCTAGGTCCGTGGCGGCATATGATTGTCGTTTGGTTTGATGCCAACATTATTGGAATGCTTCCTTGCGCTGTGATGCCTTTTGTCTTCGGATCCCTTTAGTCTTTGTAATCTATTTCCAAAGATAATAAATATCTTCTTTGCCTTTCAAAAAAAAAAAATGAAGCTTTTTTAAACCCTAACCCAATTTGGCCAAGTCTTTAGATATTAGCGATATCGTCTCTACGAAAGTTTCAATAGAGTTGTAATTGCTTCTGATAGAAAATTTACTTGACAGACTCTGCATCCCTTGGAGCTGCACTGAGGGCTGCTCATGGTTGAATGTGCAACAGGAAGGGTAGTTTTGTGCCCATCTCAATTATACACTCTTACAAGTTGGACAAGACATCTCTTGGGTGAAAGAGCTTTCTGCAGTTGCTGGAGACCAAGAACTCATTGCGAAGTATGGTTTTCTCATGAAGAAGACTAGCTAGCGCGTACATTTTCAATTTGATCACCTAGAATGTAGTTTGAATTTGCTTGATTGAATTGGGTTTAATATATGTATCAGATACTTGTGAATTTTTGATATTGGTCAGACTGGTTTTATATATGCTATTGCTTTGATATGTTTTGTAGCCTTATTCTGGAAGGTAGAAAATATATACAAAATTAAAATGACATAGATTAGAGAAAATTAATTAGGCATCCTATTTGGAAATTCTACTTATGTGGCCATCCTATAAGATTTGAATACTTATTATCCCATCTCGACATTAGATATTCGGACCTTTATGCCTTTACTTATTTCATTAAAGTATATATCGTATATCTAATATATATGTAAGATATATACGGTTAAGACATGCTAAATATAAGATATAATTTAAAAAGTGTGATTATTTTCCATAAATGTGTCATCGCAAGCTATCAATCACAACGGCTAATCATTTCCATATTTTTAGGTGAAGTTAAATTTTCAATTTCAAATTTGCTAATCTCAAGCAATCAATCGACTGATTCATTTCCATATCAGCAGGAGAATTTGAATTTCAAATTTTCTATAGCTAGTAATTAACTTCCCCAAATTTTCTAAACATGATTTTTACACTTTTATTTGTTTAGAAATGTTATCATGTTTTCATAGCTAGTAATCATGGTTCACTTGGGTACATATACGTATTTTTTATGGTGCATTAACGTATCATGTATCTTAATTCATTTATCTACACTTGTATTTGTTTAGAAATGTATCATGTTAAAAAAAATTTAAGGGAGCCGCTGCGCGGTCCAAATCATAAAGGGAAGATCATGGTAAAACTTTTAGTTAACTTCCCTTTATGAATTTGGCTCTCGCAGCAGCTCCCTTAAAAAATTTAACCATGATTGCTGGGTCATGGATTTTTGGATGAAAACATAAAGTACGGCAAAAGTCATTTATGTTTTCATCCCAAAAATCTTTACCCTATATGCAAAGAATTTTGGGATGATAAAGAATTTTGGATGAAAACTTAACAAAAAATCATAAAGAATTTTGGATGAAAATATTAAGATTTGATATTACAAAATCATAGAATATTACATAAAAATGTCATGAAATCCATGGTGTTTTTTTATATGTACAATGAACATGATTTATTGAATTATCATGTTGGGTGATTTGTTACGATAAACATGATTTACTTCTTTATCATGTTACTATGATCCAAGGTGTTTTGTATGTACAACAAACATGATTTATTGATTTGTCATGTTGGGTAATTTGTTATGATAAACATGATTTCCTTATTTATATACCATGTTAGGTGATAGATCATAGTAATCATGGTTAATTTGGGTACATGTACTTATTTTTTATGGTGAATTAATGTATTATGTTTCTTAGTTCATTTATTTACTCTTGTATTTGTTAAGGAATGTATCACATTTTCCATAGCTAGTAATCACGGTTCATTTGAGGACATATACGTATTTTTTATGGTGTATTAATGTATCATGTTCTTTAATGATTAACTTAAAGAAAAATCTTTACCCTAGAGGTAAAGAATTTTGGGATGAAAACATAAAGAATTTTGGATAAAAACTTAAAGAAACATAAAGAATTTTTGGATAAAAACTTAACGAAAAATAACGAATTTTGGATGAGAACTTAAACGAATTTTCATTTAGTTTTCATCCAAAATTCGTTATGTTTCCATCCCAAAAATCTTTGCTATAGGGTAAAGATTTTTGGGATGAAAACATAAATGATTTTTGTCATAATTCTTATGTTTTCATCCAAAAATCCTTGATCCAGCAATCATGGTTAAAAATTTTATAGGAGCCGCTACGCGGGCCAAATTCATAGAGGGAAGTGAAATAAAAGTTTTATCACGATCTTCCCTTTATGAATTTGGCCCGTGGAGCGACTCCCTTAAAATTTTTAACATGATACATTTCTAAACAAATACAAGTGTAAATCAATCCATTTCTGAACTTTTTACACAACCTACTCGCTGCCGCTGATGACCTCGATTTCTCCGTCCCGTCGCCAACACTTCGCCGTCAAAATAGGTTGCTTCAGTTCCTCAGATTTATGGTTTTTGATTTTTCTCTGAAAATGGGATGGTGGGATGCGATGAATCTGGGTAATGGGGAGGGTGGGTGCAAGATTTGGGATGAGATTTGATCGAGTTGGTGATTTTTTTCAAAGCCAAATAAGGAATAGGAAGCGGCAATTGGGGGATTTCTTTGAACGTGGGATAAAAGAGAATACATCTTACATATTAAGAGATGGAATGTATTTCAAGACCATAAAACTTGTGTTTTATGCCAGTAAAAAATCCCTAAATAAATACATATTGATTAGGGAAATACAAAGGGTCAGAATGTTTTGGAAGGCCCTTTCGAGTATTATTTAAAAGTTAGGATGTACACATAATAATTCAAACTATAGGATCATAAAGGAATTAGTGATACAGGATGTCTAATCAACTCCCTCTAAATTGTAATGGAAAAGATGTAACATATCTGCTAGCACACATTTTGACACACATTTTTGTCTAGGTCTCATTGTGATGTTCTAAACCGTTGAACTTGTTTAAATGAGTAAAATGGGGGGACATGCAAAAAATTAGCTAAATTGGATATTGGTAAGTGGTTGATCCAAACAGTTTTGCAGAAACTATGACAGAAAATAGTGTTTACGAAATTGTTTTGATCAAGCCCTTACCAATATCAGCTTGAGGTAATTTTTTGCAGACCCCCTATTTTACTCTTTTAAACAAGATCAACGGTTCGGAACTTCATAGTGAGACTTATAAATGTGAGGTGTCAAAATGTGTGTCAAAATAAGTGTTAGCGGAACCGCCCCCTATATATATAGACACAAACACAAAAAAAAAAAAAAAAAAAGACCTATAGTAATGATCACGATTTCACCAAATATATGAGTTCTTTTAAGTAACTATAAAACTGTGATGTGACATAGTGAAATATCACGGTTTTTATCCTTTTCCATCACGGTTTTTTTCATTTTTTTAATCACGGTTTTATTAAAACTGAGATGATTTCTCTATATACAATTACGGTTTTTAGGCAAAACTTAGATGTACTTGTCAAAGATCACAGTTTTTCATGAATTTTCATCACGGTTCAGAACCGTGATTGAAAGATGAGGACTTTTAATCACACTAGGTTAAATCAAAGTTTTTCAACCGAGATTAAAAGTGAAAGATCACGCCTAAAGACCGTGATTATTATGTCTTTTTGTTGTAGTTCAGGCATAAATTTTGATTCAAGCAATACCGCTGATTCAGGCGACAATTCTGATTTTGCACGCCAATTTCCAGGCAACTCTGTTGATTCAATCCGCGACTTCATGAAGAGTTTACCTTAGGGCTCTTGATGGGCAACAAAAAGAAAAAGCTGATTTGGATGGTGTTGATCAATTTCTTTCTTTCTTCTCTTGCGATCGATGCGTTTTCTATTCGATAGTAGTTTTTTTTCTTCATTCTTCCAATTAATATCATCTGATTCTGTCATAATGCGGGAACAATGGAAAGAACACAAAGTGATCACAAAATTTTTACTGATGTAAACACTGGATTAACAAAATTAATATGTGAAGGTGTCTCCATTGCACCCAATAGTGCAAGTCACAGTTGCTCAGAGAACAAGTCAACGACATTTAAATCAAACATTTCAGCAAACCATTTTGCGTTTATTATTATTTTCCATTGCGACAAACACCAAACCAGCTAGGGATTGGAACTTGGCTCATTTAGAAATATTTGTGGCAGCTAATCGGTTT
Organism: Vaccinium vitis-idaea; assembly: GCA_963854785.1. Taxonomy (NCBI): domain Eukaryota; kingdom Viridiplantae; phylum Streptophyta; class Magnoliopsida; order Ericales; family Ericaceae; genus Vaccinium; species Vaccinium vitis-idaea. The sequence goes on from OY978221.1 coordinate 14,861,239, forward strand.
GAACAGGGGATAGAAGGGTCCAAAAACTTTATCAAAAAAAAAAAAAAAAAATGTTCGCAAGAAATAGACAAGTTGACTGATTTGGAGGGTTCTTGACTATACGTCTATACGTCTTTGCAAGAACTAACAATAATAATTCATCTAAGATAGAAGATTCAATCAAATACACGAAAGCATTAATAGAGTAACGATGTAGTAGTTAAGAGAGTTGATAGAATAGATTTGGGTAGTAACACTACGAGGAGAGGAAGACCCAAATTGACATTAGATGATGTAGTCTGCAACGGTATGAGTACTCTAAATCTTAGGGAACATGTGGCCCTTGATAATCTTCAATGGAAAGAAAAAAAAAATTCAAGTAGCCAACCCCAATTAATTGAGACATATAACTCGGTTTGATTTGGTTTCTTTTAGTATTTCTGAATGGTTTTCTCCAGATTTTTTCATCTAATTTTTTGAGTTTTAATTACATCCATTCAAGAGAATATCACATCCATCGTATGGTGGGCCAGAAGCAAAGAAAGGCTATATTTAATATAGGCCTGTCAATGGACCGGATTGGATCCGGATCCAATATCAACAAATCCGTTAACAACAATCCGGATCAGATCCATGTTATTAATTTTTATTTTTATTTTAATTTGGGTTGGGGGTAGGGTGCAGAATTTTAGGGAAATAAAAGGAATTTATGTCCATTTATATTAACATGAAGGTTTTTGTTTTCGCCAATCCGGATCCAAATCTTAATCGGATCGGATCTAGATAGAACCAAATCCGAATTTTATTCTGGACTATCAGGAATATTGGATTTAGATCCGGATTTTCGGATTGGACCAAATCCAATCCGGTCTATTAACGGATCTAGGCTATATAGATCAGTAGCTGATGAGGGTTGTTGATAGTTGAGTTGAGATAAGAATTAGATCTAGGATTAGAATAATTATAGGAAAAAAAAGATTAATTTTTTTTTTTTTTGATCTGGAAAAAAAAGATTAATTGTTTAAGATGAATATAAGAAAAGAGACTCAACCTTATGAGAGTTTACGAGTGTTCCAATAAAATCACTCACTCAACCATTCCATACTTAGCCACCCTCTCTCTCTCTCTCTCTCTCTCTCTCTCTCTCTCTCTCTCTCTCTCTCTCTCTCTCTCTCTAAAAAACTCTAACCCTAGCCGCCCCTCCTTCCCCTCCCCCTCCATGGGTTGCACACCCTTTGGGCGGCGGGAGGGGAGGGACTAATCCCCTTTCTAGATCTGGTTTCCCCTTCCCCTTCTGCACCATATCCGCCTTCCGTTCGCCAATCGTTGGAACTTGGCGTTCCGCAGCCCTGTTGGGCGTTACGATTCGTCTGCTCCTCCTTTGCAACCTTACGGGTTCCGGCGGCTTCTTAGGCCTCCGGTAGAGGCGCGTGACCGGTTGGAGGTTTGGCTAGAGATGGGCTGCTCAGCGACGAAGGGGAGTGTATCTTTTTTCTCGTTTCTTTTGTGTTTTGTCCGGCTTTAGGCCGGTTATGTCCGGCTTTAGGTCGGTTTTTGTCCGGATTTTGTCCGGTGTGTTCCGTTGGTTTGGTCATATGCTTTCTCGTTGTATTTCTGTGACCTATTGTCGTTGGAGTGTCCGATCTGTGGACTCCCAATCTTTCCCCATGGGAATCTTTGATGAATACTATCTCTCAACTTTTGACAAAAAAAAAAAACCATTCCATACTAAGTTTTTTTTTTTTTTTTTTGCTAGGGCTACGATTCCATACTAATTAAAGATATATATCACTTTGTTCACTTCACATTTTCAAAAAAATTTCCAAAAAGATTCTTTTCTCATCTCTCATCTCTCTAATCATTAATCACATTTCTCTCTACTCATACTCCTCTTTCCAATCATTATTCTCATTTCTCTCTCTATCTCTCTCCAATTATTACACCTCTCTCTAATTATTATTTTTTCCAAAAACTCATCTAAACACTATCTCAAAAATATTTCTCAAAATATTCTTCTCAAAATTATCAACCAAACACAGCCTATTATAAACCTTAAAGTTACTTTTTCGTATAAAATGACTTGTTTCATTCAAAACAATTGACTCGCTCTGTGAACATTTGGGAGAAATAGAGGGTGAAAATGGTTTTTTCTTCTTTTTTTCACTTTTGAAAGTTTTGAATATTATTGTTACCGAGTACCAATATACCATCACCTCTTATTTTTATTTTTGGTACACAAGAAGGCTTAGGCCCTAAGAATTGAGAATAACAGCAATATATCCGATACACAACTAATTCTGTTTAGCTTAATAAGTCACTTGACTTTTTTTTTTGTCTTTATTTAATTTTTTTCCGTGTTGGTTAGTTTTTCATTAACTTTTTGTGTAATATTGATTTGTCCGACGAGAGTTGTGATCCAAGCTTAAATTGTTTTGAATAGAAACAAAAATAAATAAGTCAAAAAGACATTTTTACAGTTTTTTCGAAAAGATTGAGAGTTCTAATCATAATTTTTTACCTTTTTGGATTTCTTTCGTGGAGACAAACCAATAATACACAAAAAAATAAATTGATGCAAAACTAATAAACGCAGAAAAAAATCAAATAAAGACAAAAAAATAAATTCAAAATGACTTATTAGGCCAATTGTCCTGGTTTCAACCCACTTCCATGTAGCAATAGGTGAGGGACTAAATGTTATAATATTTAATTGTTAAAAGGAAATGTTATTGACACTCTCGTTTTCTCTATTGACACTCCTTTTTTTTTCTTTTTTTGTCTTTATTAGTCAAACTTACTCTTGCACATTATGTATAGAGACCCAAAAAATTAAGGTGTGCCAATAGAGAAAATGAAAGTGTCAATATCAATTTCCTTTTTAAATCACGGGACTAAATATACATTGGAAAACTATTTTTCAAACATGAATATGAAATACCTTTGGAATACTATAGGATCGCTCTAATTGTGTGACTAACAATCCAATGGAACCAAAAGAGTAGACAAATACTCCCTCCGTCCCAATTTCTTGGCCCCTTTTGGGGAAATGAGTTTTTAAGGAGTGTAAAAACTTTGTATTGACTTTTCTATTTTGCCCCTAAATCCAGTCAATATTACTGTGACCAAATTTGTGAGGCTAATTTATTATATGAAAGTCAAAACATATTCAATATGGATCTTGTTTGATAGATATCAATTAGTTTTATAATACAAAATTTTCAAAATCATAAAAACCGTTATAGACTAGCCAATTAAGATGGGAAAAGTACTTTTTAAGGGTAAAATTGGAAAGTGACCCAATTTTGATGAATGTTTTTAGAAGTGGGACAAATATTTTGGGACATCCCAAAATGAAAAAAAGGACCAAGAAATTGGGACGGAGGGAGTAACTTTTTTTTTCCCTATTATGATGAAACTCGCATGAAAGGATGCTTTCAAAACTATGTGTACCCATGATGAAGTACTCCGGCCCTTAGTCACACAATCCTTCAAAATTTCATATAGTCAAGTTCTCAATCTTCTAACTGCACTGAACTCTCAATGCTCGCTCTTGCACTGTCATGCAATGATTGTAGAAATTTAGGGTGTGTTTGGAACTTGACGAAAGTGAGAGAAAAGGAAGAAATATTAAAAAAGAAAAATTCCCTCCTCTTGTGTGGTTTGGAGAGAAAGAAGAAAGAAAATAAAAAATTCAAGTATTGTGAAAAGTGAAACTTTTCTCTCATTTTCCTCACACTATATTTTCTCCCACTTTCCAACCCTTTTCACAAGTTCCAAACACACTCTTAATCCAGCCACAGAGGAAGAGGTGGTGGGGAATCGACCTTAGGGCTCCTTTGGCTAAAAAGAAAAAATTGGTTTTTTTGTTTTTTTGTTGTCTTTATTCAATTTTTTTTTTTGCATTTAGTTTTACGTCAAGTTTTTGTGGTTTATGGATTCGTCTCGACGAGACGAATTCAAAGAGTATAAAATTATGGTCAAAAGTAATATTTTTTTTGAATAAAGCCGAAAATAAACCAAAATAACCCAGTTTATTGGTTTAATTTTGGCTTTATTAAAAAAAAAATTAGTTTCAACCATAATTTTATACTTTTTGGATTTGTCTCATCGAGACAAATCCAAAAATCACGAAAATTTGACGCAAAACTAACAAATGCAAAAAAAAAATTTGAATAAAGACAACGAAAAAAAACCAAAAACCAATTTTTTCTTAATAATATCATACTACTATTGACGATGAGTGTGACAATACGAGACAACGAACAAAGTATACTAGATGACACACATACAAGACCTCAATATCAACCAACGGGTTCATAGCTCGAAGCTACACCACACTTCTTGCATGAGATTTATCCACAGGAAGTCGTTAAATTTCCTTTGAAATTTTCATATAATCCATCTACCACTTTTCAGTGGCTGTGGTGTTGCCTCTGAACTCAATCTGAGATGCCACATTGCCCCCAAAAATACTCCAACTCTCTCTGTCTTTAGCCAACCACTATATTCCAACTTGGGCGGTGGCTCTGCGCCCTTTGCCCTTTACAAGTTTGCATTAGCACTTGGCCTCAAGAGTCAAAAACCAAGTTCGCAACCCACTTCGAAGCAAACTTGAAAGGTATGTCGACCTAACTGTACGTGATTCCCAATTAAATCCCCTTTTGATATATCAATTAAACGCTTTTTTCTTATGATCAATGGTTTTTGCTTTTGAAATTAGGGTCTCTGAAATGGGAATTGATATCTTTATCACTGTTACTGTCAAAATTTCAGATTTAAGTCGTCAATTTGAAGGATTTTGTATTAGCTTCTTTATGGGTTTTCAGTCCTACTCTAAATATGGCTATATATTATGCTAATCTGTGTAATGTGTTTGCCTGAAATCAGTTGTTTACTGCGGTAAAAAGCCATCACCTTATGAAGGTTTCTCCCGATATACGTCTCTGCCTCTTGGCACGTGAATTGGTTGCTGCTTCTTACTAATATGCTTATTCTGAATGTTTTCCTTTCATTTTTTGTTGATAGATTTCGTAATTCTAAGGCCAGGTTTGAGTGGCCGGACTAATTGTAGAAAGATACTTGATGTCATTTAACGGGGTCACCCCATTCGACTAATAGTGAGAGGATTACTCACAGAGGCATGCTACAATGCACACACCCCCATATGAGATTTTGTGGCTTTAAATCTGAGTTTTGTGGCACCAAATATGAGATAATATGAGATTTTGTGGCACCAAATATGAGATTTTGTGGCTCCAAATATGAGATGGCATACGGTATGCACCCCATCCAAATGGACAGCTGAGATTGCGCCACATATGACGTGTGGGAATTTGTGTATATCGATATGAGATTTTGTGGCTCCACATATGAGATAGTGTATATATCGATATGAGATTTTATGGACTCCAATATTTATTGTTGTGATTACCGATATGAGTGTTTGTGGCTCTAAATATGAGATTTTGTGGCTCAAAATATGAGATTTTGTGGCTCTAAATATGAGATTTTGTGGCTCCAAATAACAAGTCGCATTACTGTAGCATTACTGTAGCCACAAAATCTCATATTTAGAGCCACAAAATCTCATATTTTGAGTCACAAAATCTCATATTGAATAAGTGCACATTGTAGCATTACCCTCTTACTCACAAGACAATCCAAGGTGTTTATATTTCATATTTTTGAAGGAGTGGTTCTCCAATAATTTCCCCATAGTTGTTGCATTCAAACAGTAGATATTAATTCGGGCGATATTCGTCATCCAATTCCGTGTCTAATTTAGCCAATCAAAGGGCCCATCTGCATGGTTTAGTACGCTGATACTAATGAAGTAAGATACTGATGACACTAATGAAGTAAGATACTGATGTTTTAGTTGTCAGGTGTACCTATATATATTTTTGGCACCACCTCCACCATGGCTACGTGTAGTATGACTGGATGTACAAAAGTGATGGTAGGATTTTGGATGACAAACCATAATTCAAATGTTTGGCATACCCTTATTTTAAAACGAAGCCATATGCAGATGTAACCTCTACTACTAATATTATGGTTCTTTTTCGCGATATTCATCTAAATATATTATTGATACGATGTAGTACCAGGGAAATTATCAGATAAGTAGATAACCCATTTGAGTGCATCTGCATAGGTTGTTGTCTGACCTCTTGTGTGTAATCCAGGAAAATTGGCTGGGGTCAATAGGACAATCTTTCCTCCACCATGTCGCCCAAGGCATTGGACTACGAATCATTGAATGAAAATGTGAAGAAGGCTCAATATGCTGTCCGAGGTGAGCTCTACCTTCGAGCTTCAGAACTTCAGAAGGAAGGGAAGAAGGTATATGTGGGATTTTCTTTGTGTATGTCTATCCACTTTTGTTTTGTTTTTCCCTTTTCGGTTATTTTGCTTTCATAGCTGGCTGGCGCTGAACAAGTAAACAAATAAGCTCTTGAAAAGCAGTTGTGCAAACGTATGTTCAAACCGCCAAAAACAATAAGCTGCATGGCATATTTGTCTGGTATCACACATAGGTTTCGCTTCTTTGAATTTGTATGAGCATCAGTAGGACTATATATCCGGTGTTTGGTTAATTTTTTTTTTACCCACGTCCATTATATAGTAGTCCACAAAGTATGTGATATACAAAACCATGGGGTAGTGTAATACTATTAATCAGATGGGATATTATATCCTATGAGATAATTACCCCTTATTTTAGTCCCAGCAAACACACGGACCAATTTTCTTTTAGACCATGTATAGAATTGAAGAAGAGACATAAACGAGTACTCCTTTTTCCATATAATCAATTCAAGATTGTTCAATATGGAGAAATACATTTTCTTGTTTCATCATTTCTATTATTTGCAGATTATTTTCACGAATGTTGGCAATCCCCATGCCCTAGGACAGAAGCCACTAAGTTTCCCTCGCCAGGTAATTTGCAATTCCAATTTGTCTGTTTGATTACCAGTGTAGAAATCTTACTTCACCGTATCAATTCCACCAATTTAGAAACCATATTGTTTGGTTTTCTTGTGAGATAATTGTGTATGCAGTTGAAAGTCATTCGAAAATCCTTTATTTCAGGTGGTTGCTCTATGCCAAGCTCCATTTCTGCTTGATGACCCTAATGTTGGACTCTTATTCCCTGCTGATGCAATTGCAAAAGCTAAACATTATCTGTCATTGACTTCGGGAGGTCTAGGTATTCTCTTTACGCATATTGCCACGAGAAGAGAGTTCAACTTGTCTTGGTTAACACCATATTAGGAATTATCAAGATGATTTACCTTCAGGCAATGTCCTGATCTTACTTGACCTGAGTTATTAGCATGCCATGATAAACATGGCTATTTTCTACAATATATATATTTTTTTGGTTGAACTTTTGAAAAATGAAATGTACTAAGAGACAGACTGAGCACCCAAACTCTGTGTAACTTGTTATATTTTCAATTGCTAAGGTGCTTACAGTGACTCAAGGGGCCTTCCTGGAGTAAGGAAGGAAGTGGCAGAATTCATTGGAAGGCGTGATGGCTATCCCAGGTGATGATGCTTGATATAATTATGTTTTACATATTTAAGTCTTTTTAACAGCTGAATATCGTAAACTTTTATCTTGATCTAGATATCTTATTGTGCTTTGTTGGTTCATGCATCCACAACAGTGACCCAGAACTTATATTTCTCACTGATGGTGCTAGCAAAGGAGTAATGCAGATCTTGAACACTATTATCCGAGGTGCAGGGGATGGGGTACGTAATTTTCACAGGATGTTTTTGCAATATTCTATTTTCTGTTTTGTTACCTGAAAAGTTTTCTCTCTATGGGTATTCGCGACTTCCTATTGTTTTCTCCAGCATTCTTGTGTGAATAAATGACTTGTGTGACCAGATTTTGGTTCCAGTTCCACAATATCCACTTTACTCAGCTACAATATCTTTGTTTGGGGGCTCACTCGTTCCATATTACCTGGAAGAGACAGCAAACTGGGGTCTTGATATTAATAACCTTCGTGAATCAGTTGCACGTGCTCACTCTCAAGGAATAACTGTAAGTATTTCCCTTGCATTTTCTTTGAATAAAATACCAACATTGGATATTTTTGAAACATTGAAGATGTATGACTGGATGACTTATAGAACCTCGCCTTTGATTTTGCGGTTTTGACACCAATTGACTAGTCTACGGCCCAATTAACCTTCTGTGTTCTATGTTACATGGACTCGGCTATGAGTATCGGGTGCGGGTGCATGTCCAAGCGTTGGACCTTCCTATCCTGATAGCTTAGGATACTGGGATATGTGTCCCACAACGGGGTACGGGTACGGGGACACGTCCTAAACACCTGTTTGTAGTATATATTGCATGACTAGAGCATGTTATATATTGTAAATTATACTTGGTATGTATTTAAACAAGAAGAGTTAAGAAAAATGTGTTTTTTCTATTTCATGTCCATGTGAGTCTAGAAATATCGTTTTTCCAGCTAATTTGGTATTCTTTTTCTGTAAAATATCATTCAATTAAAGGATCCTAGTGTCCAAAATGGATACGTGTGTCGGACACAGGACACGGGTGCTTCAATCAAAATGAAGGATCCATGTAACATAGTCTGTGTTCATACAGACTCCCTTTGTCCCAATATTCTTCCGTATACATTTGCTAGTGTTTCATAACTGTCACTTACAAGTTGCAGATAAGGGATATAAAGGGGCCATACGGAATTACTATCTTCAAATTTCTGTTCAATTTTAAACACAATTGTTACATGTCTCTTAAAGAAATCACGAACGGTCCCGAATTATTTTACGGAGGGAATTATAATATACAGCCGGTTAGCTGAAGTACAGTACATTATCCTAACATTTACTTCTGTGTAAGCGACTTTTTAGCCAAACTTTGGACCACAATTTCTCATAATTTTACCTTCCAAATCTTTATTATCTGTTCTACTATTTATAACCAGGTACGTGCAATGGTGATTATAAACCCTGGTAATCCTACTGGACAGTGTCTCAGTGTAGCAAATCTAAAAGAGATTATACGCTTCTGTTACCAAGAAAATTTAGTCTTGCTTGGGGACGAAGTTTATCAACAGAACGTTTACCAAGATGAGCGCCCATTTATCAGTGCAAGAAAGGTAAATGACCTTATGGCATTAGGTACTTAATTCAAATTTTCTGCGGTAGCTTAAAATCAAGTGACATTGTATTATTCTTTCACACTGAAAGGTTATGTATGATATGGGACCACCCATAAGCAAGGAACTCCAGCTTGTTTCTTTCCACACCGTGTCCAAAGGATATTGGGGTGAATGTGGACAGCGCGGCGGATACTTTGAGATGACTAACGTACCTCCAAAGGTTTGTAGTGTTTTGTCTAATATTCTTCCACATGTTTCTTGAATATTGAACCAGTCTGTTTCTCATTCTTTTCAAAAAGATCTTTTAGAAATTGTTATTTAGGTTTTAAGCATCAAAAGAGAATCCAAGGTACTACCACTTTGTGTTATGATATATATGTATGGGTGTGTATATATATGTGTATATATGATTATGTAATGATGTGACTGACTGGAACACTCCCACGTTTCAGTCGTCCTCGTTCTTCCCTTCCTTTCTAGTTATTTCTCAACTGATGATATTCATGCCTCAAACAAATGAAATATTATTTGTTTTTGTTGTGACAGTACTAGTCATCTGCCTCTTGGAACAGTAACTTTTAACCTCAAAAGTTCTTCATTTGGATTCGTATAAATGGGTGTTAGTAAAGGCACTTTAACTTATCATTTGTTTTGTTTTGTTTTTTTTGTGGCAGACTGTTGATGAAATCTATAAGGTTGCATCAATATCACTCAGTCCAACTGTTCCTGGGCAGATATTTGTAAGTTGGAATCCAATAGTCTCTTATTTCGGTGTCATCAAGGGAGTAGAGTAAATTGGTTGAATACAATATTGTATTGTTTGTGACTTTTGTTTCTTTCTGTACGTCAAGATTTATATTCGTGAAACTAGATAGTGCAATTTCCATTTGATAGATTAATGTCTGGAGTCTGGGGATGAGAGGATTACTTACTCTTTTACTTTTTCAGGTAGGACTGCTGGTCAACCCGCCGAAGCCAGGAGATATCTCGTATGACCAGTTTGTTAGAGAAAGGTATCTCATTCAACCCTATATAAGTTTCTCATTTTTTGGTTTGTACTGTGACTCATGAAAGTACCTGAAGAATTCTCGATGCCAATTCACTAGTCTTGCTCAGTATTGAAACAAGGTCAACTGCGTTCGAGAGCCATGATCTAAAGAAGTATTATTGACCACGAGGTCATTATCGCAACTAGGGTCAATATGTTCCAAAGCCACGATCTTGTGAGGTTTTATAGAGTTATAGTAGTGTTTACATAGTCACTCTATTCATTTCTTCTTGTTTTATATTTTCTCGTTTTTGTGGGGTTGGTGAATCGAGGTTATAAAACAGATGCGACGAAAAACAGCATGATTAAATAAGTTGGAACATAAATTTTTGTAATGCGGCAACACATAATTTGTGAAGGCATGGTCACTGTGTAGAAGAGTTGGTTCCACATGTTTTCTTTCCAGAAGTTGATTGGCTAGGAGCTTAAAACCATCAATGGTTAAATCTTGAGAGTGTTGATTTCTAACATGGTATCCAGAACAAATCTGGCTTCTCTGCAGTCCTTTTATGGATTGCAGAGATCAGTCCATGCAATTTCAGCCACCCAAAAGTGTTTTAATTGCCAGATTTGCTTTAAGATTCTTACCAATTAGAAAAATATCTTACAGTATGAATCTTTTACAAACCTTGACCTTTAATTGTTGAGATGGGTGGCCGACATTGACTGCAATCCAAACCTGGACTGCAGAGCAGCTGGGTTTATCCAGAAATGCTTTTATTTGGCAGTGACAACTTGTGTTTATCCTAATGATGAATGCAGCAAAGGTATCCTCGAGTCACTGAGGAAGAGGGCCCATATTATGACTGATGGGTTCAATAGCTGCAGAAATGTCGTTTGTAATTTTACAGAAGGTAAACCATTTCTTAATATATTCCCAGTTTCTTGTGCTTAGAGAAATTTAGTCTTAATACATTAGGGAATATTCAGGTGCCATGTATTCCTTCCCACAAATACGATTGCCACCAAAAGCAATAGAGGCTGCGAAACGGCTTGGAAAGGTTCCAGATGTTTTCTATTGTCTCAAGCTATTGGAAGCCACAGGAATCTCCACTGTCCCTGGTTCAGGATTTGGGCAAAAAGAAGGGTAACTACTTTTCTTCTTCTTTTGATCATTCGAGGCCATTTTCCTACAAATTTCTTCCGGTACCTCTATGTTTTGATAGTCATTGGAACTAATAAACTTCGGTGCTCTTCTTCATATCCCGAACCAAGTTTCCTGTAAATGTTGCACGAACCAAATTTTGTTCTTTTCCGAAAGGATCTTATGTGCTTAACTTCGAAGGACAAAAAGAAAAAAAATTATTTTCTTAGGTTTCTCCCCGCTTTTTTAGCATCGGTGGTGATGTGCTACACTATTTATTAAGAACAATCCAAAAGGGTAATTTGCTACACAACAGAAGGTCCCCATCCCATGACTCCACAAATTTAATGCAAGAAAATAAAGAAGAAAGAAAATGTGAGATTAAATCTTATTTCTCAAGTCTTTGGCAACCTTTGTACTTTTACGCGACTTGCATTTTTGTTGCAACTGAAATGCAAGTTTATCTGATGGCTTCCTTCCCAAACAGGGTATTCCACCTGAGGACAACCATCTTACCAGCCGAAGAAGAGATGCCTGCAATTATGGCAAGTTTCAAGAAGTTCAATGATGAGTTCATGGAGCAATATGAAGACCACAGAGGCTATTCCAGGATGTAAAGGTGTGCTCAAGTATATAATATGTATAATTCTCTTGTGATGGTGGAAACTATTTACTGTATGTACACCTCTGAACCAATATCCTCCCCCGTCCATGCAATTGGAAGACTAATTTGCTTAAGTTTTTATGGTACCCCTACATTTACTTTTTGCTTCTGATGAGTTAGTTATATGCATCCATGATTCTAATATCCACTAGATCCGTTTAGTATTCTCTACAATGACCAGCTCCTAAAATTGGACGTTTGAAATGAAATAAATCTAACTAGGCTAATGGATATTTTTAGAGACGATTTCCTTAAAGATTTCTTTTCATGCATTGTTTGGAAAGCAATGTGTTGTTCTTGAGTGTTTCGGGCAAGGCCAATACGGAAATGCATTTTTCATGTCAAGAAGCTCCACCAAATTACAACATCCATAAGGCAGTGATTTCTTAACCTGATGAGGGTGCTAGTTGGATGATGAAACTGATTTAGCAGCAGATCAAATTTTCATCTTGTGGGACTTGATGGCAATAAACTGCGGAAGTTTTACTTTGCCCCGAGAGGTTTTGGTGGGTACTTGATCCTAGTCAATATTTGAAAGAGCTAATATTGGAGTGTGTTGCATATAAGCGAGAGGACCCCTACCGATAGCTAACTTTTGAATTTGAGTTTTACTCAAGGCCGTGTAACTTCACAAAAAAATGTGGAAAATATACTTTTGAGGTGTTCTTATTGGAGAAACTGCAACAATTGGCGAAATTTATAGTTCTGGGTCTCTCTCACACACATAGCTCTGTGTGTATGGTTTTGAGTGGACAGTCGAGTGAGAGCATCGCCAGAAGATTATTGTCATTTTGGTTGGTTATGTCGTTACCAAGCTTGCTACAATGTCATTTTATCATTTCTTATTACTGTTGTGCAATTGGTTCAATGTAAATTTGCACGACTCCTCATTTCACTATTATTAGGGACCATAGAACTACGCTCATGACGGCTGGTGCTAAGGCCCTTGTTTCGTCTTCCATATTCTATTCTCATAGGGTGTTGCAGGCCAGGAACAATTGAAATGTACTCTCTAGTGCCCTAACTAGTTAGCTAAGAAAAACTAAAAAAATGGTCTCTAGTGCACAAAAATTGACTCCCTAAAATCCTAGGTGGCCCCCCTCACTACCTAAAGTGCCCTAAGTGACTACCTAAATTTGGGGAGAGACTTAAGGAGAGAGATAGAGAGAAGGGAAGGAGAGGAGAATTTTGTGGGACCACTTGACACCCCTCACCACTTAAATGGGTCCCACTCTAAAAGATAATGAACATTTTTAGAGAGCCCCATTAAAGTGTATTTCTCTTTATCTTAGCATACAAATAGGGTCCCATATGTGCTCAGGTATACACTTTAGCAAACATTTTAGGTAGTGTACTAGAGACGCTCTTAGGGGGTTTTGGCAAAATAATTGAATAAGATTATTTATTTTCCTTATTCAAAAAAATTTCGCATTTGTTAGTTTTGCATCAATTTTTTGTGGATTATTAGTTCCTCATTTCCTCTCAATGAGAGGAAATTGAAAAAGTAAAAAATTATGCTCAAAACTGAATTTTTTTTTAAATGAATACAAAAGTGTCCAATAATCCACACAAAAAAAAAATTCAATTTTGAACATATTTTTTTTACTTTTTAGATTTCTCTCGTCGAGACAAACTAATAATCCACCAAAAATTAATGCAAAACTAACGAATGCGCAAAAAAATTGAATAAAGGCAAAAAGATAATCCAAACGGATTATTTAGCCAAACCACCTGTAATAACCCTAATTTTTCAGTACTTTTGAAGTGGATAACATATATTGTCAAGCAAATAGAGAAATTGATTTACCACAACATTAGTATAGTCCGGAGTGATAAATAAAATTTCATATTCAAAACAAAATATAACCCTCACATTTCACGGGTATATTTAGAGACATGTCTCAGAAATGTAAAAAGTCACAACCCCCACATTACACCAATCAGAAATAAAATTAAGCACTTGTCTCTTTCAAATTGTGACTCTCAACCAAGGTTTTCTAATCGTTTAAACTTTCCCGAAATAGTTTTTCCTTTTAATACTTGTGAAGTGGATAACATATATTGTCAAGCAAATAGAGAAATTGATTTACCAGAATACTATGGCTGTGTTTGATTAGATAGTTTAGTTTAGTTTTGATGATGTCATCAGGTGTAATGACTGGAGAGAGATAGAGAGAGAAATGAGGGAAATGATGATGTCATCAAAACTAAAACTAAAACTAAACTGAGAAACGAACAGGGCCTATGTAGTTTGGCTTAGATACACAATAGCCATGGTTATAGTTTCTTAATCTAACTTCTAACATTTGATAGACTGTTTATCACTATAATAGAAGACTAGCACACATGCTCAAACCATTAAAACAAAGCAGAGTATCAATCCAATGTGCAACCGACACGCATGGAGTGATTATCATATACCGTAACAATCGCAAGAAAATCATAACCTCCCAATACAACACTGTTGATTATCCATCAATGCGAAAAAACCTTCGATTCAATAGATAACAATTACCAACAGTGTAGAATTTACTACCAATAAACATATGCATTTTAGCCATGCCTTACTAAAGAACATGCAAAGGGAACTGTGATATGATTTCACGCTGATTTGAAGAATTGTGGGTCTATAGAATTCATCAATTATCCATTTGTTCAAGAGAGATTTTTCCGTAAAAGAACAGAACACATCAAAAATTGTTTCTTGAAACTATTTTTCCTTTCAACTACCAACTTTACTTTACTACCATGTCCAGTGTCTATCTACTAAGGTTTTTTGGGTAATTCTATCTACTAACGTTGTAAATGGCTGAAATATAATCTTCGCATAAGCCATTAAACTAGTTTACAAAAACTTTCGACACATATTGATACCTTTCAATTACTCTTTTTCCTTTCAAGGGAAAACTTTATCCTTCCTTTACCAAAAAGCATATAATTAAACTATTTCTAAAACTGCATAGGTAGTAGAAACTCCATCCAGCAACCGCAAAACGTTTTGACATATAAAACTCCATTTTCCTAGTTTTCCCTGATCATCTCGGTTTTAATTTTCCAAGGAAACAACAATTGGATTTTAAAAACTTCAGTCTTATTTTGATTTTAGAACAAATGAAACCCTAAATTTTCCCTTTGAAAACTGATTTTGAGTTTAGGAAATTGATTTGAGCGGAACACTAATCTGTTTTCTTTTCTTGTTTGTGTAACATGTTTATGTATTGACAAAGACACATGTAAACATGAAAAAGAATATGAGCACATACTAAAGTTTAATCTGATCATGTTGGATTTCATAGTCTATTTTCTAGAAACTATTTTACCATATGATCATGTGATAAACCTCACTTCATGTTGCTTAACTAATCTGTTTTCTTTTCTTTTCCAGTGCGTATTTTTCCTTTAGGCCGTATTTTTCCTTCGTGCGTATTTTTCCTCACATAACTAATCTAATGCGTAGACTAATTTCCCTTTTAATTCCTTTACGAAATAAGAATTGGATTTGCATAAAATGTGTGCTCAATTCTGACTAAATTGTTGGAAGATGACTCGCAACCTTTTAAGGTGGGCAAATCAGTCACGTAATTGCAAAACAATGACTTTAGATTGTTAGGAATTTTCTCTAGGAATTAGAATAAAATAGCATAAGAATAAAAAATAATATAAACAAAGTAATTAGAGGAAAATAGAAAAGCTAGCCTGTGAGATTGTGAGGCGTGTAGTCACTGTCCTAAAGTCATTGTTGCCTCCCCACGTGAAGGTTTTAGCGTACACCAATGACTCTAGGATCCAACCCAATGCTCGCAGCCGTCCTCATCCAGAGTTCACGTCCTCCGGAAGGTAATGAACTGTCCCGGTCGTAGTTGCCCATAAACACAATATAAATGTAAAGTAACATATAAAAACCTACTCTACACTAGTATATCTTGTGTCATCTCCATTTATCTCTCGTCCTTTATCTCCAAGGCCATTAGGCTCTATATATAGATCTTGAGGAATGTAACTCTCTTATATAATTATATTAAATAAATAGCCATTAACATTATGTAACAGATATATATATATATATATATATATATATATATATATATAGAATAATGATCTATTGAGGACTCCCTTAGGATAAGGGAGTGCGGACCTCACCATTCCGGATCAAATTTTGACGATCCGAACCGCTCAATGTTTTTAAAATGCATTTTTAAGGGTTCACGCGGAAAATCTTCAAAAAAAAATACCCGGAAGGGCTTGATCCACACAGTTTTTGTTAAAAACGCTATATATAGCGTTTTTAACAAAAACTGTGTGGATCAAGCCCTTCCGGGTATTTTTTTTTGAAGATTTTCCGCGTTGACCTTGGAAAATGCATTTTAAAAACATTGAGCGGTTCGGATCGTCAAAATTTGATCCGGAAAGTCGAAAAATGGCTTGGTCCGCACGGAATTTTTGTTTGAGGGAGTCCTTAGTAGATCAATAATCATGAGGATGCATAAATATGCATAACCTCCAAATAATTATGTCCAATAAACTCAATGATTTAATATAATATAAAATCAAGTTTTGGAACTTTTTTAAAATAATATTCCAACAATCCCCCATAAAAGTTTCAAAACTTTGAAAGTCAATATATACGTCAAAAACATCATGAACAATTGAACTCATCAACTGCAATATGATATCAAACATAAATCATAGTTAGAAATAAGAGAATTATCAATATCCCAAACATCATGGAATAGAAAATTCAAAAATAAAAAAAATAAACAATTTCGCATTATTGGAATTTCAAAAGTATTTCACAATCACAATAATGCTTGGGTTGGAAAATAGCCATTAAAGATCAATATTAATTAGAAAGTATTAAAATCATCATATCAGGAAAATCTCATCAAATAAAACACAATAAAATTTAAACCTACTAACAAGTAAAATCCGATAATTAGAAATCTTAAAACCAAATAAAATGCAATACCTTAAAACTCAAAGTCAACTGAATAAATATAGTGGGCAACTGTTATATTGTGCAATAGGTGTAGGTGTCTTCCAGACTTGAACTCACTTAGTGTTAACGGTCTCACTTTGAAAGGATCATAGTGAACTAGGTCTTGAACTAGACCCTTTGAGCCAAAGTTTACTCCCTCTGTCCCAATTTGTTTGCTCACTACGAATATCCGTGCCATTTTTAAACATTTATAACTTTTTATTTGTAGTGTTTTGAAAGTTTTTGAAAATTTGTCTTATAGAACTAATAGAGATCAATCAAATAAGATCCATATTGCATATAAAATACATTATATATTGAAAACTATAAGAGTTTTAAAAAGGCACACATAATCGTAGTGAGCAAACAAATTAGAAGGGAAGGAGTATTTGTTATTTATTTATTTTCCTGGATGAATTATTGCATGCATTATTTGGTCCCACCATTAGTGAATTATGTATATCCATACACTATTTAACTAGGCCTATCAAAACCCAACTAGTTTTCCTTGTCTAACTCAGCCCAATTATTTCCACCAACTTGTATTTTGTCCTACCCTCATTACACCCAAATAGTGTTAGGATATGATAGAATCTCCTCATTTATTGGGGAGAGAGAGAGAGAGAGAGAGAGAGAGAGAGAGAGAGAGAGAGAGAGAGATTTATGGAGAGAATCTCTCCAACTTGGCCCCCAAGTTTGTGTATGCATTGTGTATGCATGCATATCTTGTGCAATTATTTCCCAAAAATGAGGGTGGCCATGCAAAACCCATCCATACACTATTTCATTAGATTTAGATAGGATTTACCTCCTGTGGACGGCCCACCGAGATTGTTCGAAAAGATTGTGATTGTTAGAGTCGCCACCCAGATTTGAGGTCCGAACCCGAGAAACCGATCAAAAATAAACATGACTTGTTTGCCCATTTGAAAAAGATTTCACTGATCATGGCGGAACCAAAGATTTCTCGGATTCGGGGGTTTGGTTACGAGAGGGGAAGGGTTTTACGGCACCCCTCTCGCCCGGTCCGTGAACCGGTCTCTACTCAACATTTTGTGGGATTTTGGAAATGTTTGAAATTTGATTTTAAACACGAAATGGGGGATACGGGAATGGCAAACACGTAAATGAATATTAAAACACAAACTAAGTGATGGTGGATGCTTGTGTGAAGTGTACAATGCGATTACAGAATGATATAAACAAGGAAAATGACAATGAAGGAGAAAAATAGAACTTAAAACATCATTTTGAACAAAATTATTTATCTTTCCGACACTATTTGCATGTTTTGGAGGGTTTTGATATAGAAATGAGAAAAACACAAAACTACAAAGTTGTAGCCCTTCAAATTATCTACGTTTTGATATATAATACGTTGAAAACGGAGTTCGGAGTAAAAAGTTATGGCTGAAACACTGTGACTGCCTATCTGTTGGGGTTTGAGCGCTCAAGGTGAAGGCCTTGAGCGCTCAAGCCCTTCCCAGATCGCCAAATTCTGCTATTTTATGATACTTTTCAGAACTTGTAGGCTCATTTCAAGTATGAGGAACTTGAATGAGCCCACTGGTCTCCCTCAGCAAGACCAAAATAGTGATTTTCACATGATTTTCTACCTTTTCGGCTATGATCAAGGCTTGAACTTGTGGTTTGATGAATGGATGGGTAGTGGCTGTGTTTATGGTCTATAGATGAAGTATTTTGGTCAGAGGAGTGTAAGTGTAGGGTTGATTGAGTGATTGATTGAGTGGATGATGGAGGATTTGAGCTTAAAATGGTGATTTTGGCTTGGATGAGGTGGGTTTTGATGGAAGAGCTAGGTTTGGACGAAATTGATGGAGTGTATGGGCTGTAAATGGCTTGTTAGAGTGAGAGAGGGGCTGTTGAAGTTGGTTTCTCAAAGACCCATGTGTTGTAGGCCTTAAAGATGAGATTTTTGGGTGTTTTGGAGGTTGAAGATGATGGAGGGTGGTGGCTATGGAGGAGAGAAAGGCTAAAACGTGATTGAAGTGATGAGAGAGAGTGGAGAGGGCTGATGAAGGGTGTGTGTGTGTAAGAGATCAGCCAAAGGGGGTTTATATAGAGAGAGAAATGGGAGGGAAATGGGTTTAATTTTTGAATTGGGTTTGGGGGGTGATTGAGGAGATGTTCAAGGGTCTAGGAAGTGTATTTAGGCAGTAGAAAACATAGGTAGACGCTCCTCTTGCAGTAGAATATCATGATTAGATGCTCTGCAGAAAACTGATCTGGCTCGGAGTTAAGCGCTCAAGGTCCAGGGCTTGAGCGCTCAAGGCTGTTGCGCAAAAGGTAAAACTTTGCGGGGCCGCCCCGGGTGCTACCGAACTCCGTTTCATGCGTGGTTTGAAGCGTTGGAAAGCTTGTCGAGTGTACTTTCTAACCCAAGTAGTTTGAACCCAAGATAATTTGTACATTCAAGTATGTGACCATTTTACCCTCAGAAGGTCGGGAAAATAAGTCATTTTGGTAAAACGGACACATCTCCCTCATTTCAAAATGGATTGAGACGTATTATATATCAATAAAGAGGGTTTTGAATGTACTAGAAGATGGTGTAGGCTTGGGTTTGTTTTGAAATGGTTTATGGATGGTTTGAAGGGTATTTTGGTCATTTTGGTTGGTTTAAGGTTGCTCTAGGAGGGTTTAGAATGGTTTAGGGTGGTTCAGTGAGTTCAAGCCTTGTTCTTAGCCTCGAGGTATGCATGATTGGTCTATTTCATCATCGGGAATGCTCGAGTGCATCTTGGGTTCAAAATCGGGGTGTCTACACCTCTGTTATAACTTTTGGCCATAGATTCACCCATAAAGGCTATGGATTCACCAAGATAAGGCAAGGTTACTTGGTCACCAAGGTTAAAGCATTCAAGGGAGAGATTTTTGGAGAGAGAGAGAGAGAGAGAGAGAGAGAAGGGTTGCCCATTTTCCTATAAATAGTACCCTCCATGTACTTGAATTCTCACACCTTTCCTCCACCACCTTTGTATTATTCTTGTAGTAACTTTCTAATAGCTTTCTAGTGTGAGAAAACCCTTCTAATCACCTTCTAATCCATCTTCTAATTCTTGAATTTCTTGAAGATCTTCATAGTGTTCTTCATTACTCAAAACAAGCCACCATCCTCCACCAAAAGTCACTTTTCAATCCATCTTATTAGCAGTCAAGTTGGAGGTAGTTGTTTTCAGGAAAACATAGAGGTTATGCTAGTTTTTGTGTCTTCCAATTGACCTATTCGATACCATTTTCTATTAACCCTAGACTGGTTTTCAAACAAAGATTCGCATGGGAGAATTCATGATTTAGGAAACACGTTTTACGAGAAAGGTTGCATATTCACAAAATGAGATTTTTTTCTGACATGTTGCAATTCACGAGACACGTTACACGAGAAATGACACGACACAGTTTTTGAGAAAATGAAAGGTTGTTTTACGGGAAACGATATGAGAATAAAAATGAGAAATGAACTGATGTGGATGTTTTGCGGAAAGAATCAGTGGGGATCTGATTAAATGTAGGAGTATCGTTTGAGCGGCGCCCCATCTTCGTAGAGAGAACTTGGTGGTTTGGGCTAAACGTGTACAACACGTGGTGGATGGACCTTGTAAACAGGCTGCCGTGATCAGATGATACAAGACGGCCGGAACCATGTTCGTGAGAGTGCGTGCGGAAGTTTGGTGGCCGTCAATTGAAAGAGACGTAAACAGACCATTTCTTCGAGTGACTGGATTGTGGCCCGGTGGTCGGAAACAGTGCCCCGATGTTAATAAATTTGAAGAAGAATGCTGACGCGAAAAGATTTAACGAGACACATTATCATGCGTGAGAAATACTCTGATTTAAATTGACACCGACACTGTTTGCACAGACACGGACACAAGCATATTTTCATGATAGATACGGTTATATGTTAAACTGTCGTTATTTTTTTCCTGCATAAAATATTGTTTTAGAATTGCTAGTATAAGTTGGGGTAAGAGTTGGCTATTTGGGCGTCTTCGCTCACGGTGTTGCACTTGTGTGACCCTGACATAATATCACAATGTTGCTCCGCGACTCTAACATATTATGCTAGATTTTCGAGATGAACATAAAGCGTATTATAGCTTGGGGCACTACGGAGTCGATCGTGCAGCCGAGATGGGAGGTAACTAGACCGAGGACCAGTAGTAGCCGTTTACCCCACCCTGCTGCAATAAATGTATTTTATTTGATGTATCAGACTTTGGATACTTTTATTTAGTATTTTGTAATAATAACTAGAGGTGTCAAACGTGCCCGTCGTGCTGTGCCGTGCCGTGCCCGTTTACTTAATCATGTCATGCTTAATCGTGTTGTGCCCATTTTTAGTCGTGTCGTGCCGTGCCATTTTTCTTCATTCATATCGTGTCGTGCCGTGTCGGCCCATTTACTTAATCATGTCGTGCCGTGCCGGCCCGATTACTTAATCGTGTCGTGTCGTGCCGTGCTGACCCGCTTAATCGTTTAACCCGTGTCGTGTCGCGTTGTGCCGTGCTAATTTACTTAATCGCGTCGTGCCGGTTTTTTAATCGTGTCATGTCGTGCTGACCCGTTTACTTAATCGTGTCGTGTTGTGCCGGCCTGCTTAATCGTTTGACTCGTGTCGTGTCGTGTCCGTTTACTTAATCATGTTGTGCCGGGCCATTTTTTACTTAATCGTGTCGTGCCGTGCCATTTTATACTTTTTTTAAGGCTAAATTTTGATTGTGAAAATAAATATAGCTCGCCATTGGAGATGCTTTTTTAAGTTTGGAACTATTGCCAATTAGGGGAATGTAAGACTTAAAAGCTTTTGAGTTTTGAGTTTTGACAATTCTGCACCTTTTGAGTTTTGACAAAGGTTAAAACTTAAAAGCTAAGAACTTGGGTGAAAAATATATTTCACTTTGCAACCCCATTGGCCACCAGCCAGTGCAAGTAGCTTTGCAAAAGCACTTGTTGGTAACCATTCTCTTGTTTAGTCCCCTATTTTTAAAATTTTAAGGAAGACCAAATAGAGAGAACTTAGAGAAGTATTTAACATTCAAGTAATTGCCAACGCTAGTAGCAAATAGCAATTCATGAACAAATGCAAGCCTATCCTAGTTTAGAAACACCAGCAGGTTATATTAGGAACCAAATTTAGTGACAGCAATAAGCAAATTACAAGTTCATGACAAACTAAAAGTTCTTAGGATACATGGATACAAGTTCCGCAATAAGCAATAAGCAAATTACAAGTTCTTAGGATACATGGATATAAGTTCAGAAATAAGCAATAAGCAAATTACAAGTTCTTATGATACATGGATACAAACTAAAACTAATTTACAAGTTCACGACAATATTACACATACAATAGTTAAACACACTTCGAATCTTCGATCTTAAATGAAGGTCCCCAGATAAGAGATGATACCACCACCGTTTTCTCCCCCACTGCCACCATACCGGCACTCCAGCCTGCTGTCTCTTTCTGTTCAGTTTTTCTGCACGAGAACGTCATAGAATAGGAATCAATCTATCCTCAGAAATTACAATGTAAACAAGTAAAAGAACTAGTATAAGCCTATAAGGTTACAGGTTACTCATGGCTCAGACATATGTTTTGTAAGCATAAGGTTATAGGTTACTCATTGCTGCAACTATAGTTGCCCTGCCAAGGTAAATACTTCATTTACTTTTTAATTAGGTCATCATTGCCATTTGCCAAGTTAAATCTAGACGGAGTGCACACACAAACAGGTCCTGCCCATAAACACACAAATAGATCCTGCCCAGAAACACAGAAACAGGACCTGCCCAAACAACACACAAACAGGTCCTAGAAGAACAACCAGAAAACAGAATAATGCCTAGAAACATAACCACAATGCCCAGAAACACCTCAAACTGCCCAGAAACATAACCACAGCGCCCACAAACACACAAACTGCCCAGAAACAGCACAAACTGCACAGAAATAGAACACAAACTGCCCACAAACATAACCATAATGCCTAGAAATTGCAGCACAGTGCCCACAAATGCACCATAGTGCCTAGAAACCAGTTTCAGCATAAATAAGAACAAGTGCAGCACTTCAAAGTATAAATAATCCATCACTTAGCTCAGAAAGTCACAAGTATTGCTGTAATGGGCTCAAATCATCATTGCCCCTAAGTTGCACAGTCACACAAACACACAAACTGCCCAGAAACACCACAAACTGCCCAAAAAGGTAGAGTACATCACAAGGATAGAACATGCTACAAGTAAATCAGAGTACATCACAAGTAATGGGCTCAGCTAAGCCTCTTAGGACTCACATCATTGCCCTAGTACATCACAAGTAATGGGCTCAGCAAATGCATCACTGCCTTTAATGGGCTCAAATCATCATTGCCAATAGTAGGAACATTAACAAATACCCAAACAGGTGCATCAACTAAATCACCATTCATCAACTATAATGGGCTCAAATCATCATTGCCCCTAAGTTGCACCACCAGCCACCACAACCCCAATCGATAACCCTAAATCACTATTCACCAGCCATGCACACACACACACACACACACATCCACAATCCAGTAACTAAATGCCCAGAAAACTGTAACCATATCTTGCAATAGACAAAACACCAACAACTATAGAACACGCCACAATGATACACAACACAATTGGGCTCAAATCTATATAGAAATGCACATGAATGCAACATTAAGTTGCCATTAAGACCTTCATAAGTTGCCACACAATCGCTTAAGTTTGTTTTAACTTTTTATCATCATAGCCTATAAATAATAGCACAATGCAAGTATGCAAGTGCAACTTTATATTGCCATTAAGGCCTTCATAAGTTGCATACTTGCACACCAATAACTTTACACACACACCACTTGGTTACAGTTTTCTGGGCATTTGGTTACATAGCAAGAGTAAGATAGCACTTGGAATGCAACATAAAGTTGCAGCTGTATTAGCTTCCTCAAAATCTTTTGAGAAGTCAAATATAAACAGTCCCTAAGGACTATCTATATCAGAGTTCTCAAAATAATCTTTGAACTCATCTTTAGCCTCACACTTCTTAATTCCAAGACGTATATCCTCCCAATCTTTCAAGCATATCAAACAATCCAAAATGTTCACAGCCAATCTACTTCTTTTCTCATCCAACACTCTATTACCTGCACAAAAAACAGATTCGGAAGCAACTGAAGAGACAATATGTGTTAGTACATCACGTGCCATGATTGAAAGAATGGGAAATGTCCTTTCATTTTTCTTCCACCAAGCTAAGACATCCAAATTATTTGGGGTGTCTAAAATTTTAAGACAATCCATATCTAAATACATAAAAAGTTCGGTGCGTGAAACTACATTTCTTCCTCTACTTGAAAGCAAATACCAAGATGGGTCATTGCTAGTTGCAGAAGACGGTAAAGGAGCAACATTAGTTGTAGAAGATTCAAATTTAGACTCATATGAAGCATATATAGATCTCACAAGTAATGTCATATCAGAAGTAGAAGTAGAAGGTAATGTAATATCTAAATTACTAGCAATCCCATCTAAAAGCATGACAACACCTTCTATCTTAATCCTTGGATCCAGTACTACAGCTACAATAAATATTTTAGGCATGTCGTCAAAATATTTTTTGAATTTTGTTTCCATATCTAAAATTGCATCTACAAAATTTGTTCTATATCTATATTGAAAAAAATTGAGGCTGATATTATACAAGTTATTGAGCACAAGACAAGAAGTAGGATAATAAGAGCCAAAACAAACACATGTAGCAGCATAAAAAAACCTTTAAAAATTGCATATACTCAAAAGCAATGTTCCAATCAGCTTGAGTTAAAGAACAATCACCATACTTGGCATTGACAAAAGAAGTAATAACATCAACATGTTTCACACAAGATTTTATCATAAGATATGTTGAATTCCAACGAGTATTCACATCAGTTTTCATTTTTCATGGTTTCACATTGAAACTAGCACACAACCCTTCAAATTCTTGGTTCCTAGCTGGGGAAGTAGATATAAAAAAAATTGTATCTCTAATTTTATCGATATGTGGTCCTATATGTTTCAAACCATCTTGCACAACTAAATTAATGATATGGCATACACATCGCATATGAAAAAATGTATCAGCATGAGGAGTAGACAAATTTCGTTGGAATAAATCAATAGCAGCAATATTAGCAGTATGGTTATCAAATGTAATACTAAAAACTTTATCAATAATATCAAACTCCCTAAAAACACCATTTATACATTGAAAAATGTGATTAGCATTATGAGGATACTCCATCAAACGGAAAGCAATGATTTTTTTATGCAAAACCCAATTAGCATCTATATAATGAGCAGTGACAGCAATCTAACCAAGATTATTGTTACCACTCCACAAATCAGAAGTAAAAGAGATTGTACTACCAATTTGACTAATTTCAGTAATCAAAATTTTCCGGACTTCAATAAAAGCTTTCAAACAATCAGCTCTAGTAGTATTTCTAGAAACTTTAGAAAAAGCAGGATTTAGACAAGTTTGCATGAAATGTTCAAATCTAATATCATCACCAAAAGTAAATGGCTGCTCTGCTGCAGCTACATAAAGGGCCAATCCATGTCTCATCTTAGGTTTGGTGTATATGAAATTACAAACACCAGTTACACTACTATCACCACTAACTACGCCAATTTCCTCTTTATGTTTCTTCCTAAGATGCCTCTCAATATGCCCCGTGCCACCACTACTATTGCAAGAATAATGATTTGAACAGTAATTACACACACCTCGCTCTCCTATGTCAACCCTTTCTTTGTTTATGTAATGTTCCTCAATTTTGGCATGATTCCATACCCATGAAGTGTGATCCCTTTTCGCACCAGTACGTTGTATAGATGTCGAACCTGAACCTGGTGGTCCAAGTCCAACAGTGTTTAAAGCGGCTTCACCTATAGAGCTAAGTCCATTTGGGCCATGTGTAAAGTCTATATGAATTTGGGCCATAATAAACACAGCAGTAAACATAGTAATACATAACACAAACAGGGTAAACACAGCACAATCACACAGAATAAACACAGAATCACAGAATACTGATAGATTTCTAGGTAAAGTGGTAAACACAGAACACAAACACAGTAAACACAACACAATCACACAGAATAAACACAGAACGAACAAAGAGAGAGAGAGAGAGAGAGAGAGAGAGAGATCATGTTCACCAATCACTGAACCAGCACTGAACCAACAACACTGAACCAACAACATAGAGATGGTGATTTAGGGTTTCGATTTGGGGTTGTGGTGGTGTGGTGGTGACCGGTGATTTAGGGTTTCGATTTGGGGTTGTGGTGGTGGTGATTTAGGGTTTCAATTTGGGGTTGTGGTGGTGGTGTGGTGGACCGATGGTGGTGAGGGGTTGTGGTGGTGTGGTGTGGTAGACCTGTGGTGGTGAGTCGTGACTGGTGGTGAGGAGTTATGGTGGTGGGTGGTGATTGGTGGTGAGGGGTTTCCGCTGAACCAGAGGGGAGAGAGAGAGAGAGAGAGAGAGAGTCGTTTCTGGTGAAACCAGAGGAAGGAGAGAGAGAGAGAGAGAGAGAGAGAGAGAGAGAGATCGATGAAGAGAGAGAGAGAGAGTCAGCCATTTTAGGGTTGATGAACCCTATAGCATGGTATTTATACCAAGTTGAAATCCAGTGCAGTAGTCACACCATGTGTCTATGCACTCAACGGTAAAAATTGCCGCAAAATTGTACAACTCGAGGGTCGTCAGAGTATTTTTGTTTGAACCAAAAACTTCTACGTTTTACATGATACTGATTATACCCTCCATGCAAAAAATGAAGTAAATTACTTATCATTAGGTACTTGAT
Organism: Vaccinium vitis-idaea; assembly: GCA_963854785.1. NCBI lineage: Eukaryota > Viridiplantae > Streptophyta > Magnoliopsida > Ericales > Ericaceae > Vaccinium > Vaccinium vitis-idaea. The sequence goes on from OY978221.1 coordinate 14,888,041, forward strand.
CGAAGGAGACAATTTTTTGGTTGATAATGAATCAACGTCCCCGATGAAAGGGCTTTCAATACCTGATGGACTTCAAATTTGGCGATAGTGACAAAAACAGTAATACAAAAAAAGTGAACGGTTTGGATCGTCATAATTGTGGTGCAATCGTGTGGCTAGCGTACATTATCCTATAGCATAATAGATTGGTTCATAACCAAGTAAGTTCGATGTATAGGATTACAAAGCAGGTGCATACTCGATTTCTCGAATGTTCGATCTAAACTGTTACGATTTAATATCTTATCAAATCTATCACTTTCCCCGAAAATGGTGGTGATCAAATGTTGGCAACCACCTGATCGTACACATTCGGTACATCTAAGAGCAATAATGTCTTATAATGCATGACTCGACGGCCGTTAGAGTAGGTTTTTTCGAATCGGAACCGTTTAGATTGTAAGTGGGAGTGATTATATCCTCCATGCAAAATATGAAGTGATTTAACTATCGTTACGTACTTGATCGAAGGAGTAAACTTGTCAGTTGATAATGAATCAATGTCCCCGGTGAAAGGGCATTCAATACCCGATGGACTTTAAATTTGGCGAGGGTGATTAAAATAGCAAGACAAACAAACTGAACGGTGTGGATCGTCATAATTGTGTTGCACTCGTGTGGCTAGCGAATAATATAATCAAAATTTTATACATATTAATATATTATATTATTATGTAATTAGAAAAATTCAATTTTGACCTATCAATTTTTGTCCCCTCAAAAATTTCATTTTAATTATTAAAAATTTTATTTTTCATTTTTTCCTCATTTTCAAATAAAATTTAATTTATTTTACAAAAATGTTTTTCAAAATTTATATTTTTGTTATCAAAATTTAATTTTTATTTCACCCTAAGTTTTTTCATTTATGTTATTCAAAAATTCATTTTTAACTTCCCTCATTTTTTTTCCTTATTATGGCATTTGGCAACTTAATTTATTTAATAAAAATGTATTTTTTATTTATTATGTATTTATTTATTTTTCTGAAGTCCATTTATTTAATTTAAATTTATTCAAAAAAAAATATCCCTCTTTTTTTTCTTCTTATTTGGCAAGTCCATTTATTAAATTCTAATTATTATTCAAAAATTTATTTTTATTTTCCCTTTTTATCCCTTATTATGGCAAGTCAAAATTCAACTCTCTCTCTCTCTCTCTCTCTCTCTCTCTCTCTCTCTCTCTCTCTCTCTCTCTCTCTCTCTCTCTCTCTCCGTGATATATTATGTAATTACACAAATTTAATTTTCACCTATCAATTCAAAAATCAAACTTGTCATTTTTATTATTCAAAAATTCATTTTTATTTTATTTTTCCTCTTTTTTTTGAAATAAAATTAATTTTGTTTTATAAAAATGTATTTTTTACTTATTTTTCTTATTCAAAATTAAATTTACTTTTCTTGTCTGTGTCGTGTCGTGCCTTCATACTCTTGTGTCGTGCACGTGCCTTGTCGTGCCAGGCCAATTACCGTGCCGTGCCCGTGCCACTTTCGTTTCGTGCCTGTGTCGTGCCCTTGACACTACCATGTCGTGCCCGTGCCGTGTTAGACTAAGACTGTGTCGTGCCCATGACGTGCTAGACTAAGACCGTGCCATGCCTGATTAAGTCCGTGTCGTGCCGTGTCATGCCAAGCCAAGCCAACTATCGTGTCGTGCCCGTGTGTCATGCCTGGCTTTGGCTTGGACCGTGTCGTGCCAGGCCAACTACCGTGTCGTGCCCACCCCTTTTCCGTGCCCGCTCAGACCATGTCGTGCCCAACTTTTACCGTGCCCGTGCCAGAGTTTTTCGTGTCGTGCCGTGCCGGCAAGGCCCATTTGACACCTCTAATAATAACGTTTCCCGAAATTTAGAGCGTTACATCACCGCTAAGGCCTTGTTTGGTAACACTTTTGTTTTCTGTTTTCTGTTTTTATTTTCAAAATTTTCATAATTTAAGGAAGAAAGTTTGTTTGGTTCACTACTTTTACTTTCAAATTGCACTTTCTACTTTCACTATTTCTAAAATTAGCGGAAGTAGGAATTCCTCACTTTCACTTCTTGATTTTTTTCCAAAACTGGCTGCCAAAAAAGCAATGTATCGCACGCTACAGTGCATAGCACCTTACACAGCTTCCGCCCGCGATCGAAAATTGGTGAGAGTGTTTTTTAGAGCTTTTTTTACCCTTTTAAAAGAAACGGTCACTGACACAGCGAATATATTCGCCTGTGAGGTCTAATAGCCATTAGCCCATTGAATACTCTCAACTGCATCCAGATCTAAGAAGTGAGAAGCCATTGAAGAGCTTCAGGTTCTCCGTCTCTCTCTCTCTCTCTCTCTCTCTCTCTCTCTCTCTCTCTCTATCTCTCTCTTCATCCATTTCTTTGTTTTCGTTGTTTGATGGACCATCTCTCTCTTCGTCCATCTGAGAAGTGATTTTGTACGCTTTTGCACAGGAATCCAACAATCGTGCTTCGAATCTACATCTGGGTAACTATGTTTTATGCTTTTGATGGGTTTTTTTCGTTCTTTCTACTTCTTTTTTGTTGTATTTTGATTGTGGATCTGGATATTGGGTACTACTTGAGGAATATTGGAAATCTGATTGGGGATCTGAATGTTTTCCCTTTTTTTTGGTCATACTTGCAATGGTATTTGGTAGAAATAAACTTGTTAGTGGTTGTGAGTGATATTGTGGGTTTATATATCTGTGATTAGTACTAGCTAATTTGCTAGTTGAACCACCCCAAAATGGGAATATATATATGTGCATGATTAGTACTCTTACTCTTACTTGCACGGTCCATAATTTTATAAGGATGCATGACAAAGACGATGCAGTGTTCAAGTTTTATAGCAAACCGGACTTGATTGTCGAGAGTGAGCAACGTGAAAGGAGCACCGTGCAACAAATTAATGTCACCCCTAGTCAATTGCGAGAGATGACTAGACTTCGTAACTCTATTGCCGGCCAAATCTTTAATAGCCAAAGGCAATAAAGTGTATTTCGTTGTTGGTCATGTATTGCTATCCACACCTCGATTATGTAATTTTGTATGGATTGTTCATGAACTTGAAAGTCCATTTAGGTAATCAAAGACTATTAAACCACTGGTATGTAAATCGTAAGACAAAATTCATGCCATTCATGTTTTTTTTTTTCTTTCTAGTTCCCTTTAGCAATCAAAGGATTATTTTATTGATAACAATCACGTTTTCATTTTTTTTTTTTTGGAAATAGGTTCACACAATCATGTTTTCTGTTTTCACTTCCATTTTAGGAAAAACAGAAATTGGTGTTTAGAAAACAGAAAATAAAAAACAGAAAACTGGAAGTGTTACCAAACATGGCCTAAGGGATTTGCTAAATTTTCACAATGTCGACTATGAAATTAATCTCAAAAACAGTAGAGATGCACTAATGCTGTCATATAAATGCTACATGCATTATTTTCATGTAAGCTTTATGTGCAATGTAAATATACGTACAACATGCAATAAATAAGAGCGCAAAGTCATCCAATTTCACAAGTTTTGTTAACTAACTAGTTATGCACAAAAGTCTCCTAGTAGACTCATCCCTACCATATAGACTTCTTCATATCGAACCGACCTACATCATTTAGCTCAAAGTCAATGAAATCCAAAATCTTAACTTCATCCCTGCTGCTAATTAAGGCTATGTTCTATCAGGTTTTGGGAAATTTCATTTCAAGTTTTCAACTATCTGCAGTCTCGTTCCATTTTTATAGTCGCATAATTATTTATAATCAGTGCTCGATTAATAACTTAAATGACAGTGTTAAAAAGTTAGGTAAATTGCAACACAGAGATAGTTAAATAAATAAAATGTGTCTATATATAATGCAGTGACGGAAAGGATAAAAAGAATGCAATACCTCCAGTTTTCTTTCTCTCTTTTTTTTTTTTGGATAACCGGACGGCCGCAGGGGTGGAGCTAGAATTTTAGAGAAGTGGGGTCAAATTTGAACTACTCCATGTGCGAGTCACTTTTCCGATGTACTAGAAGTTAAACGAAAAGTAGACATATATTAATAACTAAATGTAGCTTCGATTTACAATGGACCCCGATGACTTTTCATACTTTGGAAACAATGCATGAGAAAGAGCTAGAATTTGGTTGTTGAATAAGTGAAGCCGAAGGACTGGATTCTAAAAGGAAGATTCTATTTGCCCCCCCTTTTTTACTTATGTACCAAATACACAATATAGGCTGGGCAAAACAAAAAAAAGAAGAAAAAGAGTGGTCAAATTGACCACTGTTGTATCCACATGCCTCCGCCCCTGGATGTCCGGGCGAGCTTGCGCGCACTTCGATTAGTTTTCTCTCATATTGGTTGTTATCATTATTTCTTTCTACTTTTCTTTCTTTCCAAGACAAAATACATGGAAAAAAGACAAGAATACCCTCTGAAAAATATTTTCAATGTTTTGTCGATAAAAAAAAAAAATTCAATGTTGGATCTTAGGCGAGAGGAATTAAATTATAGGATTGCACAAAGAGTTAAGCAAACTTTATACTGTTACAAAGAAGTACTTCAAAACATCATCTGTATATTATGGGGTTGGATGAATTATCTGAAGAGAGACAATCCTGAACTACTGGACTTGTAGGAGGCGCCATCATACTATGAACATTTTTTAAAAAACCGCCTTTTATTCTCAAATATACGCTTTCTTAACTTGAAGGCACGCGTAAGTTAGCCTGTGTTCGTGAATATCTTTACCCACATTCATTTATACTGGTTCATCGACAATCGCTCCATCTTCCAGTTCTGTAGGTGTCTTAAGTGACAGGCACATCAATATATAGGGCTCGTTTGGATGATATTGAGGATGTGTGTTATTTTTGGTTCTGGATGACTAATCCCGGAACAACCTCCCTCAACGCCCTCACTATTTAGTCCTACCCCAGGGGCTGTTATTAATTAGTAACCCGGATGAGCCCTCTCTAATACTCCTCAATCCACCCCGGACCCTCTTATTTATCATTATCTCCACATTTAACTATAAAACAAACAAAGTAATCCTACTATTTTATTCTCCTTATGTAAGAACCGAAATCGGATCGCCTATTGATTTACTATTAGGAAGAATAAATTAATTATGCCGATTAATATAATTAAATCATGATCTATGTGATTATGCAAAATTATAAGCGCAACAAATAAACAACAAGCATAACACACAAATATACGTGGAAAAATCCCAAGGCGGGAAAAAAACCACGGGAGGCCAGAGAGCACTATACACAAAACGCGGAAACAAAGTTTCTTACAACCACGCTATGAACTCCTTCAATATTGGCTAAGAGATTCTTTGCTGACTCCTCATGAACAGCTCTAATAGATGCTCCTTCAGATTCGACTCCTCGAATCCTTTATCTACACAGGACTCCTCATTTAGATCATCCTCCAATCGTCTTTGAACTCCTTCAAAGAACTCCAAAAGGTGTAGAAGATAAACAATCCACCTAAAGAGAGATTATGTGAGCATAGAGATGCTAAAACCTCATTGAATCGCTCAAGGAATCAACCCATAAATGTTTCTTTAGGTCTCACAAACTTTTCTCTCTCTAGAAAATGTTGTGGCTGCTCTCGTTCATTTTCTGAACCCTAACGAGGTTGTATTTATGGACAAATAAAAACGCCACTATTGCTGGACCAACTCACTCGAGCAGAACCAATCCAAATGCAATTGCTCAACTAACTCGCTCAACTAACTCGCTCAAGCGAACCTGTTGCTTCTTGGGCGACTTACACATCTCCAATATTTTGTTTCCTTAAGCGAAATGCACATCTCCAATCATTTTGTTTCCTTAAACAAAATGCTCATCTCCAATTATATTCACTTTGCTCGTTTAGTGATCTAAAACATACTTTTATATTTCCAAACTAATTGTTTCCTTATTCTCAGTTTCCTTTCCCCCATGGTCCTAACTTTTTCAAAACGCAATATGTTCATATTTTTTTCGAGTTACAATCTTCCCATATTTCGTTACAAGTCACAATCTTCCCATAATACTTTCCAAGTCACAATCTTCAATCCAATGACTTTTGGCACTGATTTCTATCTTTGACTTCTTACCAATCAATCAACTAACTACCATATACATAGGATTTCAATTACATGGAAACGTCACGGAATTAGCCAATCACAAATAAGGAACTTACACCTTATTATCAAATTAAATCTTCCAAGCCAAATACTACGGAGTATTTTTATCCATAATTCATAAATGTCACATCAATATAGGTCCACCCACTATAAATAATACCACATACTATCTTATCCCACTCACTATTTTATCCACCCAAAACTCATCTCGTATCCAATTGAGCCGATAGTTCAAATCTTTAGGGTATTTTGGGAAAAGGGAGTTAAGTGCATTGGTAGAAAAATCTTTTCACCAAACTTGCAAAAAGATAAAAATGTACTCAAGAGGAATAGCAGGTAATAGACAAAAAACTAACCAATACTCCATTCGTCTCAAAAAGTTAGTTATGTAAGCAAAACCGTACTCTCTCCCTCCCAAAATGATTGTCTTCTACGAAAAAAGTGCAATTTTTTGATAAAAAAAAAAAGTACTTCCATACTTGATTTTTCAGTTTCCTTCATACCAAATTAAAGACCTCTATTAGTTCTTAATTTTGTGCGAAATTTTTTTAAAAAATATGAACGAATATACTTTATTTATTTTATCAAAAAAGTTATGAACAGATTATACTTTATTTTTTATGGGACTATCATTTTGAGACAGAGGGAATAACTTAAAAAAGAATACATATTCTTACAAGAAAAAAATAATGTTTTTGAAAAAAGTACATTATTAATTTTAAAGTTATCGTTTCGCGGGACAATCTTTCTGAGACGAAGAAAGTAAGACCTCAAAAGAGAGCGAACAGCAAAAAAAATTTGCGAAAATCAATTTTAAATTGAAAAAAATTCATCTTTTCTAATTCAATCAGAGGAATCCTCTTTTGAATAGTACTGAGGAACAAGAATAAAACCATTTTCACCGCTGGAAAGAAGCTACTGGCGCCCAAAAAAATCCAGGTAATATGTTTTCTATATATACATACATGCTGCTGCCCGCTGTCAGCAACTTTCACGGGCACCTTCACGGCTTCACCCCTCTCTCTCTCATCTCTCCCTCTCTCTCTCCTAGTATTAGCCTTTTAATCTTACTTTCGCTTAGGTCACGGTTTCCTCGGGTACTCTCTGCCTCTCTTTTGTTATTGGCTATTACAGAACATTGAACACTCAAATCTTCATTTAAAGCCTCTCTTTTACTTCTTTCCCATGTCTTTGTTATATAGTAAAAGGTCCCAAACAGTCTGAACCAAACACCCTTTTCCCTCCTCCTCCTCCTTCACCCTTTTTCCTTCACCTTCTTAGGAGAATCAGATTCTTCTTTTTCCTTAGTTTTTTTTCCTCTCCTTTTTACTCTAAAACGCTATAACTTTGATCCCACCATGGGATTATACCCACCAGAGAAGCCTCAAATGGACGGAGGAGTCGTGGAATCGGATGGCAAGAAATGGGTAGTCGCTGGAATTCCATTGCGGAGCCAGTTGAAGCCGATTTTTACGAAACCGGCACCGGAGAAACAGCCGGATCAAAACGATGACGATGGGGAGTTTCCGACTACTCCGAAGGCAGAGGGAGCTAGGATTCCGAGCAGAATGGCGTGCCCGGCGGCTCCGAGGAAGCGGAAATCTTCTCCGATGTGTCATTACGGTAGTGTTAGAGAGTTTTTCAATCCACCGGATTTGGAGACTGTTTTCATTCGCCGTGTCGAGAGGGCCTAATTTTAATTCTTAGACTTCTTTAACTAGTGTTGATTATGTGTCCAGTGACTCCAGTTTCTGATCTTAATTTCTTTTTCTTTTTTTTCATTAGGTATTTTCAGTGGTTAGGAGTTCATGTAAATGGTGTTTTAGAAATAAATAACATGTAACTTTAGCTTTGGTTTTGTGAGTTAATTTCTTTGAACTCTATTTATTCTTCTCAACTTAATGTATTTTTCTTTCATGGCCAGTATTTCATAGAGCTTCCATCCGACTAATTTTGAAGTAAAAGAATTTCTTTTATGTGAGATTATCAAACTCTTTTTTTTTTTTTTTTGATCGGCAACAAGTTTATTATCAAACTTAAACTTTTCCGGTAATCTTTCTTCACGAACTTTCCCATATATATACAAATGTACGGTGAAAAAAGCCTTTGCTCGTCAATCCAGCAATGGCGGGAGTAATAGATCGAGCATTTTACTTATCCAACCAACCACACTATTTTAGGAGTAAGAAAATATATATGTACTGGATCTTAATACAAAAGTGATATTTAAGAATTTTACTAACCATGTAATTAAACTGCGAACAAATTCTCTACAACTCTCATTGATTATACGAAATTTAGCACCTTTTAGACTTTCATTATTAAAAAAAAGTATATCATCATTTATCATATTTAAAGGTATTATGATTATCTTAATGATATTTTACTTGATTTTATGAAAATAGATGTTCAAATTAAAAGTTTTTTTTCGGGTAAAAGGTACTCTTGTTCAAATAAAAATTATTTATTTAATGAATAATTTTTCTCTAACTTTTCTCCATAGCGTTTGTAAAATATGAAAGCTCAATCTCTCACCCTAGAGAATAATTTTGGAGGATCTGTTACAAAAACTAATCCTAGAAATGAAAATGAAAATATAGACTCTTTTTTTTTTTTTTTTGCGGCTTGAATATTGTAGTATATCGTTTTATTTTATCCAGGAAAAAAACGATGCAACCCATTCGTCACAATTTCTGTTTCTAGGTCCTGTGCCAAAACTAACTTAGAATTAAAGCTGAACAAAGCCATTTTTTTGAGAGGCTTCCAATGTTCCAACTCTTTTGACTTTTACTTGTAAAAACAATCGATATTCTACAATAAATTCAACGGCAACGAACACACCCACTTCTTCATATCCATACACAATCCCATAGAACCACACAATAATAAATTAGCTTCCTTTTTTTAACGTAAACATGGGGGTGGTCTAATTCCATTCGTCCTCTCCCTCCTCCTTCTTCTCCTCTCTCTCTCTCTGATTCGACGGTCAAGAGTGTCTGAGCCAGGTCAGCTTATGTGCATTTCCACTAATTAATCTCCTCCTCGGTCCTGTCCAAGACGGGTCATCCATGCTGGGACAAGGGAATTTGAAAGAACTTTCTTTCTGGTGGCCTAATACCAAGAATTGAACCCTAATCAATTTTACGGAGACCAAACTCATCAACCAACTGGACTTATCTTAGTCGTCTCTGTCTCTTTGTATCTCATGCACATGCAAGTCAAAAACCAAGTAGACAAAGGTGGGGTAACAGAGGTAAAGGTAAGAATTCCTACTCAAAGCATGAGATGCTGCACGGATGCTTTAAAGCATATCTGATTGACTAAAAGACATATCCCCTCAGTCGCATGGATTAGTCCGATTAGCTGCGGGGTTTGCTTCCTACTTAATTGATCAAAAATCGGTTTTGGGGATCTGTCTACAAGAAAATAATTTATTGTGAATTCTTTAGTCCCGCTGTGGATGGCCTTCCTTTAAACCGGCAGGGAAGGAAATTAATAGAGACACATGTAAGATGATCCGGACACCCCAGATCATATGACCAAATTAAAATAATAGTAAAAAAAAAAAAAAAAGAAAGATCCCATCATCAAAACTCCTCATATCTCCATATCATCAAATCTCCACAAAGTACATTTTTTATGCTATGTAACATCGATCTCACTCATGGCTGCTTCTCTCTTTATTCTTTTGGTGCGTCCCACTTTCAATAAAACTCGCCCACCTACGATGCCCTTGTGATAGTGGGAAGGTTCTCTGTGATGGATGCTTTTTGAGACAAAGGAAGTGGATTAGAATCCTATGTGAGGTCACACTTATTATATGAGGATAGTTAATGTTTAGGGATTCAAAAGGCTCTAAAAAATGATGATTTTTCTTGTATTTTCTTCCCCTTTAAAATTGGATTTTAGGCATCAAACAGAGTGCATATAAAAAATTTAAATTTATTCAAAGGGCTATAAATTATTATCTACTTATAAAGATTTATTCAAATAACTCAGGATTTTCACGCTTTACGAGACATTCCAGTCTTCTCACATACATCAATTAAATATGCCCCAAAGTCAAAAAGCCAGCTTAGTGGAACCAACCCTCAATATTCGATTCTGATTACCAATGAAACAGTGACAAAAAGGTCACTTTTTTTATTTTTTATAATTAGGAATATATGTGTCCGAAGGTTTAGTCATATGCTATTTACCCGAATTAGGGAAAAAAATATTCTCACAAAAGTGTAAATAACAAATCCACTTTATTAGCCTTTTTTGGTTAGGACTAAATATGCAAGAAGGTTTTTAGTCAAGGGTGGGTTAGCTAGGGTGACCACCCTACCCAAGTTTTATAATTTTTTTAAAAATACATTAATGATTCTTAAAAAAAATTGCAACTACGTAGGTTTGCGTGCCCTCCCAATAAATTTTTACAAAAATCTATTACCCGTCTTACTCAAGATTTCTTATAATGTGGTCGTGTTCACAAGACCACATTACCCTTGAGCATCCTTTTCAAGTTCATATTTTTGTGGTAATTTGTGATAATCAGTTGCAAGAATGGAACAATCGCTTTAAGGAGGATGTGATGAAATTACTTGTTCTTAGCTCTGCTTTCGATCCTAGAGATGCATATAGATCTTTCAATATTAGTAATATTTGCAAGCTTGTAAATAAATGCTATCGCAAGGACTTCACCGAGCAAGAAAATCTGCATTTGAAGTTTCATGAGTTGAGGCATTCGAAGTTTCAATCCATAATTTCTGAATTGTGCCAAGTATTGGCGAAAACAAAAAAAGTCGATCATTTATTCCCTTGTTGATAAACTGATTCATCTTGTTTTAACTGTATCAGTTTCCACAACAAGAACAGAGCAAGCATTTTCAGCCATGAAACTAGTGAAAACTAGACTACGGAACAGGATGGGGGATGAATTCCTCTATGTTTTTATGCTCACTTACATTGAGAATGGCATTGCTCAGCGCTTTGATGTTGATACCATTATAAATGCATTTTACATCATGAAAGAGCGTCGACATAGTTTTAGGTTCTTACTTTGCATAGAGACGGCACGCTAGGTTCTGCATTTTGCTTTTGATATAGAATTGGATGCACTATAACATATGGATGTTATTGTGTTCGATCATTTTTTTGTGTTCTTATAAATTGATCAAAACTATATATAATGATTTTATTGATAATACTTTTAGAATTTTTACTGGCTAGATCTATGTTCCTTTTGTATATTCTAATTTTGTTGTAGAGTTCGTCCAATCCATATTCGAATCCTACGTCATTCCCTGTTTTTAGTCATGTACTATAACGCAAATAAAGGAGAAAATATTCTCACAAAAGTAAATTTAGCAAATCCACTTTATTAGCCTTTTTGGCCCGAGTCTTATTTTGGAACTAGACCATGTCGTTATGCATTTTTGTTTGATTTAGGACTAAGAAGATCGAAACCATTCCATTTTTAGAGCTTTCCACGAATATCCATCATGCTAAAAAGTAAAACCTAAGCTAATATATCAAAGATGTCGGTTAATATAATTACAGAATGTATTTAATATAATTAATTACCGAATGTATTAATTTAAAAAAAAAAATAGAGCGACGCACTGGAGCAAAACTCATTGAAAAGGGAGAAACATTGCGATCGATCTTGTAATTTTGTTTTTTGTCAATATTATTTTTAGCATGATTTTTGTTCTCGACAACTTTTAAAAATAAACAATTTTAATTGTTTAAATTAAGCTGAAAAGAAATAAAATCGGTCATAACAGCACGATTTCAAGTCCTTCCACAAAATTCCATTCTCAATTCCTACCCTCAGCAGTGTTTTAACAGTCACGATGCGCAGCAAAGGGAGGTTTCATAAATCAAGCACGTCTTTTTTTTTCTAGACTATAACGCCTAGATTAGATGGCCGACTAGTCAACACCTAATCCTTGGCTAGGCACTAGGGGATCCGGGCACACTATAACCTATTAGTGTGACACATGAACTATTGATCTCGGTAATCAACAGCTCGAATTTGATCTCGACAATGGATAGCTCGGATCATGCAAGTGTTGAGATGAAATTCGAGTCATTGATTACGCGTTTAACGGCTCAGATACCGCACGACAACCCTATAGTGCAGCGTTGCACTACAGGATTCCCAATTTCAGCGCTAGGCGACCCTCATCACCCGACTAGCGGTTTGCAATTTTTAAAACATTGTCCTCAATTGAAATACTCCCAAATCTGATTAACCATCATTGCTAATTTATTTATTTTTTCATTAAAGCGAGCCCCTGTTTATTTATTTAAGAGAGTGGAGAATATGGGGCATGATCAAGGACATTAAAACAATAAATAAAAATTAACGAGTGGCAAGGGGGAAGTTTACCTAATCCAAGATTCCTTTTGTACAAAATAACAATTGTCTTTTTTTGGGATCGGAGCCATTGAAGAAGCAAATGTTGGTCCACTGCCAAGTTTTCACTTTGGCATTTTGTGGGTCACTCTGGCTATAGATAACCCACTAAATCAGCCTTTGTGGTTTGAACAATTATTGGAGACGGCCACACACACATATATATAGGAGCCGGTTCCTCTCACACTTAAAAAAACACATAAAAAAACACAACACTCTTCCAGGCCCCCTTGTGATGTTCTGAACTATTGATCTTTTTAAATGAGTAAAATAAAAGGTCTTACAAAATTTCAACTCAATCGGATATTGGTAAGTATTTGATCCAAACGATTTTAAAAACACTAGTTCCTGTCACAATTTTTGCAAAACTATTTGGATCAAGCATTTATCGATATCCGATTAAGCTGGATTTTTGCATATTTTACTCATTTAAACAAGATCGACGGTTTAGAACGTCATAGTGGGGCCCGAAACAAAATTGTGTGTTTTTTATGTGTTTTTTTAAGTGTGAGGGGAACCGGCCCCATATATATATATATATATATATATATATATATAAAACCTTCAATTATTGGAGACCACGTGCAGGGGTCTTTTTATATGGAGGCTGGTTGTTAGTTTGTTAATTACACTTCGCAAGGATTGACTCAATCTATGCATGGGAGTAAAAAGGTGCCAACTATTGGGGCAGCACTCCACATGAGTTATACATATTTTCCATGATTATGGCCATATTTGCTAGCACATATAATATAATGTTTAAGTTTCTCAAAAGATAAAATCTACATTTGATAAAATCAAACAGTTGATTTTATCAAATGAGGAAGACATGTGATTAAATCAAAAACAAAAAGACACTTGATTTTGCTTTGATTTAATCACATGTCTTCCCCATTTGATAAAATCAACTGTTTGATTTTATCAAATGTAGATTTTATCTTTTGAGAAACTTGATGTGTTTGTTAACAAATATGGAGCGGCTCATTGGTTAGCTACAAATTGTTATCGTAGGACTTTCTTGAACAATACGGGTTGTATTCCACCCGGCTTATCTTCTGTTCTTTGTAAGGATTGCTTGACTGTTTAATGGAAATTTTGCTATCTTCCCTTCAAAAAAAAAAAATTATTTGGTTTTTCTAGCTTATTTGACCTACAAAGTTGGATTGTTTTGAAGCCATTTTTTTTTTTTTGTGCTTTATTTTAAGCTTCAATTTGACGCGCTTTTTTTTTTTTTTTTTGGGTTATTGTAAGTTGATTATACATGAATGACAATAGGATCATAAAGTGAAGAGAAAATTCAATAGCAATCCTGTTTTGGAACCGTTCTTAAGTCTTCGAATTCATCCATGACATCACCACTACTTATGTCTTGATTATGTAATAACATGAAAGCCCCATTATACCCTTATTTTCTCAAAACCTGTTTTCCTATAATATACTTTAATACATGGCATTTTCAAAATACCCTAAAAGCACTTTCTCTCCTCTCTATCTCTGGATTGAGGTGGTAACCTAGAGACGGCGGCGATGGAGCGGCACCACCAACATAGTCGGCGATCGTTCGCCTTCAACACCGTCACGGCGAAGATTGATGGCTTGAGATCGGAGCTGGGCGGCGGATGGAGATTGATGGTGATTGAGCTTATTGTGTAACTCCCAGATTTCCTCCAGAACTACTTCAATCTTTCCGATCTCCATTTCCCACATTTTAATTATTGGGGGAAATTGAAGTAGTAATTTTGGGGGAAACTGAGAGTGCAGCTTTGTAAAGAAGATCTTCAATCAATCATCTTGAAGAAATTAGGGTTTGAGATACGTAAACAAAGAAGGAGAGAGAGAGAGAGAGAGAGAGAGAGAGAGAGAGAGAGAGAGAAACTAACTCTTGTGTTTTCAGTTAAAGATCAATTACAGCTGGAAATAGAACTTATACCCTAACCGACTCAATACAAACTACAGTTAACAGAACTACAGTTAACAGATATTAACTATGATTAAAACCAAACAACACTACCTAATGAGCTTGGCTAATACACCCCCTCAAACTCATGGGAATGGAGTGCACCATGAGTTCCCATGAGTTTGGAAGTAAGAGAAGTAAACCGAGCCACTGAAAGAGGCTTAGTAAAAATATCTGTTGTCTGAGCTTCTGAAGCAAAATGTTGATTTGATACTTGCTTAGCTAAAACCTTTTCACGAATGAAATGATAGTCCACTTCTATATGTTTAGTTCAAGCATGGAAAATGGGATTAGAAGTTAGAGCAATAGCTTACAGATTGTCACAAAATATAACAGGAAGACCAACCAGGGGAACATGAAGATCTGTGAGTAATTGTTGTATCCACACAAGTTCAGCAGTGGTTTGAGCCAAAGCTCAATATTCTACCTCAGTACTGGACCTAGCAACTGTGTGTTGCTTCTTTGCACTCCAAGAAAGAAGATTATCTCCCAGGAAATTAAACACAAAAACCTGAAGTAGATCTTCTATCTAACTGATCCCCAGCCCAATCAGCATCACAAGAGGCAGTGAACCCTTAACATATCTCAATATATGCTTTATTGCAGCAAAATTTGACTAGGAAGGAGCATGCATGAACTGGCAGACATAGTTCACAGCTTGAGATATTTCTGGTTTAGTGATGGTGAGATACTGAAGTGAAACGACCAGAGATCTATAAAATTTAACATCTGGAATAGGAACACCAGTGTCCACGTAGAGGGCTTAGTAGAAGATGGAGAGAAGCTTGGATTGCAGTCAATCATACCTACCTTAGCAAGAAGTTCCAAGGCATACTTATGTTGAGTAAGGAACAATCCATCAGAATCTTTCAATACTTCAATGCCAAGGAAATAATGCAGATCTCCAAGATCCTCAAGAGCAAATTTAGTCTGAAGTTGAGCAAGTAAATTAGAGATAAACACAAAGTTGCTACCAGTCACAATGATATCATCAATATAGATGAGGACATAAGTAATGTCTAATCCACTCTTTAAAACAAAAAGAGAAGTGTCAACTACGCTGTTGTGAAACTCAAGTTGCTGCAAGTGAGTACAGAATAGAGCATACTAAGCCCTTGGAGCTTGACAAAGTCCATAAAGAGCTTTATTAAGTTTGCAAACAAATTGAGGTCTTTGAGGGTCCACATATCCTAGGGATTGCTTCATGTATACATCTTCTTGAAAAAACCCATGAAGGAAAGCATTAGATACATCTAGTTGCTTAAGAGGCCAACCAAAATGCACAGCTAAAGTAATAACCAATTTCAAAGTTGGTTGTTTAATAACAGGACTAAAGGTTTCCGTAAATTCTAATCCTTCAGTTTGTTGATTCCCTCTGGCAACCAACCTAGGTTTAAACCTTGCTATTGATCCATCAGAATGCTTTTTGGTTTTAAAAATCCAATGACATCCAATTAGGTATTGTTGTTTAGGAGAGAGACCCGAGTAGGAGGATGAACCAGGGGCAGTATTATCTGTTTTAGGGATAGTAAAAAACACAGAACATGTTCCAGATACAGATTTGCTCAGATGAGATCTATTCTTGCGCACTAAGAGCAGTCTGAAGAGAATCAAATTTCGGTGGTAGTCCATGTAGGGCATGAAAAACTAAGTCATCTTCTGTAAGGGGTACACCTGTTGCAGCTAATTTGTAGGAAAGTTCCTTTATTGTATCAAAATAGGGCTCAAACGTAGTGGTTTTAGTGATATTGAACAATTGTTGCTTCAAATCATGGACATGAGTTTTTGACAGAGAATTAAACCTGTGTTCCAATACACTACAACAAAATTGGCCTACCGTGACAAAATCAAGCGAGGAAAATCGATTTCCCCGCCAAATGTTACCTTTTGGCGAGGAAAATGGATTCCGTCGCCTTTTCTAGCCACGAAAACTAATTTCCTCGCCAAAAGGTAACATTTGGCGAGGAAAAAATAAATTCGTCGCCAATGTAACTTTTAGGCGAGGAAATATCCATTTTCCTCGCCTTTACTAGCGATGAAAATTTATTTCCTCGCCAAAAGGGTAATATTTGGCGAGGAAATAATAATTTGTCGCCAAATAGAACTAATTGACGACGAAAATGAAGATTTCCTTGCCAAAAATTTGCATTTGGTGACGAATTATTATTTCCTCGCCAAATTTACACATCGAGTTACAAAATCGTATTTTGTTGCCTAGTGTTGATTTTGGGTGACAGTATAACTTTTAGTACTACATAATTTTTGATGTATAACTTGTTACTCCCTCCTCCTTTTTTAAGTGTCCACTATTGGAATAGGTGCATTTTTAAACCCCCAAAAAGTATATCTCTATGTAATTTTTAAATTTTTTTACACCAAATTAAAGTACTCATGGCACATTTTAATTTGGGGTACAAATAATTAAAATAATTCTATGGAAATACATTTTTTTACCTCCACAAAAATACACGTTTCCCAAAGGAGACATTTAAAAAGGGACGGAGGGAGTATTATTCTTGTACCTATATCGATATTGTCACAATGGTGAGATAATTATGTATATTATGTGCTCACTACCATAATATAAGTTTCATAAATGATCAATGAGGGAAAAAAAATTTCCTCACCAACGTATTTAATTGGTAATTAATATATTTTTGCCAATTTTCTTGTAGTAATTGGAAATGAAAATTTTGTGAAATAGTTCTGACTTCCACTATTGTTTGTCATTTTCCTTTTGTTGGGAGCAACAATTAAAATGATGAGAGAATTGACCCAAAGAAAATAATTTTTTTAAAAATAAGTTGTAATCTTGATGAGAATATTTTTTAAAAAAATAGAAACGCGGTGAAAAGTTTCAGTGATTTCTATCATCGTATAATTTTTTTTTATCAGCAAATTATGATTAGGGGCATCATTGTCTATAAAGTCAGTTTATTTGGTGTTTGTTAGATTCACCATCATCTTTTTTTTATTAACCTTTCATCAAGTTGGGTTAATCTAAACAATATTAAGAAATTATGAGGAAAAAATATGAGAAGTTTACAAAAAAAAAAAACGAAATAAGAATTAGGATTCGAGAAACAAATTTGAGACATAGTACACAAGGATTAAAATTAGTTAGAATCATAATAAAGATTAAATAAAAAAATTACAGGGGTGAAAAGACGTCTAAAAGGTTTATATATTTGATTTATAAACATGTTTCTTGGAAAGAATGTTGGTGTGGTGGTTAGGTGTTGTGTCAATTAATGGAGAGGCCGCGAGTTTGAGTTGGGGTGCTTGCAAAGGTGCAAGAAGCGCATCAGTTTTTTGTTTTTGAACCGTTTAGCGAGGAAATTTTTCCTCGCCAAAACTATAATGGCGACGAAAAATTTCCTCGCTTATCTTCTTAACGTGGCATTTGTTTTACAAAAAATAGGGTCGTTACAACTACATTGCCTCTAATTCTAGGGCTTGATCATGCCTTTCAAGTTTGGGATGTACTCACCACAACAAAATTATCCTATCGCGACAATTTGATTTCCTCGCCAAAGCCTGGAATTTCCTCGCCAATAGTTTTAGCGAGGAAAACTTTCCTCGCCTATACAGCGTCGCAAAAGGTATTGGCGAGGAAAAAATACATTTCCTCACCTATTCTTATACAATTGGCGACAAAAAATTTCCTCGCTATATCTTTTCCTCGCAAAACAAATGCCATGTTAAGAAGATAAGCGAGGAAATTTTCCGTCGCCAATTGTATAAGAATAGGTGAGGAAATGTATTTTTTCCTCGCCAATACCTTTTGTGACGCTGTATAGGCGAGGAAATTTTTCCTTGCTAAAACTATTGGCGAGGAAATTCCAGGCTTTAGCGAGGAAATCAAATTGTCGCGATAGGATAATTTTGTTGTGGTGAGTACATCCCAAACTTGAAAGGCATGATCAAGCCCTAGAATTAGACGCAATGTAGTTGTAACGACCCTAATTTTTGTAAAAATAAAATTTCGATTAATAATTCAATAAATTATTTTTAATTCCCAATAATTGGTTTATTTCTCTTATAAATTATTAAAAACTCCTTTTTAATATCAAGCCATGCATGCAAGTGTACAAAGCCAAGTACCACACTTATTGCACTTATCAACCTACCAAATCTTCCCAGATTAAATTTGCTCCCCACCATCCAACACAATCTTTCTTTCTTCACCTTCCCGGTCAAAGGCACATGGCTCCTAACTTGACTAAGTAACCAAAAACTCCCCAAAACAAAGGTGGCCATGCAAAATTATACACTACTTGAGACTTAGGAAATTGCCTATAATTTTCCTCTCATTAAAACCCTAGATTGCTTACCTCACACCCTAAGATTTGCTTGTGTAATGCCTAAGATTTTTAAGTACTAAGCCTAAGGATATTATTCTCCTAACTTGGTACTTTGCATGTGCCATTTATGGAACAAATTAATGGGCACATGGAGAGGGGGGAGGCCGGCCAACATAGAGGGAGAGAGAGCTCACAAATTTTGCCTATAAATACCCCATGCAACCCGGCCCATGCATATCACACACCAACTTAGAGCTTTCACTCTTTCTCAAAGTTCTTGTGCTTTCTCTCTAGTTCTTCCTCCACCACCCAAAAATAACCTTACTCCTCCACAAATAACCACCCACCAATCCAAAGTTAGTAGAAAGTAGAAGTTTAAGGAGTTCGTAGCTCACCAGAAAAACCAACCTAGCTTGTTCGGCTTCCGTCTAATCACCGGAAACTGAGGTAGAATACTTACCTAAACTTTAAGTAGCTTTTCTACTTACTACTTAATAGGTTAATTACTTCTTTAATCATGCATGTTTACTACTAAAAAGTTTCTTAAGTTGCTTGCTTAGTTTTTTTTTGTTTTTTTTTTTTTGGAAAATTAGAAGAGTTCTTAAAAGTTTACAATAGGAAGTAAATTATTTACCCTAATCTTTAAGTAGCTTTCCTACTTTTGATTAGACGTTTATTATACTAAGTTTAAGCATGTTTTACTACTAAAAAGTTTCTTTAAGTTGTTTACTTAGCATTTTTTTTTTTTTTTGGAAATTAGTAGTGTTCTTGAAAGCTTACGGTAGAAGGTTTGCATGACTAAAAGCAAGTTTTTCATAGTCATATGTAGTCACTACTATGTCCAAATTGAGTTAGACTTCTCAAAAATACGTAGTCATGAAGCCCGAAAGAAAGTCAACTTTTCAAATTACGCGGTTATAAAGCTAGACTGTTTTTGGAAAAGATAAGACTAACTTTTCTAAAAGTTAACAAGTAAATGTTTTGACTAGTATTTGAACTTTGAGATAACCCAAGGCTAACACCCTTTAGGGTCTGTTAAAAGGACAAGCTTCGCGCTGTCTAAGAAAGGAATGGTGATTCTAACTGGACTTTTCTGACCATCCGGCCTAGGACTCTCCTGGTTATCTCATGTGTCTAAAGAAAGTCACCAAAGAGTATTAAAAGTTTTGAAAAGACTTCTTGAATAACCAATAACGGTTTTCTAAGGAATCTAGACTGTTTTGGAAAAGTTAGCGTGTAGAAAGGGCGTTATTTTATGTGACTCTTTACACGTAGGAAAAACGGTTATTTTATGAGACACGTTTATCGGGAATATTGCATGGACACATTTTTTAGCATGATTGAGCATACAGCATGATCACGTCACGATACGGTTATTGACACGTTTTACGAGAAAAATATTGAATAGCTTTTGATGAGAAATAGAGATGAGAATGAAATGAAACGAAAGGAAATGTGTTTGTGGGAAATGAAATGAAAAGATATGAAATGTATTGGATGCGGTAGTGTAGCGAGAGCGCCACCCCAACTTCCGCAGGAGAACTTGGTGGTTGGGCTAAGCGTGCACAACACACGGTGAACGGACCTCATAAACAGACTGGTTAAGTTCAGTGATATGAGACGGCTGGGACTGTGTCGTGTGAGTCGCGGGGCGGACGGACAGTGCAAACAGGCTATTAAGTTCCGTGATGCACGACGGCCGGGGCCTCGAGCGGAAAGGTTGGTGCCGCCAGTTGAAAGGAGACGTAAGAGAACCAATAACTTTCGAGTGGTGTGAGATGTTGACTTGATTGAAATTTGAAGAATAATGCTGAAAATGATAAGATGATACGAGATACTGATACGAGACACTGCTTACTGCGCACGATTGCTCTGATCTGCATGGACACTGACATACTGCACTCCTGATATTTTCTGTTAACAAGCCTGCATTACTTGTTTTGGTCATATTGTTCTAGAATTGCTAGTTAAAGATTGGGTAGTGTAGTCTGCTGGGCCCTGTTGCTCACGGTGTTGCACTTGTGTAACCCTGGCATAATACCACAATGTTGCTTTGCGACTCTGACGTATTATGCCAGTGTATCGGGATGAACAGAAGGCATTCTATGAGAGGAGGCCTATGGAGCCGGTAGTGCTGCCAGCTTGGCGAATGACCAGGCACAGGGGTAGCCAAAGTCCTAGACCCGACCCGGTTGTAATATTTATAGTTGATGGAGACAGTATTTATTGTGTTAAATTTTATATTTAGACTTTTATTTATAGTTTGTAATAATAATAACATGCCCAAATTTTGGGGGCGTTACAGTAGTGGCAGCTATGGTAGCGATGATACAGGACATCATTTGACTATTAACAATTTTCCAAAGAGTAGAATCAGGTTCTCATATCGTAACTTCCGTTGTTCGAACAATATTAGGTGCAGGACAAACGACAGTACGTACCATTCACATATCCATAGAGATTGTTGGCTTTCAATGCATGTTCCATTTGAGTTCTCCACAGCACATAATTGTGTGAATCCAATTTGATCGTTACAAATGAATGTATATTAGCAATTAGAAATACAAGAGATGGAGGAATATTCAGCTTGACTGTGGTAGAATCTGTAGATGATGAAGCTGAAGTAGACGACGCCATCGCCGTTGCCATTTCTTGAATCGATTCTTGAATTGCACCTCAGAAAAACAGATTTAGGTTTGCACAGGATCGTATTGCGCGCTTCAACAGATGTCACTCGCTCTGATACCTGTAGACACCCCGATTTTGGACCCGGGATGCGCTCGAGTATTCCCGATGATGAAACGGACCAATCACGACTACCCGAAACTTGTGAAAAAGGCTTGAACTTGGTTAAAATTAACCAGACATTACCCAAACAATCAAAACAACCCGAATCAACCCAAGCATCATCAAACCAAGCAAAACCATCAACCTGCCACCAGTAACCTTGAGCGCTCAATCCCTGGACATTGAGCGCTCAAACCCAAAAATCCCACCTTGAGCGCTCAAGCCCGTAGCTTTGAGCGCTCAACTCAGATCCCAGTCAGGAATCTGCAGAGTATCTCATCATGAGATCTCATGCAGGAGGAGCGTCTAACCGTTTGTATACGTCTTCTATACGTAAAATACATCCTACACTACCCTAAATCTACTCCTAAAATCTACCCCTAACCCATTTTGAATACAAATCCACTCTCTCTCTCTCTTCTCTTCCCTCCCACTCACTGCCTATAAAAACCACCCACTACCCCTGGTTTTGGAGGACGAATTCACACATTCCAGCCCTCTTACAGCCCTCAAAACCGTTCACCCCTTTCTCTCTCTACAAAACCACTCACTCACCATCAAAAACCACCCTTCAAGCTTCAAATTCGACCTTTGATCATCAATTAACCACATACATTGTCTCATCTACCAGAATACCAACCAAACATCCATAATCCCCCTCCACCAAGCCCAAAATCAAAGTTCAAGCCTTCAATCAAGTTAAAAAGGTAGTTAAACATGTGATTTATTCACTGTTTTGATCCTTCTGAGGAAGACCAGTGAGTTCAAACAAGTTCTTTATACTTGTATTGAACTCACAAAGGTCTAAAAGTTGTTTAAAAACATCTTTCAAATCTGCAGTTTCAACAGGGGTTGAGCGCTCAAGCCTCAGGCCTTGAGCGCTCAAACCCAGATCTGGGTCAGTCACTGTTTTGCTGATTTTTGTGCTTTCTCCTGGTTTTGATCATCATTCAATAGTTAATTATGTTCATGTCACTCTTAAACAGCTTATTTCTACCTCAAAATCACATGTATGAGCGTAAATTAACTATTTTATGATGATCAAATATCAAAATCTTTGCAAATCTCATAGTTAAGAGTAAAACAGTGACTCTTCAACTTCAAACATCTTTAATCTGCATGTTTATGGTCCTGAGAATCACTCAAAATCCATTTTCAAGTCAGAAACCAAAAAGCCAGATTATGGCTTGAGCGCTCAAGGTCATTCACTTAAGCGCTCAAGCTGTTCTTGAGGGTTGAGCGCTCAAGCCATCACCCTTGAGCGCTCAACCCCTATTCTGGGATCCAGATTACAAGTCAGTTTATTAAGTTTCTATGTTCATAATCTCTTGCAATCGCTGAACAGTTTCTGTGATATCTTTATTCTGTAAATATTTGTAGTGTTTTCCATTATTGTTATCATCATCACCCATGTAGATCACGTGCACGAGCATCCACCGTAGCTACGTGGATAAATCGAATTTCAAACATTTTCAAAATCCCACAAAATGTCGAGTAGAGACCGGTTCACGGACCGGGCGAGAGGGGTGCCGTAAAACCCTTCCCCTCTCGTAACCAAACCCCCGAATCCGAGAAATCTTTGGTTCCGCCATGATCAGTGAAATCTTTTTCAAATGGGCAAATGAATCATTTTTTATCGGTTTCTCGGGTTTGGACCTTAAATCCGGGTGGCGACTCTATCAATCACAATCTTTTCAAATGATAAACTGAACAATCTCGGTGGGCCGTCCACAATACCATAAAGAAGATCTTCAGTCAATCATCTTGAAGAAATTAGGGTTTGAGATACATAAACAAAGAAGAGGCAGAGAGAGAGAGAGAGAGTAAACTAACTCTTGTATTTTCTGTTAATGATCAATTACAGCTGGAAACAGAACTTATATCCTGACTGACTCAAAACAAACTACAGTTAACAGAACTATAGTTAACAGACATTAACTATGATTAAAACCAAACAACACTACCTAATGAGCTTGGCTAATTCCCTTTTCAACCAACGGTCCAAATTTTAGTCTTTGATACATTCATGTGTTAAAGTGCCTTGAAAAATGTTAAAGGTTGTTGCCACCAATTTCCCCAAGGATAGGAGAAACAGAGATGGTCAACACCTAGTGGTGTAGAAGATGCGAGGGCGTGCCAGGAGATGTGAATCTCCAAGTAAATAAGGAAAAATGCCTGAAACTACTAACTTCTTTCAAACAAATGTGAAACTTGAATAAAAGAGAAACTAAAGTTACAACGGTTCGTGGGCCTTGAACAAGGACTTCCACAATTGAAGAAAACTAAGGTTTACATAGAAGAGAAAGAGAAGGAAGAAGAGGAAGAAGAAGAAACGGGATAGAGGTAGAAGATAGACATAGATAGATAGAAGAAGAGAGGATCGATCGACTAAGAGTTAGGAGATAAACTAAATTTACTTGCTGCTGTGAGCTTTGTTGGTGCTGGGACCTTTGTAATGTTGCACAATGACTTATATTTATAGGCATCAATTGCCTATGAATGGTTCAGGAGATTTCGGATCCACTAAGCACATCTTCTGTCCACTTTCTTCAGAAATCTTCTCCAAAGCTGTCAAGTGTCCCACTACTTCTATAACTAACCACTTTCCACAAAAAGTGGTAACTAACTCCTTGGAGGCTTTCATCCCACGTGGCATTAACTACCCATTTTCCTTGATTTAAGCTTCATGCATTTGAAAGAATGTCTGATGCTCTCACATATCGCCACGTGTCAGGAGATATCCGTACCAGGAAATATCGTCGCCACGTGGCAGAAAATATCCGTACCAAGAGATATCATGCTGACATATGTTCCATATGGCCGAAATTAACTATTTGTGATTTTATCTAATTATCACATGTTAATTTTGGCCTCTTGGAAAAAATCATGGGATAAACTTTGCTTCCTACAATTTAGGTAACCACCTTATCACTTTCAAAAGATGCATTATCTCCTAAATTGTAGGGAATTTGTCTTAGGGATAAATCCGAATTCAAATTAAAGTCTTTTTTAGCCAATATTATTGCCACGTGTTAAAAATTAAAAATTATGGTACAAACATTGCCCCCCATAAACTCTATTTTTGAAATAAAATGGAGTTGAAAATATGTTATATAAATAATAATGGGGAAAAAGAGTCCATAGATACTAGGAGATAATGGCTATAAGAATACAAAGAGAAAAGGGACTCTTTTTACTGTTATCTTCTAACACGTGGCATCATTCAATATTTTGGCCTTGCCCCCCTTGACCTCTTTGCCCCCCATTGTGTAAAGTTTATACTTGAAGAACTTTGGGCTTAAGGAGGTCTTTCCATGATACCTTAAGGGGTAGAGATTCAAATTTCTTCTAGACATACCGGTACTTCAGCCTTGATTTCTCCTTAAGCAGGTGAGGAAGTTTCTGATTTTCCTCGACTCTATCCCTCCTTAGCCAATCTCATTCCTTGTTTAGTCCCTTGAAGCTTCCTTTTCTAGGGATTTGACAAAGCATTCTTTGGCTATAGGAGTTTTGAATGCTTGATTTTGAATTATTGGCAAGAAGTAGGAGGTGTTTCGATCGTCAGGTTCTCCAATTTTCTCTACACTTCGGCCATGGCAAGCCGAACGTGTGTAAATACTGAAGACCTCTTTCTCCTGCCATGTGTGTTGGCTGGAGAAAATCTTCTCTTTGTTTCTTGACCACAATTCTTTAAGTCTAGCATTCTTCTTGGGTATTCATTGCCCAAGTTCGCTGTAACTTTGAGTCTTCTTATAAGGGAAACTTCTCCTGATGTAAATAGCTTCCAGATCTCACCAAACCTCCTATCTCCTAAAGCGATGGTGTCAGAATCCTCCCAAAAGAGGTAAATATGTAGGAAACGAATTACCCTAGCTCCCTTTGCTCAACAGAAGGTGAAGCAAATAACGGACTCTGTTATCTCCTGAACCCTTAATCATGGCCGTTACAAGATCTCCTGCCATTTTTTGTTGGCTTTGACCTCATCCGGCCTAAAGTGAAGAGGAATTTCGATCTGCACATTCCCATGCCTCCTATAGTTGTGTTGTTGACAAGAGAAACTTGAAAACTCCTTTGGAAGGCTTAGAATGGTGTTGCAAACCGTCCCTTCTAATTTTCCTTAAGGATAATTGAAAAGGGAGTTTGGTATTTCTCCAGATTCATAAATGGGCTTTGGTTTATCTTCTGACCCCAAATTTACTTCCTCCAAAGGATCTTGAACATCTTCTGTCAGATCATATAACTTTGCTGGTGGAGATTCCAAATCTTCTAACTGGATGACATCATCAGGAGGTGTATTGCCCCCCTCGGCCACAAAGGCCGAATTATCTTCTGCATCCAAGGTAGGAGACCTTGGCTGATGAGTTGATATCTTCTGTGACACCAGCAAGTTTAGAGGTCACTTTATCACTAAAGAAGGCCCTCATCTCCTTGACGGCCTTTGCCAAACTATTTGTTGACTCTTATCTCCTTTTAGGAGATTGTTAAAAGGAAGATCCGAATTGCTCCATGCTCCATGAAGTTGACCGTTGCGAGTAGGAGAAGGTCTTTGGTCGGCACCAGCGCCTTCTTTCACCTCTTTCGGCTTATTCCAAAGCAAAAAATTCCTGCCGGCTTAGGCTGTTGCTCCTTAGGAGATATTCTTGAGTCAAGATGCATCCGAAATCTCCTAAGGTCTGAACCTGAGCGGCTCAACAATAGAACCTACACCTCCTAGAGTTCCAGGAGATCTTGTCTAAGCATGGTCAGCATCTCCTTGATGGCCTTAGTCAAATTCTCCTGATATTCTTTGACCTCCTAAAGAAGGTATTGTTGAAAAACGAATTGGATCTCTTCATGCTCCTGGAAAATGACCGTTATAAGGGATAGGAGATCTTTGGTGAGGACCATTTCTCTCCTTTGTCTCGTTCGGCCTAATCCGGAGTAAAATTCCTGTCGACTTAAGTTGCTGCCCCTAAGGAGATTTTCGTGAAAGTCTCCTAAGGGCTGAACTAGAAACGGCTAGCATGCTTGACGAATCGGCGGTTGAACCTCATGAAGGGCCAGGAGATGTCATGTTCTCTCCGATTAGGGCCATCATTTCTTTGATGGCCTTCGTCAAACTTTGTCGAAGTCTATGTGATCTCCTGAAGCGGTCCGAAAATGGAATTAGTTGGCCCTAAAGACAAATTGGCGATGGATTCGAGGATGATATCCCACATTCCAACAGCCACCTCCTGGAGATCTTCTTGAGAGGCTGGAGCAATTTGATCTATGCAACGCCTCCTCCTCCAGGAGAAGTCTTCTTTAGGCGAAGGCTAATCCGTTACCGTATTCTTAGTTCCTCTTTTGTTTCCACCTTTTCCAGCCATCTTGAATCTTCAATTGTCTTAAATGTGTCCCACCGGGCGTGCCAAAAAATGTTGCCACCAATTTCCCCAAGGATAGGAGAAACAGAGATGGTCAACACCTAGTGGTGTAAAAGATGCGAGGGCGTGCCAGGAGATGTGAATCCCCAAGTAAATAAGGAAAAGCGCCTGAAACTACTAACTTCTTTCAAACAAATGTGAAACTTGAATAAAAGAGAAACTAAAGTTACAACGGTTCGTGGGCCTTGAACAAGGACTTCCACAATTGAAGAAAACTAAGGTTTACATAGAAGAGAAAGGGAAAGAAGAAGAGGAAGAAGAAGAAACGGGATAGAGGTAGAAGATAGACATAGATAGATAGAAGAAGAGAGGATCGATCGACTAACTGAGAGTTAGGAGATAAACTAAATTTACTTGCTGCTGTGAGCTTTGTTGGTGTTGTGAGCTTTGTTGGTGCTGCACAATGACTTATATTTATAGGCATCAATTGCCTATGAATGGTTCAGGAGATTTCGGATCCACTAAGCACATCTTCTGTCCACTTTCTTCAGAAATCTTCTCCAAAGTTGCCAAGTGTCCCACTACTTCTATAACTAACCACTTTCCACAAAAAGTGGTAACTAACTCCTTGGAGGCTTTCATCCCACGTGGCAATAACTACCCATTTTCCTTGATTTAAGCTTCATGCATTTGAAAGAATGTCTGATGCTCTCACATATCGCCACGTGTCAGGAGATATCCGTACCAGGAAATATCGTCGCCACGTGGCAGAAGATATCCGTACCAGGAGATATCGTGCTGACATATGTCCCATATGGCCGAAATTAACTATTTGTGATTTTATCTAATTATCACATGTTAATTTTGGCCTCTTGGAAAAAATCATGGGATAAACTTTGCTTCCTACAATTTAGGTAACCACCTTATCACTTTCAAAAGATGCATTATCTCCTAAATTGTAGGGAATTCGGCTTAGGGATAAATCCGAATTCAAATTAAAGTCTTTTTTAGCCAATATTATTGCCACGTGTTAAAAATTAAAAATTATGGTACAAACAAAGGTGCATCAGAAACTGTGTGTGGGTGTTTCTTTTTTTTTTTTTTTCTCTTCCTCCCTTATTAACAACCCCAATGGATTGTTATTAGCATTTCCCATTTGTTATTGTTGTAGGGCTTCAATGAAATTGTCCTCTGGTTTTTTGCATAGCTAGTTCATTTGAACTGCAATGCCATAAATTGGTTATGAAATGGATTTTCCTTTATGCTTAGCAAATCGTTTTTGTTTCCTGCACGTTCAAAATTTTGGATTGGATTGAATCAGAGCTGATTTATGGAGTGGGTAAAACCTTATTAACCCTAATAAAGGGCAAAACCTTATTAACCCTAATAAAGGGCATAGCATGTGCCTTAATTGATTACCACGAGAGGGCGAAAAGCTCGGCACCACATAGAGAGTCATTAAACCCTGTGTCGAGCTGGTTTGGCCACGAATGAGGCTAGAACTAATAAGGAGTAAACTAATAAATCAGGATGCACTAGCTCGGCGTAAGGCATAAAGGATGCCCCTGATAGGGCCGAGCTAGGAAGGCTACGTGTATAGCTTAAACAGCATTCTGGAATACATAATTCAGCTCGGCGTAATGAGCTGAGCTATGTACGAGTTATTCCGAGCTACGTGGAAGCACGGCACCGCCACGAATAGGGCGGTGAGACATTCCAAAATAATCTAAAGCGGTTCCTTACGAGATAAGGAGCAATCCCGTAGCATGGGGGATCAATATGGGAAGTCCTAACGTGATTAGGAGTATGCCCCATATAGGAAAGAATCCTATATGGAAAGGAAGACCCCTGCTAGACGAGATCCAGCAGGACATGGAGACTCATCCCTAATAGGAAAATCCTATTAGGAAAAGGATTCCTAAAGAGAATAGGAAATAGGGGCACGAGATGCCTAATATGAAGAACATCTACACCTATAAATACAAAGCAATAACCATGACAAAAGGTACGCTGTGAAACCCATTTCATACGCATTGTGGTTTGAATTCACCAAGTACGAGATACTAACTTAGGCATCGGAGGGCCTTTGCCGACGAGAGGCAAAGGTACTCTAACCCTTTTTCTGTCTTGTAGATTTAGGGTTGGATTAAGGAGGCACGTGATCCAGGGCTACGTGGATTTTATCCCCGTACAATTGGCGCCGTCTGTGAGAAACGCTTACGTAAAAGCTCGATCCCTTTTTAACAGAGATCAACAATGGTGCTTTCAGAGCCTCTTTTGTGCACTCCAAGAAGGCAGGATGTAGAAGACGATGGTACCACGCTTGTGTATACTACGAGAAAGAGCACAAGGGTGGACAAAACTCCCATGGCTCTAAGAGCACCACAAAAAAAGCCAACAACAAAGAGGTTCAACATAGGGCACATCCCTGAGATTCCAAAATTCAGGGATACACGCCTAATATGTCACGATTCTCCAAGGGCAGGCAAAAGGCGAGGACGCTCAAAGACACCACCAAGAGGTGGGGAAGCCTCCACCCGACGAGAGCGGGGGAGGAGCCCCCCGAGGAAGGATGGTCATAAGCACACAGGGAATCGAGAGAGAGAGGATAGCCTCGACCAAAAGGAGCAAGAGGCAGAAGAATTGGCCCGTGACGTCACTCGACGAGAACGAGAGATTCAGGACCTAAAAAAGCAGCTTCAGGAGAAAGAAAAAGATTTACGCTCACGGACGAGATCCGTGCATTATGAGAAAGAAAAGAAAAGTCGTCATCACGACAACGTCTCCATTGACCGAGCAGCCTCTCCATGAAAAAGGAGAGACAGGAGCGTTTCTGTTGAAAAAAGAGAAAGAAGGAAGCATGCTAGGGACAGATATGAGAGATCTGGTTCCAATGAGCACAATCCTGAGCAATATGCAACAAGGTGGGACGCTTGCCGAGCTGATGGAGGCCCCAAAACTGCACGAGAAGCAGCTAAGGAAGCCCTAGGCCAGATCTCTAAATCACCACTGGCCCACTGGATCCGCACAGAGAAGACACCGAGCAAGGTGAAACATTCAGCGTTCATTCCTTACGAAACTAGCACGGATCCTGTAGCCCATATTCAACACTACCAACAGGCCATGTTTATGCATGAGCAAGATGATGCCTTGCTATGCAAGATGTTCCCGTCCAGTCTAGGGAAAGTGGCCTTGAGCTGGTACCATAAACTCCCAGAATGATCTATCTTATGTTGGACTCAACTAGCCGAAGAATTCACTACTCGGTTCCTGACGAGCCGAGCAGCCCCAAAAACTTTTGATGCATTAACCTCTATGCGACAGAGGGATGAAGAAACTCTGCGGCAGTACTCGAAGCGTTATTGGGAAACTTTCAACGAGATTGAAAATTGCAGTGAAGAATATGCACTGGCAACGTTCAAGACAAGTTTGCCCGTGCATAGTAAGCTACGAGAATCACTTACCATGCATCCGGTCAAGACTGTGGCCAAACTGATGGAGAGAATTCAGGAGCATGCAAGGGTAGAAGATGACATCCTGCAGGCTGGGGGAAAAATCGTGGCTGGGCAACCTCAGCTCCCAGAGAAGAAGACGGTGGAATCAAGGGTATACAAAAAGGATTTCACGATGGGAAGGAAGGATTATGCACAGCAGAAGAAGGACAAAGCTGACCCAGACCCCAAGTCGTACTTCAGCATCATGGCGACTTTCAATATCCCAATCTACAAGATGCTGTACAGGATCAAGAATGAGCAGTGGTTCAGAAGACCCCCAAAGA
The DNA here is from genome assembly GCA_963854785.1 of Vaccinium vitis-idaea. Taxonomy (NCBI): domain Eukaryota; kingdom Viridiplantae; phylum Streptophyta; class Magnoliopsida; order Ericales; family Ericaceae; genus Vaccinium; species Vaccinium vitis-idaea. The sequence continues at coordinate 14,918,776 of OY978221.1, forward strand.
TGACTGGGAACCCAGAGAAGAGGAGGGCTACCAATCAGCACTGTAGCTACCACAGAGATTGGGGACACATGACTGAGGACTGTGTGGAGTATAAAAAGTTCTTGGACGAAAAGGTGGCGGAGGGCCATCTAAAGGAATTTTTGGCTGATAGCAAGAATGACGCTGAGCTAATAGAAGAGTTGGACTACGAGAAAGGTCCAAAGGGAACAATCCATATGATACATGGAGTTACCCCATACACGAATAATGAAATAAGGCACATCCAAAGGGTAAACGGCCAGGCAAGACAAGTTATGAAGCTCGGCACAAAAAGGCCGAGGGCTGAGGGAGCAACGGAGATTCCCATTACCTTCACTGATGACGATCTAGATGGAGTAACAGTACCCCATAACGACGCATTGGTAATTACCCTACGAATAGGGGAGTATGACGTGGAAAAAATACTCGTTGATCAGGGGGCGAGCACGGAAATCATGTACTACGACACCTTCAAGAGAATGGAACTCCCAACGAACTCGTTACAAAAGTGTCTCGTCCCCCTGGTTGGCTTCAGTGCACAAACGGTATGGCCTATGGGGAAGGTCACGCTGCCCGTCCGAGCTGGAACAGTAGTGCTGAAGACTGATTTTCTCGTGGTAGACATCCCTTCCTCCTATAACGTGATTATAGGAAGAACATGGATGCACAAAATGAGGGCGGTCTCTTCGACTTACCACCAGAAGATCAAATACCCCGGAGCAGATGGTATAGAATACATCAAGGGTAACCAAAAGGTGTCCGATCAATGTTTCAACATGGTCCTAAAAAAGTCCCCAAAGGCCGAGTTGGTACAAACAGTTGAAGTTCCGAATCAGCCGACCTTGGAGGACGTCGGAGGTGATCCTGCCAAGAAGATGGTGGAGGGATTGAAGAAAATACAGGTTCAAGAGGACGATGCAGAAAAGTATTTCCTGATCGGTGAAACCCTCGCCGAGCAAGAGGAAAGGGACTTAGTTGCCTTTCTTAAGGACCACATCGATGTATTTGCATGGATCCCCCAGGAGATGCCTGGGATAGACCCCAAAATTATCTGTCACCATTTGAATGTGGATCCTCAGCACAAACCAGTTGTTCAAAAGGCAAGGAGGTCGGCACCACAGCACGCGGACGCTGTGATCGAAGAGGTGGAACGGCTACTAAAAGCGGATGCCATACGAGAAGTGAGCTATCCGGATTGGTTGGCCAACACTATGGTGGTCAAGAAGAAAAATGGAAAATGGAGGGTCTGTGTGGACTTTACCGGCCTTAATAAAGCATGTCCCAAGGATAGCTTCCCACTTCCCAGAATTGATCAACTAGTGGATGCTACATCAGGCTATGAAAGGATGAGCTTCCTTGACGCATATCAAGGATACCATCAAATAGCCATGTACAAGCCCGATCAAGAAAAGACGTCTTTTATCTCCCCAAGAGGACTCTACTGTTACAAGGTTATGCCGTTCGGGCTAAGGAATGCTGGAGCGACCTACCAAAGGTTAGTTACTAAGATGTTCAAGGAACAGCTCGGCAAAACCATGGAAGTCTACATCGACGACATGGTGGTAAAAAGCAGGTTGAAGCCTGATCACCTTGCCGACCTAAAGGTAAGTTTCAATATTCTGAGAGAATACAAGTTAAAGTTAAACGCTTCCAAGTGTGCCTTTGGAGTCAGCTCGGGGAGTTTCTGGGGCACCTGGTGACTAAGAGAGGGATATCATATCACAACTCTGCAAGGCCTTCAAAGCCCAAAGACCACGAAGGCGGTCCAAAGGCTAACAGGGATGGCAACAGCTCTTAATCGCTTCATCAGTAAGTCCTCAGACCGTTGCAGACCTTTCTTTCAACTTCTGAAGAAGAGAGAGGGATATGAGTGGGGAGTCGAGCAGGAACAGGCTTTCCAGGAGTTAAAAATTTACTTGTCATCACCACCCTTACTCTCTACTTCAGAAGCTGGGGAGTGGTTGATATTATATCTAGCAGTATCTGATCATGTGGTCAGCTCGGTTCTCCTGCGAATAAAGGGGACAGAGCAGGCTCCGATCTATTTTGTAAGCAAAACACTGTTAGATGCTGAGACACGTTACCTACCCTTGGAGAAATTGGTGTACGCTCTCGTTATTGAGTCAAGAAAATTGCCTCGTTATTTTTTGCAGCACCCCATCACTGTATTCACTGAATATCCATTGAGGGCCTTGTTTAGAAAGGCAGACTTCTCTGGAAGAATCTCGAAGTGGTCAATAGAATTGAGTCAATTTGACCTTGATTATCAACCCAGAACAGCAATTAAAGGGCAGATTTTGGCTGATTTTGTAGCAGAGTTCGCTCCAACAGTGGCTCCACCGCCACCAACCCTCCACGAGAAGGAGCAAGTCAGTAATCCCGAACAACCGATGAGAATGGCCGATTTAGATCCAGACGAGTGGAGGCTTTACGTTGATGGGTCAGCCTGCAACAAAGGATCTGGAGCAGGGGTGGTGCTTTTCTCTCCCGAAGGGTTGGTTCTGGAGCAAGCACTACGGCTGGGATTTAGTGCCACTAACAACGTGGCAGAATATGAAGCCCTACTCGCTGGATTAAGGAGTGCCCTGGAACTCAAGGTAAATAAGCTAAGAGTATTTTGTGACTCACAATTGGTTGTTAACCAGCTTTCAGGAGAATACGCTACGAAAAGCGAAAAGATGGTTGCGTATTCAGAAGCATCCAAGGATCTACTTGAAAAATTTGATGAAGTCCACATTCAACAAATCAGTTCGGGCCAGAATGCGCATGCAGACTCGTTAGCTTGCTTAGGGTCAGCAATCAAGACGGAGTATCGCCGAACTGTGGCGGTGGATCATTTGTGCGAACCAAGCATTGGCCGGGCAGTGGAAATCGTGATGGAAACAGAGTTTGGGCCGAGCTGGATGGACCCAATAGTGGCATACCTACGAGATGGGACCTTGCCAGAAGATAAGAGGGAAGCACACAAAATTAAGACCAAATCAGTACGCTTTGGCTCTCTCCAGAAGGTAAGCTTTACAGAAAATCTTTTCTTGGTCCCTATTTATTGTGTATACACCCAGCTCTTGTCCAGAAATTCCTCCATGAAATCCATGCTGGAACTTGTGGAGGACATACTGGTTGAAGGTCCATATCCCACCGAGCAATATCCCAAGGATATTGGTGGCCTTACATGCAGGAGGATGCAAAGGCTTTTGTCAAAAAGTGTGATAAGTGCCAGAGGTTCTCCCTTCTAATCCGAGCACCAGCTAAGGATTTGCTACCTTTAACTAGCCCATGCCCATTTGCCCAATGGGGGTTGGACATCGTGGGTCCTCTCCCTATGGCAACGGGGAAACGAAAATTCCTACTCATTGGCACTGACTACTTCACTAAATGGATAGAGGGGGAAGCCCTTGCCAAAATCACAGAAGCTATGGTGGAAAAATTTGTGTGGAACAAGATAATCACAAGATTTGAAGTACCATACTCCATCATCTCAGACAACGGGTCCCAGTTCGACAAGAAGTTCAAAGCCTTTTGTGCCCAGTACGGCATCAGAAACTACTATTCAACCCCAGCTTACCACAGAGTAATGGGCAGGCAGAGGCTTCGAACAAGACTATCCTTAAAAGTCTCAAGAAAAGATTGGAGAGAAAGAAGGGAAAATGGCCCGACGAGCTTCCAGCCGTACTTTGGGCATACAGGACCACCCCACGGCGATCTACGGGAGAGACGACGTACTCCCTTGCTTATGGGACAGAGGCGGTGATTCCCTTGGAGATTGGTTTACCAACCATTCGCACTACTCTCGTGAAGTCAGGAGGCAACGATAAAGCCATGGCCGAGCAGCTCGATCTCGCCGAGGAAAGAAGGGAGCGTGCACTTATCACCTTGGCAGCATATCAAGAGCAGCTACGAAGGAGCTACAATAAGAAGGTGCAGCCAAGAGAGTTCAAAATTGGAGATCTAGTCCTAAGGAAGGTCTTGGCTAACACCAAGGTGTCTACTGATGGGAAGCTTGGACCAAACTGGGAAGGCCCATACAAGATTGTGGGAATTGCTGGCATTGGGGCTTATCGTTTGGCCGACCTGGATGGAGACCCAGTACCACGGCCATGGAATGTCCAGAACCTGAGAAAGTTCTACCAGTAATTTGTTTATGTGATTACGAATACAATCACGCCTGCTTTTAATACCTAGTTGGGATTACGAGTACAATCACCAGCATGAGTCAGTTAAATCCTTTATCATTATTTCAAGCATGAATAAAATTTCGTTTGTTTTCCTACTGTGATGTTGTTTAAATATGAACCCAAATTGCTTCCAATTTGGATTCCTATTGGGGAGCAGCGAATATGTATTAATACAATAACGACACTCGAAAATCCCTAAGTATGAAGATACATAGATATGCAACGAACATTGCATTTGCAACGAATATTGCAACGATTAAATTTCTAAGTATGAAGACACTTAGATGTGCAACGAACACTGCGCTAAAACACTAAGTATGAGTAAACTTAGATTTGCAACGAATACTGCAAAAGATCCTAACTACGAAGAAACTGTGATGCATGTACAACAAAAACTCCTAAGTATGAAGATACTTAGGCTGAGAAAAGTTCAAGTATAAAGACACTTGAACACTTAGCATGAGCACGAAAAAGCTTACGATTTGCAAGCACTACAAAATGGAAAGTACGAACATACTTAAAACACTTGCAGAAACAAAAGTACATAACGAGTACGAAGATACTTAGCAGAAGAAGCAAACCAAATGTATCAAACGATGGTAAAGGCCACACACGGCCGAACAAAACCACGCAGGGTCACAAACAGAGTTCAGATAATAACGGACAGGGATGAAAACAGGCATCAAGCCTCTTCACTATGCTGTCCAGCATCAGTGGCAAGATTGGGATCCGGATTGTCACCTCCAAGGCCTTCAGCAGCGCTGTCCCCCATGATGGTGAGGTCAGTGGTGGTTTCATCAGATGGGGTCCGCTCGGTTAGGGCTTCAGGTTGGGCTCCAGAGAGGGGCTGAGGCTGAGCTCTAGCGTTAGGATTGGCTTGGGCGGCGGCTACCGCACTGGGAAGTTCCATGTCAACCCAGTGAGGGGAGGTAGGATCCACGCCGAGCTTAGTAAGGCATCTCTGCCAAGCCGCGCCCCAAACAGCGTCCTGTACGGTTGGCATCTGTGCCCTATAATTGTCCGTGATCACAATGACAGCACGGTCATACTCTGCTTCAGCTTTAGCCTCTGCAGCAGCGAGTTGATGACGCAACTCCTGCTAGGCCTCCTCAACCTTCCTTTTCAGATCGGCGTTCTCTCCTCTCAGACCCTCCACTTCTCCCCGAGCTTCCTTCAAAGAATGAGCACGCTCTGCACTCTCTTTCTCCGCCTTCTCCGCCCTTTTTTGCTCTCTTTTTAACTCCTTCTCGACATCTTTGGCTCTCCCAGCCCAATGGACGCTTTCTGCATAATCTGCAAGGCAGGAGTACGACTGTTAGGGGCGAAACAAAGGTTCAATACAAAGGGAATGAGGGGAAGAAATTTTTACCTTGGCACTAGACTGAAAAATTGACTTCATCAGTGTATCGTAAGAACTGTTTGCCTCTCTCTCCATGTCAAGCGGGAGAAGAGCAGCTCTGGATATACCAAAAGCCACGTCCGTAGAAGAGATTTTGTCAATCAGGTTTAAAGGAGTGCCATCAGGGCGTGCAAGCACTGGAGTCCAAGGCTGCACCAGTGGAGGGGAGCCGGTAAGGCGTTGGTTTGAGCCTGAGCTTCCTGTCCTTCTCCTTTGCAGGGGAGGCTGATCGTCATGGGTACTCTCTACTGGCCTCTTGTCCCTTTGTTGCTCGGATAGAGATGCATCAGGTGCTTCAGGAGGGTTGGCAATATGAACGGCCGGAGGGGCATGATCGGTTGGAGGGGCATCTCTTCGCGGATTGGAGAAGGAGAGTAACCCGACGAGTCGTCTGAGTCTGCAAGAAGGGCAGCCTGCTCGGACAGGGATTGAACGATTGAGCGGTGATCAAGGGCTCCTTCTTCTGTTTCTTCTTCTTCTACTACTACTTCCCTACCAGATGTGCTCGCCTCTTGATCAGTACGGGTGAGAATTGGGATAGCAGTTGGTATTTCGGGGATGTAAGCAAACGTGATTTTCTGCTGAAGATCGCTCGGGGCCCGAACTCTCCTAACTCTTCTTGGGGCTCGGCCTCTTCGGGGTCGAGTACTTCTTTGTTCAGCCGGTGGGCGTGTGGCGATCAACGGAGCAGCTGGAGGCCAGGGGTGTCTCGATCTTGGCTCACCGACCCTTCTGATACCACCCCAGTACGTTGGGGTGTAGTTCAATAACAAGTGAGCTGCACGGCCGAGACCAACAGGAGTTGGTGCGAAACCGTCGAAATACAGAGCCCGAGCAATATCCTCACGGTGAAGATTGTCGTGGATCAGACGGCCACCGTGATTGAGGTTGCTAGCTGCAAAAATAGAGGAAACAGTACATAAAAAATGATCAACAAAGCCAAGAGATATGAAAATCCAAAAAGTAGTAAGTACAGAGGTCGAATACTAACGTGGTTGGCCTGAGACTGAAGGGCAGGAGAAGCCAATTGTGTTTCCCTCAGCATCCTTTGGCTCCCAGTTACCGGTGACTACGAAAAAGTCATCCCCCTCGCCCTTTGAGGAATTAGGCAGGTCTGTGATGAGCTTCTGCTCGGGGTCCCTGGCCTTGAAATAATAGCTGAGGTCTACTGTAGGGACTACGTTGTAAAGGTAATGTAAGTCCCACCAGTCTAGATGCAGGCCGAGCAGCCTGTTCAGGGCAACGGTGCCCATAACTACCCTAACGAAATTAGGGCAGAGCTGCATAGGGTTTAGCCTACACCTAGAACAAACCTCCCTGAAGAAAGAGTGGAAGGGGAATCTAAGGCCACCTTCCACTATAAAGATTAGGGGGACGTGGATTTTGTTTTCTTCCAAGCCTACTTCTCTCAAATCGTTACGATCGTTCAATCTGAAATGAACATCGTTTGGGATTCCATATGTCCTACGAAATTCAGCTATTTTTTGGGCGTTACTAAGGAGGGCTCTGTGTTTTCCCATGGCTAGGGTTTCACTGTTGAAACCCAGGAGAAAAGGAAGAAGATGAACAGAAAACTGAGAAAAGCCAAAAAGAAAGGGAAACGGAAAAAACAGGAAGTCTGGAGAAAGGTCACTTACATGAAGAAATGGGCCTAAAATGGTACTCCCCGACGACAACGGGGGGTGTTTTCCGACGAAGAGCGGAGGCGCAGAAGGAGTTTAGTTGCAGAAAGTTTGGAGCGACGGAGATGGCGTTAATAGCTGATGGCGTCTTCTCTCTCTCTTGTTTCAGTAAAAATGAGAAGGAGAAGAGTTTTCGAGATAATAAGGGTTTTGGGGGGGAAGTAATGATTATCCCGCCCAAAAACCCATAAAGTAAGGGCGTGACGTACGAGAAACGTCGCCCTAGGATGTCCTTTGGGCTTATCCAGCCCCCAACGGGTCACTTCGCATTAAATGTGAAAACAACCCTGCTCCCCACATGAAGGGGAAGGCGTGCAAGAGATGCATCAGGGACCGTTGAAGCTCTGCGCACCGCTGACGAGTGGCAGCAATGGCAGAGCTGGGGAGCAATTGGAGTGGGTAAAACATGATTAACCCTAATATAGGGCATAGCACATGCCTTAATTGATCACCACGAGAGGGCGAAAAGCTCGGCACCACATAGGGAGTCATTAAACCCTGTGCCGAGCTGGTTTGGCCACGAATGAGGCTAGAACTAATAAAGAGTAAACTAATAAATCAGGATGCACTAGCTCGGCGTAAGGCATAAAGGATGCCCCTGATAGGGCCGAGCTAGGAAGGCTACGTGTATAGCTTAAACAGCATTCTGGAATACATAATTAAGCTTGGCGTGATGAGCTGAGCTATGTACGTGTTATTCCGAGCTACGTGGAAGCACGGCACCGCCACGAATAGGGCGGTGAGACATTCCAGAATAATCTAAAGCGGTTCCTTACGAGATAAGGAGCAATCCCGTAGCATGGGGGATCAATATGGGAAGTCCTAACGTGATTAGGAGTATGCCCCATATAGGAAAGAATCCTATATGGAAAGGAAGACCCCTGCTAGACGAGATCCAGCAAGACATGGAGACTCATCCCTAATAGGAAAATCCTATTAGGAAAAGGATTCCTAAAGAGAATAGGAAACAGTGGCACGAGATGCCTAATATGAAGAACATCTACACCTATAAATACAAAGCAATAACCATGACAAAAGGTACGCTGTGAAACCCATTTCATATGCATTGTGGTTTGAATTCACCAAGTACGATATACTAACTTAGGCATCGGAGGGCCTTTGCCGACGAGAGGCAAAGGTACTCTAACCCTTTTTCTGTCTTGCAGATTTAGGGTTGGATTAAGGAGGCACGTGGTCCAGGGCTACGTGGATTTTATCCCCGTACAATTTAGGTCTTTGGATGTCGAAGTTGAGCATCAGAATGATAATTTTGCATAAATAATTCATGACAAACATGGTGGAAAATGTTTCATGAAATAGAAGGTATATTAATAGCGTATAGAGTTGCTTCCAGATGAAATATTTGCATAAATTTATCATGATAAATATTCGTACATATTGTTTGTCTGAGTGTTTGGTCTAGGTAAATTATAGTAAGTATTGATTTTTCATGGTATAGTAGTATTGTTGAAATGTTGATTTAATGGATGGTTTTAAAATATATTTAATGAAATATGTGGTCTATAGTATAGAGGCTCTTACTGGTTTCATGAAATATTTGCAAAAATTTATCATGTTTTCAAACCCTGCACCGTCGAAATGGGAACTCGTGGCGCCACCACCACGAATGGGTGGGATAGAAAGAGTCAATAAAAAATAGTTGGTTCCAATTCATGACTTATTCTCAAAAATGACTTATTACACTTTACGAGACATGTCATTCTCTCATAATATAACAACCCAAAAAAAACTCGCATAAGCAAACAAGAATAAAGCAATTGTGGTTGAAAAATGAAAATTTCTTCAAGTTTTAGTCGAGATCGGGTAATTGCCCAAAAATAAAAAATATTCTATTAAATTACGTGAACATAATACTGAACTCTTGCTTCCTTTTTTTTATAACCGAATGTCCGGGTCAGTTTATCCACACCTCGACTAATTCTAAGGCTCTAAAAGTAACGACCAGACATAACCCCCAGTGGCCGTTAGGTTTGGGATGATTAGCCTCCGTGAGATCCGAACATGCAACTTCATGATCAAGCACTTATTGCTTTCTCATACCAACATTTCTAGCTCCTTGGGGTTAATACTGAAATCTTGCCTAGACTGACCGAACCCTGAAATCATTTTTTCCGGTTGGTTCAATTTCACCATTAATATGACACCATAAACTTGCGAATAGCTTATCACCTCATTTGGTCCAGCACAATAAATACTGCTCCGCAAATCGTGTTGAGAATTGCACTGTTTTTATCCTATTTTTTTCAATTGAAAATTATTATTATTATTATTTAAGTTCTCTAAAATGCTCGACTGATTGGACCAACAGATGGTAATGAACGGCGTCACGAGAATTTGATGGTTCTTTCCACCAAAAAAAAAACAAAAACAAACAGAGAATTTAGTGGTTCTGCTCTGTTCTAATGGGACGTTTGGGAGTATATTAATTTTGTATTTTGGATTGCGAATTTACAAAATTTTTGATATTATTAATATGTAGAGTGTTTTGGTCATGTGTACGGAATAAATTTTGCAACATATTTAGGAGTAATCATCTAAATATATTATGATGAATTTTTCTTTTTACCTAGAATGTAAAATAATAATGCAAAACTAACTCCATGGCCCATTATCAAACTGTGCATCCATTGGGTGGATTTGAGAATGCATTATCGCAAACAGAAATGCTACAGGCACTAACAAGTGTAGGAATGGAGCTCCCAAAGAAGCATAACGGGAAATGCAAAATCCAAAATAGATAATGCAGCTCCCAAACACCCCTTAAATCTGATCATTTTGATCTTTTTTAAAGCGGTTGTGCTCCAGACAACAAATTAAGTCTCAGCATCTAGTGCGTGTTTACAAGAAATTTCTTTTGCATATTTTGAGATTCTAGTTTTTCAGAACCAGTTTGGGTATTTATTTATTTCCAAAAGCCAAATTTTTTCGGATTCTACAAATTTTGTAAAGCTTATAAATGGATGAAATTCGAAAAATTTCAAAGCTGGGTTTGGGTAGTTTTTGGTTCTTTTCATAATAGATTATACGGTACCACTGTACCATCTTTTACTTCAATTAAAATAATTTCACAACTATGGTAAGCATTTTTTTTTATCTATTTTTACTAAAATCTAAAATCTATATCCACAACCATCACAAACACGCTTTGATTGCATTATTTCGAAAAATATTGTCATCGCCAACATGTAGGTGAGTGAAAAAGTTCTGTCCCAAACACAGCGTAAGATTATAATACTCTACTTACCAACATGTAGGTGAGTGAAACAAGCAGGGTTGGCCCTGGACATAAGCTCATCAATCCACCGCTTAGGCACCTAGTTTTTTTTTTTTTTTTTTTGTCAAAAATAGGGCTCCCAAACACGAAATAATAATACATTATTTTGTATGTCATCATCATGTATAATGTAAATCGGCAAAGCAGTCCAGCGGTAAATTTCACGGTTTTTCAACCATTGCGTACGTAGCGAGTTCATTTGAACTGCAAGTTACATTGTAGAAGTGGTGAAGTTGATTGGTATCACAGAACAAATCTGAAGGTACTGGTTCAGTGGTTTGAAGATGTTCTGGAAACTCTTTATCGGCTTCTTGAAGGTCAGGCTTGTTCGTAGTTGGGTTGCGCGATTAACGGAGAAAAAGGTAAAAAAAAAGAAGAAGAACAAGAACAAGAACAAGAAAAGCGATAGCAAAACCCAAGGGAACACAAGTCTAAAAACAGAAAAGCATGGGATACAAGGGAGACAATCGGAAGGAAAATCCTTAGACAGGTGACAAACCTGCCAGATTTACATTCTCCTTGGAAATTCAGCAATCATGCTATCCAAAAGGACAACCCTCCATCTATGGCATTGCGTGATTTTGAAATAGAAAACTCAAGAGCTGCACCTGCATTTTCTTCCCAGTACATCGGAAATTCATGGTTATCGTCCTACCAACTTGTTAACGAAGATAATTACCAAATTACGCACAGGCATGAGCATCCACATTGATCGGACTATTTAGTAACACCAAAAATGTAATCGTCTTTTCCTTCGACTGATAAATGAGAGTACAATCCAACAAAACTTTTAATATCTCTCTCCAACTCAAGCCCGGGCACAACTTCAACCTCATAAGCCAATGCCTGATTCTCATTACAAGGTAGCTATCGACAAAAAAAAAACAAGTGATAGAAAGGAAGACAAGAAGGAACTTTACGATCCACACCTGCAGGTATACAGCCATACAGGATTGCAACTTGGTTCCAATATACTGAAACAATAAGCTTACCAGAAAAATGATCAGAAGAGGAGACATTCACGATTAGCAAAAAGCAAAAGAGACACAAAATCTTCAGTGGCCAATTTGGCAACCAGTTGAAAGGCCTTGGGAGGTATCAACTTGGAAGCAACAATATTTGCAGGACAGGTACTCTTACGTCCTCCTTCAAGATTCTCACCAGTAACCATTTGTTGCTCTGAGTTATCTTACTAATATTTCAAGTGTATCCATAAGGAACTTATGAGACACTGCTAAAATATTGCAAAAACCCCGACATCTTTCTAGAGAGAGACGATATGCCATGATGCAATGTAAAGGAAGCAATGTCAAACGAAAGCAAAGATTTGCGAGGAAAAAAAAAACCGACGCATAAATAAGGTGCTCCCCATATAGATCCAATGTTGAACGAAAAGTAGATTTGGCATCAATCAAATTTATAGAAGTAGCTAAAAATAGGATCATGTAAAGACCGTATAACGAATTAGTTATCAACTTCAGTTGCACTATCAAGACTAAATATGGCATCTTGTTATTTACTACTATTCTCTGCAGAACTTTTGACAGCTTCCAAAACCAGAGTAGTGATGTGAAACAAATGGTTACACCAATTCTATTTTATTTTTGGAAGAGAAAATATTAAAACATTACCTCCTATTATCAAGGAAACTAAAATTACAGAGCATTCCGCGAAATCTATTAGGTTCTTTGAAAGCAGAACCATTGGATGGATGGAATTAGTGCCCAGCGGATCAACCGAACCGCCCAAAAGCGTGAAACCCACCCGAGTTATGGTACAGATAGATATATATGGATCCTAATATTTGAATTTTGATGGATCGGATTTGGTTCGGCTTCGATGGTTTGGGCAGTTCTCTTACATATACACTGCCCAAACCGCGACTGAACCAGACAACACTCACAGAAGGGTGCAGATAGAGAAAATGACGAAACACGGTGAGCGGTTCAGTTTCAAAATGGAACCGAACTGCCCAAAACCGTACACTAGGCAGCCCTAGTAATTAGTTTATCAGCTGCCTCAAAACAGCCCTAGTAATTAGTTTAAATCTACTTTTAAAATAAGGGGTGGGAGGAAGCAGCAAAAGAAGAGAACAGAGTTTGAAATAAAAAATAAAAAAAAAGCAACAAAGCCATCACAATTTGAGCAGCTAATGGGATGAGGCAACGTAATCTTCATTTAAAGAATTATTCACACTTTTGCGTGCATTTTTCTAAACCAATAATTTGCAAATCAAACAACTCTGTATGTATCCCCTGCCCTCTATCTTTCTTTCTTTCTTTCTTTGTTTTTTTTTTTTTGGTTTTTATCTTTAGAGTATGTACTAATTTGGTGTAAGAACAACTAATGTAAACCATTAGGCTTTCCAACATGCTCAAATGGTACTTCTGGGACATAAGGCTGCCTATGCGGAGGGACACCAGCTTGATACAGATTGAGATGATAAATTGCCTTTGGTAACAATTCTCTTAGCTCGTGATTTTGAGATACCTCCATACGGTTTGCCTCCTCAAGAGCAATCAACACCCTTGCTTGTTCCAAATCCTCAGTGTTTCCAGCATGCATTGCAAGGTAGCAAAGGAGAATCAGTGCATGCAACTGCGGCCCTTCGCCAGCCCTCAACAGTCTCATCAGAGGTGGAACCCCGTTGAACTCAATTATTGTCTTAGAATGCTGAACATGAAGAAAATTCTCCGGACACGCAAACTTCCCAAGGGAAATTGCAGCTTCTGTTGCTACATTTAGGTTCACGTGACTAAGCCGCTCAACTAGGGGACCAATAACTCTGGTTTCTCTAGCGGGAAATGTACGAGCCAATGACCCAATTGACTTTATAGCCGGAATTTGTGGCGATGGACTGTCATACTCCTTAATAACCCTCAGAAGTTGGTCCACCACAGCTTTTGCAGCCGGAGAATTAGTCCTAAAGGCTGCACGTCGTAGATCAGCACTAACTTCAGCAGCCGTTGTTATCTCCATAATCGCCATCAAGCAATTCATTTGCAACTCCCCTTGATTCTTCTCAATAAGCTTAGCCAAACAAAGCAGCCCTCTGGTTTCGGTTATCCTCATGCTATTCAACACACTCCCCCTAGCAAGCATCCACAAAGCTTCAGCACAAGCAACCTTCAACTTGAGCTTCATTTCCGGATCCTCATTCTCTCTCTCCTTCCTATAATTCCCACCTCGACCACCACTACCATCTGAACAGAAAGACCAAGACCAACTCAAACGGCGTCCATTTTTCGAATTCTCCGTATTCCTCTCTGTTTCCTTAGACAAACTCAAACCGTGACCATGTTTCAAATTCTCCGAATTCTTCTCCATTTCTTTGTTCATTTTCACAATAGAGTGAATACCCAATGAATGACCCCGTTCATCCACATCATCAACAAAAGTCTCAAACGACAGCAACATCACAAGCGGCCTAATCACATTCTCCCTACCAAAATCCTCTTGCGAAACAGGGTCGTGTTCGACCATCCTAGAAATCAAATTCGCCACCAGAATCTGAACTCTCATTGGGGATTTCCCAAAAACCTGAACTATAACCGGAATACCAGCCTCCTTGCCTATCAACCTAACCGCATCCTGATCATCAGCCATGTTCAACAACGCCTTCGCAGCGGCCATTTGAGCATCAGGAGAAGAGCTCTCCTTCAATAAATTCAACAACGGAACGACCCCACCTTCCTCTGCTATAATCTTCTTGTTCCTATCATTATCGAGCGCGAGCGAAGAAAGCTCGGTCGCAGCCTCTATCCGATCACTTAAATCCCCGTAATACAAAGCAGCGATAAAAGACCAAACGAAAGAGAGAATCGGATCTGTACTAGCGATAGGGGGAAGAGAGAGAGCAATACCAGAATCGCGATCGAGTATCCCTAACAGCCACCTCAGGTCAGCAATCGAAGCGTCGAGAAGGCTCTGCGTCTTTCGGAAATCGGCCTTGCTGGCGCGGCCAAGGCAGAGCATGATCCTACGACGCCGCTTGCATTTCTTGACCAGGGTCAGGGCGCGTTGGAGGGTTTTCCCGACCTCGGTGAATATGCGGCGGACGGGGTTCTCGTAGAGGGTGGATGTGGAGGTGGCGAACCGGACAGTCGACCGGAGAAGCTGGGAGAGGCCGTCGACTTGTTTACCGAGCTCTGTGCAGTCGTTCCGGAAAGTGCCGGCGTCGTGGACGGCGAGCCGGATTCGGTCCGATTGCAGAATTGGGAAGGACAACACTTCCTGGATGGGTTTTTGCTCTTCGTTGATCGACATTACAGAGTTGATCGATTTGTGGACATTTAGGGTTAGGGTTTTATTGGGGATTTGGGGGATGGAAGTGGTAGAGGGGGTGGTGTTGAGTGGGTTTTTATGAGTTGTTACTAGTTTTTATGCTTTCAGGGAGCTAAAAAAATACTATACTACTATTGGTAAATTCTTGGCGCGCATGTTTGTGTGCGTGATGGGAGAATTGGTGGTTATTTGGGGAGATGCGATGTGGGGCAGATCTGCCAACGATAAATATTCCAATATTGACTAGAATTAAAAATGACTGATAAGGGTGCGGTCATATCAAAAAAAAGAAAAAATCAAGGGAAAATGACGAAAAAGATTTGAGATTTTGGTTAGAGGAATTGATGAAATAACATAAAATAGTAGTAACTGATAAGGGTGAGATCATATCCCAAATAAAAGAAAAGCTAATACTAGTAATTATTCTTGCTAGTCGATGGGATTGCTGTTTAATAAATTCTGTTTTTGAATTTTTAGAGTAATTATTCGTCTCGGCGTAGGTATTAAAAAATTAAAAAAATATGAACCGAAGTTATAAAGGTCTTTTTCGTTTCCCTGTTTAGTTTTAGTTTTAGTTTTAGTTTTGATGACATCATCATTTTCCTCATTTCTCTCTCTATCTCTCCACTCATTACATCTGCTCAAATCATCAAAACTAAACTAAACTATCTAACCAAATATAGCCAAAACAATTTAGATGAGATGATTATGAACACATTAAAGTCAGCTCTTCTATACTTCTTGTAGTACTTTTTACATTCAGCAATGATTTTAAAAATATAATACTCCAACTTATAAAATGAAAAAAAAAAACTTACGTGGGCCCTAGGCAAAGAAATTTGAAGTTCAAAGGAGAAAGGTGGCCCACCCTCAATACAAATTCACCATTATTACAAATTCACATTCCTCCTATATCCAAAATCAAATCTACCATCCAAACGGCCCGCCTAGGGATTGGTCTAGAGGTCAAAGCTTGGGATTTGGGGGTTTGCTCCCCCCTACATTCTCAGGTTCAAAATATCGTAGGTGCTATCAACTCCTTTGGGGTCAGTCCATACATAGTTTTGTTCTGGATTTAAATGGGGCCCCCGCTAGTGGATGGTGGGATTGGTCTCCCAGGATTAATCGAGATAAGCGAAAGCTGACCCGAACACCTAGTCATCAAAAAAAAGTATAAACATGAAATGTAGCTCAATCATTCATCTAACCACATTTAGATATTTTCATTTTGAAAAACCATCTAGACAATTTCTACATCCACATCAATAAAACTATGGTACACTGTTTGATATACACCACATGCACACCGCGTTGTGTGGAGCCTATCTCGGGGTTCCATACAAATGATCGAAGCTGCTCAATTTGTTTAAAATGTTTTTTAAGGATCTTCTGTAAAAAAAATCAACTTGATCAGACATCAGTAGAGGCTTGATCAGTTATTTGCTCAATTTTCTAACAGGAAATTGAGTGAAGAATCGATCAAGCTTTTAGCGATATCCGATTGAGCTGAATTTTTACAGGGATCCTTGAAAACATATTTTAAATAAGTTGAGCGGTTCCAAACATTTGTGTGAAATTTCGAAATAAGTACCACACAACACGGTATGCATTTAATGTGTACCAAATGGTGTACTCATAGCATGGTTGTAGTGTTATGCAGAGATCCATGGTGTACCCATATCAAACGAGCAAGGGGCTCCATGCTTAAAAGCAGATGCGGGTCTCACAATTCCCAGTAGTAGGATTGTGAATAACAAACATATCGAATACAAATTGCAAGTGGGGTGGTAGCCAAGTTATAAAGGCACCTACATTTTTTCAAGGTTCAAGCCTTACTAACATTACTAACAACTAACAATTCTTGCATGTACTCAAAAAACAAAATACAAATTAAAATGTGAAGCAAAAGACCAAATGGGATAGAAAATCAAACTACAAAATAAAAGAACCTATTACACATGGTTCGACTTACGATGGGGAAAGCCCACATCCACAGACAGACAGTCGAACAATGACTTCCACTAATTCAACAAAATCCTTAAGAAAGCTACATGAGCCCAATTGACTAGATCTCAATAGTTGTAGAGATCCATGTCTAATTTTAATTTTTTTTATTTAATAATTCTCTCATGTTTAATTATAAGTGATAGGTCTGTGAGCCATTAAAAAAATTCTTCATGCATATAGTGCATATACATGTGTAACTATGTTTAGTTGGTCGGTCCAGAGTTTGTGCGCCATGAATCGAGTGCGTGGGACCCACATGTATAATGGATTGCGAATCTTTAGAGTTCATTACACATTTAGTTAATTCGTAGTTATATGGGCGTTAGTGTAACGTTTTATAGTAATATGTTTGGAAGAGGAATTATAAGTAGAGACTTGGAGGTGCAAAGTGTAATATTTACACTTGCACTTTAAAAGATCAAAGAACAATTTGTTCTCCTCCTGATGTGTCTCTATCTCTTCAAACCTCTTCTCCCTCAAAATTGAAGACCAAGACATGAGAATCATGGAAAAGTGCAAGAACAAAGATTGATCTACTCGCGAGCTACGATTTGATCCGAAGAAAGAGTTGGATTGTGGATTGGCTGGTGCATATCCATATAAAGGATCAAAGTTTCTTAGCTTGGTGACTAAACTTACTATAGCTGCGATGCTTTACCATGTTTGGTTGCAACGGAATAGAAGAGTTTTTCAGAACTCTAGGTTGGATAGCCATTGCCTGGAGCTTAAAGTTTGGACTGTAACAACCCACCCCAGCTGACCTGCTAACTCTTAGCTGAATCTGACCTGCTAACTCTTAGCCGAATCATGTGGCTCAAAAGGTTAACCTCAAGTTATACAGTAGCTAGTTGGATTTCGTTATATATTACTCATATTTCTTATATCCCACCGACGTGGGATGCTACAATCTCCCCACCTTTATACCAACGTCCTCATTGCACCACATGGCCCAGCAACCTTCACTCGGTGCTGCGCAGCCTTGTGCTGTGCGGCACTTGGCGCAGCCGCACCGGTGTCGGTCCAATGATCGGAGACGTCCATCGCGTAGAGCACGTCGAGTACTACAAGTGTACCAAAATTCAACTCGATCGGATATTGTTAAGTGCATCATTGGAACACAAATATCTTTTAAAAAATGAGTTCAATAGTTTTCATCCCGTGTTTCCAGTCATTTGTGTTTCATTTCGCAGCACCTCCCCTATGTCCCACTTATTTCTGTATAGCATTTTGCTCTAACTCCGGAATTCAAGAGGTGTCTCATATAGATTCTAGAGGTGGCCCCCACCATGTAGATCGAGGTTGTGCTCTGATACCACCTGTAACAGTCCACCTCAGCTGACCTGCTAACTTTTAGCCGAATCATATGGCTCAAAATATTAACCTCAAGTTATACAATAGCTAGTCGGATTTCGTTATATATTACTCATATTTCTTATGTCCTATCGATGTGGGATGCTAAATGGACGGAGCTCAGAGTGTGTATCAGTTCTTGGAGAAATGTTTCATGATCAGATGGTAACTTGGCCTTGTGTTCTCGCTAGCGTTTTCCAGATCGTATTTTTTATTGCGCTTGAGGTTTTTTTGTAATTGTTTGTAAGGTCTTGTATAGTTTTGGCGGTTAGAGATGGTTGTAATTCTTTCAGGAGTATGTGCCTTTGATTTTGTTCTATTCTTTCATGGTATATAAAATCTTACTTCCACCAAAAAAAAAAACTTCAAGGTACCAAGCATTTTTGGGGATTTTGCTCTTTGAGTTAGGATTTATAAGAAAAAATAAAAAAATAAAATGCGGTATACCTTGAATACGAAAAGGAAACCTACCAAAGTTTAGAGAGAGAAAGAGAGAAAAGGGAGGCGGCAAGGAGAAACTCACCCTAGGGTTTCCTAGCAGCCGCCGCACTCCCCCTCCCTCACCGCCCCCTTCCACCTTCTTCCTCCTCCTTTCATCCTCTCCTCTCCTCTCATTTATTCTTCCTCCATAGTTTCTGGCAACTTCCTATGGTGTTGAAGCTCCTCTCCTCCTCCTATGGGCGGTTGGAATCTGATTTTTGGTCAAGGGGGAGCCGGATCTGGGATTTCCATAGCCAGACTTCCATCATCGGTGGTAGCGGCGGCAGTGGCGTGACAACTCCGGTGAAGGCTCCGACGACTTTTCTATTTCTGTATTTTCGGTATTTTCTATTTTTCTTTGCTGTTTTTTTTTTTCCAGTTTTTTGTAGATTTTTTGGGTAGGTTGTATTAGGATTGTGATTTGTTGGGTTGAATGGAATTCTTTCTTTTGACTTAAAAAAAAAAACAAAAATTATGTTCTCCGAACCACAGTCTTGGTCCTTAAAGATGTCAATTGAAGAGGAACAATGAGGGGAGTGGTTGAGAGGGTGTGTACCTATCATTTTTTATTGAAGAGAGAGACGAGACGGCAGATTCATTGAAGGGGTATGTATATACATACCAAAAGTCATACAGTAGAACAACAATTTAAGAAAGTTAAAAAATAAGAAAGGACAATTTAGGAGCCAAAATTAGAGTGCTTGACATTTCTGAGAGCAAAGGACAAATGAGTCACTTTGTCAATGAGCTTATTTAATTGGACCCGACTACGGGTACAGATCTCGGCATCTAGCGCTTGGGAACTCACTTGTGGGTTCCACACGAGTGATTCAAACTGTTTATTGAGTTGATTTGAATGAAACGGAGGAATTTTTTATCAACCACCTATGCATATTGGATTGTGCTGATTTCTCGCGGGACCACTTGAAAAAATGTTTAAAGATGAATGAACGGTTCGGATCACTCGTGTGGGACCCACCGTGGGTCCCTGAGCGCGGGGTATGTTTTCTGTACATGGAGGTCGGTACCCCTAGATTTGTCGTATTTAATTGTCGTGGCAGTAAAGGAAGCCTTCGTTAACCCTGCTAGAGGTACCGAGTACCGACCACCACGTGCGTACCAATGGAGTATAGACGACGTGCGGGCCCTCTTAGGGGTCCTGTAATCTGAATGAAAAATAGGTACATCAGATCAACTAGTTGCAGAAATCCGTTTGAGCTGATTTCTCGCGAGGCCACTCAAAAGAATATTTTAAAATTTTTGAGGAGTTCGAATCATTTGTACGGAACCTTAAGAGGGCCTCACACGCCGTATGTACTCCATCGGTACCCAACCCATCAGTTCCCTTGGGTTTTTTGAAATTACAAAATATCAATGCAGTTAACAGGTCAGAAGGAACCTAAATAGGTTAACTTCAAAATGTGAAAACCAATTCATGCAATGCCAAAATTGTTTTAGTTGTCATGAATGAAGTACTACATTCGTCCGTGTTTATTTGTCCACTTTTATTATACACCCCTTAAAAGGTTGTCGATATTTTTTAATACGAATTTCTAAAAATATGCAATATAATCTTATTTGATAAATCACAATTGGTTCTATTATAAAAAAAAATTTAAAATTGTGAAACCCATTATAAATAGAAAAATATAGATAATTTAAAACATAGCACAAAAGTCGAAAATGCACTAATAACACGGACGAAGGGAGTATAGACTTATGTATTCTTTCCTTCTCACAAGAGTCAATTCCTAAAAATAATGACAAGAATATTGCGGATGACAACATCAGTTCCAACATTTTCCCAAAAAACAAAAAACATCAATTCCAACTTTAACAAAAACTCTAAAGGTACTCCAATAATGTTAACAATTGTGCAACCCTTTCTCATTGGATTATCAGATAACGACCAATGATAAATATATCTGAATAATTATTGAAAGAAAATGGATTAATGGCATGGATCTTTCAATTTTTAATAAAACTGTGGTGTCCTCAAAAATCCGTAGCGTCTCTTGAGTGAGCCTTGATCCGTGAGAGCAGCGAGCGAGTGGTGAATGTGATTATGCACGAGGCCCTGCACACGGAGCACCCGCCGTTAGCGCCCAACCTGGCCGGAGTATGGCCAGGGAAGGCACTCCGACGATCAAGTAAGTGATCGGAGAAGAAAGTGTTTTGAGAGTGGATTTGTAGAGAGAGAAAGTATTGCGTACCCGTTTAGGGCTTCGTTGCCTCGTATTTATAGGCTACCCAAGTACAGGGGCAGATCGGTCAATCTGGCTCGGATGACGTCACCGAGCGTCACGAACCAGATCTGCATGCATCGCATGTTCGCGTCCTCCAATCACAATTGAGCACGTAATGTAACTGTTTCGGATGCCATCATGCTGACATAAGTACAGCTGTCTCATGCACATGCGCCTTCCCCAGTTTGTTACGAGCGTTAACCGCCTTCAGTGACGTCACGAGGGTCGTCACCGAGATCTCAGATATGATCCGTACCGGATGGCTTGTCCGGTTCATGGTCTACCGGCCGAGACACCGGTTTGTCTCGGACGGGACGCGCTCGGTTGGCCCATGGCGTTCTGTTCCCTGGTTGGTTTGGAGATCCATCTGGGCCCAATCCCCTCCGGGCTCCTCGGCCGAGCCCCACTTGGGCTGCTAGATTTCGGCCCACTACAATAGCCCCTCAACTCATTCCGAGACATTTGGTTCCGAGAAAGGAGTTGACCATTCCTTGTTGGGCCGTCGCATTAAGCCGAGGCGTGAGCAGGATGTATCCGAGAATACCGAATTCCTTCCGTTGTGTTTCTTTTAACCGAGTCCCAGCCGTGGCCATTTCGTGGATGCCCTCGGATCGCTCCACGTGGTAACTGTAGGTTGGGCGAGACACGTTCACGCGGATTAGGGTTTGTACATGAAAGGACGCAAGCACATGAAGTGTCAGAGGATGAGCTCGGTACGTCCCATCGATGCCAGGTGTCATCGCCCTACTCGCGCCTCCAAAGGTTGCTTCGTTCTTCGCGCTCTGATTTAAATGCCTCCCGTTTCTATAAAAGGAGATCCCTTGGAGAGAGAAACACTTTTGCTCTCTCTCTCTCCACGCATAATCTTCTGCGACTCCATTTTCTCCGGCCAAGTTACGATCGTATCTCTCAGCCTTTGCACCACTGCTTTCCACCATATTAAATTATCTCCTCAACCGTTTTTCTAACGTAAGCCACCGTGTTGGTTCATCTTCTCCGCCGCCGCCACTCTTCTCCGGTGTATCTCAGGTAACGATTTTTCCCATCTGTTTGTTGATTCCTCTTGTTTCCCCTTTGATTTCGTTGTTGACCTGAAGTTTTCGAGATGATTTCTTAAGTTTTGTTTGTTAGAAAGGTACATTTTATGATTTGATGAAAGATCGCAGAAGTTGCGATGAGCAGTGGACTAAAACGTCCAACTGTTCATCGTGTTCTTCGTTAGAATTTCCTTCGTGACCTTTCGAGTCGCTTTTCGATCCCTTCATCCTTAGGTTTTAGGATTTGGTTTTGTTTGTCAACCGAGACATAACCGAAGCATGAGGTCCGGACCTTGACCGAGTTTGAAACCCGAGCCATCAGTAGCCCTCCCCTTGTCTAGGATTACCGAGGCGCACAAGATGCGTCTGCATCGGTTAGGCTTTTGGCTCGGAATTAATCCGAGCCAGATTTTACCATCTAAGAAAGCTTTAGATCACCATCAGTTATATGGCTAACTGTTGTTCACCCGTGCACTTTTCAGGTTCTTCACCCTGGAGCCCTTTGTTCTCTCCTCGGGGAGTTCCAACAGATCGAGTGACTCCGAGTTCTCTGTACAAAGCTTCAATCGTTTAAACTACCGCCTCGGACAAACTTTCCTCGAACCTGACGTAGGGATGGCATCCGCCGATATAGGTCCGGTTGACGAGGGGTTCGCCCCACTCAATCCCATAGACGTCAATCCGAACGCTCGATCCGGGAGCGAGAATTCGGTTAATCAAGGGGAGATCAGTAGCGATCATTCCGAATCCGTCAACCCAGGAAGAAACAGGGACGGGAATGGCGCCTCGGTCACGCTCCCCGACGTCCAGATCTTAGAAGTCCGGCGGCCAGGGGCAAACATCTCCGGGTCCGTTTATGAGCCAACCACCGAACTCCCCTCCTCCGAGCCAATCCCGAGGTCCTTGAACATCGAGAATACATCAGTTGAGGATCCAAATACCGAGAGTGATCCCCGAGACGTCCGTCCCCCTAGAGCGAAAGCTTCTGAAAAAGAAACCAATCCTTACCTGCACTATTTCAGTGGAGAGCTTGAGGAGTATGAGGCATTTTGCAAGGATTATAACATTCCGAGCGACGTGGAGGTCCGTTTGATCTCTCAGGACCAAATCACCTTTTCCGAGGACCACATTACCCTCCCTCTCATAACGATCACCGAGGGGGGAGTTCGCTTTCCTATGAACCTCCTACTCCGCCAATTCTTCTACGAGTACAAATTGTCCCCGAAGCTCTTAGCCGTAAACTCTTTTAGGATCATCAACGGAATTCATGTCCTCCGAGAGAGGTTCGGGTTGATCTTTAATATTTTTGACCTGATTGGGGTTTATAACGTTTCTCGAAACAGCCCCTCAGGTCGTAGGTTCCTCTCCCTTCGGAGCACACCGAAGAATCCTCGAGAATACCTGATCGACCACCTCCCTGACTCCGATCGTGGCGCAAATGATTTTGTGGAGGTTCGGGGAAACTTCGAGTTCGGTCCTGAGGATGACGGTCTCTACCCTGTCCCGAGACATGATACACTTATAGGTTTGCTTTGCCTTGTTTTTCATATTTTTCTTTTATTTGCATCTTTGTGGAATCTGTTCTTACCGAGCTCTTGTTTATCTTGCAGAGCCGTCTCCAATATCTGCTCGGTTGCTCAAGGCTAAGAATGACGACCATATCCAGGCTGCTTACTCCGTGCCCCATGCAGAGAGGCTCGCCCATGTTTTGCTAGGCTACGAGCCAACGTACACTTCCTACCTCCAGAAGAGGAAAAAGAAATCCAAGGAGCAGCTTGCGGCCGAGCGGTCCGGACCGAGCAGGAAAAGAAAAAGGTCATCTCATAAGGGAAGGTCTGTCGAGGCGGTCGAATTGAGTTCGGATACCGAGGTCGATCTCCACGGTGCTCAGATTCAGGACTTGATTGGGAAGGTCAGAGAGCCACGCGAAGAAGAGTTTGAAGAAGAAGAGGAAGAGATGGGTGGCGACCTCGGCAATCTCCCCAGCCTCTTGCCAAAGAAAACGAGGAAGACCGTCGTGGCCACAACCAAGGGAACGCCGAGTCAAACCAAACGGGCCCCGATCAACACCGAGACTGAAACTACCGAGCTTAAGAAGCAGAGGCTGGTGCTAGGGTCAGGCTCGGGCAAGGACATTCGGCAAGAGAAGGCTGCTCTTGAGCAGACCCGTGTCGAGAAGGATCCCCCCTCAAAAGATGCTCTGGCCGAGACCTCCATCCCTGTACCCTTCGTTTTCGCTCCGCAAATAAAAGAGGGATCACCGATACTGGTTACCGATAGTGTTCGCTCAAATCCGAGACTTGGCCTGCCCGTTCTTCAAGGTGTCTGCCTTCCGGAGGACATGAAGCAGGTTCCCTCGGATTTTGAGGGTAACATTGTTGACTTGTTTTCCCATCTGACTTTGGTAAGTATTCAGTCCGAGATCTATTTTCATTTTGCAGTATTTGAGTTGACCATGACTGACGTAACTTGTGATTTCAGGCGAACCAGTCCGTGCTGAGCTACCACCAGAAGGTGGTCAATCTCTCCTCCTCTTTCAACAATCTGAAGCTGAAATACAAGGAAGCAATCTCCAAGAAGAGAGAGTCCGAGAACGAGCTGGCAGCTGCGAAGCTTCAGCTCTCGGAACTAGATGAAGTGAAAAAGCAGCTTTCCGAGCTCGACACTCTCCGAGGTCAGGTAAAGGAGCAGCAACAGAAATTGTCCGAGGAAGATCAGAGGTCGAAGGAGGCGGTCGTTGCTGCGCACTCGGCTGGTTTTGAAGAGGCTAAAGAAAAGATTGTGGCGCATTATCAGAGCCAAGTTGCCGAGATCAAGAACATGGGCTTTCGGAGGGGTGCCGAGGTCTACTTCTTTAAAGGGGTAGCTAAAGGGTACGAGCTCGGATTGGAAGCTGGCAGCGTCCCCGCTGAATCTGCTCTCCGAGCCGTCCCTGCGATAGAAATCCCCGAAATTGATATCCCTTCGGAGGAGGAGGAAGATGGTGAAGAAGAGGAAGCTGCTGAGAACCATGCCGAGGGCGACGAAGAAAATGTCGGGAATGGTACCGAGGCTGCCAATCAGGAGCTCGGGAAGGATGCTTAGTATCTGTAGTCTTTGAACCTGTTTTAGACAATATTTCTCTTTCCCCCCCAGACATTTTCTGTGGTTTGTTTTGTTCACGGCTGGTGGAATTATATGCCAGACCGTTGTGATGTTTGATGCAATACTTTTCTTTCTCCCACCGAACAATTTCTTATTTTTGTAGCGGCTCGGTGGAATTTTATGCCGAGTCACTTGTCTTTGAACGAATGGAATGTTCTTCTTTGTTTCTCTTGTTTGCACCTTGTTGAATAATAATTTCCGAGACATGATGGTAATACCCCCATTCGTCTCGGCTTAGGGCAAATAAATACCCCTGGCCTAAGTTGAGAGGAATGTGTTAAGAAATTTTGCTAAGGCATGAAAACTATCCGAAGCAATTGATAGGTCTTCTTGGATATATTGCCGAGTCAATTGAATGTTCATAATTAGGACGTAAAAAATTGAGAGTATTTTTGCTAAGGCATGAAAACTACCCAAAGCAATTTGATAGATCTTCTCGGATATTTTGCCGAGTCAATTGGATGGTCATAGTTAAGACTTGTAAAAATTGACGAAATTTTTACAAATGTTGGAATCCGAGAGTAATATGAAATGGCTCGGTAAAAATGTCGAAGTAATATCAAACCTCAAAAATTGTTGAAGTAACGCCTCGGAGAACCGAGTCAATTTTAGTCACTTCGTCGTTTGATTCGAATAATACCCTGTAATAGGAGTTTGATTGACTCGGTGAAATCGTACCGAGATGGTTTGATAAGTCATGAGTGGATCAGATATTAACTTGTAAAAGCAAGTTGTTCTTTGGTTAATACCCCTATAGAAGGGTTTTTACGTCGAGCTCGGTTTTATGGGCCGAGACATTTATGTTAGTACCACCTCGAGGGTGTGTGATTTTATCGACGTAATCATTGCATTGGCTCGGTTTAACCGAGCGGTTTTATGGGATGAGGCCCATGCGTTAGGTTGTGCCTTTGGCCGAAGCCATTGGGCACGAATACCGAGACACGATTAAAAAGGACGACAGTTGAGATCAAATGTCTTTTCATTGATAAATTTCCGAGGAAGTAATACATTAGAAGCCCTTATCAATTTTTCTAAGTATTGACATTCATCATCCGAGAACAATACCCTTAAGCATAATATTTTCTCAAATTGTAAGCATTCCAAGGCTTGTCCACGAGCTTGCCATCCATGTCTTCAATCTGATAAGCTCCTTTCCCGACCTTCTTAACGACTCGGTAGGGACCATCCCAATTAGGCATTAGCTTCTTTTTCTTATTCTTGTCCGTGACCTTTTTGAGAACCAGATCGTCTGGGCAGAATGTCCTTAACCGAACCGTTTTGTTATATCGTTTAGCAACTTCTTGCTGATAAGCTGCCAACTTTACTCGAGCTGCATCTCTTTTCTCTTCGGCTAAGTCCAAGTCGTTGCTCAATGCCGTGTCATTGGTGGTTTCATCAAAGTACTCGGTTCTGATGGTTGGTAGCCCCTTTTGGATAGGGATCACAGCTTCAATACCGTAGGCTAGGGAGTAGGGAGTCTGACCAGTAGAACGTCTCGGAGTAGTTCTAAATGCCCAGAGGACGTGCGGTAGCTCTTCAACCCATTTCCCTCGCTTTGCAGTTAGCTTTCTCTTGATTCCAGCCGCGACCGTCTTGTTAGACGCCTCGGCCTGGCCGTTACCTTGAGGATAAACAGGTGTGGAGTTGAAGAAGCGTACGCCGAGCTTGTCACATACCTCTTTCATTTGCTTCCCAGTGAACTGCTTGCCGTTGTCCGAGACAATTGCATACGGAACCCCATATCAAGAGATGATGTTCTGCCATAAGAAGCTCTTCACATTTGCCTCAGTGATGAAGACTAGAGGCTCGGCTTCAACCCATTTGGAAAAATAATCTGTCGCGGTTATAAGGTAGCGAAATCCTCCTGGAGCAAGTGGGAGCTCTCCGACAATGTCTAACCCCCATTGGGCAAAAGGCCATGGACTGGTGATTGGTTGAAGGTCCTCGGCTGGCTGATGGATCATTGGCTTGAACAACTAGCACCTGTGGCATTTCCGAACAAACTCCTCCGCATCTTCCTTCATCTTTGGCCACCAATACCCCTGAGTGATGGCTCGGTGGGCGATAGAACGTCCTCCCGAGTGACAGCCCCCGCTGCCGGCATGAAGCTCGTGGAGTATTGAATGGACTTGATTCTGATGGACCACCATGAGGTAAGGGCCTGTTCGAGAACGTCTGTATAGAGAACCTGTTGGTGATAGCCAATAGTTTGCAGCCTTACATCTGATCCGGTGGGCTTCTCGTCGGTCTGCAGGTAGCTTGTCGTCTCGGAGGTAAAACACGAGTTCGTCCATCCAGCTTGGACCGAGCTCAATATTCAACATCTGGGTACGAGGGGAATCGAAGCTCGGTGAGGAGATTGTACCAAAGGAAACTGACCTCTGCTCGGATGCTTTGCATGCTGAGGCGAGTCCTGCGAGTGCGTCAGCGTGGGCGTTGTGCTCTCGGCCCACCTGATGCACTTCAATTTCTTCAAATGTCTCGGTTAGGCTCTTGGCAAGGCTCAGATACTTGGCCATTCGTTCATCCTTAGCGTCGTAGTCTCCGTTGAACTGGTTTACAACGAGTTGTGAGTCGCTGTAAACCATTAGAGTCTTTACTTCCATTGCCTCGGCGAGCCGAAGGCCAGCGATTAAAGCTTCGTACTCGGCCTCGTTGTTAGAGGCCGGGAACTCGATTGAGATAGCATTCTCGTGTATCACTCCTTCGGGGGAGATCAAGACTACGCCTGCTCCAGCTCCGCGGTGGTTGGAAGCTCCGTCTACGTGTAATTTCCAAGCGTTGCCATGGAACATGTGCCAAGTAGAGAATGGCAACGTTGCTTGGTCTTCGTCCGCGCTCGGGCTCGGTTCTCCTTCCGAGAGAGGCGTTGTTGTTAACTCAGCTGTTTCAGTTGCTTTGGATGATTCTTCGTCCGAGGTCGCATTGTTTACATCTTCGATCGCCACGGGGGCGTTAGGGTCTTCGGTTTCTTGCTCGGGTAGGGATGGGTTGGGCTCTTCTTTCTTCTGTTTTTCTTCTCCTGGTGTTAGCTCCGCAATGAAGTCAGCTAGCACTTGTGCCTTTATAGCAGTTCTCGGTCGATACTGGATGTCGAAGTTGGCCATCTCACATGACCACTTCGAGACCCGTGTTGAGAGATCGGCTCTTCGGAAAAGTGCCTTTAGTGGATACTCGGTGAGAACTATGATTGTGTGAGCCTGGAAGTAAGGGAGCAGCTTCCGAGATGCAGTGACGAGAGCGAAGGCCACCTTTTCAAGAGGAAGGTACCTTGTCTCGGCTCCAGTTAGTGTTTTGCTGGCATAGTACACCGGTCGATGCTCGGTTCCCTCTGCTCGGACGAGAACTGAGCTGACCGCATGTGGAGAGACGGATAAGTAGATGAATAGTTCTTCACTTTCCCGAGGCGTTTCCAGTAACGGTGGTTCGGTAAGGTAGGTTTTCAGGTGCTGCAGAGCCTTCTCGCACTCTTCTGTCCACTGGAATTTCCTCTTGCTTGTCTTGATTGATTGAAAGAGGGGGCGGCAAACATCAGCCGAGCGGCTGATGAAGCGGTTGAGGGCTGCTGCCATCCCTGTAAGCCTTTGCACTTCCTTGATCGTACTCGGTGAGACGAGTTGTTGAATAGCTGTAACCTGGCTCGGATCTGCTTCAATACCCCTTCTCGTCACCAAGTAGCCTAAAAACTTCCCTGACCCAACTCCGAAGGAGCACTTCTCTGCGTTGAGTCTAAGGCCATGTTGCTTCAGTACCGTGAACATCTTGTTGAGGTCTGCAATATGGTCTTCTTCATGAATGCTTTTCACCACCATGTCATCTATGTAAGCCTCCATCGTGTCCCCGAGCTGATCTTTGAACATCCGAGACACCATCCTTTGGAAGGTAGCCCCGGCGTTCTTCAGCCCGAAAGGCATGACTCGGTAACAATAAAAACCCCTTGGTGTGATCAACGCTGTCTTCTCCATATCCTCCGTGTCCATAAAGACTTGGTGATAGCCCCTGTAAGCATCCATGAAGCTCAACCGAGCGTGACCAGCCGTAGCGTCCACGAGTTGGTCTATCCGAGGGACTGGGAAACAGTCCTTCGGACAGGCATCATTCAGGTTCGTGTAGTCTACGCAGACCCTCAGCTTGCCGTTCTTCTTTGGGACCACCACCGTATTTGCCAGCCAAGTTGGGTACTGGACCTCCTGGATTGCTTGGGCTTCCAATAGCTTGTCAACTTCCGACTCTACGGCTTCGGCGTGGACAGCAGAAGATCTTCTCGGTTTTTGAATAACCGGGCGCCTCAATGGGTCAACATTAAGCTGATGCTTGATGAATCTCGGGTCAACCCCTGGCATCTCGTACGGGGTCCAGGCAAACACCTCGATGTTTGCCTTGAGAAAGGTCACCATCTCGTCCCTTTCGGTCTCGGTTAAGGAGGAGCCGATTAGGAAGAAACGGCTTCCATCCTCATTGATTGGGACTGTAACGAGGTCTTCCACTGATTTAGCCTCGGCTGGCCGACCGACATCTTCCAAAGCGGGTGCCCCGGGCACTTCCACCCACTGCACTTGCTTAGGCTTCTTCTTTTCTTTTCTGCCCACGGTTGAAATATAGCACTTCTTCGCAGCTATCTGATCTCCCTTCACATCTTCTTGCTTTCCCTTTGCCCCGATAAACCGTAGCACCTGATGGTACGTAGACGCTACGGCCTTCATCGCGTGCAGCCAATTTCTTCCCAATATGATGTTATAGGGACTCGGGGAGTTAACAACAATAAATTCCACTTGCTGCGTTACCGAGCCCGTCACGACTGGAAGGGTAATGGTGCCGAGGGGATACACGGGCGTGCCACTGAAGCCAACGAGGGGGACCTCGGAAGCCTTCAGGTCCTTGCTAGTGAATCCAAATCGTTTAAATAACGAGTAGTACATTACCTCGGCTGCGCTTCCTTGGTCTACCAAAATCCGTTCCCCTTTGGCCTTCCCTACTTTGAGCGTGATGACGAGAGCGTCGTTATGAGGGAACTGCACCCCTTCTAGATCCTTCTCGGTGAACGTTATCGTCCACTGAGATTCCTTAGTTGGGAGGGGGCGTTTCGGTTGCTGTTTAACCGAGAGAACTTCCAATGCCTTCGTAGCCTGTTCTATTTCCTTGTACACCCGAGCCTCCAGCATTCTTGTAACGGGTCCGTGGATTACGTGCATCACTACGACATCTTCTTGGGCTCCCCCTGTCGCGGCTGTTCCATGGCTTTGAGCCCGAGCCAAGGTCTCCTCCTGGTCAATGTACATGTCCAGGTTTCCGGCCGAGACTAGGGACTCCAAGTACGCCTTGAACGGTCTGCAAGAGGTCGTGTAGTGACCTTGTTCTCGGTGGTAGGTGCAATAGACCTTCCTGTCCTTAGTTTTATCATGAGTTCCCATTTTGTGATCCGGCCAGTGAAAGAACCCTTCGTTCTCAATCTTGCGGAGGAGCATGTAGATTGGCTCGGTGAATACTGTGCGCTCGGCTACGAAGTCGCTTGCCTTGGGGAGTCTCTTTGCCGCGCCCGCTTTAATAGTGTTGACTGCCTTCTTCTGGTTACCCGAGACATGGATAACCCTAGGAACGGAGGAGGAGGTTGGAGCGTCGCGCTCGGTTAAGAGTTCCTCAAGCTCGATATATTTATTTATCCGTTCCATTAGGTCGTCCATGTTCTTCGGTGGGTGTAACATCAGGTCTGTGAAGACAGGGCTCTTGCTTTCCAAGCCGTGCTTAAAGTGGGTTGCGGCCAAGGTCTGATCACAACCCTGGACCTGGTGAAACATCTCCCAGTACCTAGCAGCGTATTGGCGCAGAGTTTCATCCGGGCGTTTTCTCAATCCGAGGAGTGAGTCTACCTCCTTCTTCTGTACATTACTCGTCACGAATCGTGATAGGAAGGCTCGTTCCAAAGCCTCGTAGCTTCCAATGGACCCTTCCTCAAGCTTATTGAACCATAGGGACCCGAGACTCCCTAGGCTCGTTGGGAACACCTTGCACATTATGGCTTGATCCGAGGTGTAGAGGTTGATGATTTGCCTATAGTAGATAAGGTGGTGATACGCGTCTGTGAGGGCGTCGTACCGGTTGAACTTTGGGAGCGTGAACCCAGCCGGCAATATTGCCGAGGAGATCTCCTTGGAGAAGGGAGACTTAGCCAGCTGTTTTAGTCGCTCATCCACACTTGGTAGGGGAGGAAGAGGTGGTACCGTAAATCCGTCGTTTATCCGAGGACGTTTCTCGGTATAAGAGTGGTGATGCTCGCCATGGCGACGCTCATTGTGATGCGCTGCTTTGTCATCTCGGTTGCGGGATTGTTCTCGATGTTCTTTTTCCTTCCTTTTCCCCCCAGCGTCGTTATAATGGGCCTTCCCTTCGGTTCGGTTGACGTGACGCTTTCCGGTATCACCGTCCCGGATGATAGATAGATTTTGTTCCTGCGGAGCGGTTTTCTTCAAATGCTCCACCCGTGCTCGGAGATCAGCGGAGTTTGTTGGCTGCGGTGGAGTCTTATGGCGCCGTCGGCCTGATGAGCGCTCGGTTAGAGCGGCCTCCTTGGGGTCCTTACGGAGATAGACCGGTTTGTATTCGCCATCCTCGAAATAGTATACTGTTTCGTGCGAGGCTGACAACCGCGAGTATGGTGAACGAGCACTCGATTCAGAGATTTGAGAAGATCGGTGTTGTGAAGAGTCGCCTCGGTGACCCCTTGAGAGGTGCTCGGTCGACAGGTTCCCGTGCCGAAGC
The DNA here is from genome assembly GCA_963854785.1 of Vaccinium vitis-idaea. Lineage (NCBI taxonomy): Eukaryota > Viridiplantae > Streptophyta > Magnoliopsida > Ericales > Ericaceae > Vaccinium > Vaccinium vitis-idaea. The sequence continues at coordinate 14,950,649 of OY978221.1, forward strand.
ACGAGAGCCTTATTTTGAGCCCTCCCATTGTTAGGATCTCCGAGCCGATCCTTAGCCGAGCCCCTTTGGCCGGAAACGCCCCCTCGAGATGTTGCGGTGGTTTCCGCGACTGTCTTCCTTTTAACCGTCTCGGTTAGCTTAGCGAGCTGGGCCCTCATTGCTGCCATCTCAGCGTCTCGCTCTTCCAGGTGGTGAGTGAGTTGCTGGATGGTGAGTTGCTGTGAGTCTGGGCTCGGAGTGAGCCCGACGTGACCCGTCGGAATAGAGACGGAGATGTGAGGGGTCCCTTTGGGATCTCTGGAGGAAGACGGGTGGACTGGATCGGTGGGGTGTGGTGGTTGAGGTAGCTCGCCACCCATTTTGAGTCAAGAGAAGGGAAGAAAAGAGGGTAAAAGTGGTGGATCTAGGGAGGAGCACCGGAGGTTCTGGGTTTTAGTCCCCAGCAGAGTCGCCAATTGTGGTGTCCTCAAAAATCCGTAGCGTCTCTTGAGTGAGCCTTGATCCGTGAGAGCAGCGAGCGAGTGGTGAATGTGATTATGCGCGAGGCCCTGCACACGGAGCACCCGCCATTAGCGCCCAACCTGGCCGGAGTATGGCCAGGGAAGGCACTCCGACGATCAAGTAAGTGATCGGAGAAGAAAGTGTTTTGAGAGTGGATTTGTAGAGAGAGAAAGTATTGCGTACCCGTTTAGGGCTTCGTTGCCTCGTATTTATAGGCTACCCAAGTACAGGGGCAGATCGGTCAATCTGGCTCGGATGACGTCACCGAGCGTCACGAACCAGATCTGCATGCATCGCATGTTCGCGTCCTCCAATCACAATTGAGCACGTAATGTAACTGTTTCGGATGCCATCATGCTGACATAAGTACAGCTGTCTCATGCACATGCGCCTTCCCCAGTTTGTTACGAGCGTTAACCGCCTTCAGTGACGTCACGAGGGTCGTCACCGAGATCTCAGATATGATCCGTACCGGATGGCTTGTCCGGTTCATGGTCTACCGGCCGAGACACCGGTTTGTCTCGGACGGGACGCGCTCGGTTGGCCCATGGCGTTCTGTTCCCTGGTTGGTTTGGAGATCCATCTGGGCCCAATCCCCTCCGGGCTCCTCGGCCGAGCCCCACTTGGGCTGCTAGATTTCGGCCCACTACAAAAACCATAGTCAAATGCGTTTTAGGTAATGATATTCCATACCACAACTCTCATTTATTATCACTTATAAGTTAGATTTCCGATTATAGATTTTTTGATTACTTGCTTAAAAAACTTAAATTAGTTATAAATGTGTTTGATGTAGCTTTTTTTAATAAGCTTAAGTTTAAACTATTTTTTATTCTCCCCGCGTGTTTGTGTGCGTATGTGTGTGGTGATGGGAATAGGTGGTTATTTAGGGAAAATGCGATGTGGTGTAGATGTGTAGTCGTAATACCATTGACTCTGGAGAATGATTTTGCTTGACTAAAAGACAAAAGAAAAAGAATTGAACTTTTATATAAAAAGAATTACTAAGATTTCGTTCAAAGGAATGAAATAAAATTAAGGTGCTATCTGGTAAAACTGAAAACTATAAATTGAAGTTGAAAGTTGAAAAATTAAGTATTGAAAAATTGATTGTTTAATTTTTTAAGCTAAAAAGCTTATTGATAAAAATATCAAGAACTGAATTAAAATACTTTTTTTATATGAATATTAATGAATTTATATTAGCCAAAACTATTTGTGATTGTTCTCTCTAAATTTTAGTTTTGTTGTTGGATGTCATGTGTTTGTAGTCATGGTGGTGGATAAGTGGTGGTAGTGGTAGCAGCAATTGGTAGTGTAACGGTAATTGTTGTGGCGAAGGTGATGTGGTGGTGGTTGTGACGAAGGCGGTATGGTGAAAGGTTGACAGAGGTGGTGGTGGAGAAGCGGCGATAGCGGAGAGCGATGCAAGTGATAACAATAGCGAACGATGGTGTATTTGTAGTGGTGAAGAAGTATGTGGTAAATGTAGGGAGGAACATGATGGAGAGATAATGATGGTTAGAACGGTGATGGTGGTATTGGAGAGATGCCAATGGTGGTGGTGGTAATAGTGATAGTAGTGGTAGGGGTGATGGCACTAGAGTAGTGGTGGTGATAGTAATTTTAGCGTTCAGGGGGGGTGGGGGGTGATAGGGGGTGATAGTAATGCGGCGATGGAATGGAGGTGGTAGTCATGTTAGCGTTTGAGTGGTGGTGGCAGCGATGGAGTAGTGGTGGTGGTGGCAATGGTGGCGATAGTGATACTGGTGGTGGTGGTGCGACGGAGTGGTGATAGTGGTGGGGGCAATGGAGGAGTGGTGGTCTGGGTAGTAGTAATTACAGTGGTGGCAATGGGGGCGATAGTGGTAGTGGTGATGGGCCAATCAATAAAAACCCTAATAAGAGCATCTACAACCCTTACCCTCGATAAAAAAATTCCAAAAATCAACTCCAATCATTTATCCTTTCTCATACCAACTCGAGGGAGACCCTAATTTCACCAAATCAATGGAGACCCAAAAACCAAATCCAAATATCCAATAGTTACTTTCTATTGGTGATGGGTGGTGTTCGATGGTTGCCGGAGGTGGCACAAGGTTCTAGGGAGAATAGTAAAGTCATATCGATAGAACCTGGTGATGGTTTGCGATGGTCTGACGTGGTGTTCGAGGGGTCGTGTGTGTGTGTGTGTGAGAGAGAGAGAGAGAGAGAGAGAGTTGGTTGTTGTGAAGGACGGTGGTGAGAAGCAGCTGTAGTGGCGGGTGATGGTACATGGAACCCTCAAAATCTAAGAACTCAAAATCATAATAAAGGGCTGGAGATGCTTGCACCAAATGGAGCTTGCACTTAACTTTTTACTCATATGAGTAAAAATTTGAGTAATGGCCAGTGATGTTACAAGAAGTGAGTTTAGATTTAAATAAATATATCAAAATAATCGGTATTTAAATAATTCGTATAATTTCATTAATTTTATTTCAATTTTTTGTCATAATTTTTTAGACTAATTATTCGTCTCATCGTAAATAATAGGGAAAGTTAAAAAAAACATGGATCAAAGTTTTCTGAAAATTTTCAGATACGTTGACTCTAAAGTCAAATCTTTCAAACTTTTTTTCATTTTTAGTGTTTTTTTGTTTTTGTTTTTGCCATCATCTCCTTTTTAATTTTTGGATTCCGATAGTCAAAATAAATGTTTAATCTAGAGAATCTAATGCTTGGATACCTATAAAGTGAACAAGTATCGTGGGCAGTCAAATAACGACTTCCATGCCTTCAAAAGATTAGCACCAACATCAAGCCTAGTGGTGTAATGTAACGGCTATTCAAGACTACACTCAGATGAAGCATAAACGGAAGAGGGTTATCGGGATTTTTATGTTGACCCTTATCCATATAGTAGCCCTCAACGTCGTAATTTATATCGATTTGTCAGTTGTCTTGTGCTTAATCTTTGTTTTCCAAGTTTTTAAGTCCGGTGTTGAGGGTATGGTTGATTAGTTATTTTGAGCCTTGGTGTGGTATCTAGGATAAGTTTATATTTTCTGAAAAGAGCCGCAATGAAAAGAGCTGCAAAGAAGATTTTTTACATAACTTCTGCCAAAAGCTTCACCAAAACCTAAATCACAAGTTCATTCTCCTAACCCTAATTGAGACTCCATAGTCTCAACTCTCAATACAAAACAAACACTAAAAGAGACTTAAACGAAAACTAATCACCCAACAGTGATCTGATTACCCTCCACGTCCAAACTAGATTTCAGAGAGTCCAAAACAAGTCCCAAACTTTCAAGTCAGTCAAAAACTCGTATGTCATTAAATTCTTCGTGTTTGGCTGAGCCCGGACCGAGATGGATTGAGCTCGAGCCGAACTGAAATTGATCTCTTGCCCAACTCATAATCACTAGAACGAATTTGCTGCAAAATTATCCATCCGCCTCAAGCCAACTAAAACGAGTACGAGCCCAATTGGCTAGAACTCAAAATTGAGCCGACATCCAGCAATTCGGCGAAGGGGGAGGTATGCATCGGAAAACTTACATGTTTTTTCTCAAGATTATGCATTTTAATTGGAAAATCAATAAAAAAAATATGCATATTTACAATTATGTATGAATTTCATAATTCATGTGCTATGCTTCTTTATGGTGCGATTTCTATATGTTCTTTGACTTATTCGTTGAGATTTTTCTATGGTATAATTGGCTACGGAATAGGAATGAGTATATAAAGTACCCACAAAAAATTACACGTCATTTTAGTAGTTACATAAACATTTAGTATAGCTACAAAAATATAATAATATTTGTACCATATGCTTTTCGATGACGAATAGGTCTTAACATTATATTAAGTCATAATATATTCTTTACCCAAATAATGTGAGATTCCCTGTCATGGTATTCATTCCTGCTGAATAATTTATTTTTGGCCTTCTTGCCTAACCCTGAAACTTCTGGAAACAAATAAATAAAAGGGCCGCCACATTAAAAAGAAATCAGCATGTCAGAAGGAACCTGAATTGTGAGCGCCAATTCAAACATTGCCAAAATTCTTGTCATGTATTATATAGCATATTTTTTATGTTCTTTCCTTCTCACAAGAGTCAATTCGTAAAATAATGACAGAAAAAAAAAAGTCTTCCTTCGACAAGAATATGATATGGGAGTTAATTATGGAAATAGGACACAAACTAATTTTTTAATTCAAAGAGGACAAATTACCTACATATTCCAAAAATGCCCTCTCTAGCCCATGAAAGTGCCTAAAGCTCTCAAACCCTATGAAAGGGATAAAGATACAGGTACAGATTCAAAGGAACCGAAAATGTACCGATCCCGTTCGGGGACCCATTTTTGGGTCCCACACGAGTGATCCGAATCGTTCATTGTTCTTAAAACACTTTTCCGAGGGGCCCCAAAAAATTTCAGCTCAATCGGACGGTTAGAAGTGCTCGAACCAAAGTCTCACCGTTTGAATCAAAAAAAATTTGATTCAAACGGTGACACTTTGGTTCGAGCACTTCCAACCGTCCGATTGAGCTGAAATTTTTTGGGACCCCTCGGAAAAATTCTTTAAGAACAATGAACGGTTCGGATCACTCGTGTGGGACCCAAAAGTGGGTCCCCAAACGGGATCGGTACATTTTCGGTTCCTTTGAATTTGTACACCTAGCAGCGTCCCTATGAAAGTGCCTAAATCCCCAAACCTAATGAAAGTGTCTAAACGTAAACCCTAGAGTACCCTATGAAAGTGCCTAAAACCCTAGGGTACCATATGAAAGTGCCTAAACCACTAAAACTCTATAATTGGAAAGTGCACCCTAAACTTAAACCCTAGGGTATCGTATGAAAGTGTCTAAAACATTAGGGTACCCTATGAAAGTGCCTAAACAACTAAAACCCTATAATTGAAAAGTGCACCCTAAGTGCCTAAACCCAAAATGCTTAAACCCACTATAACCTACCCAAAAAAGGCTAACCCCATAAAATTAAACTCAATCCCAAAATTAAAGAGGCAAGAAGCCAAGAAGGTACCCGCGCATGAGAGAGAGAGGGGTCACGAAAAAAAGTGACGGTGTCTTCTGTCACTTTAAAGTTTAGTCGGTCTGTCATCCATGTGAGTGTCCTCGTGAGGACTAAAGTTTAGTCAGTCAACAGCAAGCAAATGGAAAAGTAACGTTCCGGCCCTTTTTTTTGTAATTTTTTTGTTATCATTAAGGATATTTTTGTCTAGTGTTGTCTTTGAATCCTCAAAAATTTCACATCAATGTATTGGAAGCATTAAAATAAATTAAGCTGGACTAAACACCATTTATAGCTCCAAACTTGGCCTTTATACCAATTTTCTGAAAAAAAAATCAAACAAATACATAATGTTTAACAAATGTGTCAGCCTTTTGGACTGGCAATCACCAATGATAATGTATCATAAGCATGTTTGATTATAATTGAAAGAGATGAATTAAAGACACAGTTTTAAACTTTTTAATGAAACCATAGTCAACTGCCTTTAAATAAGGATCATCCATGCCACAATAGCGGTCATAGGGTACACGTGTTGCTCCCCATTTGATTATTATGCAAAACAAACTTACTTAATACGGCCAGATACCGTTCACCATCTGTGAAATCTTTCGATTTCCAATTACAAAAATCTTCGTTTTATTTTTTTTAATGGCCAAATCTTCAACTAGGAGAGAGAGAGAGAGAGAGAGAGAGAAACGATGTGTACCATCTCTCTCCACCTTTCCTGTAACCATGTTTGATCTGTGCTGTCAAAGCTTCGCGAGCAATCCATTCTGGAGTGGCTTTGTCACAACCCCGTTCCCATTCCCATCCTTCACATCTGAATCACATGAGCTCGGAGGAACGTCTACTGCAGGGGAGCAGTTAAAAAATCCATGTGGCTGCATGACAAACAGAAGAAAGGGCTCATCTCAAAACAATTCGAAGATGCCATTAAGATTAAAGTTTCCTTGAATTCGAAAATTTGAGGACTTTGACGACTTTAAGGTCTAAATAGCTGGTGATCATAAGGGAAGATGTGACCCTTCTCGCGAAGATTGCGATTTTATGTTGTAAAGATGAGAGTGAAAGTATACCATCAGCGTGAAACCGATATGTTCAACTGGCATGACAGGCCAGTCTTCCAGTCGAGGAATGTGGGTCACTCCGAATACATACCTGTAACAGTTGAACATAATTGGATGTTGAAAGTTAGTAGCTTGATATGCTATTTACTAAGTTGTTCTGTAAAAAAGAGTAAAATCTAATCCCCTCCCCCACCCAAATGAATGTGCGCGAGTGTGTGTGTGTGTGTGTGTGTGTAAGAGAGAGAGAGACAGACTCTGCCAGATATGAAACTAGAAAACTAATCGGCCTGCAATTGCTCCTGTCCATGTTCCCCTTGTATCCAAATAAACAATGTTCGCGTCCATAGAAGCTTCAGATTGTGATTATTTTAGACAAAAGAAATGTAGCCAAGAAGACCAAACAATCAGAGTACCATAAGGTCACATTCCGGAATTAAGATTGCAAAATCATGAAGACAGTGAAATCAGTGTTATAGACTTGATAAAACCAATGCACATATGAACAACAGATGCGTGAGTCCATTCTTGGCCTCTACAGGATGGAAGCAAAGCAGTAAAAAAGAACTGATTTTAACATAACTTTTATACCACCACATCCTTGTCTGGTCTTTACCTGAGTAACCTTAATCTTGTAGTAAATTACTTAAGTAAAGAGAGAGAAAGTTGAATCCAAAAGGTAGTGTGTGAATAATTTCCCGCATAAAATATCAAAACATGTTAAAACATGAACAAGATGGACAGACTAACCAAAGAACTATGTCAGTTTCCTCCAGTGATCGATTCTGCGTAACCCAAGTAGCCAATCCCTCCCCAACGCGTGGATTTTGGTTAGGAAACTCTCCTCCAGGGTACATTTCATCACGTGCATAAGGCGTGGCCCAAAGATTATGCTTCAAAAAAGCAGCTCTTCTCAAAAATTTTGCCTCGGTGCCAGCTAAAGGTAAACAATTTGCTCCAGGTACAAGCTTGTAGCCTGTCAACTGCCCAGTCCGGTTGACATTTCTTGTGTTTCTGACCTGATAATAATAGCTTTTTCAATTCACCCAATTCATCCAAGAAATTAATTCCTTAAAAAGAATAGAATTCTTCTTATTGTATGCCATGAAATATAGGGAGCTGAAGATGCAAAGAATCACCATAAGAAGCAAATAACTAATCAGAATTTTGAACGAAATAAAATATAGAATCCCACTGCAGAATGATAGGTACCATAAATCCTGTTTTATCAACCACCAAAGTGTGAGAAACAATGGACCACGTCAAAGTCTTTAATGTAGGAACACATATTCGTTACTCGGAACATTGTAGAATCCAACTAAATATTACGGTTGATTGCTTCATAAACAAAATCACACAAAAACCCAAGCCCACAAGATCACACACAAAGAGCAAAAAGTCTGAATCTTACTATCCAATGTCGTGCAGACAGAGGATCACAATCACGCATTGCTTCCAGTTCACATCTGAGTAACTTTTCTTCAGCATAAAATGCATTACTGTGAACATTAACTTCTCCTGGTTCTTCAACTTTGATATTGACTTCAACAACCTACGAACAAGAAAAAACCTGTATTACATCAATCATCACTGTGCACATACATGACAATATTGAATCTCAGATAGTCACAAGTATGTTCGTGGAACAGAAGATGTAAAGATTGCAATGGGAAAACCAAACACGCCACTCTGTTGCAAGTGGATAGATTGCCAATTTATTTTAACTCCCAGTTACAGAATAAAGTTAGCATATACAAAAAGAATATTGTTTTGTTATTTTTGTAAGAGACAGAAAGCTGATTTAATCACGTTCAATATAGACTGGGAGGTCCAAACTGTCATAATAGATAACCAAACTTGCAACAATTCCGAACATCTACTGTCAATGAGCCATATGAAGCAGTAATTTATTCTCAAACAAGAGCAATGGGAAAGACTTTTCAAACGATTTAAAAATTAAAATAAATCCTGCTGCTGAATAGCTTGCGACAAATGTTGGGTCCATTTCATAATAGGTTCAGCTTCTGAGAAAATTGGTGGTCATCATATCAGAGCTTTGATTCAGAACTTTGTTGAGGGAGACCTTGGATTGAAGGGGGTACATGACAATTTGGTGAGGGCCAATGTCCTATATGAAGCTGGACAGATGCGGACCTAACATCTTGAACCCTCGACTGTAGGAGTTTAAGAGTTTTACCCAAAAAAAACTCAAGCCAATGTTCAACTTCACTACAGGGAGACAAACATTTTTGTTAAATGCAATAATCATAAAATAAAATAAAATAAGAACCTCCAAGCTTCTTACATCACTTGATCCACCTTGAAGCTAGTTCATTCATAGTAATAACCAAATAATATCTCAAGAAGGCCCCAAGGGTCAGCTGAACAGATGAATTAGTCCTAAATTTCAACAGATGATTTTATTTGTTTACATTTATGCTCTTAAAATAGTCGTAAATTTCAACAGATGAATTTATATGTTCATAGTTATACTCTGCATGTGTATTAAATCCTGACAGATAAAGCATCTCCTAAAGTATGTTCTTTGTATGTCAACAACAGATATACTTATTTGATCTTATTTATGTTCCCGAATTAGTCTTAAATTTTAACATATGAACTTATCTGTTCATATATATGCTATGCGTGTGTTTTAAATATCGACATATAAAGTTATCTCTCTAAATATATTCATTGTATGCTGCTGTCTTCAACCGACACACAGTTAAAAAATTTAAAGATAAGTTTATCTGTAGAAAACAACCAAACAGAAATCAAATTTGTTGAGATAAGTTTTGTTGCACTCGTCACCATCTCCTTCCCTACTACTACCATCTCTGGTTACCATCTCCTTCCCTACCACTACCATCTCTGGTCACCATCTCCGGCGCCAGTGGGCGGTGACCATCACCAGCGCTGGCAAATTTTTTGGCCAACTTTACGGCACCAGTGACTTTTCCTGGGAACTTTCTCGCAATGGCAATGATGTGGCAGGAGAAGATAAGTAATCGTAATTTAATGTGAGGCTATATTTGTTCTATTAGAAAAGAGGAGTGGACTCACACTTTAGAACTTACAAAATAGTGGATCATAACCCTTGCCCAAAATGTTAGTGGACTGGGCCTTGGTCCAAATACCTATAGTGGGCCTCAGAGCAATTTTTAATTATAGAAATCATGATCGTATTGGAGCAATTCACAATTCGAGTCGATTCAATTTGGGATTCAAAAAAGGACCATTTTGATTCTTGATTTGATTCAAGATTCAACAACTTAAAGAGGTTTAAATGCAATTTTTAAAAAACGGCACAAAGTCCAAACTTCCATGGATGGTTTGGTCGACCACTAACATAGTGTTCATTGATTTGCATCTTCATAATATTAATACAATTTGGTTTCTATCCTCATTTATTAAGACTCTATCCTACATCGCTCACCTAAGCCACCGAAGCTTGGCTAATATACCCTAGACCTAGAGGTTACTCCACCTATCATCAATTGGTTCTAGGTTGGAACCCTCCAAGAAATCTAACATGGTATCAAAGCTAGGTCTTGGTGGCCTCACCTCGCGTGGTTCAGTCTCCTCCGCCTGAGTCAATTCCTCATTTCGTCAATCCATACCTCCACGCGGTATCGGGCTGCACGTGAGGGAAGTGTTAGACTTTATCCCACATCCCTCACCTAAACCACCCAAGTTGGGCTAATATAACCTAGAGATTACTCCACCTATCGCCAATTGGTTCTAGGTTGGAATCCTTCAAGAAATCTATCAGAGAGAATAGTTTTGATCTTTTATACGACTTTGCAGATACATCTATGTACAATAAATAAAATAAAATTTATACGACATGCCCACAACGTAGGTGTCCAATTTTTGAAGAAATGATGCGCCCGCGTGTTCGTGACAGGTCTTATGAGTCCGTATGTGTCTATTTGGGTGTTAACTCAGTGTCATGTTGCACATGGCGTGAAGCCATTACAATGTTGAGAGTTCCACCCAAGATATGCATGTCATAAACTTCAAGAACCGCCAGTACTGTATGAAAACTGAAGAAAAACGAGGAATATATACAAATAACTGACCTGATTGTATGCTTCACCAGGCTTACAATCAACTGCCATGTCCATGCGAGCAACAAAAAAGTGTTGATGGACTGGCGCGTATAATCCAGGCGCAATAGTTGTTCCGTATTTTCGAACTTCCCCAGGTTGGAGAGCTCCTAAACTGAGAATTCCGGTGAGTCTAACTTCAGCTTCAATTTTTCCATCCTGTAACAGGCAGCATATAACTACATTGAAGATTTCTCTCCCAAACAAGATCGTGGTAAAAACCTAGATAAGCTTTGAGATGTACGTAGAAACTCCAAGAAATGGAAACTTCTAGTGCATTCATGATGCTGACAGAACAAAATGTACTGGCTAAGATTGGGATAGAAAATCATTAAACTGCTCAGTGGGGTGCTGGGATATTCTAAGCAAAGAAGGTACGAAATTGCGCAGAGAAAATATTCCAATTCAAGTATCATAATCTAACACCCAAAAAAGGGCAGGGGAGTCCTTAACTTGCCTGATAGAAATGCCAATAGAAACCATACTCGTAATTAGCCACAGTACATATGAACGACACAGTTAGCCTTCTCGATCTTCGTACTTCAGCTAAACCCGTTCTCCAGTCTTGATGCTTCCATAAAATTCCATGATCCTCTTCATGCAAGCAAACACAATTTTCAGTAGTTTCCACGCCCCCCGTGAAATTTGTAAAGTGTGCGTCAAAGTATTTTATATAGCCTAAACAATCACAGCCCTGCAATGCAAAATCAATGTTGGACAGAATCAGTTCCAGTTGAGTCCAGACAGCAATCAAGATGCAAACTCATATGACAAAATTTTGAAGAAAGGGAAACATAATAGAAAATTCTCTGACCTTCTTTAGAGAATGAGCATTTTTACCAAGCCCATCTTCCCCAGCATCAAATGCATTCTTCCTGTAATGTGGATCATTTGGGTCTCCATAAGGGACTACCATCTCCACAAAACTCAACCTATGGGCCACAGGTCTCCGACCTCGGTTACCATCAACATATGCCACAGAATAAATTACTAAGCCTTCCCTCGGAGTGAAACCAATACGAAAATTCCACTGGAACACAGCAATGATAACTAATTAAAGTAATCAATATGAAATGTTTGAACAGGTTAAGATGCATCAGATTCCTAATTTGACAAACAATTAATTACCTTCTGCCACTGAACAAAGTGCCCATCAACACGGAAGCTTGGGCCTTCGGCCTGAATAATTTGGAGGGGTTTCACGTCACTTCGATCAACACCTCCCCGTGTTTCACCAGGAGTATAATTCCTCAAAGGATCAGCAGGTGGTAGAGGAACAAGTTTGCGATCTTCAAATTCAACCACAACCATATTTTGCATATCAACTAGCACATATATTCCTTCAACTGGTCGAGCATAACCATTTTCCATAGGGCAGTCACTTTCAGTTCTACAAAAGATTAGTGGTTTAGCAAGCCTGCGGTTCGGTGCATCAGCTTCGCTGTGATACCCAACACACCTGTCCAAAGGAAGTTACATGCCAAGCATAAAAATCCAGCACAAATATAATCTAAAACTGTATATGAGATACAGAAAGCTTCAACTAACCACGGATCTACCATCAAAAGATCCATATCATCAATACCCCTCCTCTTCATTGCCTCTCGAAATGGAGGAAATTCCTTAACAACAGCTTCACATTCAGCATACTCCACAGCATCCTGTGGTTTTTTAAAATCAAGGAAAAAGAGACTGTCACGTGTTAACTAAACATTACCTGAATAGAGGTTAAGAAATAAATAAGTATTAATGCTCCTTTGTGTCTAAACAGGTCCCGCAATAAGACTAACAGTAAGGTGTTTTACTTTTCTGTAATGGTTCGGTAAAGAGTCTTAGGAGTGCCTATATGTCTGTGTTTGTGCAGTTGCATGTCTCTTTTAGGTTACTCCCAACTACAATACAAGTAGGTCAAAGCACATCCCATTAGTTTTCCTCTTTAACGCGTCAACTCTACACCTTTTTCAGAAACCTGGGAACAAACCCCAGCAAACTCAATCAGGTAATCCAACAGTTGCCACTTACCAGAACAAAGTTGATAAAGTTATCAATCCGTTTTAACACACAACTTGAGTATAAGGAACTAAAGTCATTCAACATATTACTGAGAAAAAAAAGTACTACATACCATGGGAGGCTGAACGTTGGGAACGACATTGGATGAAATAACTTTGCCCCTATGGTGCCCCCCTCGAGTCACGGCATGAACTTCGGACAGTTCAACAATCCATACGCTAGTCTCATTTGACTTTTTATTGTAAACAACAAGTCTAGCTTGCCGTGGAGGAAGCTTAGTGGGAATTATGGGTCCACCCTTAGTTCTGGGTAGTAAGGAAGGCTGGAAAGGAGGGAAGAAGTATGCATCTGCCAAGGCCACCACATGTTTCTCTGGTTCTAGCAAAACCACTTCAATGAACCGCATGCTATCCCTAACCTGAACATGTTAGAACCTGTGTTACGCTAATACTTGGACCATTACAAGAAGAGAGAAAACGAAGTGAAAAATAACAACCTCTGGAGTTGCTCCAGCAGCCCTAACAGTTGCTACAGCCACTGAGATTTCAGCAGCAGTTAAAGGATCCAAAGGGTGTCGGGTCTGTGCCCTTATCATAACCGGGAGCCCTGTTTGTGCCCAAAATAAAAAAATTAGTCAAGACCTGACAACACCAAAGCTATTCAAATATTCGATAATCAAGAAGCAAAGTAGATACACTAAACAGGAATAGATTCATGGTCAGAAACTAATAAAGACAAAAATGAAAAGAAGTCTAAGCTACATTAACACAAAGAAAGCAGATAAAAAGTCTCTCTACCTGATTAGTTAAATTGAATCTTAGATCTCCTTAGATTAATAGGTTGTTTAAATTCAACCTCCAATATACATCAAGCGCTTTCAAAAAAAAAATTCATTTAAGAGGAAGTAAATTACGGTCATCTGCAAACCAATTGTATTCCACCCAACATTTTGAATGGCTTTCGTAGTGTAGATGAAAATTGTGATTATTTTTGTCGTAGACTTCTTACTCGATATTGAGAAAGTTGTTAAGTGCTTATCATAAGCATCATTTAGCACTTCTATGACATCCCCACTACAATTGATGCTGCCAGCACCACCACTCTTTTTCTTCTTCCTTTGTCACCACCACACTTCCTCCACCACTCCACCAAGTTACCACTACCACCATTACCACCACCACCACTAGCCAACAAATATCATCACTATTAACAACAACCGTTCCTCCGCCAACACAACTCCTCCTCCGTCCCTCTCTCCACCACCAAATCACCACAAACTACCACGACGCCTCCACTAATACCAACACAATAGCCACCAGTCTAGGGGAAGATCCAGTGTAGGCACAGAGGGGCCACATGAACCCCCAGAAAAAAAAGGGCCCCATATGAGGGGCCCCCAGTCAAAGGAAGTAATATATATAAAATAGCCCAAAATCTAGCAAATATGATTCAGTGTTACAGTGGTAAGGCTTAGGCATTCCTTAGGAATGGCACAGGTTCGATTCTCAGCCCCTTTAATCTCATGGTTAAAAAAAAAAAACTCCTCACCACACAATTTTTAGTGTATTGAGACTTGAACCCACACTAAAACTAGCTTATGTACCACGAAGCCAATTATGATAATGTTATTTGCTACACAGATCAATTATTGTAACTATAAGTTTCACGTAACAATACATAAATAGTACTTGTTTTCTTTAAGATGTTACATTTTGTTTAGTTTTTTCTACAAGCTCGCAATTAACAAACACCAACAAGAAAAATTGACACGAGTTCGCTTAAGGCCTTCAAACATATAATGCCAATCATGAAGGGATGACCCCTCTGTAGGAAATTCATAGATCCACCATTAGCCACCACAACCCCTCCAAAACAACCACCACATCACCAACTACTGCCGAGAGCCCGAGACCACCAAGACGTCAGTGCCATAATAAAAAGACTTCAAAAAGATAAAATCAATTTTGTTGAATTTATTAACTTAAAGATTCAACTTTCACATTTATGAAACAAGTATTAAACAGCATAATCAAGTATAACAATCATTCCCCATCGTCTTTCCTCATCTACAAAACCTCACCGTAACCACAATCAACTTACTAAATCAAGACCGTTCATCCATAATTCCATTCCAAGGACAATAAAAACTTCCAATTTTTTACTATACGCCCTCAGCTGGATAGCTTTCATGATCGGGGCACTTCACAGGATATATTTTTCTAAACAAGTACCGAAATTTCCGGTCCGCAAAGGCAGAACCTTAAAAAAAATCCATTTTTTTCCACGAAAAAGTCAATAACTCGTTAAAGTTGTATTTACTAGCTAGCCGCAAAAAGATTAAATATTTTTTAAAAATAAAAAGCGAAGAGAGAGAGAGAAAGAGACCTTTGGAAGAAGTAGGGGTTGTGGAAGGTTGAGGCAAGGAATCAACAGGACGAATTAACGTCGCAGAGGAAGTTCTATTACGGTGGATCTGCTCGTCTGTGGGATGATCAGCGGTCCAATCCTGCAACGGAGAAGCCTTACGGAGGAGAGACGTCGCTTTTTCCTCAGTTGCGGCCATTGTAACGGATTTGCGAGCTCACAGTAACCGCCGACGTAGTACTCGTGTCTGGTGCACCCCACTGACATATACAGGAGTTTTCTCTGATCAAACTCTTCGCTTCGCAACGCCTCACCGCCCTCGTTTCTGCTCTGTATCTTTCTCGAGAGTTGTCGGGGAGAAAACGTTGCAGAATTGGGAGGGGAAAATGGAGGTGGGTTGAAAGCTATCGAACTGTCTGTGACTGATGGATTGGATGGGGCGTAAAAGTTGCACAAGAAACGGCTTTATGTAAGAGAGAGAGAGAGAGAGAGAGAGAGAGAGAGGGGTAAATGGGTAATTTGAGCGCAATTATCTCAAAATGATGTAAAGTTTACCTTTTTGAAAATGGATGTAAAGTTTACCTTGGTTTGGCCTAAAAGTGGATTATGGTTTTTTCGTTTTTTCGTTTTGTTTTTATTCAAAAAAAATTTCATTTGTTAGTTTCGCGTCAAGATTTTATGATTTTTTGATTCCTTTCAACGAGACGAATCTAGCAAGTATAAAATTATGGTCAAAACTCAAATTTTTTTGAATAAAGCCGAAATACTTGGATTATTGGCAAATAATCCACGTATTTCGCTTTATTCAAAAAAATATTTGGTTTGACCATAATTTTATACTTGTTAGATTCGTCTCGTCGAGAGGAATCCAAAAACCACAAAATCTTGACGCGAAACTAACAAATGCAAAAAAAATTTGAATAAAGACGAAACCAAAAAACCCAAAAACCATAATCCACTTTTAGGCCAAAATATGGTTTGACATCTTAGAGGTGTTCTGGTTAAAAAACTAAGTCAAATTATTTTTGTCATTATTTAAAGGCTAATTTGCAAGAACCCCCCTAAACTATCACTTTTTTGCATCATGACCCCCTAAACTACCAAACGTGCCAACATGACCCCCTCAACTATCAAAATCAAGCAACTTCACCCCCTCCTATCAAAACCGTTAAAAATTTGAACAGCAATGAGCAAAAATACGAAAATACCCCTCGGTTAAAATTTGGGTTTTCCTTTCTCATGGGTGGGATAAATTACAAACATGAGGATTATTGAGACGATCCGACCTCAATCTGCTGATTCAACATCAAAATTTCGAAAACACGAACAGAATAAAAACAAAAAACAAAATCTAGCATCAAGAGTGTATGAAAGAAAAAATATATATTTTATACGTAAGGATGAGTAAAATTTTTTGAAAAGCTCATTTTCTGTTCTGAAGCTTATGCCTGGAACATAAAATCCACTGCAAATAAACATAAAATAAATAATAATAAAAACACATGCAAATTAAAACTTAACTTAGCCAGATTAAACCTGAAAGACGAGATCCCTTAATTTGAAATGGGGAATATATTTAAGGATTGAATACCCAACACTGAAATAAAAATAATATCTTATTTACAGGGAAAAACTATTTGCATTATCCTATATACAATGTATGGATCTGTATAGAGAGAGAGCGAGAGAACATTCTAGAAAACGTTGGTCTCAATTGCATCCAGACCTCTTATTCTTTACCCTTGTGTACGAGATCTTCCCAATTTTAAACAGATTCCAATCAAATGATTACCAAAAACTAAAAAATCGTAAAAAAAAAAATTCCACCGGCTTCCCTTCTCTTTTATTTGGTCAACGCTTCGTCAACCCCAAACTCGTTAGATCTGCACATACCGAGGGGATGAAGGTGGAAGGAAGGAACCAGAGACAAACCGGACTGAGCAGTGACATCATCGACGAGACCGTGACGCCGTTGATGGAGTGTCCAGATCTAGACAGCATCGGTAGAGTTAGGGCGTCGAAGCGGCACGGGCTGTGGCAATGGATGATGGGTCAGTTCTCGAGGACTCCGTCGAGTATGGGTTGGGTGGGGTAGAGAGAGAGAGGGGGGGTCGAGGATTCCATCGGGTGGAAAGAAGTACTTCGATTGAATTCGTAAAGATAAAAATCTGGGTATTAAAATTTGGGTTTTATAAATTTTTGCAGGGTTTTGAATTCTGAGTTTTATAAATTTCAAAGACACACACAAATCTAGGTAGGTTTTGAATTCTAAGTTTAATGTGTGGGTGGGTTTTGAATTATGGGCTTCAAATTTGATTTCAAACATTTGGGAATCTAGGTTATAAAATTTTCTGTTTGAAATTTGGGTTTTACATCTTGGTTGGGTTTGAAATCTAGTTGGTTGGAGAGAGAGAGAGAGAACACGGGTATGGGAATGGGAATGGGAGAACCTGGAAAATGAAATCTTGGAATGGGAAGTATGAAGGAGAGGGAATGGGTAGGGTACAAAATTTCAAGGGCATTTTGGGGTTAAAATTTTATTTTCTGTTAATTTTTCAATTTTCCGTCCAATTTCTTTATTTTTTTTAACGGATTTGGATGGAAGGGGTGAACATGCTTGATTTTGATAGTTGAGGGGGTCATGTTGACACGTTTGGTAGTTTAGGGGGTCATGTTGCAACAAAGTGATAGTTTAGGGGGTGTTCTTGCAATTTAGCCTTATTTAAAAGAATTCTCAAATATTAGTTTCACATCGATCATTTGTGAATTATTACTTCGTCATTAATGAGAGGAATCTAAAAAATAAAAAATAATGATCAAGATCTTGAAAAAGTTTAACTAAAGAAAATTAATCTAAAACCGACAAACTTTTTGGATTACGCTTGTCATAATTTATAAAAAATTTAGTTCTAATAATCTAAAAAATAATTACGAAAAGCTAAAAAATACGTACAAAAAAATTAGGCCAAGTTTGGCTTAAAAAGTTCAAGCTAGTTGTGGCTTTTTGCTTTTTAGCATAAAAAAGCAAGAAGGAAAAAGTGTACTTGTTTGGGCTAAAAAGTTATTTGCTAAAGAGTCAACAACTTGGGTCATGCTTTTTCCCGAAATGCCCTTCTCTGCAAACGTGTAACTTTTCAACCACAATTTTTTTTACACCACTACTCCCAGTACTCTCATTTCCAGAAATGCTTCCCAATATGAATAAAATGAACAAGCCTATAGATCTTAAAACAAAATACAACACGAAAAATCTGATTTCTTACTATAAAAAAAAACAAAATTAATAACATAAATTTAACAGAATAACAACAAATAAATAACATAAAATACACATAATATTTTGGTTCACGAAATTAATAACACAATCATACCACCCATGCCATTGTCAGCGACCATTACAACGAGGACTCGAACGACATTATTACACAAAATACCAACATCATTGACACCGAAGTACAACAAGACACGTTTCCCCCGCTAGAAGACAATCAGAGAAATGTTAAAAATAAATAGTTGGAGTACCCAATGTAAAAATTTCCATCTTTTCCGGTTCTTACGAAGTGTTTTCATAATGTGATGCCTTACTTTCGCCATGTAAAAATCGTTGTCCTCATCCTGTGGCTGTGGATTAGCGTCCTCGTCATCATCTAACATCCCAGGGTACAAGTCGGCAATGTCTTCAAAGACATAGTTTGGTTCACTCTCAATGCGTGAAAAAAGCACGTCTCCTTCCCCATCCCGGCATATGTAGTTATGAATTGCCATTGAAGCTAGAACCATACTCACTTGGTCTTCCAAACTCACATTAGGCATGTTCTTCAACATTCCCCACCGAGCTTTCCATATGCCAAATGTCCGTTCAATGATGCTTCGCAACGATGAGTGAGCCCGGTTGAAATACTTTTCGTCAAAGGTTATCCTTCTCTTACCACGTCGAAAATCGGCCTGGTGGTACTTGTACCCTTTGAAAGGTGCAAGATACCCTTTCATGTTGGGGTATCCGGCATCCACCAAGTAAAACTTGCCTACAAACACAATAAGCCAGTGTTACTCGTACTTAAAAAAAACCACATGAATGACATAAAGGAATTTTTTGAATTTATTTATTTTTACCTTCTTCTGGACGAGGAAAAGGACAGGTAGCGTTGCAAGCAGTTCTCCTAAAAATAGTGTAATCGTGGAGGGAACCATCGTACCCAGCCGAAGCAAAAACAAACGTCAGGTCGAAATCGCAAGCAGCAATAATGTTTTGGGTTGTGTAACCCTTCCTGCTGAAAAAAGTTTTTTGATGCTCCTCACTACATTTGCACATGACATGGGTGCCGTCAATGGCTCCAATGCATTTTCCCTGTTAAAAAACCGACATATTTAGTACGCGACTAATACTTAAAAATGATAAAATTAAAACTTAGCTTAGCTTCAAATGATACCTTGAATGGCTTATACATTTCACACGCATCTAGATACGGATGAGTGTCATCTTGCCTCCTCGTTGGTTTGATTTTATCGTCAACAAACTTGACCATGCATTCAAGTATTTTATGCAGATGCCTAGACACGGTTTCACCAGAATGTTGGAATCTCTCCTGAATTTTCGGGTTATTGTATCCTTTCAACCACCAAATGAACATTGCGAACGACTCAAAGCACGTAACGGAGTCTTCCCTGCTACGCTCCCATCCATAAAAGTTTTCTAGTTCCCACACTATTTTATTAAATGTGGTTTGCCGCATTCTAAACTCACGAAAAAATCTCCTAGGGTGTGTTGTCTTCAAATCCTCCATGTATGCCTTCCCAGTTAGAGGTGATGTATGGAAAAGTCTTTTCTTGGGACGCAAATTTTTTTCTACCTCCTTAAGCATTGCAACAGTTACCAAGTCTTCTATCATTCCCTCCTCCTCACAATCTTCGAACATGTCATCCTCTTCAATATCCCAATTAGTAGAACTGAAAGTAGGGGGTTGTTGGCTGGATATTGGAGCCGAACTACTACTACCTGAGTTGCCCCACGTGAACTCGGTAGCACCACCCCAAGTACCATATCCTTCATATGGTTGTGGGACGGATGGAGGTGGAACCCAACTTGAAGTTCCTGCGACCGTGTAACTTTCATGACAACCCCATCCACCATATTCTTGATTTAGGTGTGGGTTGTTCGGAGGCGGAACCAAAGTACTACTTACTGGGTCTGTGTTTCTATTGTTATCTTCACCACCATGGCTACAGTAGTGATTTTCGTGAGGGTTGTTGAATGTGGGTTCAACCCAAGTACTGCTGCCTTGGTTGACACATGGGTTATTGAAGTTCGAACCCAAATTAACATATGGTTGGCCATATCCCAAATTTACAGCGTCATTCGTTTCGGGTTATACTCCCTGCTCCAATAATTGGGTGATACTCCCTACGGGAAATTGCCCACTACTAGAGCCATTCCCATCTTTGTCCCCATAAAGCCATGATGAGAAATCCATTTCGAAACCTACGAGGCACATTACAGTATGTTGGTTACGGAGCAATGAACATGTTCGGCCACCATAAATTCTTAATTTTTCCTGTTTCTTTTTGTATTAAAAACATAAAACATCACTAATAACTAATGATAGTTTTTAATTTTCTTACCATTTGTAACTTAAATATAGTACTACTTCATTCAAAGTTGAATTGGAGTAGTGATTTGACAGCATAAATAAGGGGGTTACTAGGTTTGAATTGAGGTAAAATGCCAATCTGTTTACCCACTTCAAAACGTTGGAGGCATTTTTTTTCAACAGTAGACTTGCACTTGTTTTCAGAATTTTTTTTTCATATAGTGACCTAATAACTTATTTCTAACCCTTTGTTTTTTATTTGTTTTTGGTTCATGCGGTAGTTTTTTTTTTTTTTTTTTTTGTATAACACATAAAAGACAACTTCAAAATCGAACTTGTACAAAGATTTGTTTTTGCTACCTTTTTTCTTTTGCAGATTATTTATTGCCGGCGCCTTGGTGATGACCCTCACGTTACAACACCCCAGACACCTACGGGAAGCACAAATTAAAAACAGCAATCTGATTAACAACACCCACATAGATTGAAAATAAAGTACCCTATCCATAGTTCAACACACTGACATCGTCCTACTCATAATAGTTCAACACAAAGTAGCACACTCATAATAGTTCAACACAACAACAAAGTAGAGAGTCATCTCCACGTCCTACTTAACAGCAAATTAACACAGTTTTAGATGGAAGGGGGATAGGGCTTAAGAGGTGGGGGCATGCCATAAGAAGTCGGTTTCGCTTGGGCCGTGATGCATGCGGCGGCATGCTCAAATTGGATAAACTTAAGTCTCACAGTATCATTCGGCAGGGTGACAAAGACATCCAACTTCATTGGGTTCTCACACAAGTAGTGAATCAACCATAAGTACGCTGGGCACCCAGCGTCGCCCCGAAAATAATCCATGGTTGTTATAATGTTGATTGCCTCCCCAATGGTGTGTGACGCTTTCCAATGGATTTTAGTCCCGCAATGTGCCATCAAAAGCTGCATAGCGTCCGACAACTCCGAAGAGGTGGTTGGGGTTTTGGTTTTCTTTCGGACAGGACTCCCAACACCAGGAAAAACAGGCATCGCTCTGGAGTGAGTTGGGGTGTTTCCCACAAGCATTTGCGAAGTTGGGGTATTCACCTCAACTTCATTGTCACCGTCACGACCAATTGTGTTTCCCTATCCCTCGCTTAAGTCCATGTCACTGGCCACCGGGTTTTTTGATGGCATGCCAGGGGTACGAGCGAATCAAGTTGTTGCTGTCACCCCTTGGAAAACACGTTGCATCAACTCCTGGTGCTCCAACGGGCCCTCACGAAACTTTCCCACGATATCATTTTGCTGCATGAAATAACGACGATTGCATTTTGGCAAGAAAAATACTTTTACATTGTAATTTTATTGAACCAAACAGTCAAGCAAGGAGTATGTGGAGTCAAATGCAAACACTACTTTTGATAATTATAACATAAATAACAATCAAAACAAAGGTCATCATATTAAAAACATATAACGACAAACCAGGTCACGTATAAATCAAATAAGAGGACAAAAATTGAACTTACTGGTATAGAAACCGTGGATTTGTTTGATTACCCAACGAAGTTTTTTTATTTGTTCCCACAACAATTGACTACGGTCCCATTTTATAGCAAAACTTGGTGGATAAAAGTCTGGGAAATGGACTGTTCCCATGTGACATAAGTACACGGTACAACAATACTTTCACATGTTGTTGCTACTGTATAGACTCACGGGTTGAACCAAACAATCAAAAGCTAATCCAAATTCAGCTTTAAAGTACAAAACAAGTAGTGTACATGACTGTTGTTTTGTCAAATAGTGATAGGGCTATGGACTTTTTCGTGTATGACCAATAATTGGAAACATTTTGATGTTTTCAAAGTACTTTTGAAGCCAACTTGCTGAGTGACCCAGCTGCAAGTGTAATACCAAGTCGACATGTGTACTTCAACAAGACGAAAATCAAGAACGTCCACTACTTGTAATTCACTTGAAAATACTATTCTGTAATTCTCAATACTCTCATTATTTCTGATTCCAATTATGCTTCTAACTTTCGCTCCTATTACAATCAAAAGAACCAACAAGGTAATTCAGGTCCTGCACAAGGTAATTCATGTGCACCTATATGCAGGTTTATAGAAGACGTGGACGGAGTGGTGGAGATGACTATATTTAAACTGTAATTTTTTTATATTTTTTGACGCAAAATTGGAAGAGAAAGTTTATATATGATCCAAATCGTTCATCTTTTTACTTTGTTGTATGAAAACTGAGGTTATTTGGATACCGACACGTGTATAATCTACTACTGTAAAATAAAACAGAACAGGAATGTTGTAACAAAAAAAAAAGCATTCAATCAATGCATTTACAGTATGTTATCATATTATTTGGTAACAAATGTAGAGTCCAAGTAATGCGTACCGCCTCGAGATTTTTCCAGAAATGTTCAGGGGCTGTATAGGTATGGAGAATTGGATCCCATCCGATTCCGGTTGCACCTCTTCGTGCATTTGCAAGGAGTTGCCATGCTTGCCATGCTTGCCATTTCTTCTTCAAAGCGTTGTACCTATTTTGGCATTACTTAGGTACGCGAATCATTTGTGCCCGTGTATACATTTGGCCCACAATTTTCGTCCATTGTCGCTTTGACAATTGGGTAGTGGCCTGACCCTCTTCCTCTATCACTTGAGCAATAACCTCAAGGAAAGTACGGGTCGTGAAGGAATCCCAATTCGCACGGGGTGCTCTGGTGTTGTTTGATGGAGCTGGGATAACTTGTTGTGTCAAGACAGAATAATCCCTTTTCCAGGGACTTACACGGACTTGTTGGATGTTGTTCGGTGACGCCATTTCGTCTACATATATGGAAATGGAATATGAAATTCCAAAAATTAAGAGAATAACAATTGGAAGAGGAATAGACGAACCAAAAATATCAATCTAACAAGGGTACGAATATTTCATAAATATCGAAAATACTAATAGATTTTACAACGGATCAAAAGGTTAAAGTTTACATTCGATTTCATCATAACACAAGCAATATATATGCTACATTGAGTTCCCAAAATCCTACCACGAAAGCATGAAAACGTCATTACAGTAATGCCAAAACAACCATATAGCTGATAAACCCAATTTCAATTACATGCAGAATAACTGGACAACTTGTAACACACATATGACAACAAGCAAGGTTATGATTGTCCTCATTGTGTTGATTAGGCCGACAAGTTGGGCGCACATTCTAGCGCGGTCGTCATTGAGTGTGACAAGTTGAGCACGAATTTGTTGAAGATCATCATTGATTGTGGGAAGGTAACGTTGGTGATCGGATGTAGCATCACTTGTCAGATTGCCATGGTTGAATTAGGTCATGTTCGGCACATATTCATCACATCACCCAATCCATAATGTGCAGGTCTGGTTAGATTAATAACATATTAGTGCCACAAAATATGTTGGTATTCCGATACATTAAAATTTGAATGGTGTGAATTATGTAAGTTCCACTTAGATTTTTTTGCGGGCACTTGTAGTAATGCCGACCCGCGTTCGCTTGAGACCTGGACTTTTTGATCAAGCAAGCTCCATGACCACAGTTGCACATTCGTATCGGCCAACCAGATGTGGCAGTGGAGGACATGTTTAATGTTGACCAGTAACTACTAGCTTGAACTATTGTCCATGCATCATGTCACCTTTTCTGTAAATGTTCCTCCACTGCCACATCTGGTTGGCCGATACGAATGTGCAACTGTGGTCATGGAGCTTGCTTGATCAAAAAGTCCAGGTCTCAAGCGAACCCGGGTTAGCATTAAAAACTATCATTAGTTATTAGTGATGTTTTATGTTTTTAATACAAAAAGAAACAGGAAAAATTAAGAATTTATGGTGGCCGAACATGTTCATTGCTCCGTAACCAACATACTGTAATGTGCCTCGTAGATTTCGAAATGGATTTCTCATCATGGCTTTTTGGGGACAAAGATGGGAATGGCTCTAGTAGCGGGCAATTTCCCGTAGGGAGTATCACCCAATTATTGGAGCAGGGAGTATACCCTGAAACGAATGACGCTGTAAATTTGGGATATGGCCAACCATATGTTAATTTGGGTTCGAACTTCAATAACCCATGTGTCAACCAAGGAAGCAGTATTTGGGTTGAACCCACATTCAACAACCCTCACGAAATCACTATTGTAGCCGTGGTGGGGAAGATAACAATAGAAACACAGACCCAGTAAGTAGTACTTTGGTTCCGCCTCCGAACAACCCACACCTAAATCAAGAATATGGTGGATGGGGTTGTCATGAAAGTTACACGATTGCAGGAACTTCAAGTTGGGTTCCACCTCCATCCGTCCCACAACCATATGAAGGATATGGTACTTGGGGTGGTGTTGCCGAGTTCACGTGGGGCAACTCAGGTAGTAGTAGTTCGGCTCCAATATCCAGCCAACAACCCCCTACTTTCAGTTCTACTAATTGGGATATTGAAGAGGATGATATGTTCGAAGATTGTGAGGAGGAGGGAATGATAGAAGACTTGGTAACTATTGCAATGCTTAAGGAGGTAGAAAAAAAATTGCGTCCCAAGAAAAGACTTTTCCATACATCACCTCTAACTGGGAAGGCATAAATGGAGGATTTGAAGACAGCACACCCTAGGAGATTTTTTCGTGAGTTTAGAATGCGGCAAACCACATTTAATAAAATAGTGTGGGAACTAGAAAACTTTTATGGATGGGAGCGTGGCAGGGAAGACTCCGTTACGTGCTTTGAGTCGTTCGCAATGTTCATTTGGTGGTTGAAAGGATACAATAACCCGAAAATTCAGGAGAGATTCCAACATTCTGGTGAAACCGCGTCTAGGCATCTGCATAAAATACTTGAATGCATGGTCAAGTTTGTTGATGATACAATCAAACCAACGAGGAGGCAAGATGACACTCATCCGTATCTAGACGCGCGTGAAATGTATAAGCCATTCAAGGTATCATTTGAAGCTAAGCTAAGTTTTAATTTTATCATTTTTAAGTATTAGTTGCGTACTAAAAATGTTGGTTTTTTAACAGGGAAAATGCATTGGAGCCATTGACGGCACCCATGTCATGTGCAAATGTAGTGAGGAGCATCAAAAAACTTTTTTCAGCAGGAAGGGTTACACAACCCAAAACATTATTGCTGCTTGCGATTTCGACCTGACGTTTGTTTTTGCTTCGGCTGGGTACGATGGTTCCCTCCACGATTACACTATTTTTAGGAGAACTGCTTGCGACGTTACCTGTCCTTTTCCTCGTCCAGAAGAAGGTAAAAATAAATAAATTCAAAAAATTCCTTTATGTCATTCATGTGGTTTTTTTTAAGTACGAGTAACACTGGCTTATTGTGTTTGTAGGCAAGTTTTACTTGGTGGATGCCGGATACCCCAACATGAAAGGGTATCTTGCACCTTTCAAAGGGTACAAGTACCACCAGGCCGATTTTCGACGTGGTAAGAGAAGGATAACTTGTGACGAAGAGTATTTCAACCGGGCTCACTCATCGTTGCGAAGCATCATTGAACGGACATTTGGCATATGGAAAGCTCGGTGGGGAATGTTGAAGAACATGCCTAATGTGAGTTTGGAAGACCAAGTGAGTATGGTTCTAGCTTCAATGGCAATTCATAACTACATACGCCGGGATGGGGAAGGAGACGTGCTTTTTTCACGCATTGAGAGTGAACCAAACTATGTATTTGAAGACATTGCCGACTTGTACCATGGGATGTTAGATGATGACGAGGACGCTAATCCACAGCCACAGGATGAGGACAACGATTTATACATGGCGAAAGTAAGACATCACATTATGAAAACACTTCGTAATAACCGGAAAAGATGAAAATTTTTTCATTGGGTACTCCAACTATTTATTTTTAATATTTCTCTGATTGTCTTCTAGCAGGGGAAACGTGTGTTGTTGTACTTCGGTGTCAATGATGTTGGTATTTTGTGTAATAATGTCGTTCGAGTCCTCGTTGTAATGGTCGCTGACAATGGCATGGGTGGTATGATTGTGTTATTAATTTCGTGAACCAAAATATTATGTGTATTTTATGTTATTTATTTGTTGTTATTCTGTTAAATTAATATTATTAATTTCGGTTTTTTTTTTATAGTAAGAAATCAGATTTTTCGTGTTGTATTTTGTTTTAAGATCTATAGGCTTGTTCATTTTATGCATATTGGGAAGCATTTCTGGAAATGAGAGTACTGGGAGTAGTGGTGTAACAAAAATTGTGGTTGAAAAGTTACACGTTTGCAGAGAAGGGCATTTCGGGAAAAAGCATGACCCAAGTTGTTGACTCTTTAGCAAATGACTTTTTAGCCCAAACAAGTACACTTTTTCCTTCTTGCTTTTTTCTGCTAAAAAGCAAAAAGCCACAATTAGCTTGAACTTTTTAAGCCAAACTTGGCCTTAGTCAATAGCCAAAACACCTCTAAATAAAACAGAAATATTATTGTTTTTGCTCGAGAATTTCTTTTTTTGGTAACAGTATTCATGACAGTACATGCGCACATTAACTAGTTTAGAAATGCTTGACCTTTGTTGTATTCGACTTTGCAATCTACCAATAAAGATCGTAGATCAATTTATGCCTCCTTTGGGTAAAAAACCAGTTTTTGGTTTTTTAAAAAACCAGTTTTGTCCTTATTCAATTTTTTTTTGCATTCATTAGTTTTGCGTCAAGATTTTGTGGTTTCTGAATTCCTCTCGACGAGACGAATTTATATTTGTTAGATTCGTCTCGTCGAGAGGAATTCAGAAACCACAAAATCTTGACGCAAAACTAACGAATGCAAAAAAAATTTGAATAAGGACAAAACTGGTTTTTTTAAAAACCAAAAACTGGTTTTTTTAAAAACCAAAAACTGGTTTTTTACCCAAAGGATATGTGAGATCCACGATAACTTAAGGAGTTGTTCCAGAAACTGAGGAGTGCTTTGGCCAAAATATTTTTAAAAAAATTGCGTTTGTTAGTTTTGCGTTGGTTTGTTGTGAATTATTGGTTTACCATGATGAAAGAAATCTAAAATTCAAAAAAAAAATTATAAAAATATTCAAAAAGTTTACTAAAAACAAAAACAATCCAAATTTTTGTGGATTATTGGATTATTTTTGTCTTTGTTCACAAAAATTTTAGTTTACTTAATAATTTTTTACTCTTTGGATTCCTCTCATGGAGACGAAACAATAATCTACGAAAAAATTGACGCAAAATTAACAAATGCAAATTTTTCTTGAATAAAGACAAAAAAAATATTTTGCCAAAGCACTCCAAATTGATTTATTGTGCTTTACGAGACATGTCATTCTATCATAATACATAAACTTAAAAATCAGCTCAAGCTAGTTCCTAACTTAAGTTAGTTTGTAGAACAACGTTTCAATCAAACTGAATATGAAATAGTTTCAAAAACATAGTTTGATCGTACAAGTAGAAAAATAAACTACAAAATATCCTTCATTTTTATACATTAACTACAAAATATCCTCTCTCTGTCTCTTTTTAAGTGTATTGTTTTGTAAATTCAATTTATTAAAGAGACATCATTATTACACATTTCACGTCAATTGTTATCTATACTTTACACTTTTCACATTAACTTTTACCTCAACATTCCACAAAATATCCTCCATTTTTATACATTAACTTTTTACCCACTAACTTTTCAAAAGGGCAAAATAATAAGGGAAATGATAATGTCAAAACTATTTTTGTTTGTGCCAAAACTGTAGTGCACAAAGGCTTGTACATTGCACATGGTACAAGGTTTTTAAGCAATACATTTTTGGCACAAACAAAAACGGTTCAAAACCATTTTGGCATTAACACCACCCAATAATAATTGTACAAACTTTTTCCTATTGATTTTTCAAAATATACACTTATTTAAGGGACGGCCGAAATAAAATAATCGAAAATAAAAAGGGACGGATGGAATAACAATGAAAGGCTTCTACACAGAAGAATTAGTAATCAATTCCTACCTTTCTCCCACCTATTAAAAATATGTCATGTGTAACCGATGCTGTCAAATACTCTTGTGAAACTTCTCTCTGTTCTCACCTCTCTATTTGCGTAGGTCTTTAGCCTGTTTAGCTATGATTTTCAACTACTTTTGCGATACTATGTTGGGTACTAAGAGCATCTCCACTCCTACACCAAATTCAAATTTGAGTAAAAATCACCAAAAAATCCACTCCACTCCTTCACCAAATCCTTGACCAAATTTGCTCAACACCAAATTTACTCAAAATTTTCACCAAATTTGCTCAACACCAAACCCAACATCAAATTATCAACGGCTATATTTGTTCAAAGCAGGTGTACTATTTGTTCCTTGTTTCTGCAGAAGAGGATGAAAAAGAATTTGTTCACTGCAAGTTTTGGAGGTAAAATGAAAAAAAAAAAAAAAAACTGTTTTGACAAAATGGTGGGAAAGTTTTGGAGCCAAAATGGAAAAAAAAAAAAAAAAAAAAACTGTTTTTGACAAAATTTTAACTAGAATTTGGTAAAAGAGTGGTTTCCCATTTGAAGTGATGATATCAAATCAAATTTTTGACCAAATTTTTACTCAAATATGAGTACAAAATTGGTGTAGGAGTGGAGATGCTCTAAGAAAGTGTTAGGAAAGATTTTTTTGGGCTGTAGGATTCTCCATTTGCCTATTTTGGATGTTTGGCATCCGTCAACTATAAAAAAGGAACGGATGGAGTAACTGTCACGTCCCGCCATCCCTAGACCCCTCATTAGGGATTACGGTACGTGACCGACCAACAAGGCCTTCATAGAGAACCAAATGGGCTAAAAAAGAAAGTGCTTTAATTAGGAAAATAAAGAAACTTTAGCGGAAGCAATAAAAGAAAACTTTGATTAAACTTCCACCTTTATTCAACCTAGTCAACAGCGTTTTCAGCGATTTAAACTCCGACGATGTTCCCGGCGACTTCATCGGCGACGGCGATAGCGTTCCAGGCGACTTCGACGGCAACGGCGAAGGAGTGCAGGCGATAGCGACAGTGTTCATGGTGAAGGCCACTGGGTTTTAGGTGATTTCGTCATTTTTTGTTCGTGTATGTATGCAATGTATGTACAATGATCGTTTGTATACATAGGTGTACATATATCTATGACTAGGCTGTTGGGGTGGAGGATTTGTTTGGTCTAGCCATCTTCAAAAATCTACCCAAAATGGCTAGAAATATAGCTAAATTGTTGGAGATGCTCTAAAAAGCTACTAATAGTGTTTTATAGTTATAAAAATCATGATCTGCACAGCCCAAATGTTTTGAACTTATGAGCCCATATCAGCCCGTATTTCAACCCATGTCAAACACCATAATTACCCTAATTGTGGCCCAGATCCATGATTCAAAATGTAGAATGAATATAATTAGGAATATTTTTTCTTGATGCTTTGGGGTGACTTAAAACTTATATTTTCTATTTAGAATGATGGAAATGACTACAATACATACCTATTAAAGGTGTGTACAATATGCACCTATTGTATGGTCCAGATTGTGTCACTTCATTGGTAGTCGTAACATTTTTTAGTTTTTCGTAACTTTTCAGCAATACATTTTCTATGATTCGTAATATTTTGGTGTGTCTCGTAACTTTTATAGGAGTGTGTATCATACACACCCAAATAAGGGGTGTGTATTGTAGATGACCGAGGTTCAAGGACAAAATGACCATGTTCGGTTACCTGTTTTGAGGACCGATTCATGTTCAGTTTCCCCAAATGGTTTCCCAAACTGACTATTAAAGTACATGAGAGTGAGTGAGAGAGAGAGAGAGAGAGATAATTCAAAAAGTAAAAAAAGTGGTTTGTTCGATTTCCCCCAAATGGGGGGGGGGGGGGGGGGGGGGAGAGAGAGAGAGAGTGAGTTACA
Organism: Vaccinium vitis-idaea; assembly: GCA_963854785.1. NCBI lineage: Eukaryota > Viridiplantae > Streptophyta > Magnoliopsida > Ericales > Ericaceae > Vaccinium > Vaccinium vitis-idaea. The sequence goes on from OY978221.1 coordinate 14,981,245, forward strand.
ATAATCATGGAGAGAGAAAGTGACTAGGAAAAGAGAGAGTATTATTAACATGGTGGGACCCACGTGACTGAGCTCAGGCTGATTTTAGAAAACCAAGTCTGAAGCCTTTCTTAAAAAAAGATTTTGAAAATTGGGTTGGAAAACCCAACCGAACAAGCTCAATAATGATTTTGGTAGTAAAGGAGCCGGAATTTGACAAAAATCTAATCGTAAGTTACTAGAAAATTTAGAATGCAAAACCAATTTTTGGGAGGTCCACTATAGACATTTCCTAAAGTCTCGGGTCCATTCTGCAATTTCGTAAGGCATGCAGTCCACGCCCCTTTCAAAATTACACACTTACCCTCAATCAGAAAAACAAAGGTAAAAGACTCCCCATATTACTCTCTCTTCTGCTCTCACCGACTTTCCTCTGAAGACAAAAGGCTCTCCGTTTTCACGCCCACCCACCGTCGATAAAGGATTGGGATGAACCGCTTCGACTCCTGCTACTTTCCTCCCTCTGCGAAGTAATCGATCGCCGCTGCTATTTCCAACCTGACTTCTTCCTTCTACTCCCCACGTTTCCAGGTACCATAATGCTATCAAAAATTGTTTCACAGTCACTTCTCTCTCTACTTATTGCTCATTGTTGTCTTATTTTGTTAAACTGAGGTATGATGCTTAGCCCTAACACATCGTATCAACTGATGTGGTTCAAAAGTTTATGACATATGATAACGAGTCTTTCTTTGACAAGGACATGGAAAAGGGGTCAATCATGGAAATACGACACAAACTAATTCCTTAATGCCAAGAGGACAAATCACCCACACATTCCAAAAATACCCTCGCTAGCCCATGAAAGTGCCTAAACCCCCAAACCCTATGAAAGTGACTAAAATCCCAGGGTACCCTATGAAAATGTCTAAAATCCTAGAATACCCTATGAAAGTGTCTAAAATCCTAGGGTACCCTATGAAAGTGTCTAACTACTAAAACCCTATAATTGAAAAATACACCCTAATCCTAAACCCTAGGATAGCCGATAAAAGTGGCTAAAACCCTAGGATACCCTATGAAATTGCCTAAACAACTAAAACTCTATAATTGTAAAGTGTACCCCTAAGTGCTTAAACTTAAAATGCCTAAATCCACTATATTCTACGCCAAAGAGCATAAACCCCCTAAAATTGAATCTATCCCCAAATTGAAGAGAGAGAAATTATTTGATTTGAGGTGGATCCCATTTCCCACTTGTCTAGTCAAGAATGGATGGATTTGCAAGAAACGTGTCAGGAGAATGGGATGGATATGGGGCAGATTTTTCCAGCGAAGGGAACCAATCGGTCGCTTTGAAGCTTCTGTTAGAGAGCACGACATTTCTCCTCACATGCGCACAATATTTTCATTAAGAGTATTTTTGTCTAGTATTGTCCTTGAACCATTAAAAACTTCCAATCCATGTATTAGAGGCTTTAAAATAAGTTAGACTTGACAAAAACTCATTAAAACCCCAAAACTTGGCCTTTCGGCCTATTGTCCGTTTCCCCAATTAGGCCCATCCAAAGCTACCAAAGCACGAATGTAAAAGCAGCTTGGTAAATACGTAGACTGCCAAAAGCTCCCTTGAGAAGCCTTGAATCACGCAAATGACAGGCTCCCAGTCCACATGCGAATTTCCACTGTGACCAGAGCCGGCTTACCCACAAGTTCTAAAAACCCTGGGCTTTAGGCCCACTAAAAAACCAAAATTTTATGGTCCCCAATTAGTTAGGAACCCTACATATATATATACTAGGTCCAATATAATTTTTTGTGTAACTCCTTCATACAAAAAATGGCCCAATTTAAATTTAGGGCCCAATTCGAATTTAGGGCCCAAAATTGTGTTGAGGCCTAATTTCCTGAATTTGTTAATAGAGGAGTCCGTGCCCTCCATTACTCTCACTTCTGCAACGACAAAGGTAAAAGAAAAGATAAACAATTTTGCAATTTTCCAACGACAAATGTTCAAATGATAGATTTTGAAATATTGTAGCAGTTGTATATTTTTGGATAACTATAGGTTTGCATTTGAAAAAATTGGTTTTTTTATTTTTTTCGTTGTCCTAATTCAAATTTTTTTTGCATTTGTTAGTTTTGCGTCAAGATTTTGCGGTTTCTGGATTTATCTCGTCGAGACGAATCCAAAGAGTATAAAATTATGGTCAAAAGTAATAGTTTTTTGAGTAAAGCCGAAAATAAATCAAAATAAACCAGATTTTTGGATTATTTTTCGTCTTTATTCACAAAATTTTAACTTTGACTAACAATTTTATACTTTTTAGATTCCTCTCATCAAGACAAGCCAAGAAACCACAAAAAATTAACCGAAAACTAACAAATGCAATTTTTTTTTTGAACAAGGACAACGAAAAAAACCAAAAAACACAGTTTTTTCAAATTAGCCAAATTATAAAGACTCTTATTAGCCAATTTTTATATGCAAAATATAACGTGGAACTCAATAAGTTCGATTTAGGCCTCCGAAATCTATGAGCCATCTCTGACTATGACTTCCTAGACTTGTCCAGCCCGGCCAGACCCGACGTCGACTTCAAAAAAGTGCAGGCGACTTGGGACAGTTTATCATCGAAAGTAAAAGTTTGCCGAGCAAATTACTCTGCAAAATGTTTTTTTTCCCTCTCTTTTTTGATTTTTGTAATGCGCAAATATATGAGTTTTTTGAACCTAAAGGAACAAGTAGCCTCGACAGAGCTCTATAGAAAGAGAAAAAAAAATTAAGTTAGCTGATCCTAATTGCTTTAAACATAAGGCTCAGTTTGATTTGGTATTTTTATTTTATTTTATTTATTTATATAGTTTTTCCCTTTGCAGAGTTGTCTTCTTCACTGTGATTCATGCTCACCAGTCCCACTTTGTTGGCTCCTCCCTTTTAGCACCACGATTTCACTTTGTTTGTGCTGTAGACTCCTCCATTGGCTGTACTTTGTGCGTATCTGTGGATTCTAGAGATTCAATTGCGTGTTCTTTTCATGGGCCTCTCTCTCTCTCTCTCTCTCTCTCTCTCCAACAATTGGGGAAAGACAACTGGAAATTAGGGAATGGAGATGTTGATCATTAGGCTTGCACCTTGCTCTCCTAATTCTCCATTACTGTGCTACAATTGGTGAGTTGAAATCCATGAAGCACTGAAACTTTTGGAGATCGTCATATCTATGTGTCAGACACTCTCAGGGCACGTGGCATACTAGAAACACGTAGGAACAAGTATGGACCATGCCGTGTGCGTGTCCATTAAATTTTGATAGTATTTGTTAGGGAGTGACACATGGGGGACACGAGCTAACACATTCATAATTGCAGAACTAATGTGTTGTGTGATGCTATAAAACACATGTTTACGTGGATTCATTATGAGTCAAGATCTCTCATGTGATGTAAAACAGGACTCACTGTATCCAATTTCATGAGTCGACTCGTTCATCTAGTAGGTCTCGGTATTTTTAACATCCACACAAAAAAACCAGGTGGATCAGAGATCGATAAAGGCTTGGTCGAATCATATTTTTCTCAAGCAAAATGAACATTCAAAGTTTGACTATCTACTTTTTCTTGTGACAAATATGCTTAATTCAAATAAATTCCAATATCGAACAACATTAAACATATCAAGACTGGCTAAATTAACGGTTCGGATAGTCAACTAGAGCCATGATCGATCCCGTTTTGCGTCACATGAGGAAACACATGAAGATTCATCACATGAGAGGATCTTGATTCATAGGATAGACCATCTTCCCGCAATGCATTCGATAGAAGTCATCTAAATATTTCGTGGCTCCAATGTTAGTTTGCATGACAACAACCATATCCAAAAAAACATGTGTCCCGCATCGATTCATGTGTCTCCAGTTTCATCCATGTTTGTATTCGTATATACAATTAGGGACGGAGCCAAGAATTTCACTACGCAGTGGCGAATGTTTTATCCAAAATACTTTGCAGAGGCAAACCTATATAATTCATATGAAAATTAGTTTTTTCTATGTAATACTAGAGGTTTTTTGTTTTCCTTGCAGGGCGACCGCCCCTACTGCTGCTACAAGGTTAAAATTGACAGTGGTTGAGGAGAGGCTTTTGTTGGTTGGTACCAACTACGAAAAGATGGTTAAAAATTTAAAATCCTTTTGTTGCATTGCTCACTTGTTTTTTAAATGTCATCCCCCAATTATTCTTCTATTCATGGCCTGCCCTTGAGCAAGACTAAAGAAGCCTAGGTTTCGGGCATCACAAAATCTACAATCTACAACTCCTATAAAAGTCTGAAGATTTGTCTACTTTTCATTCCCTAAAATACCCCTGTAAAGAGTGGGTAATAACAACACGAGGCCTTCGCCACATCCGTCCCGCGATACAACATGATGATCCGGAACCGGCATACCCTTTACCGAGCAACAGCATCCTTTGACTCTTGACCTCTGAAAGTCACGTCCATTTATCCAACTACTCCGAAGCGGACTCCAAGCGCCACGACGACTCCTCCGACTCTGACTCCGATTGTAATAAGGGAATGAGAGAAGCAACTCAAGCAATGGAGGATTCCTATTTGATTGTCGTCAAACTTCAAGGAGATCCCAGACAGGCAGTTTGTAATCATGAACTTCTCAAAGACCCGCTGAAAATACCCCCGAAAAGCTTCAAAGACCCGCTGGCAAAAAACCAACAAAATCCATCATTCCAGACTCTCGTCAGTCTTCACTGCCACTCTCCAAGTTTCTCTCTCTCCCTGATAGCACTCCCATTGATTTCGGAATCAATCATGATTCTATTTGATTTTGGAATCGATCGTGATTTTTCTGCCGTTCAATACCTCGGTCTTGGAATGTAAAGTCAAGCGCTTCTCAATCCAGGTATTTTGTTTTAATCTACCAATTGTAGGTTCAGATCATTGGTTTATTTTGCTTTATGGGGTTTCAACGTCTCTGTGCTTTAATTCTGCGTTTCTGATGCATTTTCTCTCTGGGTTCGAGGTTCCAATTTTTCGTTGGGGTTTCTCGATACCGAAATGGTTTACTGCTACTCACGGTTACTTGAGTGGAATTTGTGTTCGCTCCTCTCCTGTTCTAGATAATGGGCTTCTGTACTTAAGAGAAATTTGACAATGAGAAGAGAAATTGGGGATTTGGTAAAGCATTTTGTAACGAAATCGCCAGTAGGAAAATTGGTCTCCCAAGTGCCACACCGAGTTTCCTTGCAAAATTCGGTAACTCTATCACCTTTCCTCTGTAAATGTCCATATTCTCCCATTTATGCTCGCATTTCACATGTTCGACGAAATGTACGAGAGAGGCGGTGTATGGATAGCCCATCTTGCATATTGCAACTTCTATAAGGTTTTCAAATGATGAATTGATTTCATTTGTGAATCAATCATGGGTTCAATTTAAGATGGAATACTAAACCGTAAGTATGGGGCAGCGGTATTTTTAATTTAGTGTTCAAGAATTGCCTCTGAGATAAAATATAATCCAGTGTACAATCTATATTTTGACTGCAGATTGCTTCAGACTTGAATGACCAAATGGTTTTCTTGACAATGCCTTTTTTCTATAAGGATTTAGAAAGGCAAATAAATTGTTTTCTTCAAAGCACCGAAGAAGTTCTTTAGGTTACTTCATTAAATCCATTTACAAAAACATTGTCAATAAGCTGAAACTTTTTCCTAATCAAGCCGAGGGGGGAAAAAAAAAAAACTTATGCATGATCATGTTTATTTGCTTTTACTCTTTTAGTAGTTCTACAAGTAGGTTGGCCCTATAGCCAATTGGCCAATTGGAAGTATTTTTGCCATGGATTTTTTTCGTAGATGCTTCCAGATAAGGAGGACTTATATGGTCTAATCAGAAGTGACTGGTGTAGCACTATAAATTACTTCCCATTCACATTAGGTTGTGCCTACTTGGCGTTGAGTGAAAGATGTAAATTTTGAAGAATACACAAGGTAAGGTGTTGATCCTATGCACTGTTAAAGACTTCCATACTTGCTTGTCAAGATTGCTTAGCCTGGTCTATTCAACTACAAACAAGTAGCTTAAAGGTTTTTAGTATATAGAGTGAATACCGGTCAAATTCATTTAGTTATGCAACTGTTCTCACTTTCCTTATATTGTTCCATTCATCTTTTCACTTTTGAGTGCCATTTGAGTTATGTTCAGTTACGTTACTTTGTTCTATAATTTTAAGCTTTGGATGTTGGAATCGGTTGGGTAGGAGAAAAGGTAACGTCCGGAGAGCAAATTGAAGTGGCAAAGTCTATTTTTTTTCTTCTTCTTTGTGTTCACGACATGGAAAAAACATGGACAAGTATCACAAGAAATGTTTGAGATTGGTCAACTAGAGTTGCACCTTTGTAAGATGATCGTGCATGTATTGGTTTTTCATTCTTGAGACAATGAAGAAAATCCATGTGCTGCTCTCGCTACTGTTTCCTGATGAACTTAGGTCTTAGTTAGTTAGTTGCATGAAGACAATTCTCACTTAGATAAGCTTAAAATGAAGATTGGCCAAAAATAAAAACATAGAACCAAGGCAGACAATTATAGGCATGGTATAATTCTTGGGTCAAGAGGAAGAATAGTAATAAAACCAAACACTTTTACTCAAATTGTCCTTAAAAGAAAAAAAGAAAAAAAGAAAAAAAGAGATTTATGTTTTGCGATGTTTGAAAGATAAATAGTTTGGCTTCATTTTTTAAAGCAGAGCAATAGAGCATGCTTACGAAAGATTAATAGAGTATAAGTGGGGGTGAAGCTCTATTTTGATTCTTCATCATCTTGCGTAAACATTGATTAGGCTGCAATAAGGACAAGTGGTAGCTATCGTTGATTCGTATCCAAGCCATACGGTCACTTTATTTGGTAAAGAGCAAACCAAGAAGAAGCAAAAGTAGGTTACCCACAAAAGGAAATTGGTAGATGAGTTTGCACATGGAAATCCTAAGGGCTTACACTTGGATGGTTGGTGGTTCAAAGAAGTAAAATTTGGCTTTACCTATTTTAAAATTGCGTTGCAAAGATGATAGATTAATAGAGACCGAGAAAAGGGTCATCTAGAGTTCCAGGCACCAAGAAAGTGGCTGAAGAGTGGGGGTATATTTCACAAGAACCGGAATAAGAGGGAAAGTTAAAACTAAAGCAACACGAATTATGGTTGTATGAACCATCATGAATGACGTTATACCCTTTGTTTTCTATGCAATACAAAGCTTGACCTCACTTTATAGGCTATTCTTCCATAGCAAACATTGAACCCATATACGATGTTTGGCTGATAATTTCCTATATTTAACGACAGTAACTAGATTTTCCCTTGAACTTATTTGCACTATTAACTTCAAAGTTTAGGATGCATATCAGAATTATCAAATTGTCTACCTCTTCACTATTAACTTCAAAGTTTAGGATGCATATCAGAATTATCAAATTGTCTACCTCTTCAAAACAAGCATGCTTGGTATTTCCTCGAGTCGATCTTACATGGATCTCACTAAATCTATGTCTACATCTTCTTATACACATGTAATCTGTTTTGTCTAGAAAGTCATACAAACTGCAGTGAGATCCAGCAAAACAAAATTCTTCTCTCTAGCGCATATAGTTTAAGGGTTTCTTTCTTTGAATCGAAGTGTGAAGACGTAAGTTTCACATATATGCCAAAGCACTAAACCACCATACATGTATATATCGTTTAGTATTCTCAAATGCCTTTTGCTGTCAACATATTTTGGGGGTGAAAGGCTTTTCGTTTTCTATTCGCTTCAATTTCTTCTATGAAAAAGGGTTGGCGGATGCCATTTACTTATTTGTCATTGTCTCAATATATAGCAGTTACTAATGGGACAAAAAGATTAAAAAGTACGACTCTCTCTCCGGCACCCTCAAGAACAAATCTCCCATTAGCTTCTAATTTTGACCATTATCTCTGGATTAGAAAATAACCTGTTTCTTTGATTGTTTCTATTGATTAGGTCATTTCTTTTTTCTTCAATTTTTTTGGCAGCACTCTACAAGAACTGGAGGATACACTGTGCAGTTTGGGCTATTAGGTGGCAACTGATGAGCTATAAGAAAATATGAGAAGGTTGGCTGAAAAGGGATCAAGTGATCATGCTTGAAAATTGGTGGGATTGTTTATAAAGCACTCTCTACTGTACGTTAAACTAGCAGGGTTCTTGGTGCTCAAAATATGTTCTTGTTTTGTAGGTGTATGGGGGATGGAGGAGGAGAAAATAGTGGAACACGCGCAAATGGGGTGCTGCTGGTGTGGAACTATGGTATGGGTCAGGATTGTGCTCCGTTTTGTTTACAAGAACTTTTGGACTCAACTAGAGAAATACTTCTGTGTCTGAATGTGTTAGCGAGTTTGTAGGTTTGGCTATGGGTAACATGGAAGGATACCTAAAAAGAAATGAACCTGTGGAAGCACTAGAATTTTCTTTTGAATGTCTTGTGTTCTAAAATAATGCTATTGGTAAGGAGTCATGAGTCAGTCTGACGCTGTAGTGAACTCGGATCTACCTAAAAGTGATGTTTATAAGTTTACCATTGATAGCAATCTGGATCCTAATTAAATTGAAATGTGCTGGCATTGGGATTTTGGTAAGCAAAAAAATTGGAATTCCATAGCTGTTTGTGCTCAAAAGTTTGTGTTCTAATGTTTAGTTGAAGTTGTGGAAGCTAATGCACAGTGTTGAGGGTTGATTTGCAACGAAAGTAAGGTCCAGGCTGGTTAAAATGGAACATGATTTGAAGAATGTCGTGTTTGTAGTTACGAGCACATAATAAAGCCTTTAAGTTAACAAACTATTGTTCTAGATTAAATTTTTTTATTTTTACTTAGTAGGTTCATATGAGCAGTTATATGCATGTCAATTAAAGTTACTGTTGGTGTCGTTATTTTTCCAGAATATTTTTTTATTAGTTGGTTGGATATAAGTAACATTTAGCAGGAATAATATGATCCATCTTTCATTGTTCTTGCTAAAGACAATGAAATTGAAAATGAAGATGCTTGCACTATTATTCATCCATTTTCCTAGCAAATCAAGACGTTCATGTAAGTACAAGTCATGTAAGTACAAGTTGAAGACTATCAAAATATGCCCGTTGCATTAAGTCAATTTCAAGACCATTAGTGGAGAATTGGGAAGTGTGCAAGGACATAAAAGATTTAAACAATCTCTGTTTAGCAAAATTGAAACAAGACACACATAGGTAATATGAATTATGAAGTGAATAGGGATAAGAATCAATACTAGATAAGACTGGATGGGAAGAGATTGGATTGGACCTTGAGTGCATAACATATAGTAGGGTCATAAATAAATACCACGTGCGAAGCACGTGAACGTTTGCTAGTAGTATAAGAAAAGCGGCACTGCTTCTAGAATTAGGCTTGGCGCACCCAAATACTTTGGACCGGTCCTGCTTCCAGTTAATAATCTCTTTCAATCTCTCATGCCACCTTCACAAGTGTAGGAAGGAGATTTTTACGGAGACATTTAGTCACAGTCCTCACGGACTCACTGACAGTATTAGATCCATATGGAATCACGCACATTCTTGGTCGCCAATCCCATGTGCCATGCATGAGAGAACAGTGTCAGCAGTTTATCATCAATTAATGATAATTAACCGTTTATCAAAGAGAGTGATTTTCATACTCCTTAAATTATTATGTGCACTATAAAAATGGAGTGCGAAATCACCAAAAGTGGAGTGGAAATTTTCACAGTCCATGAGGGCAAATAGTAATTTAAAGAGTGCGGAAATCAATTCTATCCCAAAATACTATAATCCTAAATCAACAATTCAAGATCATTTGCTAAAGGAATGCCAAATGAATGGCCAGGATTACAATCCACCTACTCCAAATGTGACGAAATTGGAATAAATTATTCTAATGTAAAGAAACAAAAAATACCTTTTACTTCTCTTTTTTTTTCCCTTCTTTTTTTCCCATGTTAGCACTTCATCTATGCTAAAAATATTTTGAGTGCTTTGGGCCCTAACTGTGAAGTGCCCTTGTCCAGATTTTTGGACACCAGTTATCTGTATTCACTGCCTACATCCCATTCCAGGCTCCTACAGCCTTGTGGGTTTCTAACCAAATTTGATTTGCTAATTTAGCCCCAGGTGTTAATACGCCCATAGTTTTTGATATTTTTTTTTTACTAAAATACATCCACTCAAATAACGTGATTTAGAACCACCGATGGTGATAGACTATTAGCCCGGTGGGCAAGTTGTTTCATATTCTCAGTAGAGACTCGATTTCAAGTCTTGCTAGTGACAAGGGATTGTGAGGGTACATACTTATGCCCGCTTATACCTAGGTGGTGCTGTGGTGACGGCTTTTTCTCACGACAATAACTATAGCTCGAACCGCACATTCCACTAGCAAGTTGAGCAATTTAACATAAGTGAAAAGGACGAATGAAAAAGAACCCACATGCTCAAAATGAAGTCTAAAAATCAACCATGGGCCAGGCAGAGGCTAATGGGTCCCTAACAATATGGCGCAGAAAGTCATAGCCAACGGCCAAGAAAGGCTTGAAAAATAGAATTGGCTATTTTAGGGTTTCAAAAGTTTCGTATCCAAAAAGAAAAAAACTGTAAATCTCTGATACGGATGAGTGGATTCGAAATGGCTCGGGTAAGAACATTTATCAAATTGGAGGGTGGTACAGATGTACTTTGACAAAATTCCAATTATAAACATAGTCATTTTAGGAATGGATTACCGATAACTACAGAGTACAGACACAGATTTATTTCAAATCCATTTACCCATTCTTGAAATGTAGACAACACTGAATTGTCTGAGCTTCATAGAGAAGTGAAAATTCATACCAGTTCTACGCACCAGACAGTTAAATGTCAATGATGGTAAGCATTTTGTATTGGCATAACTCTTTCTTGTATACAATCACATACATATGAGAACAAGGTAGCACGGACCCGGATACAGGATGAGGCAATTCTCAAAAATTGGGGACACGGACATGTCAGGGGACAAGTTATATGTGCCCGTGCTTGCATGCATGTCATTCATTTGAAGAAAAAACTCATTAAACAAGAGAGAAGGAGACCAGGGGAAAAGTAAAAAGTGAGAACCGGTTGTCCTCTTTTACTTGTGTACTTTTTCTCAGTGTTGGCTGCCTCAGCGACGGGTTGCTGCCACAATTATATCCCTAGGCAATTCATTCGGCGGCCAGGGAGACTAGGTGGCATTTGGTGGAGCTAGGCTGCCGCCTAGGCATCTTGGCGGGGGTAGATGGCTAGGCGGATAAGGGTGTAAGTGTTGTAGTAAAATAATAAACGGGGCCAAGCTTAATCACTTGCATATTTGGACTCCCTAGGGCGAGGGCTTTCATCCACCTCCGACTGTTTCCGGCGCTTTTTCCGGCAGCTTTCCGGCGTTCTAACCGGAGTATTGACTGACCTCGTTTCACGGTACGTCTTTCCCTCTTTATCTCTTTTGCGTGAAAGAGTAGGCTAGATCTGTTATGGGCAAACGAAAATCAGCTACAAAGCTAACTTTACGGGATTTTCATGACCAAATTGACAATGCGTTTGATTACTCGGATGTTGAAATTGCTTCTATTGACGAGGAAGATGATATTTCGGTGGTGGCCAAAAATGCCGACGCAGTAGAGCTGCAATTGCCGTTGGTCATCACTGAAACTTGGCCTAAACTTGGCACCCCGGTCATGGCAACTGAGAGTGGTGGAGTTAACACGACACCACCTCAAGGTCAGTCTAGGTGTGCGGCTGCTACTGCCATGTCTCCTCTTATTCAAGGGGACAAGCCGGAAGGTAAAGCTAACTTGAATGCTTGGACCAATGGGAAGCCTGTACTTAACGATGAAGTTAAAATTGGTAAGCTAAGTAGACACCTTAAGAGGCTCCCGATTGAGTATGTGGATAATCAAGTTATGATCCCGCTTAAGATTTCTAAAGATGGGGCATTGAAATGGAAACATGCTATTGTGGGATACTTTGTGGATAAAAGTTTATCCTATTTTCAAGTTAGATCTTGGGCTCAACGGGTTTGAAAAATTGATGTTGAGGATGTTGTCACCTTAGACAATGGGTTTGTTGTGTTCAACTTTAGGGACGAGAACAAGTTGGAATCCATTCTTGAGAATGGTCCTTACTTTTGCAGGGGCAAACACATTGTGATAAAAAAAATGGCATCCTGAATGCAACTTACTAAAAGCGTGTTCTCTAGTGTTCCTGTGTGGATTAAATTCTACAATGTTCCCCTTGAATTATGGACTAATGATGGATTGAGTAGTATTGCTAGTGTTATCGGCAACCCTCTTTACCTTGATGACTTCACGCAAAATCATAGCAGATTGACATTTGCTAGAGTATGTGTTGAAGTGGATGCAACGAAGGAAATTCCTAAGTCCTTCGTAGTGAATTTGGGTTATGGAGAGCCATACGAAATTAGAGTAGAGGTTCCTTGGAAACCTCAAGCCTGCAATGTTTGTAAGATCTTTGGCCATTCTACTAACTCTTGCACTATTAAGCCCATAGTTTCACCTTCTCAAGTGTGGAAAGCCAAGGAGAGTGTAGGTCAAATTGTTCAGGAGCAAGGTACCAAGGAGAAAGTAGGACAAGGTGTCCCGGTTGTTCATGAGAGGAATGCGAAAGAGGGAAAAGTTAGTGAAAATAAGGGTGCCTGGATAGAGGTGGTGAAGAGGAAAGTTCAAACTCCGGGCTTACCTTTGGTCAACTCCTCGTCTAGCCGTGTTTCTTCTACTTCTAATGCATTTGGCGTTCTTGAAAAATGTGAGGATTCGGGAGCCTCCTCCGTTGAGGTGGTGACACAGATAGATGTTTCCGGGGATGTATCTTGTGATACTACCCCGGTTCTCCTTGGTCAGGATAGTCCTCAACAAGAGCTTCCCCTCGAGGCTCTCCGTCGGTCTACACGGTTTCGAGAGCCTCCAAGAATTCCTTTGGAAGGCGATTTCATTGGACCGAGGCATAAGTTAAACCCGGTGTTGGGTGATTCTTCAACTCCTTCATCCATTAGAGATCAGAACAAGAAGAAGCTTAAGGAGAAACTCAAGGTGTTAAAGGCTTCAAGAGTTTAGTTCTTGAGGTTCGCATGACATTCTTTTGTTTTGGTGTTTTTATGTTATTTCGTTGTAGTGTGCTTTGAGCTTTGTTGGATATCTATTATTGTGGTTAGGTTTTGCTTTTCTCTTTCCCTTTTTTCCTTTTTCTTTTCCTCCTGGGGTATGCCCCTTGTAGGCTGTATATTCGGTTAACCTCTTTTCTATTTCAAGCTAATTTACCCAAAAAAAAAAAACATCAACCATCAGTGGCCCTAATCCATCGTCTCCTCCAGTCCTCCCTCCCACTGCAACTCCAGGCCAGAGGCACCATCAAGTCGTCATCTCCTATCGCCGATGATCAAGTCCCCAACCCCGGTATGTCCATAGTTTTAAATAGCAGTATCCGGAGACGTAGCGGTGGTGGTTCTAGTGTAGTGGTACCGGTCATATTGATACATTTTAAAATCATTAACCACACATAAAACATACATTTTTTCCACTCATTGGCTTAATATTTCTCATTTTAACCTATTTTAAGACGTATAATAGCTCATTCCTGCTTTGGAAAGTATCCTTCAAATCTTTTTGCACATATAAATGACAAGATCCCTTAATAGTGCTGCCTACACTAAATAATTTTTCCTCCCCAGCTATAGTAGTGTTTTTTTTTCCCCCTTAAACCAGCTATATACTGCGTGGTTCAATTGAGACCGTGCACTCATTTCAAAAAAGTTGAGACTCTGCACTCGCATCTTCTTCTTTTCTCTCGCGCGCCAGAAATCCTCAACTCTGTTCACGTCATTGTTTCAATTGGTCAAGATCAACATTGAGATCGATCAACCCTTGTTCTTGCCTCTGTCTCCTGTTTCTCTTTCTTCCCAAAATCACCAAAATCGCCACAGCATCCTCCAAATCAGCCATCATTCCTCCATGGCTTTGTTTCTTTCTGCCAAACTGGTCCGCTTCTAAGAGAACCGGTTCCGGTACATTGCGGGTTTCCTCAATGTACGGGAACCGGCTGGTTCAAGGTGCTAATTTCAGTCTCAGTGCTATCAAACCAGACCCTAAAAAAACTGGCCAGTTCCCTCCCTCACCCTCCTTCTATTACCAATTCACCAACAGATATGCTATTTTATTTTCCCTGTTCTGGTCTGTTTTTGCAAGTGTTGTTTGGATGGAGGTGAAATCAAACATATCCTGAATCTGATTGCCTTAAGAAAATTAACAAAAAAAAATGCCGCTCGGCGGTGCCTAGGTGCTTGGCAGTGGGTCGCCGCCCGACTAGCGCCGAGCGCCTTTTAGAACACTGCTTTTTCTATTTGTTCTACATTAATATTGACATTTTTTTTTTTTTGGCAAGATAGAGTGAAGAGAGTCATATTATATTGAAATTATATATCAATTCTTACCTTTCAATTTTTTGGTTCTATAATTTCTACAGCCCAATAAATTCTCTGTTCTTAGAATTATGAATGGACCCAAGACGGGTCCCTGACTTGTCCCAATTGGGCAAGCCACATGGCGTGTCCCGTATGTTTCCCCGTCGTGTCCTCATGTCTGACACAGATACAGGGACTCCTTAGGCTTGTTCTCATAAATGATCTAACATCATATTACTAACAATTAAATATCGTAAATTGTCAATTACCTTAGCAGCAAGTATACTCCAAAAGGTCCTGTACGTATATCGAATACATATCCAAGTATCACAATAATAAGATGCAGCAAATGTTCCAGCTTCTAATTATACTTTTAAACAACTACTGCACATTTCCTTTCTAAGCCTCAACCAAGCAGCAGAAGGGAGAACGGACGCAGTTTCACATTGACTACATTTTAGCCATTGGACCACATCCATCTATCCTACCTAAATAGTAACCCTTTTCTTGTTCGTTCTTCGAATGACGCCTAGTGTACACTAATTCCTTCTCGGAGCAAACAGTGAGTAATTGTATCTATGCTTACAAGGGCCTAACCTCGCATTTTACTTGTAGATCTACGAAACAGAGGAAATGAGAATCTTATTTGAAAAGAATTAATTAGAAATACCATGATAATTCAAATAGTACTGAAAATCAACTGAATTTCCTTATCTGCCTCTACATTATCTTGCATTAAATATGGCTTATTGTCTCTATCTTTCCTGAGGTGCACCCAAAGAATATAATAGAACTCTGTTGACAACCGCTTTACTTTTCCTCTCCTCTACAGCCATTGCTCTCACACAACAAAAACTAACTGCTTAATCAATTAACAGAAAAGGGCCCTGATAATGGCAACATACCAATTTTTGCAGATTACTCAATGAACTAGAGGTAGCCTCTGGATTTCCCTTGCATCAAAGATACATAGCCTAAACATGAACATGACGCTACGTGTTTCTTCTTTAGCTAAATTAGAAACTATTTCTAACTCGAAAGCAACTTGCTCAAACACAAAGGGATAACCGGAAGTTTGACCGCTTATGATACAAGACAATGTAATCATTGTGCATAATATGAGACTAACAGCTACAGAATTGAACTTTTTAACAACATAGGAAGGCTTGTTTTATAGCCCCCATTTGTCTCCTATGGCTTCCTTCAAGAAAAAGAATAAGCACAAGTCCAATTTGGCCACTCTTAAGCCGACGTCTGACTTTTTGCACAGCTTTCATTTTTGCTGTAAAGGACTTTTCCATGCATACTCTTTCCTTCTTGTTGATTTCATCAACGACAGTGACTTAGTGTTGCTCACCTTTGATAAGAGACTTCCTCTACAAAGGTTGCACCCCTTACGGTGTCTTTCGCTCTTATACATGCAAGTATATAACATACTCCCTTAACAATATGATGTATGTATTTAGGGCATTCTTGTCATTTTGTGTTCTTAGTAGTCGTGGGTCTATAAATAGGTGTGTGAGTCCTCTATTTACAAGTTTTATCATTTTTAAAGAAGAATATAAAGAGCTTAGAGCCTTACACTCTTTTGTATCGCATTTTGGGAGTTTCTCTCCCTACATTATCTATGGTATATTTGGTTTGCATCACAATAAGAGAGACAAAATGGGACCATCAGTTTTTTAATTTGATGGCATCGTCATCAAACCATCATAAGTAGATTAACTGCAAACCCATGATGTGAACTAAGCTGTAACGTAAGTGTCTAAGCATGATGTAACAATGCCATAGAGAGGTGATCTATATTTTAAGCTTACTATCCCAAGTGAGTAGTTTGTGCAGAGTACAATGCACCAGTTTAGTGCACTTAGTTTGCCAAAATTTATCTTAATCACAGGGGAGCCCAAGAAAACTTACTCATAAAAAGTATCATAGTCTATGGAATCTATGCTATTAAAGAAGGCCGCACTTGGCAAAATCAAACAATCAAGACCAACAAGTCAACAACAACAATGAATCTCTAAATCGACAAAAAAACAAAATGAAAAAAACAAATGGATATCTAAATTTTCATAAACAAATTACCACCAAATTGCGAAGCATCGTGTAAGCCATGTAGAAAGGATAGTAGCAGTATCAAATCATTTAGTTATACTGGTAGTTAATTTAGCAACAATGATGCTTGTCATTTTTTGACAACAATATTCATCCTAAAATTCTACTTGCTGCATTGCGCAACTAAGCTAGTGAACAAGAGATTGAGAATCACATAGAAAATGCCAGTGAGTGAAAGAAGAAGAAGAAATTCTTACACCACCAAGCCATCACAATAGGTCTTTGACCCTGAAATAAAGTGATATTGACACGACAGGATAGTGGCCTCCACCGGTATAATTCCTCCTTCCAGGCCACTATTGGTGGTAGCAGCAACAGCAGCAGCAACTCGAAACTTCATGCAGTGAATGCGAGAAATGTTAATGGACTCTACAGGTACCTGCGGTGAAATCATAACAAGCGGAACACGAAGTTCATGCAATGAGTGCGAGAAATGTCAACGGACTCTATAGGTGTTCAACATTGCAATCAGAAAATGAACTTCATTATGCAGTGAATGCGAGAAATGTCAACGGACTAAATAGGTGGTACCAGCGGTGAAACCCATAACAAGCAGAACATGTCGCCGCCCAGATGAGCCAAGGAGGGAGGAGGATCCTTATACCCATAATTGTCCGCCACATAGCCCCAATCGTCATGGATGGCGAGACGGCCCACAAACCACGTCTTAGTCTGTAGATCATAACCACCTAGGCGCTTCCTGTCCACCACATACCAATACAACGTGCTGCCAACAGCCACAGCTTTTCCACACAAGTCTTCTGGGTTAAAGAATTTGCAGCAACGGAACTCTTCCTCTACCCATTTACCGGTGTCCACAAAGTAGATTTGGATGAGACCCTGACGAGGTAAACCCACCAAAATACATGGGCTGGGAGCAGTACTGGGGGAGCCTAACATAGCTGCTGCTAAGAAAATAGCATCAACACGGCCACGTGGAAGCCGTGGAGGGTCAGGTACATACTCCCACTCCTCCAGCCTCGGGTCGTGAGCCACGGCCCAGGGTGACTGCTCTTGCCGCCTTCTCTTCTTCTTCCCGTCCGTCCCTTCTTCGGTCGAACAACCCAAGCAATAAACCTTGTCGCTCAGAACCAGGATGTGTGTGTCTAGATAAGATGATAGGTAATTAGGCATTGGACGAACGCTCTCCCACTTGGTCTTCGTCGTGGGACTACTACCACCATCACTACCACTAGTAAGAACGTCAGCACGACAACATCGACCCATAAATTTCACCTCCGCCTCACCAGCCTCCGACGACTTGACATCCTCAATACAAATACGGTATATAGCCGTCTTCTTCTTATCTTCTAAGCCCAAAATCGCCCAGCAATTCCCCCGCTCGCGCTCGCGCTCGTAGTCGGCAGTGGCTATGGGGGGCTTGAATTTCACCACTCCTTTGCACTTATACTTCACACCGTTGTCCACAGCTTTGCCCTCACCCCCCTCAACGTTGACGTCTTCGTGAAAATCCTGACCCTCATTGCCGAGAAGAGCGTAGTGGAGAGGGGGGGGAGGAGGTTTATTGACTTCAACATCGTCGGAGACGTTGAACGCGTACCACTCAAAATCGCCGTTCAAGTTCTCGACAAGAATAAAGGCGGATTTCTCTGACGACGACGCCGACGCTGCTCCGGATTCTTTTGCCATCTCTCTCTCTCTCAACGCAGACGGAGGGACACGGAATTGCAGACCTAGGTAGTTTGCCGCGGAGGGAATGCGGCAGATGATACAAAAGAAAAGCCTAGATAATATAGTAGTGTATATATTTTTTTTTGTCAAAAGTTGAGAGATAGTATTCATCAAAGATTCCCATGGGGAAAGATTGGGAGTCCACAGATCGGACACTCCAACGACAACAGGTCACAGAAATACAACGAGAAAGCATATGACCAAACCAACGGAACACACCGGACAAAAGCCGGACAAAAACCGGCCTAAAGCCGGACATAACCGGCCTAAAGCCGGACAAAACACAAAAGAAACGAGAAAAAAGATACACTCCCCTTCGTCGCTGAGCAGCCCATCTCTAGCCAAACCTCCAACCGGTCACGCGCCTCTACCGGAGCCCTAAGAAGCCACCGGAACCCGTAAGGTTACAAAGGAGGAGCAGACGAATCGTAACGCCCAACAGGGCTGCGGAACGCCAAGTTCCAACGATTGGCGAACGGAAGGCGGATATGGTGCAGAAGGGGAAGGGGAAACCAGATCTAGAAAGGGGATTAGTCCCTCCCCTCCCGCCGCCCACAGGGTGTGCAACCCATGGAGGGGGAGGGGAAGGAGGGGCGGCTAGGGTTAGAGTTTTTTAGAGAGAGAGGGGAGAGAGTTTTTTAGAGAGAGAGGGGTTTGTGCACCTCATCTTCGGTGCTTTCAAACATAATAATGCTTAGTAGTGTATATATACACCAATCCTAATGGGGTCCGTTTTTTAGAGGACATACTCCATTAAATATTAAAGGTGTCTTTATTTCAATAAGGCTCTGATTGGATGTAGCATTACAAGGGGTATAAAATTATACCCTCTCTCTTTATCCCGGTTCCACGGTTTTATACATGGTTTGGAAAACAAAATGCACCCGGATAATTTTATACCTCCACCATTTTAATACCCCTTTATACCCCCAGCCCTTACTAATTAATAACACCCCCTATTACTAATTTATAACCCCAATACCCCTACGAAATTACCCCCATACCCTCCCTTATACCCCTCCCCTTACCCCCAGTTTTTCTTACTGTTTTTAAAAAGAAACCGAATGGCATTTTAAATGCTTTACGAACTCTTGCGATTTCCTTCGGATAAAAAAATGAAGTATTTTTGTGCATAATTTTTTAATTTTTTTTGCACCAAATTAAACTACTATTTTCTTTTTTTAACAGAATTAAACTACTAATTGAGATCTTTAACTTGATACAAAAAATTTTGAAAAATTTTATACTTTAGAATTTGACATTGTTGGCTTGCTTTGCAATATCCTTCAGATCAAAAAATAAAGTATTTTCACATTAATTTTTTTACTTTTTTTGCACCAAATTAAACTACAAATTGAGATCTTTAACTTGATACAAAAAAAATTGAAAATTTTTATACTTTAGAATTTGACATTGTTGGCTTGCTTTGCAATATCCTTCGGATAAAAAAATAAAGTATTTTCACATTAATTTTTTTACTTTTTTTTGCACCAAATTAAACTACAAATTGAGATCTTTAACTTGATACAAAAAAAATTTGAAAAATTTTATACTTTAGAATTTGACATTGTTGGTTTGCTTTGCAATATCCTTCGGATAAAAAAAAAAAGTATTTTCACATTAATTTTTTTACTTTTTTTTGTACCAAATTAAACTACAAATTGAGATCTTTAACTTGATACAAAAAAATTTAAAATTTTTTATACTTTAGAATTTTACATTGTTGGGGAATAACATAAAAATTACTAATTAGTTATTATTAAACACGTATAACTAGAATGGAAAAAAAAAAAAGAAACAAAAATTAAACTTCGAAATATTATTGAAATGAATAGTAAAAAAAAATAATAACTGAATATTATAATTTTAGATATAACTAATAAAAGGAATTATTTATTAAAAAGTATAATTAATTTAATTACTATTGTGTTCATGTATTTTTTTATCATAAAATCTAATATGACTGTTCAAGGGTAAATAAGTCATTTGTCAAGTTTTTACATCATCTACCCAATTTTATCCCCCTTTTATCACAAATTCATCCAAACCACATACTATTTAATCCTCATTCATAAATGTCACATCATTGTGGGTCCACCCTTACTAAATAATACCCATTACTATTTTATCCCCCTTACTATTTAATCCCACCAAAACGTATCTTGCATCCAATCGGAGCCTAAGGACATTAATTTTTCTTTAATGCCAAAATGATAAATCACCTATATATTCCAAAAATACCCCCATTAGCCAATGAAAGTGCCTAAACCCTCAAACCTAATGAAAGTGTCTAAACCTAAACCTTTAGGTACCCTATGAAAGTGCCTCAAACCCTAGGGTACCCTTAGAAAGTGCCTAAATCACTAAGGTACCCTATGAAAGTGCACCCTAAACCTAAACCCTAGGGTACCCTATGAAAGTGTCTAACACGCTAAGGTACCCTATGAAAGTGTCTAAACAACTAAAACCCTATAATTTGAAAGTGCACCCTAAATGCCTAAACCCTAGGGTGCCCTATAAAAGTGTCTAAAACACTAGGGTACCCACGAAAGTGCCTAAGTCACTAAAACTCTATAATTGGAAAGTGCACCATAAACCTAAACCCTAGGGTACCCTATGAAAGTGTCTAACCTAAATCTTAGGGTACCCTATGAAAATTGAACCCAATTAATTTTGTCCCACACATGAGAGAGAGAGTCCCAAATTTCAAGGGTCATTCGGTCAGGAAAAGCACTGACGTTGCTTTCACGGTTTCAAGGTATTCGGTCAGAAAGTCCCACACATGTCGCTTTCAAGTCACGGGGCCAGGGTCAGGACCACAGCAAATGTCGCTTTCAAGTCACAGCAAATGGCCACCTGTCGCTTTCAAGGCTGTAGCTTTCAGTTTCTTCCATGTGCGCGCTCACAGTATTCATTAAGGGTATTTTTGTCTAGTTTTGTCCTTGAGCACTAAAAAATATTCTATCAATGTATTGGAAGCATTAAAAATAAGTTAAGCTGGACTAAACACCATTTAAAGCCCCAAATATGTCATTTATACCAATTTTTTGTTATTCTTTTTGGTACACTGGTTGGCTCTCGTGCTCAATAATATTTTTTGGTTTTAATTCTGATTACACTCTATATTACATCATTTTTATCAAGAGCACCAAATTTAACACAAAATTTAACTTTAAAAACACATTTTATAATTTAGCAAGCCACTTTTACAAAAGTTCACAAAAACAGGCTCTCTATTATAACTTTACTGCATTAAATTATTCTTTCTTTCTACTCCTACTCCCCAAAAGTAATATTTAAAAAATGAACAATGCGTGAATAGTACATGAACAGTGTGTGAATAGTGCCCCTGGTACTATAGCAAAGTTAGAAGCTTAACCAATTTGATCAACCATTTGATGAGCCTGATTTTGGGTTATTTTGGGGTTTGGCTCTCTATGTTAACTTAAAAGTTAATTTGAGTTAAAGTAGAGAGTCACATAAGGATGCTCTTAGACTGTCTACAGTTCTCTTTGGATATAAGTACTAGGGGTGAAAAAAACCGACGGCCCCAAACCGACCGAAAAAACCGACCGATTTTTTCGGGTTGAGGTTGGTTTTGTAATGGTTTCGGTCGGTTTCGATTTCTGACCAGAAAAAATGAAAATTTCGGTTCGGTTTTCGGGTTCTTGTAATTTAGACCGAACCGAACCGAAATATAGACCGAACCGAACCGAAATAGTAAACCCCCTTCTTTTATCTAGACCGTCGATCTCTATTTGTTTTAATCTACACTGTCCCCTTCTCTCCCTATTTAATCCAAACCCTAGCCAAGAAAACATAAAGATCAAAATTTACAGCAGCAGCAGTTCGGCTGCGTCTCTCTCTCTCTCTCTCTCACTCTCTCTCTCTCTCTCTGTGTGTGTAAATCAAAAGTACAGCCGCAAGGGGAAGCCGAAGTTGTCCATTCAGAATCTCTCCAGTAAGTTATCTTACTCTTGCTTGAGATATTTCAAACATATGATGCTTTATCTGTTCTCCATGAATATGACCTCATCGACATACATTTTCCCAACAGGATGAAAGTGATGAAACAACATTGATCTGGTACGCTCATGGAAAGGAAAGGAATCTGAAGTTATCTTCTATTTCACGGATTATCCCTGGACAGAGAACCGTGAGTTACGAACTTACGATTACAGCTTATTTAATCTGCTTTGGCATAAATTGGTACCAAATTACCAATATGTTGTTTGCGTACATACAAAGTTATCCCTTGTGTTTCATTTTGGTAGATCCTCCTCAAGGACCTCAACAACTCAAGACTCAAGTGTTGCTAATTATCCAAAAAAAAAAACTCAAGTGTTGCTTGGATTTTTGAGTAGGAAGAAATGGCTAGCCTCGAGGTAAAGTTGGTATCTCAAAACCGTTGTTATTTTTTGTGTCTGATTGTGTGTGTTTTGGTTTCATTACTTGCATGTTTGGTTAGTAATATAATTCTAGGAAAATGTTGATTTCGATTTTCCTTTGTTTAGATGAATGAAGAAATTGATGATGACATTATGGATGAGGGTGCTGAGTTTGTTTTACCTGAACATTTTAATGTGGAAAATGATAATGAAGTGCTTGGGAAAAGAAAAAAACAGACTACAGTAGGTGGTGGTGATGGTCTAGTAGCTAATAAGAGGGCTGAATGTTGGAGCCATTTTCATCTGCTTACAGAAAAAGGTAATCCAAAACCTAGGGCTGGTTGCAATTTTTGTACAGCAAGCTATGCATGTCATTCTAAGCTCAATGGTACGAAATCCATGTCTCATCATTTTGCAAATCAGTGTAAATTAAACCCTATAAGCAAGAGTTATACAGGTTCGGGTTCTAGGCAAAAAATCCTTAGTTTTCAAAAAGTAAAAGAAGGCGAGGGTGAAGGAAGTGCAAACCTTGTGGCTACGACCTTTAGTATTGATGCATGTAAGAGGGCACTAGCAGAGATGATAATTATTGATGAGTTGCCATTTTCATTTGTTGAGGGGGAAGGATTCAAAAACTTTATGCGTGTCGTTCAACCAAAGTGGGTCAAGATTCCGAGTAGGATTACGGTTGCCAAGCTGTGTATGACCATATACAATGAGGAGAAAAAATCTTTGAAGAAAACACTTAAGAGTCAAAGGTTGTGTCTTACTACGGACACTTGGACTTCGGTCCAAAACTTGAATTATATGTGTCTTACCGGGCATTTTATTGATGAGAATTGGAAATACCAAAAGAAAATCCTCAATTTTTGTGTTGTTCCTAATCATAAGGGTGACACACTTGGTAGAGTAGTTGAGAGTTGCTTGGTGAGTTGAGGGATTGATAAGTTTTTAACAGTGACGGTTGATAATGCATCTTCTAATAATCTTTTGGTTGCTTACTTGAAAAGTAAAACCAAAGATAGGAAGACAACTATTTTAAATCACAACTTCTTGCATGTGAGATGTTCGGCACATATCTTGAATCTAATTGTGCGTGATGGATTACAAGAGATTGATGTCTCTATTGTGAGGGTGCGGAATGTTGTGAGGTATGTGAGGTCTTCTCCGCAAAGGATGAGGGATTTTTGGGAATGTGTTAAGAAAGAGGAGATTTCATGTACACTTAGACCTTGCTTGGATGTGCCTACTCGGTGGAACTATACATACTTCATGTTGGATAGGGCTCTAATTTATCAAAAGGCTTTTGATCGATTATGTGATGACACGGAAGTTGATGAGGAATTTGATGATGTTGAGTATTGTGACTTTGAGGTTGATAGTGGGATGATTGAAAGGAAATGTTGGGCCTCCAACTTCAACAGATTGGGAAAAGGTTAAGTTGTACGTGCACTTTCTTAAAGTGTTTTACATTGCAACATTAAAATTCTCTGGTTCTTTGTATGTGACGTGCAATGCTTTTTTTGATGAAATGGTGTTAATTCAACAAGCTATTAAAAAGTTGTGTGCAACCAATGATAGTGTTTTGTATCCTTTGGCCCGTGGTATGAGTGCAAAGTTTGATAAGTATTGGGGAAGTTTTGAAAGGATTAACTCAATAATGTTGTATTCGGTTGTTCTTGACCCTCGATGCAAAGTTGGTTTTTTTGAATATTGCTTTCTAAATACTTTGGGCTTTGATAAGAAATTGATAAGTGAGATGACGGAAAAGATAACAAGTGGGATTACCGAATTGTTTGAGTGGTATGTGAAGAATAATGCAAGAGTGAATGCGCATAGTCGAGATAAGGTTGGGAGAGTATCAAATAAAGTGGTTTTAGATGGAGATGATGATTTTCAAGAACAAAGATCTTTGAAATCTCTTTTTAAGATGCACCAACAAAATGAAACAAACATGGCAAGCAAATCGGAGTTGGAGAAGTATCTTATGGAGGCTAGTGAAGATGATAGTGAGAGATTTGATATATTGAGGTGGTGGAAAGACAATTCCTCCAAGTATCCAATTCTTTCCCAAGTAGCACGAGATGTGCTAGCTATCCCCGTGTCCACGGTCGCTTCTGAATCTGCTTTTAGCACGAGTGGACGTGTGATTGATCCATATCGAAGTTCTCTCGCTCCCAATACCGTGGAGGCTCTTATTTGCGCTCAACAATGGATAAAGAAACCAACTAAAATCAACATTAGAGAACAACTTGATGAGTTGGAGCAATTGGATTCCGGTACTACTCTTTACTTATGTTTTTGTTTTCTTTATTTTATGGTACTTAAATACTTCTATGTTGGATAAGTTGTTGTTTTTCTTTGTGTTTGTATTGTTTTTAGTTCTCATAAAGGAGAGTGATAAGGATAAGGCCTAAGAGGTCGATGGTTTGACTAAGGAGAAGCAGTAGTTTGTAAGTTTTCCACACTTGCTTTCAATTATAGTTGTTGTCTGCCAATAAGGAAATCTGCCAATAATGTTGATAGTTGCTTGCTTTCAATTATAGTTGCTATTTCTTATAGTTGTTGTCTGCCAAGTTCCAATAAGGAAATCTGCAGCAGCAGTAGTAATGGCAGATATATAACTGTTTCATGCACATTGTTTCCTTTGCTTGAATTTGCAGGTTTGAGCTAGAGTTTGTGGATCTAGCATCTTAAACGTAGCATCTTCAAACGTATGGAATTGTAGCACTTGAACTACTCATTATCTATTACTATTTAATTTCTCTCTTGCATAGATGCTCATTGTCAATGGTTCATTGTGCAGTTTTGTCTTTTTGTTTGTTCCTTGGTGTCTACTGGATCATGTGTGGATGTGTGAATATATGTGAAGACATGTTGGGTGGAGGGACTTGGATCATGGTACTGGAATAACTCTTTTTGAATATGAAGCTTGTTTTGTAATTCAAGCTTGGGACTAATGCTAGCTTGCTGATGTTTATGATCTGATCCTTCATTCTTTGTGATTTTGTAGCCTTTTTTAGCTTGGTATTTTGTCTCAGGATGGATGATAGGAGCTTCTCCCCAATTTCTCTATTGTTAAGTCCATACTCATGCTACTCGGATGGGTTTTTGTTGTGTAAATTCAGATGGGTTGAATTTGAGATTTAGAATAGATCATGTTGTAATGTTTAATTTACTATCACCCGATAACTATTCTTGGGTTTTTCATCTTGATTACGTGGTATTTGGAATTGGGATAGTGTAATCGGTAATGGTTTTGCTGTTGGCAATTGGCAGAAGTTTGAATGTGGGTTGGATTACTGTTTTAGACTTTTAGGTGGGTTGACCCAAATAAATTCTTGAATTGGGTTACCTTAAGACACTTTTGAATTATTTATTGTGTGGGTTGGCCCAAATAACTGTTTTGAATTCCTGAATTGGCCCAAATAATAGGTTCTTTATTTTTTGGCTGGCCCAATTGAAATTTTATATTGGGCCAACTTGGCCCATTTTGAAAAAACCGAAAAAACCGACACCACCCCGAACCGAACCGAAACCGATTTCAAAACGTTCGGGATCGGTCCCCAAACATCATAAACCGAACCGACTCGGTTTCGTTACAAATCAGACCGAACCGACCGAAACCGAACCGATTTCACCCCTAATAAGTACAGTTTGTATTTTTTTTTTTCTCGTATGTTATTGGCTACATGGATTGTTATGACACTTGCAAAGTTGTAGGTATGTTGTATAATTGCTAAACTGTTATTTGTACACGCATAGTAGATAAAACGTCCATGTGAGTGCAATTTTGTTCACTCTCCTAAAAGTGGGTGAACAAAACCTTCTCTTCTCCTATTAGTTTAAAGACGATAAGGGGACCACTTCTAACCCTACCCAACTCAAATTAGTTTTAAGATTAATTTCACAAACACCACTGAACTACCTTCCAGAACTACTTTCATCCCTTTTGTTTCTATGCCTTCACATCGAACCAAACCACGCCTCTCTGCGCCAGTTTATTGAACCTCAGAATTATGAGCATTTATTATTCCTATGGAAAATGCTACGGGTATAGAGAGATTTGCACAGAAAATGCAAAGAGCGCTCTCGGAGATTTGACGTGCTAATTTTGAGTTCATTTGGTGATTATTGCATATGTGTTCAATGATCATTGCTAAATTATTTTGCGTTACGCAGGAAATTAAGCACAAATGATAAGTAAACCATCTCAAAGCTAGTAGGGAAGGGCTAATAAAACCAAATACGGAGTACTATTTGTTAGCTGAAAAACTTCATCAATTGACTTGGTTTACATAAATAAGCAGCATTAATTTTTCACAGCCATAAACACGTCCAAAACATATGCTCCATGAATTTTAGTAGAGAAAGCTGAACTACAATGCACAAAAGCTTAGCCTTAACCAAAAAAAACTACTCTATATCTATCAAATTGGCCATAAAGAAGTGAAAAGTACAGCTTCCCAAATGATCCTCAAAGCTCCATTGTCCAGGACACCCAATTTACTCCCACCACCACAAAATTGAATACCAAACCTTCCAAGCATGAAGGGACTGCAATCAAAGCTTTTGAGCACATAGCAAATCACAAGTGAAGAAAATATAATTGGTAAATGCATCACCTTAAATTAGACTCCCTCTTTGAAGATGATCCCTCATAGCTAGCTATGCAACAGAACGAGCCAAGAAAAGAAGGAACTTTAGGATGAACAAAATTCGATCAAAAAAATTGTGACCCATAAACTCATCAACTTCTTACAAGTCGACAACATAAAACATTCCATTCTTCCCCTAACTCCACACAGCATTATCATCAATCTTGCTTCTCTTAAAATTACGCAAAACGCTCTCTCCCAAACTAAATCAAAACACCGCCAAAATCAGAGAACACCCAGAACAGTCGACACGTACATCAATCAAGACTTTTAAAAGAATTTAAAGCAAGCAAATCTCAATAGAGTACAACACACCATCGATGCAAACAAGAAACCAAGAAATCTCCACAATTACCAAAACCCAAATCATGAAAAGAAGCTACTTTCTATTGTTAGTTTTCTTTTGAGTTTCTAGATTTCATATGCAGCGTCCATTTCTCTTCCTATAGTATAAGTCATTTTGGATGCGTGAAAAATATCAATGGATCATTCTCATAAAGATAAGCTCATACTGAATTAGTGATTTTGGATGCGTAAACTATCGCAGCAGTTTAGCTATCCATCCCAGCCAGCCAAAATCCATGCATATTACACTTTGAATTAGTGACAAGTGGAAAACACACATGTACACATAATCATTTATCATATGAAGCAAGAAATAAACATAAACCATATCACATACACATCGATAATCTCAAGAAAATCCATAAAATCCGTATATAAGAACTTATGTTGTGAGACACATCTTCTATTCGTTAAAAAATCATAATATGCCCAAAGAAAACACTATCAAATCAGAGCTCACTATATAATTGAATGGTTAACCATACACTAAAATCTAACCAACGAATACATGAAAAGCAGAGCTGCAAATCGGAATAGACAAAATCTTTAATCAAAACCTGAAAAAATAAACCAACCATAATGTAATTTTTCCTTAAAAATTCAGTAGCTCAATTAAATGGAAATCATCATATCACCCAATACCGAAATTCAAGATGAGGCTTTACACCTCTCAAACCTGACTTGCTTTCTAAACTCTAATCTTACAATTCAGGAATCAATTTCTATTTCTCTGTACTACTCTACTTCAGGATAAGGCATTCCACCTCATGTTTTTTGTCAAAAAATAACAGACAACATTTTTTACACGTTTGTTGGGAACGAAATATATGAAACCAGGATGTTACTGTATATTCCGTAGGAGAATTACATCCCCTATGATTTCTGAATAAATCTTGCAATCTAGTTGACCAAAAACATCAAGTTTAAACCCATTTATTCTGTGAAGCTCTGCCTTTATTAATCTTCGCTCAAAACCTGCACATACACGACAACAAGTAATAAAGACATTAAATTCTGTTCAATGTTTTCAATGTATCCAACCCGTTGAGAAAAATGATCTTGTTAATCACTTTTTTTTATTTTTTTCCTCCACCAGCAGTCAATCTCCCATTCAATAACTACTTATTCAAAATAGTGGTTTATGTGGCTCATCCTTCCAAAAAGGCAGTTTACGGGACATGTTGGACAACACAAATGCTTCATTTCCCGAGAACATGAGAACTCCTAGGTTTAAAAAACTGAAAAATAGGCAGCTGCCAAAGCATCACTCCGAGAATGGTAGCTGGGGAAAAAGAGAAAGTAACTATCTAAAGCATACAAACAAAAACAAAGAGAGTAGTTTAGTTGCACAGAGTTTCTTCGTCTTGGCATTATTTACCCATGATGGAAACCTTTCAATTTTAACATCCGCACAGGCCCTGGCTATATTAATTCCTTCTCCATGTGCATCCCGAAAGCATTCCACATAGACGAACAACTATGTTGCTTCATATCCAAGCATTTGCAGCCAAGAAAGAAAAAAGAAGCTAAATCAGGACAAATAACATGAATCATACAATTAGTTTCAAGGTTAAGGCAGTATAAAAAGTCATTGACTTTAAATAGTACCTTGCCCATTATTGGAATCCCGATGAGTCAATACTTTAGAACTATAAATTCGTGAATAATAGACCACCAAATCAAAACACAATTTAAATTTATTCTGTTCAATTGGATATTCTGAAACCATATCTCATGTTCCCCGAGTGTGGACTCAATATCCGAACTCTTCGTGTTTCCCTCCCTATAGCTTCTCAATAGTGAAGTAGAGTAAAGGTATTCCCCAGAATATTTAATCAAACAAAAATCACATTCGAGAAGGCAAAAACATGACCAACAATAAGCAAATGAAGGAAATCTTACCGGTTGAAACTTGAAAACCTAGCCCGAACTGAACAACCAGCCCAAAATCCAATCGAGCACCTGCCATGCCTGTTAAACAAAATTAAGAAGTGAAACCCTCATTTTTTGACATACAAACCCCTTCGTACATAAAAATTCTATAGTCTAGAACTCAGAAGTGTCAAACCTGCAATCAAACAACTTCCTGATAGTTCCTTCAATCCAACACAAACCCTAATTTTTTCACAAAACAGAGAGTAAAAGGGAGATATGGAGTAGTAATGATGCCAAAATGAATAGGAGCATGAAGCCACTTGAGTAAAAGCCATCATTTATGGCGCTATCTTAATTTGCAAATCTCTTTCAAAAGGGATGCGGATTGACAACTGGAGCAACCATAACTAACCTCCGTGCACGCACAGAGTCTCATGCTCATTTTTGTATATTTGGTTTAGTTTATGTATTCTTTGTTGTGACGTGTTTGTGGGGCAATGTAGGTCATTTTCTATAAGATTTTAATGTTTTCTTTTGAATAAACGAAACTACTATTGATGGGATGTACGAATTTTCCCTTCTTTTGGTTTGCACATGCTTGTGCTTTATACGTGAAAACAGAGCATTCATGCACCCATACCACTCAAAAGGATTCCTAAAAGCCATCATTTATGGCGCTATCTTAATTTGCAAATCTCTTTCAAAAGGGATCCTAAAACGCATTGAAACACTTCCCTTTAAACACATCAAAGGAATTACTGAGAAGACAATCACCAGACTGGAGACGTAGACTATAGCCCAATATTACAAACAAGAGCTACAATTAATTTAATCAACTTCCAGATGAACTAGAAGGTAGTAACTAATAGACTGGGAGCATGGCAAATTATATTATGTTAGGACTTTCAGCTTAAAATGATATTACAGAGATTGCAGTATTGCACTACCAAATGCCTATGCGTACTAATATATGAAGGCAGACTATGGCTTCATATAATAAACAGCCAGTAAAATGGCTTTTTGTTCCAAATGAGACCCAAATGGATTCATTCGCTATCCTTCCAGAATAGTATATGGCTTAATATACTGCTTTCATAAATTAGTTACTCCCCGGATTTGTTGGTCCGTTTTGGGGATCCGAACTTTTTTTCCATTACTTTCCATTACTTTTTTTCTATGTACATTTTCCATTTTGCCCCAGTCAAATCTGAAATTTAAGGCGCCAACTAGTAAGTCCGAGATTTAAGGCACGCACCAAAAGATTTGAAATTGCAGTCCGAAATTTAAGGCAGCAAAAGATTTGAATGGCAGATTTGAAATTCCACATGCAAATCCATTACGGGAAATAAGGCACCAAAAGGACTCCATTTTGGCATTGAAATTGGCATTTACTGCGGCAAAATAAAATCTCAAAAACTTGAAACTGATTCCATCCTTTTTAGCAACTTGTTTCCTTCCTTATCTACAACTTTCCCCAAAATTCTTCCCCAAATTTAACTTCCTTCCTTATCTACCAGACTACTCCGTCTCTCTCTCTCCCCACAAGAGTTCTCTCTTAACCCAATTACTCCAACTGTTTGTCCAATCCAACTATTCCCAAAATAAATCATGGATACGCCAATTGAAATTTCTTCTCTTCATAGTAGAATATGGAGAAATCTAACCAATGAACAGAGGAAAGAAAATTTTCACTCTCTTTTGCTACAAAGTGAGGGCGGAAAATTAAAAGGGGGCTGTGTGAGAAAGGTTGCTGCATTGTTCTCCGTCAATGAGAAAACAATTCATCGAATTTGGAGCCGAGGCAAAGCTTGTATGGCCAATGGATTATCGGTTGATGTATCTAGCAGAATCCCTACAAGAGTTGGTCGAAAGAGAGTTGAAATTAACAGCAACGAGTTCAAGAAAGTCGATCTTAGGAAGCGGACTAATATCCGTTCATTGTCGAAGGAGTTGAATGTCCCGAAATCAACACTGCATGTGCGAATTAAAGAGGGTAAAATCAGGCGACATTCAAATGCAATTAAGCCTCATCTAACAGATGCCAATAAGAGAGCAAGGCTCTGTTTTTGTCTTTCAATGATCGAGCCAAGCACTCTTCGAAATTATCCAGTGTTCAAGAATATGTACAACTACGTTCATATAGATGAGAAATGGTTCTACATGACCAAAGACACAGAAAGGTATTATCTACTTCCTGAAGAAGAAGAACCACACCGCACTTGCAAATGCAAGCGCTTTATTACGAAGGTTATGTTTCTTGCCGAGGTAGCTCGACCACGATTTGATGCAAATCACAATGAAGTATTTTCCGGTAAGATTGGTATTTTTCCATTCACTTGTAAAGAACCTGCCAAAAGAAACAGTAAAAATCGTTCCGCTGGAACACTAGAGACGAAGGCCATTACAGTAACTAAAGATGTAATCCGCTCGTGCTTGATTGAAAAAGTTTTACCCGCTATTCGGTCTAAATGGCCCCGTTCTAGTCCATGTGAAACTATTTTTGTTCAACAAGATAATGCGAAGCCACATATTCTACCATCAGATCTTGAATTTCTTGAAGCCGCAAATAGGGATGGTTTAGATATCCGCTTATCGTGTCAACCAGCAAACAGTCCTGATATGAATGTCTTGGATCTCGGTTTTTTCCGAGCAATTCAATCTTTGCAATATCAGGAGGCACCTAAAACCATTGATGAGCTTGTGAATGCCGTACACAAATCTTTTGATGAATCTCCACCGGATAGTCTCAATCATGTGTTTTTAACATTACAATCTTGTATGATTGAGGTGATGAAGGTTTACGGGGGAAATAACTACAACGTGCCACATATGGGGAAATTTCAATTGATGAGACGTGGTGTTCTTCCGTCTCAACTTGAATGTGGTAGTGAAATTGGGGAGAATGCATTGAATTACTTGCAACAGTAAACTTAAATTAAGGTAGGCTTTTATTTATAGTTTTTGAATGATTAATTTCTGATCTTGTTTTTTTTTTCTTTTTTCTGTTGTTATCTTTACAGTTGGAAAAAAAAAATGAATTTTTGTTTGTAGTTTTATTTCTATTTGTATTTTTACGTAGGAGTAATTGGCTTCCATGTTTATTTTTCAGGTCAATCTTTGGGATGGTTCTTCTTAGTGTTGTGTTTTGTTGCTTGGAAGTTGGAACTCTTAAATTTGAAGACCTTTTTGTTTATAACGTGCACTGCTAGTAGTTTTCATGATGTAACTAGTGCAGGGATTTTCTTATTGCTTGATCTGCTATGTATAGAGAACTAAGAGTTCTTTTTTGCTTGATCTGCTATGGAAAGAGAACTAAGAGTTCTTTTTTGTAACCGTAACTGATCTCCTATCCTTTCTCATCAAATTGTTTTTTTGATGTTTTTTTAATGTTGATCAGTTAATTTGGTCTTTAGTTTTATGGTTTGTCATGTATCATAGGGATCTCACCGCTTTGCCCGCTCGGTGTACCCATTGTCGAGTTCGTATAAATAAATCTTGTTGCCTTTTCAAAAAAAAAAAAATTGTTTTTTTAAAGTCATTTGAATTGAAGAACTCATTTGGTGAAATTGTTAAGTGAAGTAACAATGGAGCAATACACAAAAAGATTTTTTCACCACAATTTTTTTTTTTTTTTTTGATTATTTTCAGTGCAAATTTGTTGTGGCATGTACTGACTTTTTTTTTCTTTGGGTTTAAATTGATTTTTGATTTGTTTATTTTAAAGTTTTAGGAAAGGGGCAAAAAAGTAATTTACTCATACTTTAGTCTTTGACTTTTGAAAATGGACAAACATGACCAACAAATCCGGACAGAGGGAGTATATGGCTTCACCTTACGTACATACGTATACACACATATAGTGTAAAATAATTCAGAGTGATGGGAATCTCATACAATTCGTAATTTTTCACAATCAACTCACTTCCAATTCTCATCATAGAACGCAACTATCTTCTTAACCAAATCATAAAAATAAGAAGAAAAGAATAGAACAAAACACCAAAAGAAGATAATTACCCATGTTGGAAAGCCTTCAATTGTAGCATCCACGTGGTCCAACAACTTCGCTGCTTCAATCCAAACATCCGCATCCAAGAAACCAAAAAACAAGCTCTACCAGGGCAACTGAAAACCCGCCGGGTAGTTTCTTTCGATAAAAAAAGGGGCAAATGAAAGGAATCATTCAATTAGTTTAAAGGTTTCAACTACTATGTGTGAATCAGAAATGCAATAAGAGAAGCAGTCATTCAAACAAAAGAACTCAAACCGTTCCATAATTCCATTGAACTCGTTATAGTTAATACTTTACAATACGGCGCACAATTAATGAATATAAAATTGTGGAGATAATAAATTAACATAATTACCTAAAACGTCCAACTCATTGAAATCAACAAAGTAGCATATAGAGATAATTATCAAGCAAGACACAAAAAGCATAAATTCTCACTTAGCAGAATATCAAAATTAGAAGCACAGTGAATAAGATTCACAAACCAACCTTCCCAATCCAATCAACAGCCTCTCTCCTAACTTCCATATCCCCGTAGAACCCTAAAGAACCCTTGTTCAACAAAGAAAAGCCAAATTAGAACAAGCAATCAAACCCCAAAGAGAAATCCAAAAACGATTATTTCTGAAGCTCATTTTAAGCTCTTAGCAGTAAATTTCAATTAGAAATTGCCTGAGAAATACCTCTGGATGGAAAAAGAAGAGCTGCAACCACATATGTGAAAAATTACTATCCTGCATCCCAGCAAGTTTCATTAGTTCTGCAATTAAAAACCAAAAAGTAACCCATCAATAATCCAAGTATCGAACACATATATATGAATTGGATTCATGTGTATGATTCTTCGAGTCTCGAGAAAAAAAAAATAGAAATGAGGATTGGAATCAATGGTCTATATGAATTGGATTCATATGTGTGATTCTTCGAGTCTCGAGAAAAAAATAATAAGAATGAGGATTGGAATCAATGGTCATTCACACATGCATATACAAATATATTCATACACCACTATTTTAATTCTCCTCCATTTACTTTATTTCACCTCAGCGGCTCAGCCAATGCCCTTAACAGAAAATCAATTTTGAATACAAATGCCCATGGGTTAGAAAAATGAGACTCACAAACTTCAAGATCGCTGCTACAGAACTCATCGTTACGTCCTAAGGCAAGCAAAGAGGCCGGAGCTCCACGGAGCCCGACGCAGCGGCTCCCCCAAGTCACTGCTGTGGCCTAACGGAACACTGTCGGCGGTCCACCCGACAGCTCACTTCGCCTGCGGTGGAGGAGACTGTTTTATTGTAAGAGAACAGCAGCAGGCGGAGGAGCGGTAGCAGGTTTCGTAGGTTCCTTCCCCTTGGCATGGTCTGGTGCGTATCGAACGAGTCTGGGGAGGGTTTTGTGCGCAAAAATGCATGTGGTGCGATTTATGGATTGACTGGGAAAGTAAAGGGAGGAGCAAGAGGAAAGGACAGGAAATCACCGACTCAAAACAGAAAGTACAGGAAATCTCCGGGGAAAAGGGGAGAAAATCGAGTAAATCGCGTGAAAACCGGGCCAAAAGTGAGTTTTTCGTGCAGGTACTTGTTCTTGCCTTTGTCCCCAAGTTTCAACTTTCCACCCTCCAAATCGCACAGTAGGCCGAAAGGGTTACTTTCAGAAAGAACCTAAAAAACCAAACTAACCCAACTTTCAAAGCACTACACAATACAAAACAAATGGCATTTTGATCCGAAAAGGGGAAATGTGGCAAGCCACCCCTTGTTCTTATTATAGAAGGTATAGATACATATCAATAGCAATAAATTCAAATTGAAACTTTTCAACTACCCCCCTTTCAATAGCAATAAAGTTTAGTTGACACTATACAACTATCCTACCTTCCAGAGATATTACTGTTGGTCATTATGTGGTTTGTCCTATTTATTGCTAGACAGTGTGCTCTACCATTACATAACCAAACAAAGGCCTAGCCTTTGGAAAAGGGAAGTGTAGACCGTGGAAACTTGGGACGCCATGGTGTTAATTCTCCAATTCCAAGACTTTAAAGATGTTCAAGATTTGTCCCCACTTGGACTTGTCCGTTTCTAAAAGTCAATAAACATCTAGTAAGCATCCTTCCATAGTTCCATTAACATTTTAAGTACATGTTTGGAACCTGTTCATGGAGCTATGGCATTTCCAATTTGTTCGTGTCCACCCTTGTCTGATGCTTTCACAAAGACTAATAATACAAGATTTATGTTGCCAAAGATCTTTATTTTTTCACACAATTAAAGTGCTTCAATCCCTTGGGATAGGATTGCTAGTAACACTTCCCCATGGGTTGGCTAATCCCATTGATAACAACAGGGCCAACATTAAAGTCAGGAAAGATATATCTGGGCGAGAACTGCTATTTGGAAAATAGAGCATACATCCCCAAATAAGAGCGTGTTACAAAGTAGGAAAGTTAGATATTGAAACTCACATTCTCAACAGGAAAAAAAAAACCCCAAAAGGAGAAACAGATGAAGAAAAGCTTTTGATACGGAGAATGCATGATAAAACCATAAAGCAAACATGAAGGGCTGAAAATACAAATGCTATCTACTGAAGCTAACATTGTGGAGTGAATTTCTCTTATTTATTGGTTCCTCAGTAGTCAATACTAATCGTTCCAAAGAGAAGCATTGACTTACATCAATCCATTCCAGAAAGTACATACTAGCCACAAAACAAAACTCCTTTTTCAAAACACCATAAAAGGCAATTGCAAGATCCAAACATACAGTAAGCATAAAAGGCAGTTGTATTTACCTGCAACACATGTAGCTTCAGCTTATTGCAAGATGTAGGTCACCAATAACATATTTGCCGGCCTATCCATCCCACTGTTTGCTTTTCTAAACATTACTTTGTGTATCAGTTTTGCTTCTCCACACTGCAGGTAGGGGATAAAAGTTCCACTTAAAGGCAAGGAGCTGTAAATTAGACACAAAAACTCAAGCACGCGAGAAGAACTTACCCAATGGTGGCATCAAAATACCCGCACAACTTTCTCAAATCCCAGCAAAGAGTTAGCTAAGCTAAGGTAAGCTGCTTCAGTTGCTACTGAATATTAATGAACTTGAAATAAGTCAGACCATAAAGAATTAAGCTACGATAATGCCATTGCGCTCACCCCAAATTCAAGAATTTTGCGTTTCTCAACTATTTCCAAATCATCTATTCGTCCGCATTTTAAGGGTTTGGATAAGAAGTTTTTCCATGATAGCATACAGAAACAAACATAAATTGAGGTCCCCTAATTCGAGCATTATTGGAAGAAACAAACAAAATTGATGCATCTAATAAACACTATGCCTTTTTATTACAAAAAGACAACCAATTCATAGCCTTTTGACCTGTTTGCATTGGTAGACATAGAATGACCAATGATGGCCTTACATGACGGAACTCACAAAAGCCACAACCCCAAAAATGTAAACATTCATGACATTGCTGACTTTTGTGGTTTTAGGGAAAAATGTAGGATAGGTCTATCAATGTAACCGGTTTAATGTTGCGCAATAAAAATATATCTTCAACTTATTATAGCATAGACTTTTTCCTCTTTTTCTTTGAACTGCTTATATCATAGAGCCATAGACTATGACACGTATTTAAGCTTGCTAACTTTGGTTTTGTCTGAGAATCTCCTGAAATATAACATGGCATATTTTAGTCTATATTTTTGGACAAACTTTATTTCAGATTTCAGCCTAAAATTGGAAGTTTGTGTTTAGAAGTCTGATGGTTGTTGATTCGCCTTTTGTTCGTGTTGATACTGGGATGATGATTTAGGTAATAAAGGTTGTGTTTATTCGCTAACAACTGCCATCAGTGGTATGGAATAAGTGAGTTATTCCGTGCGCGAAGGAGCAGAACGAACGTTGTATTGGGCGTCCGATTTCTTCCTTTCTAAGAATGGTCATATCTTCCCTACGAGCGAAGAGTTGGCATGGTCTTTCATATAAAAGATATGGATGATTGGATTGCAAGATTAATTTTCTACTCTCCTTGAAATGACTACTGGCGTCTGGCAGTAACCACTAAACCTTTTTATTTCTCTGTGCGTCTAGCCTTTTTTCTCAATTATTTTTAAAAGTCTGTAATAAATATTTATTTGATCCACAATGGCAAACCAGAGTAGTAGTAAGATGTCTTTTTTCTTTGATCCTCCTAGTTAGATTTCCATTCGGACATAAGTGTGACGTAGAACTGCCCAACCAACTCAGCTCCTAAATTTTGATTTTTGATTATCTAAACGCATCTATAAGGTTGGAAATACTATGTAGTACTGATAAACAAATGTAGAATCAAAAGGGAAAGTAGTTAAGAATATATGAATTCCTAGTATTGTAATTGAGTTGGGGCGAAATAAAATACTCTTCCACATCTCATTCACTATAATTATGTGCAATTTACTATATGTAACTACCTTCAAACAATACTGAAATGCAAGCCAAAGAAAGAGGCTTCAAATGGATCATTTCAAGCCAAACAGAAACAAAAAGAAAAGAGTCAGGCTCTAATTGTAGAATTTGAAGATGAAATAAGATGCGAGGGACAAACAAAAACAGGTGGGGGAAAATGAGTGATGTTTATTCCAAAGAGTTCCTAGTAGTACAGGTGTACATGTATAAAAATCAAAGAGGAGGACAATACATGACACAATCTGTATTACAACGGAGAGCGGTTTTTGTCCCAGTCCTATTTTTGTCCCAGTCATTATATGACTCTCTCTCTCTCTCTCTCTCTCTCTCTCTCTCTCTCTCTCTCTCTCTCTCTCTCTCTCTCTCTCTCTCTCTCTCTCTCTCCAGAACCAGAAACAATCCATGAGGCACTCCCCCCACCGGCTGTAGAGGTTGAAAATGATGTTTACTGGGGTGTGGGTTTCTTGTACAACAATGTACTAATGGATTACCCCGAGTCAGAACTGATCGGATTGGCGCTTCAAACGATTCTGGCCACCAAGCATTTTGTGAAGAAGTGTACGGTTTTGAAAAAAGAAGAAAAGAGCTCCACTCAAAAGTAGAATTCTCTCTTTTTCAACTTCTCTCTCTCTCTCTCTCTCTCTCTCTCTACCATTTTCCTCCACCGGCACACCACACCCATAATTTCAAACCACATTCTCTCTCTTTCTCCCCTTCTCGAAATTCAAACCACATTCTCTCTCACTACCTCCTCTCCTTAAAATTTGAAGGATTATAAAGAATGGGTACGGGCACGTGCATGTACACGTGCACCTGCGTCAATTGCTCACGGGCACGAGCATGCACTAGTTAAACAACAAAAAACATCAGAAAATTTCTGAAAAAAGCTCGTCGAGAATTAGACCTCCCGTAGAATTTTAAAATTCTTCGGATGCCATAGGACCCCTTCTACCTCCATCTCCCCTTGGCTCCACACATTGAGATATTTTCGTGAGGATAGTAAACTGTGAATTAGTTCAGCCCGAGGATATGTTAGACAAAGGAACCTTGTTCTATTTGTTGCGTTAATCACAACTCAAAAGCTTTGTTAGTACTTAACAGATCATTAGTCTACCTGAAATGGAAAATACAACCATCACTGCAGAAACTAATATGATTAGGGGACAAATCTGCAATAATAGTAAGTTTATGGGACAACTAATTGAGCCAGATGCAGAACTAAATTAGTATGGGATATTGGGATGTCTCAGAAAGGTGATTCTACACTTTTGATCATGCACCCACATTATTGATACAAGTGAAAACTTAAACAGTATTCCATTCCAAAAATCTTTTTCATAGGTAAACATATTACTCTGGAATCAATGCTAAAGATTCAAAACCAATGTTTACCAATCACACCATTACTAGCCAACACCCAAAACAACCCTCCTAACAAAACATACAATAACAAAAAGCCAGTAAATTCACGGATGATATATGTGCATTAATCAAGTGACATGACTTTGATTAATTACAGGAATGGCAAGCCAATTTCATTGTCAATGGACGCTGTAAAGGTGGATCGATAAAATTTGGAATGTCTTTTGAATGCGTGCAATCTTTGAAAGCCAGAGAATTGACAGTCTCGTGCATTGATGTAGGGATATATGAAGATTGGTCGTTTAGAAATAGATGGAAAAAAAATGGAGGTAGTTGTTACTCACCAGACCACGCCACGGGAGATCGAAGAATCTGAAACCCCTATGTCTGATTAAAAGTGGAGATGGCCAATGATGGAGGCATAAGAAAATCCAGTCATACTGGCTTTGCTGTAAAACATGAACTAATTCTTCATATTTCGGTTGCAATAAAAAATGAAATAATTCTTCAACTCATTCTACGAAGTGTACCCTCTTGTCGTGCAACTTTAAAGCCCTGCAAGGAAAAACATATTATGAGATTAAAAAATTCCACTAGCCAACTCCAAGATTGCATCATACAGAACTCCCTTTCCCTCTCCCTCTCTTAGGAGACAAGAATAACAGATACCCAATATATAGAAAATAGTTGTCAAATGCTACACATTTATTAAATTTCGTCGTGGTAAATTAAAAATGCATGTATTCAAGGATATTACCAGTGTGCAAGATGGTCCCATACCATTCTACAGCCTCTGAATGCGTTGAAACAAAGATATGTATGATGGGGTGGATGCTTATGCAAATGTGTACAAAATGATTATTTATTTATTTATGATGCAAAAATGGCATGATAGAAATGAATACATGATCTTTTGACAACATTGTATACTAACTAATCCGATGTACATAAAACAGGTAACCAACAGATTCTAATCAGTAAATGAGAGTTATGAATGATCATGAAAGCGATGTAGTGGATGCTTATGCGGATATGCATACATTGTCTATACATGATGATATAACAACACAATAGAGATGCATAGGTTGTGATTAATGCATAATGGAGTAATAGCATGAATACACAAAGCAAATGACCCTTAGAAAACAAACTATAGAATTTTAACAGAATGAGCACTATTGGCATCAAATATGAATCTGCTCAGTGCTTTTGACTTGAGCACTCAAGTGGAGGACTTGAGCGCTCAGGTCAAGGACCGGAGCTCTCAAGCCATCAAACTTTTTTGCTTCTAATCTTGATTCTTCTTTCAAAAATATTTCTTTTTCCTTCTATTCATGTTTCCATAACTAAAAACCCTTTTTGAGATGGGAAGTGAACCTCTAAACCTTGACCATATCATTCCACAATAGTTGATCTATTCAAGAATAGATTTCATTTTGATACCAACAAGCCCTAGAGAAGATAAACATGATACTACATTGCTTTAACTATCAAAACAGAATGATACGGGAGAAAGGACTTGAGCGCTCAAGTTCAGGACTTAAGCGCTCAAGTCATGCTGCTGTTCAATCATGTTTTTGCTCTTGATCATCCATGTCCGGGTGTTTTATGTTTAAAAGAAGCCTTCTCATTTCTTTTTATCATGTTTTACAAGAACAAAACTTACCTTCGAAATGAAAATGAGTTTAAAACTCCACTTGCTAGTGCATTTGATCTTTAAAAATCCATGTTTAACCCCATTTTCAAACTGATCAGACCATGGATGATCCTATTTTGATTGAAGCAGTTAATAACAAAGTACAAGAGCAAGATCAGAGCTTTCGAAACAGAAAAATAGAGAGATGAGATAAATAGCACTTGAGAGCTCAACTGCCTAACCTGAGCGCTCAAGTCAGCAGCTGACTTTGAATCTCAAAACCTGTTTTCTTGGTTATTTATACCAAAACAAACCCACAACTGGTATGAGGAACCAGTATGAGTCTGTTGGTTCCCTCAGGAGTGCAAAACAATATGATCAAAAGGTATTTCTACCTTGAAAAGCTTGAAACAAGAACTTTAGAATTGGTTTTTGAAGGATAAAGCTTGTGATGAGATTTAGGGACTGATTTGTGTCTGGCTTTGGACTGGGTAAGCAATTAGGTTTGTTTGAGGGATTTGAATACATTTTATGGGCCCAACAAGGAAAACCGAAGGTTTTTGGGACTTTTTCTGATAATTTCTTAGATAAGGCTAGAGGTATGGATTTTGGGTTAGTTTAGGACTATACAAGGGCTGGGTAAGCTAGAACTAAGCTTGAATGTGGGATTTGATCATGTTTTGTGGATTTATTAGTGGAAACCGAGAGCCTAAAGGGGTATCTGAGATGATTTTTTGGAAAATAAGGCTTGGGGACTGGGTTTTGGGTTGATTTAGGACAAGGACTGGCTAGATTAGATCTGAGCTTGAAGATGAGTTTGGGTCATGTTTGATCACTCCTGTAGTGAAAACCGACCAATTTTGGGTGTTTTTGGAGTTGTAAACCAAGTATTTTTGGTGGGTTTTGTAGAGAGAGAGCGGGTATGGACTGGTTAATGGATATGGAGGTTGGTAGTCTGTAGAACCCCAAAATGAAGGAGAAGGGCTGCTTTTAAAGAGGGATTTTTTTAGGGGGAATGTAAGTTTAAAAGTTTGATTAGGGGGGTAAAGGGATAATTTAGGTCTAATAGGCTAATTAGGCATGTGAGGTTGACTTGGTTGAGTGTGAGGAAGGCTAAGATCGCTGGAAAATCAGAATCTCCATCATCATATTCAATTTGTAAAGCTGCTGAAATTTTCTCGCCCAGGGGACTTGTGGGGACTTGAGTGCTCAGGTCGTAACCACTTGACTGCACTTCTTCCAGTTGAGCGCTTAAGTGCTCCCGAGGGATTTCTGGCTTTTTCTTAGGTTTTGTATTAGGTGTTGGATGGTTTGAAAAGTTTGATTAGCCTTCGGACCTTTTTCAAGCATTGATATGATGTTTTTAGCACTTCCTCATCGGGAATGCCTAAGAATATTCCCAAGTCATAAATTGGGGTGTCTACAAAACGACTCTGGAAAACGATTTTTAATTCCTGGTAAGAAATTACCATAGATTTCAAAACCTCTAATCTACTACGTACCTATAAAAGAACAAAAAGTAGCATTAGTGGAGCCCAAAACGGAATATAATTATGAATGAAGAATCTAATGGGCCACATGCAAACGCAACGAGACAACACAGAAAATAAAAACCTAAAGAAAACCAAAGAGCATAAAATAGAAAGGAAAAAAAATAACAGAAACAAAATTAAGACCCAATTGTATGGAACACAATCATCAAGATTCCTACCTTGATTGTTGCTGCAATCAAATTCCACTGCCTCAATGGAGTTGTCCTCATTACCAAAGCACGAGAATCACACGCAAAGGACATCACAATCTGGAAAAATCACAAGAGATAGTGCACAAT
Source organism: Vaccinium vitis-idaea (assembly GCA_963854785.1). NCBI lineage: Eukaryota > Viridiplantae > Streptophyta > Magnoliopsida > Ericales > Ericaceae > Vaccinium > Vaccinium vitis-idaea. The sequence goes on from OY978221.1 coordinate 15,024,106, forward strand.
GAGTCAACGATTAAGCATGATCGGGAGAGAGAGATGCAAAAGAGATGCGACGATGCTTCACTGCTCAATACACATACACATCCAAAAATATTTACAGCTATCAATATACACTTCCAGTTCAGGATTTAAGCACCAGCTTGGTGCGGTTTAGAGTTGAATGTGTGGGTCCCAAATTGGACCAAACTAATCCATGAAACTTTAGGGGATCATCCGACCCCTAACGTAGCACATACATACATGAACAAACATATATATAAAGAGAATTAGAGATTTTAGACATACATACATATACAGGGTAACTGCTCACGACGAGCATGAGGCTTGCACTGCTTCAATTTACCAGACCTATCAACTTGAAACCCCAAACGAATATGAAGAACAGTAATCAATGAAAAATAAATTGTTATTCTTACAAAGCCCTAGTGAAAGAAACATGCGATTAATGTAAAAGAGACGCAAAAAGAGAGGGAAATTTACCCTTTTTCCTCGGAGAAATCCCGCGATCTTGTTCCAAAGGCGCGTAGAAGCATGATGACAACCTCTTCGAGTATCCTCGAATCCTCTTCTTGTTTTATCTGTTTTGCGCACGAGGAAAAACAGATAAAGAAGGAGACGAACAAAGAGAGGAGAGAGAAAGAACTGTTTTCCATAACTCTATATTGTTCTGTTCGTCAGAGAGAGAGTAACAAGCAGTAGATGACAGGGCCGGCCCTAAGGTTTGAGTTGGCCAAGCCCGGCTCCCAATTTGGTTGCCCACTTAATATTACTATAAAGAAAAAACATACAAGTCAAAAAAGAATTAAGGTTACATTGTTCTTTTTACCTTGAATTATTTTTTAATTGTGATATTGTACTTTAACTTATCCAAGAATTCATTTTTAAGTAAGATCACAGTCAATCCATTTACTATCTCTCATGACAAGGTAGCACGTGGATCAGTTTTTAACAACTTCAACTTAGAAAACTCCTCTCCGCCATAACAATTGTAACTAGTAGTGCGGCTCCAACATTTTAGGGAGCCAAACAAACTCTCAAATGTTGGTCTCCCTACGTCTTAAGAGTTTTTTTTTTAAAAAAAATTACAACAATACATACTCAAAGAAGCAATAGAAGATAAGCACAAAAAGATATAATTATAGGAGTTTTTTTTTGGAAGATATAATTATAGGAGTTTTTTTTTTGGAAAAAAATAAGATAGTATCCTCATATTTTAACTTTGGTATGTGTGAAAACTCATAAATTGTGTTAGCTCGATTGTTGTTGTTTTTTTTGTGCACTTTTCCACCATTTTTTTTTAATCAAATGTAAAAATATATTACTTGTACATTACTGTTGTGTTCCTTAAATGCAAAAGTTCTAACAATGTAATTGAATAATGTGATTTTCGTAATACTGTGGATTGGTAGGGAAAAAACACAGAGTTTAGAACCACCAAAACTTCACACATTTACCCAAACACACAACACCACCAATTTATTTGGTCTGACACATTTATGAGTGTTTGTATATTTGTGTGTGTATTTTTAGTATGGTTCTAGACTTATTGAGGGGAAAATTGAAAAAAAGAAAACAAAAAAGAGAGCATGCTCTTTTTTTCTTTTTCTTTTTTGAGAAATAGAGAGAAATATCATAGATCAACCAGCCAAATACATCAAGAGTTCAAGCAACCCAACTAAAAAATAACACAGTAGCAAAATAAAATTCTACTACAACATCAACAAATAAACAGCAAAGCAAAATAGCAGGTCCATCAAATAGCAGCTCCATCAAATTCATCCGGTGTTCGGGTGAGGAATGGCGGACTAACAGGGCCTCGCCCGGCCATCCTGACTGAAGCTTTTTGGGTTGTTTATTTGTGTAAAGATATCAAAGAATATGTTAATTTGGAGAGCCAAACTTGAAAGATATTTGTGGGATTTTTGAAAATAATTTTATTGATGAACTTTTGCATCACGTGCATCGATGTTGGATAAGCCCCGCTGCTGCGTCTTGGTTACCCTACCCAGTTCACTGGTGTTAGGACTTCTCCGGATGCTCAACAACCTTAGACCGTGATGAGTCAGCCTGCCGCTTGACCTTTGCCATGCAGTAAACTTGGCACTGGGAGGCAAATATTGGCTCTAGTCTGGGGGGACCCCCTAAACCAAAACCGGTCTTTGCATATAGTTAACCTAGAACCTTCTAACCTAGGACAGGGACCCACAAGTTAGGATTACGTGATATATCCCGTTACGTGTTTACTGCTTTCCATATATTGTCATCATTCTGCATGCATTTGTATTATCATGGTTTGTTGGACCCCATGCTGTCACGTTTTCCCGCGGTCTCAAGAGGTTGCCCTACCCGATGATGAGTCGTGCATTCCAATGCACGTTGCTCAGATTAATTCAATCTTTAGAATAATAAGACTTAAGAAAGTCAAATCAACTTGATCTTTGACAATTCCTTGGCAATGACCTAACAGAAATTAGGAACAATTGACCCAAGCTGGGGCAGTTGTCCCTAAAATCAAAGTTAGACCCTTGAAAAGGAATCATCGAGAACCAAGTTGGTATAATTTTCCCGAATCCTGTTATCCTAAACAAAGGATATACTGCAAAAGATGCGCTGAGGATCGGGGCAGCCTTTTTAAGACCCATTTTTGCATAGTCTAGGAGACTTTAAATCTTTGGAGTTTGGAACACCTCCAGTGTCAGCCGTGCTCGAACGGCTGCTTGTGATCTAATCACATTTCTAGCTAGATTTCAACAGCTTTATTGCTCTGCCTTGGATGGTCACAAAAGTTGACTGGCTCTGGTTCCAACACACAGGAACTGTACCTACTAAGTAGTCGACCTTCCCAGGGCTGTTGAAAACCTTTTGAGATTTAGGTTTGCATACATGACGACACAAATACGACATTCCCATTTTTCAAAATAAAACAGGGGCATTTCTGAGTTTTGCTTTACTGTCAATTCATAGCCATTTAGCCAAACAAGAAAACCACGCCTAGGTCCACAAACAAGCATTCCAAAAACACAAGCCCAATGCCCAAGTCAACCAAATTTCCCTTAGCTCCACTCCAAATGACCAAAGCTCCACAACCCAAATTTTCAACCAAGCCATACCTGTGAATGAAATCAAAGCTCAAGCCAACCATTCTCGAAAGCCACAAAGAACCCTTTCCCAATTTTCCAAGCCTCTGTCCTTGATTTATGAGAAGCTCCTCAAAATCGACCATATCAAACCACTCCTTCCAACACCTCTGCCTCGAAAGCTTCCATCAAACCACAACCCAGATGCCTTCTGCACCTTCCATCAAGTGTCTGGTCATGCTACCGATGAGTGCCACCGCCTCCGTCATGAAATAAAATCTCATTGACAACGGATCCATCTCTGCTCCACTAGGGAAGCCAAACACCTCTCTAAACCAATGAACCGCCAAGGACCATGCAATGGACCAATCTTACACAAGTTTTGGGAATTTTCAAGTTTTGAGTCAGAGTCTTCTCTTTTATTAAGTCAGTTTGTATTTCTATTTCTACTTTGATGTCTGTCTTCATATTTGAGTCTGTAATGTCCTATTGTCAAGAAAAGAACAAATACCAAAACTAGAGTCAGCTTTGTAGTCCAGAACTACGTTACGACCTGATTCCTTGCAAAGGGATACGTAAGCAACCCTTAGTGGTTCGGTCGCAACTTTTGAAATCGATGTCTTGCTTTTGTGTTAGAATTGTCATAATAAACTTGAGTTTTTGCAATAATCCTTCCAGATGAAATTGTTCTCCACTATCATTTGAGATTCATGATAATCACTTCAAAACACGGGATGATTTTTTATTAAACCATCAGCTCTCACAAGAAGAAGGAGTTCCAGGCGCAATTCTCCAACTTCATCAAGAAGCAATGCTTTGACCAAAAAAAAACCTGCTAGGTTGAAAACCCGAAAGGGCAGCCTAGGCAAAAGTTAAGGTAAAGCTCGCTGGATCAAAACTTTGAAGTACGATCCAAGCAAAAGTTAGATCATGTACGGATTCTCTCTATCAAGTTGTGCAATTCAAGATGAAGAAAGGCATTCTTTGCTTTTATTCCCCAGATAAATATATCCATTGATAGCCCTTTTTGAGCCTGAATCATTTTCTTTGAAAAAGAACCCAGCTAGGCAGCTACCCCCACACTGGGGTGAATTACGAGAAATGAAAGTGCCAAATGCATAGTTATTAGCAGGATGTCCAGATGAAAGTGCCAAGCACATGATTGCCAGAGAAATATTAAATTTTCAAAAGTACCAAATGCATGGTTACCAGTGGCACAAAAAAATTTCGAAAGAATGAAAATGCCAAGTTCATAGGTACAACCAAATGCCAAGTTCATTGAAGAAAGGAAGAGAGTGTACATCAAAAGCCAAAATGGGGCACAGAGGAAAACATTGAAGAAAATAAAAAGGGCACGCAAAAAGAGTTCAAGATAGCTGCTAGCTCTAATAACCCAGAGGAAAAGTGAAATTTTTTGAGCCTTTATTCTTTCTTTGTTAAACCCAAAGCCTTGGCCCCGTTATAACCTAAATAAAGTCCTTTCAGATTGAAAAACACAGCTTGATAGCAAGGATCTAGTGGGAACAGTATCATTTCCCTTGAAGATCAAAAGTCAAAGCATTGCACAACACCAGCACCCGCCATAAGCAAAAGTCCAATCCTCATCAGCAATCCAGGGGCAAAAGTCAAAACATTGCATAACACCAGCATCCGCCAGAAGCAAAAGTCCGAACCGGGGCACCTCAGATCCTCATCAGCAACTCGAGGGCAAAAGTCAAAACATTGCACAACACCAGCATCCGCCAGAAGCAAAACCGAGGCTCCTCAATGGAAAATCAGTGAATCAGCATTCCGGGGGCATGGATTCACAATAAAGAAATTTTGGGTTTTAATAAAACAATCGATTTATTTGAACATCATTTGATGGAGTGAAACAATTTCAAAACCAAAAGACTCAAGTTCATGACAATTTCAAGCATCAATTGTGGGGCACGTTTTGCTACTTCCCAAATTATCGAGTCAACATAGTTTTGTCAGGGTCCATTTCTTTGTCACAAGGTCGATCCAACAAAAAAATAATCCGCGTCTGTTGTCTTTCAAATTCATGAGTATGCCATCTCCGCCCAAACGAGGGGGCATCTTGGTAAAGTCATTCGTATCGTCTGGGGCCTTGTCCAAATTCACACAAGGTCTTTTGTCCAGTCAACCCTTTGTGATCTTGATATTCTTAAACTCGTGGAAGACAATTTAAATGCATGGAAGAGCTGATGTTTGGATAAACAAGTTGATGGGTTCAGAACTGAAGCTTGTCATTATTAGGACACATTTGTCTAAGAATGGGGCATGTCAGCTCAACGCCATCTACTGGGAGAAACACATACACCAGAGTCCAAGATTGCGGCATGAAGGACCAAAAGGCTCAAGCGTCACAGAAAGCCTAAAAGCCTTTATCTTGACGGCAATGAATTCTCTACTTTGGTTAACTTGGATCAACTCAAGAGATATTATCCCTGAGAGAAGCTCGATGGACTGAATATCGTGAGGGCGGGCAGTTCCAGGAAAAAATTAGAGCAATAGCCTGCTAGGTCAAAAACCCGAAAGGGCGGCCTAGGCAAAAGTTAAGGCTAAATAAATCAGAGCTTGCTAGACCGAAAACCCAAAATGGCGGTACAAGGCAAAATTTAGAGCACAAAGGAGGGTGAAAATACCCGAGTGAACCCTAACCCCAGATTTGTAGTCCTGAACTACGTCATGACCTGATTCTTTTAAGAAGGATACGTAGGCAACCTCACCTTGAGGTTCGGTCATGATCTGTTGAGTTGATTCCAAGTCGCTGTGTCATTTCACATCTCACTGATGGAGCCGGTAAGAACCACCAGATTTGAAAACTCTGTTTGAAAAATGTTTCAGGAAGCTCTGATAGGACCAACACTTCAGTGGTTTCTGAATCTAGACATTGGGAGGATATTGGGGCAGCTTTCATGGCTCAGTATAATTACAACATTTAGCTTGAGATGACTATTCGAGAGTTGGACGCAACGAAGATTGAGGCAAACGAGTCTTTTGCTGACTTCATTCAAAGGTGGAGAGGAGAAGCTTCTCAGATGATAGACCGGCCCTCAGAGAAGGAACAGATGAGAATCATTACTCACAACCTGTCGCCAAATTTTGCTAAAAGACCTAGTGGTATTTCAAGCTATTACAGACTTCAAAACCTTCTATGAGGCCGGCCTTGCTATCGAAGATGCACTCAGAACTGACATATTTGAGAAAGGAGAATCCACCAAATCCAAAAGAATCTACTCTGGCAACAACAATACCCTGTTTGGAACCTGGAGTGGGTAAAACCTAATTACCCTTGAAGGACAAGGCACGTGCCCTAATTAATCACCACGAGAAGGTAAATAGCTCGGCACCACATAGGGAGTCCTTAAGCCCTGTGCCGAGCTAGTGTGCCCATGAGTAAGGCCAGATTAATAAGAATAAACTAATAAATCAGGATGCACTAGCTCGGCGTGAAATATAAAGGGATGCCTTTGATATGGCCGAGCTAGGTGGGCTACAAGTATAGCTTAAACAGCATTCTGGAATACATAATTCAGCTCGGCATAATGAGTTGAGCTATTTATGGGTTATTCCGTGCTACGTGGAAGCACGACACCGCCACGTATAAGGCGGTGAGACGTTCCAGAATACTCTATGGCGGTTCCTTACAAGATAAGGAGCAATCCCGTCAAATGAGGGATTGATATGGGCATTCCTGATATGATTGGGAATAGGCCCCATATAGGAAGGAGTCCTATATAGAAAGAAGGACTACTGCTAGATGAGATCAAGCGGGATATAGAAACTGTCTCTTAATAGGAAAGTCCTATTAAGAGGAGGATTCCTAAAGCTAATAGGACACTAAGGCATGAGATGCCTAAATTAACGAACTATTCCACTTATAAATAAGACATCAAACCCATGAAGAAAGGTACGATGTGAAACCTTTTCTGTTTGCATTGAGTAATTTGAGGATTCAAGTACGAGATACTAACTTAGGCATCGGAGGGCCTTTGCCGACGAGAGGCAAAGGTGCTTTAACCCTTCTTCTGTTTTGCAGATTTGGGGTTGAATCAAGGAAGCATGAGATCCAGGCTTACGTGGATTTTATCCCCGTACAAAACCAACCAATACAACCAAGCCCAAACCAGCTCCTCAAATTCCAAACCAGCCAAAACCAAACCAGTTAACCATAAAGCAACCTCAAACCCAGACTCTGTCCAAAAGGAAAGACAGTAAAGTAAAAAGAGATACCCTGTTGCGTCACCAAGTTTCTAAAGGTAGGAATGTTGTCATTGTGTCGTCAAATGTTGAAACCTAAGTCTCACACAAGAGTCCTCGTGGACAGTTTTCAATCAATCGTCCTTCGGGACAGTTTTTCATTCTATCGTCCTTCGAAACAGTTTTTCAATTAATTGTCCTTTGGGGCAGTTTTTCACTCCACCGTCCTTCGGGACATGTTTTCAATTAGCTATTCGTCCTTCGGGACATGTTTTCAATCAATCACCCTTCTGGATATGTTTTCAATCAATTGTCACTCGAGACATGTTTTCAGCTAACTGTCCTTCGCAACATATTTTCAATCAACCGCTCGTCCTTTGGGACATATTTTCAATTAAGTGTCCCTTGAGATATGCTTTCAATCAAACATTTTTCAATCACCGTCCCTCGTTGCGATTCTTCAAACAACATTTTCATTCCACTGTCCTCAACGATAGTTTTTTTCATTTTTTTAATCAGCTTCAATCAACTTCTACCAATTTCAACCAATTTCAACCAATTTCAATCAATTTCAACCAATTTTAATCAATTTCAATCAAATTTTCAAACAATTTCAACCAATTTCAATCAAATTCGATTTCAAGACTAGAAATGGTCAGCTTTTCAATCAATCTTCCTTTGGGTCAGTCTTTTAGTCAAGCATTCTTCAGAACAGTTTTTTAATCAATTGTCCTCCAGGGACAACTTTTCAATCAAATCAATTTTAAGGTCAGTTTTTCAAATCAATCTGCCTTCTGAAACAAAATTTTCAAACCAATCTCTAAACTCAATTTCAACAAATCAAGTCAATCAAACCACTCAGTTCTTCACGAGACCTCGCTGGTCTCGTAGTACTCACCAAGTTTTTTTGGGGACCCTCACCAGTCTCGCCCGAATCAGTTTTTTTGGGAACCTTCATCAGTTTCACTCGAACCAGTTTTTTTGGGGACCCTCACCGGTCTCGCCCGAACCAGTTTTATGGGAACTTCCACCAAGGTTTCGCCTGAACCAAGTTTTTTGGGGACCCTCACCAATCTCGCCCGAATAGGTTTTTTTGGGAACCTTCACCGGTTTCGCTCGAACCAGTTTTTTTGGGGACCCTCATTGGTCTCGCCCGAACCCGTTTTATGGGAACCTCCACCAACGTTTCACCCGAACCCTTTTGGGGACCTCTCCGGTCTCGCACGAACCTTTTTGGAGAATTTCACCGGTGTTGCTCAAATAAGTATTTTAGGGAGACTTTCATTGGTCTCTCTCGTCAACAGCCTTATTGCTTTGTCTTGGATGGTCACGAAAGTTGATTGGCTCTGGTTCTCCGAGAACTTAACCTACTGAGTAGTCGACCTACCCATGGTTGTTGACCCGTTTTAATCATCTTTTAGGGGACCTCGCTGGTCTCACAAGAATCTTTTGGGATTTTCACCGGTCCCGTTCGGCAACAACCTCATTGCTCTGTCTTGGATGATCACGAAAGTTGATTGGCTCTGGTTCCCCGAGAACTTAACCTACTGAGTAGTCAACCTACCCATGGTTGTTGCCTCACTCCAAAATCTCATTCCTCAATGGCACTAAGCCCAGAAATCTCTGGCACTAAGCCCATTCCTCAATGGTACTAAGCCCGTTCCTCAATGGCACTTAAGCCCAGCATCCCTGGCATGAAGCTCTCAATGGCACAAAAGTCCTCTATAACACCAAAAATTCCTTACCGGTCTCGCTCGTCAACAGCCTCATTGCTTTGTCTTGGATGGTCACGAAGGTTGATTGGCTCTGGTTCCCCGGGAATTTAACCTATTGAGTAGTCGACCTACCCATGGCTGTTGACTCACCTCACTATTCACGGAGCCTCACTCGCTAGCTTTGTTCACAAAACGTCATTCGTTTTTCCATCGTTGAAGAACAAGGTGGCCACCTTCACAATTCAAATCAGGTTTGTTTTCTATAACTCATATAGTTACATGATCCATCATTTTGCATCTATATACGTTAGCCCCGACGAACTACGATGGTCTGATCCCTACAATGGGGTACATAGGCAGCTCTTATGAGCGCGACTACATGCATCACATTTTACTTATTTGTTTTCGTACGAGGATGTTTGAATTGAGGGGTGTCTTTATCTTTGACATGACTTCCATCACACAATGATTGTAAGCCTCGTCAAAGAGGGGCAACTGTATACACCCCACAATGAGGCTCCCATACACATTTTTGACCCCGATGATGAAAAGAAATGCTCGAAAAGCCTCTCGGAACAATACCCTCCAAGTTAAAGGAAGTCTACATGGTCAACAGTGCCATACGACACTCAACTCTTATGCACGATGCTTCGCAAGTCCCGCATGACGTTCTTTTCTTGCAATGGCGGTGGAGAGTGCCGCACGACACAGTTTCAGCAGCCTTGGTCACCAAGTTTACTTCGCCCTGAAGCATTTTGACTGGCATAATCGACTTATACCCTTCCTTATCATGTCTACTTGCTCCTCAAGTGAATTTTGGCTATAAATTGGATGCTCCTCTTCCATTAAAAAAAAAAAAAGTCTCTCCCATTTTTCCACCACCGAAAGCTCTCCTTTTCCATTAGCAATAAAAAACCATGTAAAACCTCCTCTAAATTCTGCCAAAATCCTTAACCATTTCATACCCAACTACTACTTCCACAAATCAGTCCAATAATCATTCATAAACTCCTCTAGAATAAAGCCCAGTTCAAAACCTAAAAAATCGCCAGTACCCTATTTTCGGTTTGAGCCTATTTCAACCAAAACTCATTTTGTTCGGTCCGAACACAGAGGCTACAATAACCACATTGGAGAGGAAATCCAGGAGGCGCAGAAGGAAGTCCAAGCCGATATCAGAAGTTCCAGGAGGGAATTCGTTCCAGGAGGCTTTGTTCCAGAATTTCCGTTTTCGCACCAAAAGCCTATGGCTTTGGTATTTTGAGGGGTGATATCGAGCACAAGGTGATTTCTCTATATCATTCTTGTGCTTAGTAGGTTAATCTTCCAGTAAGAATTCATGCATTGAATGTGCTTTCGTTTCTTTTTTGTTGAAAAACCAATTTTTCATACGGTTTACAGAATAAATAGTGTCGCACGGTACTCCTCCTGTACCACACGGTACACTTGGAGTGCTGCGCGACACCCTTTTGAAAATCTGACCGTTGGATGAATGAACAGTATTGCACGACACACTTTCTATGCTGCATGGTACACTTTGAGTGCCATGCGGTACTCTTTTTCAAACTAGAAATCTGAAAATCATCCTCTTCTGTGAACAGTTTGAAATCATGGTTTTTCTTTAAATAATTTGCTGTTATTTCATTATATTATCTGTTTCCATTAGCTGTTTTGCATGATTTAATTGTTTATTTGGATAAAGTTTGGCATTAAAATATTTTCTAAAAATCCCACAAAAATATAGTAAAGACTGATTTTTAATCGGGCGAGCGGGGTGCATTAAAACCCTTCCCCATTTGTAATCTGGCTCCCGAATCCAAAATGAATCTCTCATTTTCAAATTGTTTTCTAAATCATTTTCAAAACTGGTTTCTCGGGTCCTAAACCATTTTCAAAAAACCTGGGTGGCTACTCCCTTTTTCAAACAAAACACTTTTTCAACAAAACCAGCGTGGAATCGACCGTCCACAGGCTGGTTTGATTGATGCCAAGATTTTGTTGGTGCTCGGGCAAGGGTTTGGGCATGGTATTTGGATTTTGTGATGAAGGAAGAATGGTTTTGTTTTCAATGAGATCTTGGATCTCGTGACGGAGGCGTTGACATTCGTTGGTAGCATGACCAGGCACTTGATGGAAGGCACAGAAGGCATCAGGGTTGCGTTTGGATGGAAGCTTTTGTGGTTGAGGTTTCGGCTGGAGTGGTTTGAGGAGACCGACCATGAGAAGCTCCTCATAAACCAAGGACAGGGGTGCGGGGAATTGGGAGAATTCTCTTGGTTGTTCTTTGGGCCGGTTGATTCGAGTTGTGGTATTGGTTGGTTTGACTTTGCTGATGGTGTTGGTTGTGAAGCTGGGCTTGCTATTTATGGAGCTGGGGGTGGTGCTCACATGGTTGTTGTTATTGTCAAGCAATGTGTTGCCCTTTTTGGAGTAAACCCTTTCGCCTTTTGGAGTGAGGTTGTCATTTTCAATGTCCCACTGGTGTATTTTCACATCTCCGGTGCCAACGAAATTCTCGAAGTCTATGGGTTTGAACCCTTCCATGACAGATTCCTCTAGCTCTGAGATCTTGGCCAAAGCAGCGGCCATTTCCTGGCTTTTTTTGGGTTATTGGAAGTTTTCTTGGACCAGTGGGAGACGGTCACGGATGTCTTGCACCATGATCATGAGCTGGGTGATTTGATTGTCAAGCCGTTTGCCCATGTCGTTCACCGCCATCTTGAGCCCCTTGATTTCAGCTGGAACATCCATGCCTTGAGGTTTGAGTTGAGTCAACTTTTGATCGGGAAGCTGTAAGATTTCTTTCTCGGGACAAATGGCTCAGAACTGACAGTAAAGCAAAAAGGTCAAACTCAGACTGTGTCCCAGGTTTTATAGAAGAAAATGTTGTGTATGTGTCGTCGTCATGTCGTCCTAAGATGTAGACTATTGGTCTCAGTCTCACTTAAGACATTGCACGGATGTTGAAACAACAACCACGGGTAAGTCGTGACAGGCAGGTTAAATTCCAAGCTTCGTTGAATCAGAGCCAATCTCCTTTTAGAGCAATAAGGTTGTTGAAATCCAAATACAAATGCACTTAAGGCTAGCCTGAGACACAGGAAGCCGTTCGAGCACGGCGAACACTGGAGGTATCTCAAACTCCATTGATTTAAAGTCTCCTAGACTGACACATATCCTATAGATTATGCTAAGGTTAACCTATGGTTAGTCTACCGGTTTCAAATCTCACTTAGAGTCATTGCACAGAAAATTTAACAGCACCCCGGGTAGGTCATTACTCGGTAGGTACAGTTTCTCAACCTAAAGCCTAAATGTTGAGGCCGTATCTCTTAACCTTTCTTGACCATCTGAGACAGAGCAATAAGGTGCCGTAATCCAGATACTAATGACTCCAAGGCTAGTTCGAAACACGGACAGCCGTTCGGGCACGACAAACACCGGAGGTATCTCAAACTCTATGGATTTAAAGTCTCCTAGACTAACAATGTACAGCTTTTGAAGGTTGCCCCAATCCTCAAGTTTTCTTTTGATAAGTCCTTCATGTCGGACGACCGGATTTGGGAAAATGCGAACTCTCAAATCCTTGTAAAAAATCTAACTTCGAATCTTAAGAACAATTGTCCCTAATCTCGGGCCAATCATCCGTAATTTCCGTTAGATTGTTGTCAAAGATTCGACGGTCCAAATTTTCCCACGTCCGATTTTCCTAAGGTCTAACTCGCAAGACAACGTACATTTGAAATGCACGACTCATTATTGGGCCAAGGCAACCTCCTACTAACTGCACTGACTCCTAAGCTATACTACTCTCGACTCATTATTGGGCCAAAATGAATAGGAATACGTGGGATACATGTTGGGTACTTGTAGAACACGTGGATTCTTATGGAATATAGGGACACGCGTTGGGTAGTTGTAGGATGCACGGATACTTGTGGAATACGTGGGGCATATGTCGGGTAGTTGTAGGACATGTGGATACCAATGGAATACGTGGGGTATAGGTTCGGGTATTTGTGGAATGTGTTAATATGCACGGGACACACGAACACTTGTGGGTCATGTGAATACTTGTGGGACATTTGGGCATTGATGGAGTTTATGGACAGTTGGGAAAATTTGTTAAATGTACATGAAGTTTTAGTTAGTAATGAACTAGGTCACATATGCCCGGAATGTTTGTTGAGAAATGAACAGGGTCACACATGCCTAGAAGGTCTTTTTTTTTTCTTTTTTTTGCCATTTGTTAATCATAATCTACTCTATCCTAGGGGACTTGGGGAGGGGGATGGGTGCTTATGGGAATCGAACCCTGCCCTGCTGCCCACATGCATGGGAGCATAAGGGAGCACCAATTGCACTCCACTTCACTTGCACCTAGAAGGTCTGTTAAGTAAAGTACGGAGTATACGGTACATGGAATATTGAGGGGAGTGAAAATGGAAATATTATAGAGAACCATTGAATTACGTCGATTTTCATAAGGTGAGCTTTGTGGTACGTTAGAGGAGGCTATACGCGTGGCATTGGATTTGATGAACTAAACTTTGAGGAAATACATAGAGTTTTTATGAAATTTCAAATGTATTATGACCAATCTCGCGATACGAGGGAAAACTCGGTAGTCGGTGGTAGAAGGACATTGTTGTGTGAGCATGAGTATGCGTGTGTGTAAAGAATTGTCAATTAGAAGTTATGCTTATTTTTTGCACCTTGAATCATGTTTAAATGCCTTTAGTTACATTGGGCTTTTTCCTCATTAACTGCCAGTATATGTACATACATGTGTGACTTATATAAAGAAACCTCTACTGGGCGAAGTGAATGCTCACCTCTTTTATTTTCAGGTACCAATCAGGGAGCATGAATTGGAGTGCATTGCATCTCTTAAAAGCACATAAGAAATGAGTTATTGGACCATCTCAATACTTCACTTCGGGTATATAAACTTGTAATTTTAACGGTTTCATCTAATTCGGATGAATGTAATAACTTGATTTTTAAATCACGTTTTCTCACGGGGCATGGGTGCCTATCTAGACTTTGGTGGATGAACTTGGGAGAGACAAATTTGAAGGAAACATATGGTAGTTAAACATTTGTTTTGTTTATAATTGTCTGTTTTATTATGATGAAATTGAGGGCGTGACAACAACTATTATATCTTTTAGCTCTATATAGAGATTATCAAGTGATGTTATGTGTCTCTTTGATAACTATTGGAGGATTTTTATTTGAATTATCCATATTGGTTTTTTTATCATACAAAAATGAATTGGGGAGGTGGAGACTATATGGAATTCGAGTCAAACCCTCTGTAACTAATGTTCATCGAATAGTGAATGTCATCTATGATAGTTAAAAAAATTAGTAATGAGGTAGTAATTATAAAATCAAGGAATGTCGTCACTTTAGAACTAAAAAATACCTGTATAAAGGTAAAACCATTAAGAACCAAGTAATAAGCTTGACCTTTGGAGAAATATTTCACATATCCTATTACTAGTTGAGGATAATGGATTAGAGCATTTCCACCAAACTCCCCATCTACTATTTTCCGGCAAACTGCTGAGCCAAATCCTCAAATGGAACACCCAACACCCTAGCCACTCACCTCGGCATTCACTAGCAGCTACAGTACCTCGCCACAGCAGGCGAGGTTTGGCGAGCTCGCTTGCCCCACCCCTCTCTCTCTCTCTCTCTCACACACACACACACACACACGCATGCTCCCACTGGAAAAAAAAAAGACCTTGCCAAAGAAGTGATCCAAAAATCGATTTGAGACCAGAGAGTTGTAGGTCTCGTTGAGGTGATTTCAATGGTGTAGGACTTATCGTCGACAGGGTCAGCCGGAGCTCACACGCGCCAGTCAATGGATGCGCGTGTCAGAAAGTGAGATCCACTTTCGCACGTGACGTTCACGTGCCACAGAGGTTGAAGACGATTCAAAGTTTTTTATTTTTTATTTTTAGTTGAGCCAAGTGGCTAGTATATTGTGCAGAAGTGATATTTGATAGCTAACTATATCACTATATGATAACTTTTAAGGTACCATTTTATTTGGAATTGTTTTTGTAGGATGTAAGTGACACAATTAGTTTAGCAGAGACGAAAATGAAAAATGACCGTGTAGCCGTATAGGGACCAAAAAGAATAAAGCCCAATGTAGACATCCCAATTTTGAACCCGAGATACGCTCGAGCATCCCCGATGATGAAGCGGACCGATTACCTGGAACTTGTAAGAATGACTTGAATTTGATCAAAACCAACCAAACACCACCCAAACAATCAAAATGTGCCAAACCAACCCAAGCACTGTTGAACCAAACCAAGCCAGCAAATTGCCATCCATAGCCTTGAGCGCTCAAGCCCATGGCTTTGAGCGCTCAAACCCCTGAGAAGCACCTTGAGCGCTCAAGCCCACGGCTTTGAGCGCTCAACTCTGGTCCAGTCAGCAACTTGCAGAGTATCTCATCATGAGATTTCCTGCATGGGAGCGTCTGGGGATGATCTTATACGATCCTTATACGTATAATGTACTCCACTAACTCCAAAAATACACTAAAAATACTCCTAAATACACAAACCCACTTCCTCTCTCTCCTCTCTTCCCTCCCACTCACTCTATAAAAACCATCCAACACCCCTGGTTTTGGAGGAGATTCTCACACTTCAGCATTCCTAATTCTTCCAGAAAATAGCCCATTTCCCTCTCTCTCTATAAAACCACTCATCCATCATCAAAACCGTGGATAAAAACCACTCTCCAAATCCTAAATTCGATCCTTAATCTTCAATCAATCACATACATTGCCTTACCCATTCACAATACCAATCAAAGGATCCACAATCTTCCATCACCAAGCTCGAAATCAAGTTCAAGTTACAATCATTTCCAAAAGGTAGTTAAACAAGTGATAAACTCACTGTTTTGATCCTTCTGAGGAAGGCTAGTGAGTTCAAGCAAGTTCAATATACTTGCATTGAACCCACAAAGGCCTAAAAGTTGTTCAAAACATTTTCCAAATCTGCAGTTACAACAGGGTTTGAGCGCTCAAGCCTCTGGCCTTGAGCGCTCAAGCCCAATTCTGAACAAGCTTCTGTTTTGCTAATTTCTGAGCTTTCTTTTGGTTTTGATCATTATTTAAGAGTTAATTGCGTTCATGTAACTCTCAAAACAGTTTATTTCTACACCAAAACTACATGCATGAATGTAAATTAACCGTTTTATGGTGATCAAAGATCAAAATCTACAAATTTTTTTATATTTGACTGCAAAACAGTGGCTGTCTGACCTTTTGAAACTTTATTTTATGCCTTTGGTGATCCTGAGGAGGTATTGAAATCTGTTTAAAGGTCAAAAATTAGAAAGCCATGTTATGGCTTGAGCGCTCAAGGTCAGATCTTTGAGCGCTCAAACTGTTCTTGGCTTATTTACAATTTTCCAGTAGTTCTGATGATGGATTATGGTTTAATTCCTTGTTGGTGTGTATAAGTTGTCAGTACAGCGTTTGTGATCTGAATCCCTCTCTCTCTTTCAAAATTGGTTTGAGCGCTCAATCCATGAGCCTTGAGCGCTCAAACTGGTTCGAAAGCAAGTATGTTTTTAACATCTTTTGATGATTTCTGAAGCGAGGTGATACTTGTGTGATGTTTCTGTAATGGTTCAAAGTCTTAAAGCACCATCAAACATGAAAAACCAGCAAGGAAGATGTGTGGGAGGAATGAGGGTTGAGCGCTCAAGTCATCACCCTTGAGCGCTCAATCCCCATTCTGGGATCCAGATTGCAAACAGTGTGATAAACCCTATGCTCATAATTCCTTGGGATTGATTGTACAGTTTCTGTTGTAGTTTATTTCTGTGGACATTGGTAGTAATTGTTGTTCTTATTATCATCGTCCATGTAGACCAAGCGCACAAGCATTCACCGTAAATTCGTATCCCTTGTATATTTTGTTGTTATGTGATTCTCATCCCCGATTCCCCATTTATGTGAATAAATTAAATTTCAAACATTTTTAAAATCCCACAAAATATCGAGTAGAGACCGGTTCACGGACCGGGCGAGAGGGGTGCCGTAAAACCCTTCCCCTCTCGTAACCAAACCCCCGAATCCGAGAAATCTTTGGTTCCGCCAGGACTAGTAAAATCTTTTTTCAATGGGCAACGAGTCATATTTTTATCGGTTTCTCGGGTTCGGACCTCAAATCCGGGTGGCGACTCAAACAATCACAATCTTTTTCGCACAATCCAGGTGGGCCGTCCACACCCAAATAGCATTTGGGTTGGTGTATATACACACTCTATATTAGTCCTAGGGTTTTCTTCAGCTGCCGCATCCTCTCCCCTCCCGCAAACTGAACCTAGGTGTGCAAATTCGATGTCCCTCCGTTTGTGTTGAGGAGAGAGAGAGACAGAGAGATGGCAGAAGAACCCGGAGCGTCGTCGTCGTCGTCATCAGAGAAATCCGTCTTTATTCTTGTCGAGAACTTGAACGGTGATTTTGAGTGGTACGCGTTCAACGTCTCCGACGACGTTGAGGTCAATAAACCTCCTCCCCCCCCCCCCCCCCCTCTCCATTACGATCTTCTTGGCGACGATGAGGATTTTCACGAGGACGTCAGCGTTGGGGGGCGTGAGAGCAAAGCTGTGGACGACGTTGTGGAGTATAATAGGAGTGATGCTCCGCACCCCCCCTGACAACCTTGTCCCCCGGCCCCACCCCACCCTCTCCCCAAATTACCCCCCCCCCCCCCCCCCCCCTCCTCGGTTTTTTTTCTTTTTTTTTTCTTTTTTGGTTTATTCAAATTTATTTATTTAATTACTCATTTAATTGGGTTTATTCAAAGTACATTTGCAAGTAAATTATTTTCTTAAATTTGCATTTAAATTTCACTTTATATTTAGAAACTTTATATTATTTTAATTAGCTAATTAAGTTGTCTTAACAATGAATAATAAATAAAAAAACTTCTAAAATTGAATAATAATATTACAATCATACAATCACGTTTTAAAGTGAATAAATATTACAATCACGTTGACAAGTGGTCAGCCCTAATCAATATTGCCTCCAAATTGTGGTGGTCCCGGCACGACACCCAGTACATGGAACCACGAATCAAGACGTGTTTCATAACTTAAAGCCCATCCTTTAGCTTCAATCGATACATTATTCCACCACCACATTGGGATGGGTGGTACAGGGTGATTGGGGCGCAAAAAAAGTTGTACAAAGTGACTGGTAATACGGGCAATAGCTATTTCATTGCGCTGTCGGACTGGAACTGGACGGGATCTCAAGGGCAAGTGAGTAAAACAACCTCCAACATTCGCGTCAAATGTGTGTAGTACAATGTTGTACCGTGATGCGATGACTACCCCCAAACTCATACAGTCCAAACTCATACAGTCCATCCAAATGTGTGTAGTATAAGTTTCACATTATTCAGTCGTACCATATTTTATCTCAGTCAAAATAACCAACGAATATGCATAACAACAACGAAAATAACTAACCTGGTCAGTGCTAAATTCGGGTGTATAGTCGCGACTGCTGTAGGAGATGCTCTCCTGACTTGGCACATCATTCTCAAATGACCAACCATCTGGATCGTAGTAGCCATCCATAATGTTCTTCGATGAATTACGAAAAAAGAAAGAAAAATATTGGGAGATGTTCTGTGAATGTATGTATGAAGTAGTGGGAGAATTAAGAAGAGAACGTGTGAAGTAGTAGAAGAATGAGTAATCAAAAGTAATAAATAATTAAATGAATTAATATAAATAAAGTAAAAGAGAAATAAAGTAATCAAAAAATGAAGTAAATAAACAATATTTAATAAATAAAAAAAGAAATAAATAATTAAATGAATTAATATAAAGAAATTAGTTAACCAAATAAAAGAAATAAAGAAATAAATTAATATTAATAATAGAAAAAAGATATTAATAAAAGATATAAATAAATATTTAAATAAAAGAAATGAATTAAATAAAAAAACTAAATAAAACAAAATAAATGAATTAAATAATTAAATGAATTAATATAAAGAAATTAGTTAACCAAATAAAAGAAATAAAGAAATAAATTAATATTAATAATAGAAAAAATATATTAATAAAATATATAAATAAATATTTAAATAAAAGAAATGAATTAAATAAAAAAAACTAAATAAAACAAAATAAATGAATTAAATAATTAAATGAATTAATATAAAGAAATTAGTTAACGAAATAAAAGAAATAAATTAATTTTAATAATAGAAAAAATATATTAATAAAAGATATAAATAAATATTTAAATAAAATAAATGAATTAAATAAAAAAACTAAATAAAAGAAATAAATAATAAAAGAAAGAAATAAATAAATTAATATAGGAAGAGAGAGGGGGGTAAAAGGGTAAATATGGGTGGGGCCGGGGGGGGGGGGCGCGTGTCAGGGGGGGGTGGGGGGGGGGACGCAGAGCAAATTGCGTATAATAGCAAAGCAGTGGTGAAATTCAAGCCCCCCACAGCCACTTGCCGACTGCGAGCGCGAGCTGGGGAATTGCTGGGCGATTTTGGGCTTAGAAGATAAGAAGAAGACGGCTGTATTTGTATTGAGAAGGTCAAGTCGTCGGAGGATGGTGAGGCGGAGGTGAAATTGATGGGTCGATTTTGTCGTGCTGACGTACTTACTAGTGGTAGTCCCACGACGAAGACCAAGTGGGAGGGCGTTCGTCCAATGCCTAATTACCTATCATCTTATCTACACGCACAAACCCTGGTTCTGAGCGACAAGGTTTATTGCTTGGGTTGTTCTTCCGGAGAAGGGAAGGACGGGAAGAAGAAGAGAAGGCGGCCACAGCAGTCACCCTGGGCCGTGGCTTATGACCCAAGGCTGGAGGAGTGGGAGTATCTACCTGACCCTCCACGGCTTCCTGAAGGTGGCCGTGTTGATGCTATTTTCTCAGCTGCAGCAGCTATGTTAGGCTCCCCCAGTGCTGCTCCCAGCCCATGTATTGTGGTGGGTTTACCTCAACAGGGTCTCTGAAATTTCTAAATCGATGCGATGAATAATAATAATAGTAAGAGATTACTCCAAACTAAACAATAAAGAACAAGGCACAAGATTTACGTGGAAAAACCCCGAAAAGGGTAAAAAACCACGGGAAGGAATCATGCACTAAATAAATGTGTGATTACAAGTATACTTACTCGACGACCGTGTATCCTCACCACGAATCCTAAGCCCTACTTGCCGAATCCACGTACATCACACCCTTGCATGATTGCCACGTCTTGAATCCTCAAGCCTTCCAACTGTTTTGCCTTTCGAACTCCACGAAAGGACTTTGATATAGAACCTTTGAATTTAATATCAACGATAGAACCCTTTGAAGATGATCTTGATTGCACGGTAATAGAAAACCTTCACGAATCTTCAAAGTACATAAACCCTAGCACTCTTGGCTGTTCTTTTGAAGAGAGAGGCGCAGAGGGTCGAATAATCGGCTCCTGAGTAAATTGGAAAAGACCTAATCGCTGAGATTTTATAGTTGCTGAATCGGGCATTTTTGCCGGCTGTTTTGCTCGAGCAAAAAATCCAGCAAAAACAAACAGAATGTTTTGCTAAATAAAGGCCTTGAAATGCTCGAGCAAAAACGTGCAGCATCTACCTTTTGCCTTGTGCATTTTTGCCGACTGTTTTGCTCGAACAAAACATCCAGCAACCTCCATCAGAATGTTGTGCTATTAGAAATCCTTGAAATGCGTGAGCAAAACATGTAGCACCCAAACTTGTCTTCAAAAAGAGCAATCCGTCTTGACTAAAAAACTACCGCACTCGAAATAAAAATACATATTGATATGATTCCTTTTCCACACCTAAAACAGACACTCTAAAAATTAAATACCAAAGATTACAGTGCCATAAAGAACGATACACGGAAATGTATGTTTGGGACATGGACTTGCCAAACCAAAAGAAGCTCGGCCGATGGGGCTTACAATCTCCCCCTTTGGCACTTCCATGACAAAAACATACTAAACACTAAAAAACACGGTATCCCTAAAAAGAGTGTGAAAACGGAATCCTGCAAACTGCACCCAGACACAAACATCTCATGCAAACAGTTAGTGTTAGTAAGCTTCTCCCCCTTTTTGTCCCGGAATGGCAAAGGGATGAAGAACAAGCAAGAATAAACAATAACCAAGCACAAGCAAGAATATGGAGATAATAATTTGCAACCGAGAAAAAAAAAAAACAGCTAGTAAACAAATTAGACGAGATAGGATAACAAGTTGATAATTCGAGAAGGTTATAAGCTGCAATACTAGAAAGTACCAGAAGAAGCTAAGGCCAACAAAAAAAAATACCACACATGGTGAACCCAAAACAAAAGAACCAACGAGCAGTAGAGTACCCAAAAATAACTAACATAATATCACAAGGCAGGAAATAGAAATCACTGAGGTGGTGGAGGCGAAGGTGCCATGCCCTGAAACTTGTCAATGAACAGCTGCACAGTCTGCATGAAATTGGCCAAAGAACCAACCTGGAGCATTTGCGAAGCATGCCAATCAAGCAATTGATTTCCTTGACGCTGTTGTTCATCACGGACTGCAATAAGAAGAGACTCGACGGTAGAGAGACGAAAGCTAATTTCGCCAACAGTGGCATCTAGCTGCGCTTGACGGGCACCCATGCGCTCAATACAGGAAATTTGTTCATTTAAACTTTGCTCAAGGCGCCAAATGTCAGCATGAACGTCGGCAAATTGACCTGCCAAGTTAGCAAGCGAATTGGCACGAGGATGTCGACCACGAGGTGCAGCGGGCTCCCCCTCAGTATCTGCCCCCTCATCATCCGAAACACCATCCTCATCATCAGTTATGTCATCCACATGAGCCGTACTAAGAGCACGAGAGTGAGCATTTAAAGGACCATGGATATCCGTGGAGTATTCACGAGGCTCACCGGGAAAAAGAGGAACATTGACCTGTGTAATTAAGAGTGTAGACAAGATAACACCATACGGAAGAATGGCATTACGAGGAAAACCGACGGGTTTAAAACGTGCAATCTGGCCAAAAGCAACGCGACACCAATCAACCCGATGGCCCTCACTAATGTGCTGGAGAAGAAGACCGCGAGAAGCAGAGATGTGAGAGGTATGAGAGCAGGGCTCAACAGCAGTGCACACAAACAAATTCAAGACACGAAAACGACTAAACAGATCTCTCTGAGTAAGATGGAGTGCACGCCCCCAATCACGTGTTTCCCCAGTAAGAACAACGGCAATAGAATCACGGGAAGTGGCATTAATCATACGACGGTCACGACGGGAAACGGGGTAAACATAGTTTTCAAGTGGTGCTAAGTGAACAACCCTACCCAAAGTGGTCGGAGTAACAGTAACAACATGACCTCGAACCCAAGAAGTAATAGTCTCACGATTACGGTCAATGTGCGTGATATTAGAATAAAATTCGCGAACAAGGTTGAGATAAACATAGCCCTCAATACTAGCCAAGGGACCCCAATTCAGCTCATTAATCCACTGAGTCAATTCAGGGATTCCAGTGGTGGATAAATCTAATTGGCGCTCAAAGAGGATATTACGATTACGAAAAAGAGCAAATTTAGTTTCGGCCTCAGTCGAAGGAAACCTGTCAATGTGATTTAGTCCCCCACGCCCTGCCTCGGGACGACGGGCCGCAAAACGACCACCAAGAGCTCGACCTCCCCGAGCATCCCCTCTGCCTCGGGCACCACGGCCCCCTCGAACACGGCGTTCACGATCAGCCATGAGAACACTGGAAAAAAAAAAAAACGACAAAGCAACCAAAATGTATACAATTAAGGAAGAGTGTGTGATAAAACAAAAACTGAACTACAATATATGGATCGGGTGAACATAGAACCCCATGGAAAAACCAGCAGTACGCAAGCAACACACGCAGAGAACATGAGAGTGATGGAGTACCTTGGATTGAACGGAGATGGAAAGAAGTCGGCGGAGTCGGTGTGTTTCAATACTCAGAGAACAAGTGAGACAAATCCCTAGATTTGGTGGTGGGGCTTTTAAAAAGGTGAATGAGTAAAGGCAAGAAGTTGGACGAAAAGAGTAAGAATAATGAGAAAATTTAGTTGCCAAAATTAATAGGAAACAGATAGTAGAGGAATATGGACCACAAAGGAATGTACGAAGTGGCCAGAGACTTAGGAAGTTTAGTTGCCAAAAAAAAATAAAGAAAGAAGAAATAGAGGAGAAAAATATAGAAAGAAAATATTGAAAAGAAGATATGCTTTCTGGAATAACAAGAATAGAAAATGATAGTTGCCAAACCAAACATATAGAGTAATGTAGATATAGGACAGAATTAGCACCGCCATGGGATAAGATATCATAATATTTGGATGTATATATGTATGTTATTGAAAAACAACCGACTCAAAAATAATCAAACATTTTTTTATTTTAATTTTTTTTCGACACCTCCTTAACACAAGCAGAGTAGACTAGTTGTTATGGGATTCGATGAACACACATTAAAAGGACTGCATGGACTCATCTTAAATTCAAATAGCAAGAAGATATGTAGACAGCTGATGAATCACGAGTCAAGTACCGATGACAAAAGTGAGTGTGTGAGTCACGTCAAATTTTACCGAGTTCAACTCAACACAAAACTTGGTTTCTCATGTAGGCATGGAGTGGCAAGATAAACTCCTCTCAAGAAGTCAAACCAAGCAAGTTTTATTGGATTTGTCAATGATC
Source organism: Vaccinium vitis-idaea (assembly GCA_963854785.1). Taxonomy (NCBI): domain Eukaryota; kingdom Viridiplantae; phylum Streptophyta; class Magnoliopsida; order Ericales; family Ericaceae; genus Vaccinium; species Vaccinium vitis-idaea. Next base: position 15,047,880 of record OY978221.1, read on the forward strand.
CAAACTCCCCCTCAACAAATACTACGTGATTTTTTTTTTTTTTTTTTTTTTTTTTTTTTTTTTTTTTGGCACAGAACCTCCTGAACTAAGTTCAAAGCTCGTAATGTGGTCGTGCAATGCCAAAGTCCCTTAAGCTTTCTAATTGACCCGTGTAGCGAGTTTTAGGTCAGTGACACCCAAACCAAATGGCCTTAGGGCACTAGGTATAGAGAATACCCCAACGGACGTAATTACTCGAGTCAAAAAGGCTACGAACTCAAGCAAACCACATATTACAATCTCGAAACTCTCCACCGTTTGACGCGAACACTCACTGCTTACTGAGGCAAGAGGCCCGGTTACTAAGTGAAAAGCTCGAAACTGCAGAGAATATGAACCAACTCTCATCACACTTTTCAACTAAACACCCACACATTTTTTATAAATATATAAATGGCCTTGACATAATCATAACTGCTAAGCGGTCAATCTCAAAGGAGTTGCATGAGTCACATGCCAGCTACATGATAAATGTCGGTCAGGATTTAAGGAGCTGGTTATAAGCGACGTGAAAGAAGTGTAAATCACAGAACATGACCCATAATACATGTGATCTCTAGCATATCATCCAAGCTATAATGAACTAAAGAGATGCACAGGCAGACACCATATAAAGATGTTCATAAAAACCAATAATAAGCAATCTACCCACCAGACTGATAAAAATAACACTAATAAAAAAATTAATAACTTTTTATACCTTTTTTTTTTTTTTTTTTTTTTGTGGTTAATTATCTATTATTAAAGTTTGGAAGGAAAAAAAATAAACAAAAATAAATCAAACAAAATAACATAAAACTGAAGCATTGGGGCCAGAATCACTCAAGTGAACACACCCCTACGGATTTGCGCAGGTAGTCAAAACGGATAAAATCAAGAGGTTTGGTGAAGAGATCGGCTTTTTGATGTTCAGTGTCTAGATATTCTAAGAGAATAACTTTATCCTCAACCAGATCGCGAATGAAATGATGACGAATATCTATGTGCTTAGTGCGAGAATGTTGGACAGGGTTTCTAGATATGTTTATAGCACTGGTGTTATCGCAATATAAAGTGATAGATCCTTGAGGAAGACCGTAGTCAGTGAGCATCTGTTTCATCCAAAGGAGTTGGGAACAACCACTACCAACGGCAATATATTCTGCTTCGGCTGTGGACAAAGATATAGAATTCTGTTTTTTACTAATCCACGCGACAAGATTATTTCCTATATAAAAACACCCACCAGACGTACTTTTTCTATCGTCAGTGCATCCTGCCCAATCGGCATCAGTGTAGCCAGCTAAATTAGCTGTGGTATCATGAGTAAACCAAATTCCATAGTTAACTGTTCCGCTCACATATTTAATGATACGTTTAACAGCTGAAAGATGAGACTCTTTAGGACAAGCTTGATAACGTGCACAAACTCCAACACTAAATGCAATGTCAGGTCGACTCGCAGTGAGATACAAAAGACTTCCTATCATACTACGATATAGGGTTTGATCCACATCAACACCCTCACTATCCCGGCCAAGCTTAGTTGTAGTGCTCATTGGGGTACGAGCATGTTTTGCTGACTCTAAACCGAATTTGCTAACTAGTCCCTTAGCATACTTAGACTGAGAGATAAACATGCCCTTCTCGAGTTGTTTAACCTGAAGACCAAGAAAATAGGATAACTCTCCCATCATACTCATTTCGAATTCACTTTGCATGGTGTTGGAAAAGTATTTTACAAGAGATGAAGATGTTGAACCAAAAATTATGTCATCAACATAAATTTGTGCAACAAGAATATGCTTACCTTTTCGTTTAACAAACAAGGTCTTATCAACATTTCCCCGAGCAAAACCATTTTGAGTTAGAAAATGTGTCAACCGTTCATACCACGCACGTGGAGCTTGTTTTAATCCGTATAAAGCCTTCTTCAAATGGAAAACGTGATCTAACTTATGAGGATCTTCGAAACCTTTGGGTTGTGAAACATAAACCTCTTCCTTAATAATGCCGTTTAGAAAAGCGCTTTTAACATCCATCTGGAACAGTTTAAAACCCATGTGACATGCAACAGCTAGCATAAGGCGAATAGATTCAAGACGGGCTACAGGTGCAAAAGTTTCGTCAAAGTCTACGCCCTCTACTTGAGTATATCCTTGTGCTACCAATCTAGCTTTGTTTCTGACCACTACACCTTCTTCATTAGTTTTATTCTTGAAAATCCATTTAGTTCCAATTATATTAGTGTTGTTAGGCCTAGGAACCAATTCCCACACATCATTCCTTTCAAATTGGTGTAATTCATCATGCATAGCAGTGATCCAACAATCATCAAGTAATGCTTCTTTAACGTTCTTAGGTTCAATAAATGACACATAACATAAATGGGTTACCTCATCTCGAACTTGCCTGCGCGTTTTCATAGGGTCAGTAACCTTACCAATGACTTGTGTTTCCGGGTGATTTAGTTTGACCCTAGCAGATGGTTTCAACTCAACAGTTGCGTCTCTTCCCTTTATTTCTTCGTCACTTTCCTCAGTGGTTGCTTCCTCTTCATTTTCACTTGCATTTTCCTGTTCTCTATCCCCTTGAGATTTAATATTTCCTGTATCCTCATAAATATTAAAAGGCTCGAAAATGTCCCCGTTAGAAGGATCAATATCTGAAGGAGACATGTCATCAATTACAACATTAATAGATTCCACAATAGTAGAAGTGCGTAGATTATACACTCGAAAAGCACGACTGTTTGGAGAATATCCTAAAAATATACCTTCGTCACTACGAGAGTCGAACTTACCTAATTTTTTTCTATCTTTCATAACATAACACTTACTTCCAAAGGTTTTAAAATATTTAACATTTGGCTTTTTCCCTTTCCACAATTCATAGGGAGTGTTCTTAGTACCTGGGCGAAGGTAGACTCGATTGATGATATAACAGGCGGTATTAACAGCCTCAGCCCAAAATCTAAGAGCAAGCTTATGAGAATGAAGCATAACACGAGCCATCTCCTGAATAACTCTATTCTTACGTTCTACTACTCCATTCTGCTGTGGAGTTTTAGGAGCAGAAAATTCATGTCGAATTCCTTGATCATCACAGAACTCAGCATAATCAGTATTCTCAAATTCTGTACCATGATCAGACCGTATGCGCACAATGCTACCAATTTTCATGTCTTTCTCATTTTGAACATTTTTTACAAAAGCTTTAAACTGAGAGAAAGTATCAGACTTTTCACGAAGAAAACTAACCCAAGAGAAACGTGAAAAATCATCTACAATAACAAGGATATATTTCTTTCTCCCAATACTTTCAACCCGGGATGGTCCCATTAAATCCATATGCAAAAGCTCTAAAGGTCTCGTGGTCGCCAACCTATTAGTCTTTTTATGAATACTCGAAAAAGCTATGGATTTTTCCACAGTTTTAGTAACTCCTTTCTTGAGAATCAAATCTTGGCCAAAATGAGTTAGTTCATAGTTTTGAAATTGACCAACAATTTCTTCAACAGACATTTCGGGTAATTTTCGTTTTCCTTCTAAAATATCAACTTTAGTATTAAAGCGTTCTGGAAGGGATCGCAAAATTTTTTTAACAACACGAAAAGGAGATATGGGCTCACCCAATGTATAGCTAGTGTTGACAATGTGATTTAGTTTAGCATAAAACTCGTCGAATGTCTCATCCTCCTTCATCCTAATCATCTCAAACTGTGTGGTTACTCGCTGAAGTTTTCCTTGTTTTACCGTGTCCGTCCCTTCATGCGTTGTAACCAAAATATCCCAAGCTTCCTTTGCAAACGTACAAGTAGAGATACGATGAAACTCCTTAGTATCAACATAAGTAAAAAGTACGTTTAAGGCACGACTATTCGCAGCTCTTTCAGATTTCTCGGCTGAGGTATAACTAGCACTAGGTTTTGGTGTTGTGACACCATCAACCGTAACTTTTGGAGGTGTATATTTAACCTCACAAGCATTCCAGACGTCCTCGTCAATAGCCTTAAGATAGGCCACCATTTTTGCTTTCCAATGATCAAAATTAGTCCTTTCTAATATCGGTGGTCTATTTGTATTTAACTCCATCGCTAACGATATGAGAAAAACAGGATCCGCTAAGAATAAGAAAATTCCACAAAGAGCGACTCGCTCTGATACCAAATGAAATTTCTAAATCGATGCGATGAATAATAATAATAGTAAGAGATTACTCCAAACTAAACAATAAAGAACAAGGCACAAGATTTACGTGGAAAAACCCCGAAAAGGGTAAAAAACCACGGGAAGGAATCATGCACTAAATAAATGTGTGATTACAAGTATACTTACTCGACGACCGTGTATCCTCACCACGAATCCTAAGCCCTACTTGCCGAATCCACGTACATCACACCCTTGCATGATTGCCACGTCTTGAATCCTCAAGCCTTCCAACTGTTTTGCCTTTCGAACTCCACGAAAGGACTTTGATATAGAACCTTTGAATTTAATATCAACGATAGAACCCTTTGAAGATGATCTTGATTGCACGGTAATAGAAAACCTTCACGAATCTTCAAAGTACATAAACCCTAGCACTCTTGGCTGTTCTTTTGAAGAGAGAGGCGCAGAGGGTCGAATAATCGGCTCCTGAGTAAATTGGAAAAGACCTAATCGCTGAGATTTTATAGTTGCTGAATCGGGCATTTTTGCCGGCTGTTTTGCTCGAGCAAAAAATCCAGCAAAAACAAACAGAATGTTTTGCTAAATAAAGGCCTTGAAATGCTCGAGCAAAAACGTGCAGCATCTACCTTTTGCCTTGTGCATTTTTGCCGACTGTTTTGCTCGAACAAAACATCCAGCAACCTCCATCAGAATGTTGTGCTATTAGAAATCCTTGAAATGCGTGAGCAAAACATGTAGCACCCAAACTTGTCTTCAAAAAGAGCAATCCGTCTTGACTAAAAAACTACCGCACTCGAAATAAAAATACATATTGATATGATTCCTTTTCCACACCTAAAACAGACACTCTAAAAATTAAATACCAAAGATTACAGTGCCATAAAGAACGATACACGGAAATGTATGTTTGGGACATGGACTTGCCAAACCAAAAGAAGCTCGGCCGATGGGGCTTACAGTCTCATCCAATTGTACCATGTGGACACCGGAAAATGGGTTGAGGAAGAGTTTCGTTGCTGCAAATTCTTTGACCCAGAAGACTTGTGTGGAAAAGCTGTGGCTGTTGGCAACACGTTGTATTGGTATGTGGTGGACAGGAAGCGCCTAGGTGGTTATGATCTACAGACTCAGACGTGGTTTGTGGGCCGTCTCGCCATCCATGATGATTGGGACTATGTTGCAGACGATGATGGGTATAAGGATCCTCCTCCCTCCTTGGCTCATCTGGGTGGTGACATGTTCTGCTTGTTATGGGTTTCACCGCAGGTACCTACCTATAGAGTCCGTTGACATTTCTCGCATTCACTGCATAATGAAGTTTATGTTCTTCTTGCTATGTTGAACACTTATCGTCTCCGTTGACATTTCTCGCACTCACTGCGTGCAAGAAGTTCATGTTCTGCTTGATATGGTTTCACCGCAGGTACCTATAGAGTCCATCGACATTTCTCGCATTCACTGCATGAAGTTTCGAGTTACAGCTGCTGATGCTACCAGTAGCGGCCCGGAAGGAGGAATTATACCGGTGGAGACCACTATCCTGTCGTGTCAAAATTACTTTATTTCAGGTTCAAAGACCTATTGCAATGGCTTGGTGGTGTAAGGATTTCTTCTTCTTTCGCTCACTGGCATTTTCTATGTGATTCTCACTCTCTTGTTCACTGGTTAGTTGCGCAATGCAGAAAGTAGACTTTTAGGATGAATATTGTTGTCAAAAAATGACTAGTATTATTGTTGATAAAGTACTATAACTAAATGATTTGACACTTCTGCTATCCTTTCTACATGGCTTTCACGGTGCTTCACAATTTGGTGGTAAATTGTTTATGAAAATTTGGAGGTACATTAGTTTTTTCATTTTGTTTTTTGTCGATTTAGACATTCATTGTTGTTGGCCTTGATTGTCTAGTTTTGCTAAGTGCGGCCTTCTTTAATAGCATAGATTCCATAGATTATGATACTTTTTATGCAATCCTTTTCGTACAAAAGTATTCTCTTTGTGGTAGTGTTTGGGCTTCTATTTTATGACTACGATTTCTTGGGCTCCCCTGTGATTAAGATAAATTAGGGAAAACTAGGCGCACTAAACTGGTGCTTTGTACTCTGCACAAATGATTCACATCGGATAGTAAGCATAAAATATAGGTTGCCTCTCTATGGCATTGTTACATCATGCTTAGACACTTACATAACAGCTTAGTTCACATCATGGGTTTGCAGTCAATCTTGTACATGTTATGATGGTTTGACGATTATGCCATCAAATTTAAAACTGATGGTCCCATTTTATATCTCTTATTGTGATGCAAACCAAATATACCCTAGGTAATGTAGGGATAGACTCCCAAAATGCAATACTAAAGAGTCTAAGCTCTTTATATACTTCTTTAAAAATGATAAAACTTGTAAATAAAGGACTCACACACCTATTTAAAGAACACAAAATGACAAGAATGCCCTAAATACATATTACATCATATGGTTACCGGAGTATGTTATATACATGTATAAGAGCGAAAGACACCATAAGGGGTGCAACCTTTGTCGGGGAAGTCTCTAATCAAAGGTGAGCAACACTAAGTCACTGAAGTTGATGAAATCGACAAGAAGGAAAGAGTATGCATGGAAAAGTCCTTTACAGCAAAAATGAAAGCCGTGCAAAAAGTCAGACGTCGGCTTAAGAGTGGCCAAATTGGACTTGTGCTTATTCCTTTTTCTTGAAGGAAGCCATAGGAGACAAATGGGGACTATAAAGCAAGCCTTCCTAAATCTCTTCAGCTCTTCTGCCTACTCCCAGGCAAATGGCTCTAGTCAATTACGAAATCGGGATTTGAACTTGGAGATGACACTAAAAAATGATCAATATTTTATGGTCCCAAAAATATTTGATCCGTCAAACCAAGAAAATATAGTGGACATGTTTTATTTGAATAAATGCAAACTCATTTTTAAAAATTGAAAGAAGTAGGAGTAGTTGATACCTAATATCATACAAGAGAAAAATAAGAATTTCTATTGAACAAAAAATGCATTTATTTTAGTTCTTGCTTTGTGAACTGAACAATCTTTTTTTTAAATAAGTGAGGATTTAATAATTCAAGAACCACACCTATTCAAAGATTAATCATATATAATAGTCTAGTTCAAAAAAAAACAAAAAAGAGTCTAAGAAATAGTTCTGCCCGACTCTCGTATTATAAACAATATTGGATTAGTCTATTATCATGAATTATGGCCAATATACATAGCCCATTAAGTTTAGCAATTCGTACGGATGAACCATGTGCGCCCAATGGCCAGGTCCCTCCACTGGAATTCTCAATTTCTTTTTTTTATTTTTTTTTATACTTTTTTATCTCGCATTTTTACTGTAAGTATTTTTTTTTTTGACAAGTGAAATTCACATCGCTTTACACTAGACAATTGCTAACCAGGTAAAAGAATGACCCGTCAAATTCACATCGCTTTACACTAGACAATTTGTGCTGTCTTGTTGAAATTTGACCGTTGGAATTCCAGCCATTGGGCTTACATCCATCGATTGGGCTAGGACTAATTCCATTGGACTAACACTAATTAATGTTAAAGCCCCAAAAATATTTTCATTGGAGCCGAATTGCTCCAACAAATTGTCGTGGAAAGGGATTTTATCTCCTTCAAAATTAGAACCAGAACTCACAGAGGCAATGGCTCTGACTTCGGCCCTGGCAACGGCAACGGCACCAGGTATTCTATCTCCGCTCTCAATCTCGGATACACACACCCCAAACACACGGGCCCATACAAAATGAGCACCGAGGAAAAATAAGGCTGTATGCCTATAACGAAGAGCCATAAGACTGAATTGCCTGGGATGCCTATGCCCTATGTAGCGCGGACACGGATACGAATACGGACACGGACACGAATACGAACACGGATACGGCAATTTTGAAAAAAGGGACACGGACACGACGGGGGACACGGCAATATATATATTAATATATACATAAATATTACAAAAAAATAAAAAAAAACTTAAAAATTTAAAGATTGATAATTACAGTTTGACCCCATTTTTTTTAAAAAATTACAATTTGACCCCTGAAAATTTAAAAATTACAGATTGACCCCAAGTTTTTTAAAAAAAATTACAATTTGCCCCCTGCCGTGTCCCCCAGCCGTGTCCCCGCCGTCTCCCTGCCGTGTCCCCCACGTGTCCCTGCCGTGTCCCCTTCAAAAAATTCAAACAAATTGGGGGACAAGCCACGTGGCGTGTCCCATACGTATCTCGCCGTGTCCCCCCGTGTCCGACACGCCGATACGGCTACCTCTAGAAGTGTCGGTGTTTCATAGCCTATGCCCATAAGAAATTGCTTAGCCATAAATTAATAGGAATGGACACAGAGAGATTTTGCCGGGAAGGTTTGGTGGAAAGGATTTGGTGGTTATTTTGGTGAGGTGGAACAAAAGGGCTGCGGTCATTTTTGGATGAAAATGGGTGGGACCCATTTTTGGGTGAGGTAATGGCATACCATTGATTTAGGATTTTTTGCAATTTCCACCCAAAAAAGGGAATGGCTCATGCCATTTGTTGACCATTGGAACTGCTCCCGTTCCAGTGCAACTGACTTAAGGATTTTGTAGTTTTTTCTTTATCCAATTTATTATTATTATTATTATTATTTTTTTTTTTTGCATTTATTAGTTTTGTGTCGAACTTTTAATGATTATAGGTTGATCTGGGCAAGAAGAATCAAAATTGAGTAAAATTATGAATTTTACCCAAATATTTTTAAAAAAAATTCAAGAAAAGACAACTTAAGCCGACCAAAAAAATTTGATTAAAAATAAAACTAAAAAAAATCCTTAAATTAACTGCACTGGAACATGCCCATCTGCGAATCTGGTTTACCGAGCCCTAGTGTTCTTTTCGATCCGTCACACAATATGATCAGGACTATACATTGGTCTTGAATCCCACGCACAATATACTGCCGCACTTGCCCAGGAGGAGCGTTGAATAATTTTTCCCCGACCTTTGTCCTAACCATTTCTCGTACTGTCCGTATCTATTTGTCGGGGAAAATTTTTTTGGGTGCCGAGTGGGTTTTGCCCCTTGGTACCCAACTGCTATCCGAGCCGTCCAAATGTGTTTTGGATGACCCGGATTGATTCTCTCTCTCTCCTCTCACCCAAACACTCTCTCTCTTCCTTTTCTCTCTCTAAAATCCGGACCGTTGGATCGCGTTATGTACGACTCGGATTGCTGAGTGGATACCACGTGGGCAATACGCACTTGGCACCCAAAAATTTCTCATTTGTCGGGACGCAAAATAAGAGAGAGAGAGAAGTCTTCGAGAAGATCATTGCTTTGATGGGATTCTGTCTCCTCAGTGTGACGCATGAAATGACCTTGATTACTTTGGCATTTTTCTGACGAGCTACCATTCTTATTCTTGGTAAAGACGGGGACATAGAATGGATTTGCAGTTGGACCGACTCCCTCCAAAGCTACGAGAAAGACTGATCTAATGGTCACAAGAACCACCGAGGTGGTTGCCGGGATGGCCGGGGTGTGTGGCACAAGTGTGTCCACTTACCTCCACGTCTAGAGTTCAAGTCCTACGTGCCCCAACTACACCCTTTGGGGGGACAGTTGGTGCAGGACATAGCTCTACCTGTGCCGTGGAGGGCCCTCTGTCATCCTGTTCACACGGTGGTGTCTGTGGTGACGGCCTGTTCTCACGGATAGTAGCTATGGCTCGAACTGGACATTTCACAGGCGGGTCGGGAGCCCGTATGGTCACGCCCAAGGGAGTCTGCAACGCTAGTCGCCTCCTCCCACCCTTTTTGTTAATAAAAAAAAAAAAAATGGTCACAAGAAAAAACGAATCACAAGTCCTTTTGGGCCTGCGCTGGAAGCTTTAATGGACATGTTTAATTGCCTGGTCACACAGTGTCATTTTTGGACATGGACCATGCTAAAAGTAATGGTATTTTATATTAGAGCATATCCAACACTCCTTTTTACTTTGTCTAGTCAAAGGAATAAAAAAAAGTATTTCCTCCGTTCCAATTTAAATATCCCTTACGAAAGACCGGATTATTTTGACTTTAAAAAAGATCTTAACGAGCACTTTTGAATGGTGTAAAAATTTTTGAAAAAAATATTTAGAAATATATATTTTTTTAAAGTCAAAATAACACGACTTTACGTAAGAGACATTTAAAATGGGACGGAGGGAGTATAATATTTATTTTGGCTGTTCACTTTTCATCTATGTATTCCAACCACACTCTCTATTTTCCTCTCCATCCAATAAAATAACCGTACTCAGCGATCAACGACCCAGATTAAATCAGCAATCAACAGTGCGGATCTGTTTAAGTCCAAACAAATCTAGGCCATTCATCGCCGAGCACAGACGGATCGGATGGGGACTACATGCATGATGTCCCTTTGCATGATCCCCCAATTCTTTGGGGTGTGTGCCTAATGGCACATGAAGTCTTCTAAGCTCGGGAATGAACAAGAATTCAGCGCATTGAAAGCCATTGGATGGGGTGTCTTGGGCAGGGACATCTCTAATGAAGCTCTATTTCTTCGAAATAGAGGCCAATTGCACTCCAATTAATCTCTATGATCGGTCTCTTTTGGGTCTTTATAATGTTTTCTATTGTGTAATCCTGAGGGCCCATAATGCCTTGTACCGATGGTCCGGTGGGGCCTATTTATGAGTTCCACACAAAAGATTCGATCTTTTAATTAATTTTAAAATATTTTTTGAGTATTTCCATAAAAAATTAACCTAGTTAGATAATCAAAGGTGCTTGATCCAATTGTTTAACTTTTCCCGAATTCTTTTTGTATAGCCAAACGGCCCATTTTGTCAAACATTGTGTACTCTTTTTTCTTCTTTTGGACCCCCGTCGTCAACATCTCGGAAATTTATCGTTGATGTCAAACGCCACTTGCAAGGTTATTTCACCACAACACCATGCAGAAAAATAAAACCACCCATGCGAGCATTTCAGCCTAAAAACACGACTTGAATAACACCTAGAATCAGATTCCAAAATAAAATTCGTGAATGAGACCTGTTATGGGGACCCCAATTGCACACCACAAAGTGTGAGACCTACATCAGACGCCTACACAAATGATCAGAGCCGCTTAAATTGTTTTATATTTTTTTGAAGGGCCTTTGTATAAAATCAGCTTAGTCGGATATCAGTAATTACTCGATAAGTTTGTTAACATTTTAATCCTACGATTCAGGGATTGAAACTTGAACGAATTGATCAAGCTTTTTGTAGCGGCCGGGTTCATAGGGGTCAGCTACGACCCCTTTCCACATCACAAAGAGCTAAAAGGGTCACTGTCTCAGAATCTGCAAAACTGAATGCAGATCGATCCGTCTCGATTGTGCCGAGCGTGTGGTGCCCTCGGCGAGGAGCGCGGATGTACGGTTCTGGGCGAATATAGATTTGAACGGTGTCTGCCGAGCGAGAAGTGCCGAGGACATGGCATTCTCCGCTTGGCTCTCGGAATACCCTCGGGATCTCCCCCGAGTGACGTGCCGAGTGCCTGAGGGGCTGGGCCACTCGCGTACCGAGTCGGTCGACTTCGGTCACGCGGGGGCTCGGATTTACTTGGTTCGGTGGTGGCGTACCAGGCACGCTACACATTCCACGGTGGAGCATTAAATGCGGCAGTCACCTACTCTGCCACCATCGCCTGCAAGAGCACGTGGGTGATGAGGGATGTCTCGAGATGATTTGACTACTCGAACCCACGTGCCGTGACGTCAGCCTAGACATGACGTCTGTGGCAGGCATGAAGTCACATCAACTGTACTTATTTCTCCCGAGGGCACTCTCCACGAATGTGCCATGAGCATCGGTTTCCCAGCCACAAACAACGAGGCCAAGTACGAGGCTTTAAATGCCGATCTTCGCCTCGCCTTCGCTCTTGGGGTGGACGAACTCCAGGTTTACAGCGATTCCATGTTGGTGGTGAACCAGCTGAATAGTGATTACGGCTCTGGCGACGCTCGAATGTTAAAGTACATTAGCCACGTTCTGGAGTTGCAAAACGGCTTCAAAGCAGTCCACTTCTCCCATGTCGGCCGAGCCAAGAACGCTCACGCCGACGCCCTTGCTGCCCTCGGCTCGGCATGCAACGAACTCGGAGGCACCCGAACAATCACACTCGGGGAGATCGCGGTCCTAAGCTTCGAGCCAGGTGCCGAAGACGTCATGTCCATTGTCGCCTCTGGCCCAAGCTGGATGGACTCCGTGGTCTCCTTCCTCCGAGACCAGACCCTCCCTTCGGATAGAAAGGAGGCTCACCGAGTTCGCTGCCAGTCCGCGTCCTACTTTCTCTCTCCATCCGGTCAGCTTTACCGCCGCACCTACATTGGCCCTGATCTTCGCGTGCTGCACGACGCAGAGGTACCCCACGTCCTTCGCGAACTCCATGAGGGAAGTTGCGGCTGCCACTCGGGAGGTCGCACTCTCTCCGAACGGGCTGTTACCCAGGGCTACTGGTGGCCAAAAATGAAGAAGAGCGCCAAGGACTACGTCAGAAAGTGTGAGGCGTGCCAGAAACACTCCCCCATTCTCCACTAGCCCACCATGTCACTACAGCCTGTTACAAGCCCGTGGCCATTCGCCCAGTGGGGGCTCGACATTGTTGGAATCCTTCCTACGGCCCCCCGCGGCTTTCGTCACCTGATCACGGCCACGGATACTTCACCAAATGGGTTGAGGCCGAGCCCCTAATCCATATTATAGCCTTCGAAGTCGAGCAGTTCATCTGGAAAAGCATAATTTCTCGGTTCGATGTGCCCTACGCTATCATCTCTGACAATGACACCCAGTTCGTCGCCGAGGCCATTAAGACACTTTGCAGAAAGAAGAATATCCACGTCTATAATTCAACCGTGGCCTACCCTCAAGGGAATGGCCAAGCCGAGGCCTCGAACAAGTCAGTCTCCTCCGGCCTAAAATGCCGGCTGACCAACAAGCGAGGGAAATGGGTGGAGGAACTCCCAAGGTCCTCTGGGGTTACCGAACAACCCCTCGGCGAAGGACTGGCCGAACGCCGTTCTCCATGGCTTATGGGATGGAGGCTGTCCTTCCACTTGCTGTTGTTGTTCCCTCCGCCCGAACCGAAGTCTTCCATCCTGCCACGAATGATGAGCACCTAGCCTCTGATAGGCGCGCAAAATTCGTGAATTTAAGCGCCTAAGTAGGGTAGGATTAGCGCGTTAGACGTGCGGTTAATTCTCATTTTTCATTTAATGCGTGCACGTGGTTGGATTTTGTGTTTGTGCTTAACTTGCAGGAAGTTGGGATATTTTTGGCGCTAATGAGAGGTACATGGAAAGGCCGCGACGAAACGTGAGAGCAAGCAAGGCTGTGGAGACGAAGTGGTGAAGTTAATTTCTCGAGGGAAGCAATTTGGACCGTCGTGAGCGCTACAAGGGGTTTGGTATAGCGCTCAAAAGTGGCACAAAAGGGCTCACAAATGGAACAGAACCTTGGAGAGCGCTACACCAAAATGGGTGTAGTGCTACCGAGCAAACAAGGGTCAACAATCAACGCTGAGGTCAACCAGTCAAAACGGCAGTAAGAGGTTCGGTAGCGCTACACCATATTTCATGTAGCGCTACCGAGGCTTTCAATGCATAGGGAACGGTGGCGTTTTGGTCTTCGCGTGGATTTAATCTCATTTTTCTCGGATTTTAATTGTAATTAACGGGGGTTCCGTATAAATACCCCTTTAGAACTCGAAATTAGGGTTGCACAATTCATAATTTACGTTTTGTTTTCCTAACTTTGGCTGCTGTTTTCAGGAATACTTCAGATTCAAGTTTAATTCAAGTTTCTTAGTACTTTCCAGCATTGAATTCTTGTTCTCGTTTGGTAAACTAATATGTTTCCTCTCCTTTAATCTTTGGTGATTAGTTATTATTGATTGCGAACCATGTTTAGATCTAGGTTTAATATTGTTGCCGCATTCAATAAAATCATGAGTGAGTAGATTCACAGGGTGCGGCCGCGGGGCGAAGGCGCCCCGTGGCTAGACTAATTGATGTTCACCTCGGGTTCGACATAATTAAATTTTTAAGCAATTTTGGGATATGAAACTTTTTTGTAACGAACAAATCTCGGGCATCGCTGGAGTCCTTGTAACCGGGGCGAAGGAATCCGGAGCCTTCCTCTCGACTGCACACGGAAACTGGTGACAGGTGGTGTGCATTCGTTAGGGAACTTTTTCCTATTTTAAAATCAATTATTTCAGCGAATTGTGACCTGAGTGAACATTGGTTGGGCTAGTCGCGGACGCTGGAGTTCTCACAGCTGTACTCGCCTTTTTAAATTCATAGTTAAGTAACTTCATTCATTTAGTTAATAAATCTACTGAATTGCACAAGGGGTGGCTACCTAAGAGCTAGTTTAAACTAGAATTCAACACTTTTGAGTCAAACACCGTTCGTCCGTCTCTGTGGTTCGACTCCGGTACTTCCGGATATTGTGCTACACCGGTCGAGAGTCCTACGCTTGGGACGCGTTTTTAGTTTAATTCATATTCACCCGGTTGATCAAGCAGCCTCCGAGCTTGACCAAATCGAGGATCTCCGAGATGAAGCTCACATCAAATACGCTGCATACCAGCAGGAGGTCGCTCGGGGGTATAACAAGCACGTTCGCATCCGCCCTTTCAACGTCGATGATCTCGTCCTCTGAGAGGTTGTCCAGAAGAAAAACAAGAAGAAGTTCATGCCCAACTGGGAAGGTCCCTATCGTATTGTGGCCAAAGCTGGCTATGGGGCTTACAAGCTTGCCGAGATGGATGGCACGACTGTGAGCAACCCATGGAACGCCTCCGAATTAAGAAAATTCTATGGTTAAGATCTTAAGTTTATCATTTTTCGCGATTGTCGTATCCTCAGTAGTTTTTTGTAATACCTGGGGATTAAAATGTTAATGATAAGATCCTTCCTCTGGTTATTGTCATTTTTTTATTCTCACTTTTTTTACAAGTAATTACCCTCGGCTAAACGGCCCTAGCTCAATTACTTCCGTTTGGTGGAACGACCCAACCCTACTCGAAAGAATGGTCATGTATGTTCGGTTGAACGATTGTCTCCACTCGGCAGAACAATTAGCAGCGTTCGGTGGAACGCATGGTTGTGCCCGATGGAGCGGCGCTAATATGTATAAGCGTTCGGGGAAATGCCCCTGGTCTCGGGACCTACCTATCGAACTAGCTGGGGGCTATTGTATCGACCATTCGCTCGGCGCACACTTTCCTTCAGCTCAGCTTCGAAATCAGGGGCTCGGCCTCCTTAATTTCCAAGCAGAGTCAAGAAAATTTGTCAACTCTTATGCTTCGGCAGGATGCCATTATGTCCTTGGCTCCCCACCGAAGCGGGGGCTATGGTTTATTACCGGTCTTGGCAGTTATGATGTTTATTACTCACGAAAGCCATTACTTGTGAAAAAATCCAGATACAAACACTGAAACATTGAATCAAAAGTGAAAGGAAAGAAGGCGAATTCATTCATTGATAACCAAAATACATTACAAATACTCGGATCTGGCCTGCGCATAACCGTTCGGCGCCAGTCCGTTCAAAAAAAAAAAATTTGCAGAAGGACTAAGCCTCTGTGTTGGTAACCTCGGGAGCCTGGTCCTGATTGCCAGCAGGGGGATCGGCAGCATCCCCATTCTCGGCGTCATCCCCCTCGGGAGCCTCATCCTCGTCTTCATCGAAGAACATCTCCGGGACCTTGGTCTCTGGCACGGGAGGGATGGAGGACCGGAGTGCAGAATCAGCCGGAACGGAGGTGATGTCGTAGGCTTGGACGAAAGCTTGGGGCTAACAATCGGCACGACCGAGGAGGTACCCCTTTTTGAAGGCCTTCTCCTCGTTGTCGTTGGCCTCCTTGGCGAACTTTCTCAGTGTCTCGTCCGCCCCCTCTGGTAGCCGTTGGTATCAGCAGCAGCCATCATTTCGTCGTGCTCGGTATTGGCGTGTTGAAAATCCCTCTTGGCCTGCCTGGCCCTCTCCTCGGCAGCACTGACCTTGCTCTCGGCGGTCATGGCCCTTTCCTCAGCTTCCTTCTAGAGACGGCGGGCCTCCGCGAGCTGCTTTTTAAGCTCCTGGCCGTCGGCAGCAAGGGCCTCGACACTTTCTTTAGCTCCGCTCGGGCCTTCTGCTCGGCCTCGAGCTTCTTCTCCACCTCGGTCTTCTCAACGCCAAGGTTGTATACCTTGTCGCCGAGAGCCAAAGCCGATTGGCCAGCCTGCAAAAAAATCGAACTACGTGAACAATAATCCGAAGGCAGAGACTTGATAAAATTTGAGATGCAGAACTAAAAGTCTTACCCTCACGATGTGGGTGCAGAGCTCGGCATAGTTGTCTGTCGTGTTATTCGGCGTGGCCTTCATGTCCCTCGGTAGGGCGAGGGCCTTTAGCAGGGTCATCGCCGTCTTCCGGCTCTCTCGAACGCTGGCGTTCTTCTTGACTGGCTCGCCGTGCGAGGTCTGAATGATCGGGACCCACAGCTCGTCCTTGTCGACCGGGATGGGCGTTTCCCCGAGCGTTGGAGAGACCACCTACTTATCCTTGGAGGCTGCCCTCCTCAGCTGGATTTCGGTCGGGGTGGTTTGGGGAGGTGGTGTTGGAGGCAAGGCACCCGCCTTCTCGGCCTCCTTCCTCTTCCTCTCAGCCCTCTCCTGCCATTGAGCTCTCGGATCCGCTTCCGGCTATGAACGACTGAGGGGGACGGTTGGAGGTCCTTGGCACGCGCTCGCGGCCTACGAGGTCGGTGCGGGAGATGTCGGTATCGAAGTGTCGCACCCGACGAGGACCCGTCCTTGGCACCGGCTCCTTCCCCTTCTTCAGGAAGCCCCTGTAGGAGGGCACGTATCCGAGAATGCCGGGGGCCGTGCGGTTTGGGATCTTGAAGACGTTGTCGATGATGTCGTCGTCGGCGTCTTTAGCAAGATATTTCATCACCTCTCCGCACTCTGCAATAAGAAGAAAGAAAAGAAAATAATAACGTCAGTGTTCGGCAGTATTCAACGGCATGCACATAAAAGGAAGCATGTAAGAAGAGAAATATGCAAGTATTCGCCCTCGGACTTACTGAAGGGGAGTTGAAATACCTGAGTCGTTGGCAAAGGTCTTCGCCGAAAAATGGGTTTCTGAGGAGGTTTTTGGTGAAGCACGGCGGTGGGAGAAGGCGGCGCAGCTCTGGAGCAAGAGAGAGAGAGTAACGGTGCTTCTCTCTCCTCCCTCCCTTATATTTATAGGGGGAGGGGGTAGGGTTAGGTGCCATTATGGCACCGGCTCGGGAGGCCAGGGGTCACTCCCTCAGATCATGACACCTGTCTAACGCGTTCAAATCGTTTGGGCGCGAATCCAGATAACGGCGCTCGGGCCAACCGAACAACGACACGTGGCAGCAACGTCATCATGCGTCATAGATTCATGAACCGGTGTGTCAGACGTCCCTTCACATCGCTGTTTGATGTGACGTTCCGAGCCCTAACTACCTTGAAGCTTTCGGATAACAGGGACTCAGAGCATCACCGTCCCGACCACGGGGCAACTCTCCGAGCACGGTCCCCCGATCACCTTCAAAACGAATGCCGAGCTAGTCTTTCCGACCGCTAGCTCCGGACAAATCAACTCCCGCACTCTTCATCCCTCAGCGCGTAGTGGTTGATGGGGCTATTGTAGCGGCCGGGTTCATAGCGGTCAGCTAAGGCCCCTCTCCACATCACAAAGAGTTAAAAGGGTCACTATCTCAGAATCTATAAAACTGAATGCAGATCGATCCGTCTCGATTGTGTTGAGCGTGCAGTGCACTCAGCGAGGAGCGCGGATGTACGGTTCTGGACGAATATAGATTTGAACGGTGTCTGCCGAGCGAGAAGTGCCGAGGACATGGCATTCTCCGCTTGGCTCTCGGAATACCCTCGGGATCTCCGCCGAGCGACGTGCCGAGCGCCTGAGGGGCTGGGCCACTCGCGTACCGAGTCGGTCGACTGCAGTCACGCGGGGGCTCGGATTTACTTGGTTCGGTGGTGGCGTACCAGGCACGCTACACATTCCACGGTGGAGCATTAAATACGGCAGTCACTTACTCTGCCACCGCCGCCTGCAGGAGCACGTGGGTGATGAGGGATGTCTCGAGATGATTTGACTACTCGAATCCACGTGCCGTGACGTCTGTGGCAGGGATGAAGGTCACATCAACTGTCATTCCGAGCGCGAATGACAGGCGCGTGAGGGGCACCGAGCGCGTGGGACGCACGCTCTCCCAGCCTATAAATACCCAACTACAACTACCAACAAGGGGATCCCTCTCTCCACATTTACTACCCTCATAACTCTACTTCTCTCTCTAGATCTCCGGTGTATTTCCTCCCTCCGGTGACTGACTTAACCGTCGGAGTGCCTTCCCGGACCACCACCGTCCGGGCTAGGCACTGACGTGGTTGTCTACGTGTGCAGGTTATCACCACCGGCGTGCAGCAAAGGCTCAGGCGTGCACCACTCTTTCCACCACTACTTATTCCACTCCAGAAGGTTGAGAGAGCTGACTCCGGCGAGGGCACTCCCACACTTTTAACGATATTTGACTGGGCTAATTATTTACATGGACCTTTAAAAAATATTTTAAACATATAGAGCTGGTTCAATCATTTGTGTGAGACTCCAAGATAGGTCTCACACTATTCCGTGTGCATTTGGTGTACACACCATTTATACTGATAGTTTTATTGTTCGGGAATAAAGGTTAGTTTCCACTGAGGTATTTTCGGTATTTTTGAATTACAAGTTATCAAATCAATTGACATATATGAGGAGAATGTTTATCTAATTTGACAATTTAAAGTTTTCACTACGGTATTTTCGGTATACTTTGACTACAAATTGTCAAATCATTTGACGCATATGAGGTGAGTGTCTATCTAATTTGACAAATTATGGTTAAAAAAAAAAAAAATACCGTAATGAAAACTCATTGTCCTAATTATAAATGATAAGTGCACTTTTGTGGAATTTATTCGCCATAGAGAGGAATTTTCCTCACGTCGTTTGTCCCCTTCCATCGACCTTCGATTCGAATGGCACGTGTGATTGGAAGTAATGAACCTAACAGTATTTCAAAGACCAAACAGTCAATCGAACAGTGCCAGTTTTTTATTTTTAGGTGCTTCGGAATTGTCGGTGTGTTTTGGCCTAAAAATTAGCTGACCTATTTTTTCGTCCTTATTTGATTTTTTTTTCGTCTTTTTTAGTTTTGCATCAATTTTTTGTGTATTATTCGTCTCGGCGAGAGGAATAAAAAAAGTAAAAAAATTATGATCGAATCATAAATTTTTTTAAATAAAGACAAAAATAAGTAAAAAAGACAGTTTTTTACATTTTTTTTTATCTTATTAAAAAAATTGATAGTTCTAGCCATAATCTTTTATCTTTTTGGATTCCTCTAACCAAAACGAACCAATAATACTATAAAAATCGATGCAAAACTAACAAACGCAAAAAAAAAAAAACTAAATAAAGACAAAAAAATAAGTTGAGTTCTCTTTTTAGGCCAAACTTCACCGTAATTGCAAGTTTTGTGATGTCAAACTTCGCACATATTCTCTTAGTAATTGAAATGGTTGCATACTTCTAAAAACGTGCGGATGATGTTACGTATGACCGTAAGTTATCGGTAGCTAGCATTGGTTCTAACAATAGCCAAGACAAGTCACATTCACTCACGGAATATGACATCCACAAAAATTTTGTTCCACACATTCCCCCTCTCTCACGATTCCAGTGCATCTTTCCATCTGAAAAATGTATGTCTACTTTAGAAAATCAAAGTCAATTATTTTAGTAACTCTCTAATGAGACTAAAATTGTGAGACAGAAGAAATAATTGGAAAAGAATAAATGTAAAAACAAAGAGAAAAGAAACTAACTGGAATCACTTAATCATTCGTCTTCCAAAAAAAAAAATAATAATTTAAGCTTATATAGATTTACTCTCAACGATTTTCTTATGCTGTTAATTGGAATATCAATGTTCTAAAGGGGGTTTGGAAGTTCAACCATGAACATATTTACCCCAAAAAAAAAAAAAAAAAAAAGGTTCAAACATAATCATTCCTAGAACAGTAGAAAACATAGTAATTATCCAAAAGTCGAGTATGGCAAAGAATGACGTTGCTCTAGCTAGGCCATTAGTGGTGTTTTTGGATCAAAAGAAAAGAAAAGAAAAGAAAAGAAAAGAATGTGTTACTTTATGCATGGATGATTTCGAAGCGAAAGGAGCATAATTTGGTGCCTTAAGGGTGGGCTCTCTGCAGTGCTTGAACACTCAATGCTGGAGGGATCATATCAGGCCTATCATATTTTGGCTGCCATTTACATGTTCATCATGTGCACAACTACTCAAGCAAGAGATAGTTCCAGAAAATATGATCGTATTTCAAATAATCAAATGATATATATATATCGGAAATCTTCTTATCCACACCTCCCGGAAATAAGAAAAAAATGGTTTTTTTTTAGTTGCAATTTTTTTTTGGAAAATCCGATCCGTCCAATGTGTTCAGAAGGTGTTTTCAAAGGTCTACGCGGAAAATCTTCAAAAAAAAATACCAGGAAGGGCTTGATCCAAGCAGTTTTCGCAAAAATTGTATTTATATATTTTTGCGAAAACTGCTTGGATCAAGCTCTTCCCGGTATTTTTTTTTGAAGATTTTCCGCAAAGACCCTTGAAAACACCTTCTGAACACATTGGACGGATCGGATCGTTAAAAAAATGTTTGGATCATGGGGTCCGGAAACGGGAATCCCGTTTTAGAAGCGGAACCTATATATATATATATACACGAATTATCCTGTCAAGGATCCCGGAAATCCCGGATTGAAGCGTTTTGAAGCATTTAGAAGATGTTTTGGCATGATCCGAGCCGTCCAATGTGTTCAAAAGGTGTTTTCCAAGGCCCACGCGGGAAATCTTCAAAAATAAAATACCGGGAAGGGCTTGATCCAAGCAGTTTTTCGCAAAAATTGTACATTTACAGTTTTGCGAAAAACTGCTTGGATCAAGCCTTTCCCGGTATTTTTTTTTGAAGATTTCCCGCGTGGACCTTGGAAAACACCTTTTGAACACATTGGACGGCTCGGATCGTCAAAAAAATATTGGGAAGGTGGAGTCCCGGATCCGGGACTCCCGGACTAGATCGGGCCTCTATATATATATATATATACCCATGACCATCGCTCTCAGAAATAACATTCGAACTCTTTTAACAATTTAATTTAAGGGTCATGCTAACGGATGTCATAGTGCACCCGTTAATGGTACAAAAAGTACACTTTTGTGGGTCTCACTTGTACAAAAAAGTACACTTGTACTCCCTCCGTCCGGATTTGTTGGTCCGTTTTGGGGATTCCAACTTTTTTTCCATTACTTTTTGTCCACTGCTTTTTGTGTAACTTTTCCATATTTTAGCCTTTAACTTTTGAAAATGGACAAACATTTTCGGACTTGAAAAAGTATGTTTGTGGACCAACAAATCCGGACGGAGGGAGTATGTTAAAGTACAAGTGTACTTTTAAATTGTATTTTTTTTTGTACTCTTAACTAGTGCACTATGACACCCGTTAGCATTTCCCTTAATTTAAAAAAGGAACTTTTTCTGCCAATTAAGGATTAAATCTAAAAAATATGCTAAAAGCATAAAATTATTCAACAATGCGAGGAACACACCACTCATTTGCAACCACCAATCATGCAGTATCACGCAAGCTGACGTGGTTGATGGTGTGGTACTAGAGTGGTGTGTCTCTAGCATTATTGAAAATTATTTCTCAAACCAGTGAATGAAATTAAAATGCTTGTTAAATGAAATCAAAGCATTTAATTATTTCTCAAACCAGTGAATGAAATTAAAATGTACATAGTTTACCCTTGAACTCGAAGACATCACCCAGTTAACTACGTTTATGGATCCAGGGGCATGCTCTATGGCCGATCACAGACGATCGTAATCGAGCTAACATGCATGTTATTCCCGAAGGGAAAGCACGCCCTTGTTAAAAGAGAGGCAATTTTGTTTAGAGAACCGAAGTGCTAATTATTCCACACATATACCCAATTAATTATGTTTGCTAACGCAGCTCGTTATAAAGTAAAATTATTGCCAACATCCCCTCACCCATAAATGATACTCCAATAAATGATTAGTTGTGGAGTAAGTAAATATCAAGTCGATCAGGGCATTTGGCCCAGTTGGTCGTGTAGCCCTTTCTATAAGGGTGAGGTTCTGGGTTCGATTCTTATGAAGAGGAGGTCGACCCTTATGGTTTACTAACAATTAACTCTACTGAAATATATCGAATGACAAAAAAAAAAAAAGAAAGTAAATATCAAGTCAGATAAAAATTAATTAAACGACCAATGATTACCACTAAACTCCAATTTGGGGCGACCGAAAAAATATACAGCAAACCGTATCCAAATTGCCCACGTCCCCTCACCCATAAACACAAGCCTAAAAACCATACTCTCTCTCTCTCTCTCTAGATTTGCTCTGCTGGTGGCGCACGATGGACCATCAGAAAGGTACGCAGCCACTGCTCTCCCCAAGAGAAGACGACCAAACTTCAGGAAGCTACCACCAAATTCTCCGGCCTAGCACTTCTTCGTTCTCATCATTCACCGCCGATGCCGACGACATAACTCCGATCGGCGGAGTCGGAGATTTCTTCAAGAAATTCGGCGTGGAGTCCAGAAAGCTATGGTACCTCGCCGGACCTGCCATCTTCACCTCCGTCTGCCAATACTCACTCGGCGCCATCACCCAAACCTTCGCCGGCCAAGTCGGTACCCTCGAACTCGCCGCCGTCTCCATTGAGAACTCCGTCATCGCCGGTTTCTCTTTCGGCCTCTTGGTATGTACTCTCATATGCATAGTTCTAAAAATAGTAATTTATTTACATGTTTATCTGACATATGCTCCTAACTCCGATGACACCATTTAAATCGGTTAGTTGCGATGAAATTAATTTGGCAAACGTAATCGCTTACGTGGCCCTTTAAGACGTACTCAACAAAGTTACCAATAAAGGTTACATTAACTATTCCTAATTTGGGAATACTTTTTCATGTATTATAACATTTTTGTTTAATAACTCAAGTTTCCAAGTAAGCATATATAAGCGTATCAATAAAATTACTTATAAATTTTGTGGACCAAGAACTTGAGGCTTAAGAGTTTATTACATCCCAGGGCCTCAAATTCAAAACTAGCTTGTCAACAATTTTTAGGGACGAATCATGTGTAAGCATGTGAAACTGTTGTAGTAGGAGGGTTGCAGGAGTTCGTCGGAGGTGCGTGTAAACTGGCTAGTACACTTTGCATTTCCAAAGTAACAAAAAAGTTTAGCTTTTGGTATATTAAAGTTTTAGCTCCTTTTGGTATTGTGGTATTGTTGAGACTTTAGCTTCTCCGATCGAGCAGAGGATTCACTGCTGTTTATGTCCAAACTGAACAGTTTCAATCATAACGGTTATGCCCCTGAATTTTGAAACACAGTTGGGCATGGGCAGTGCACTGGAGACTCTGTGTGGGCAAGCTTTTGGGGCAGGACAAGTTGACATGCTCGGAATCTATATGCAACGCTCGTGGGTCATTCTCAACACCACGGCCTTCGTCATGATGTTCATCTACATTTTCGCGACCCAACTTCTAAAACTCATTGGCCAAACAACTGAGATATCGGAAGCGGCGGGGACTTTCGCGGTATGGATGATTCCCCAGCTGTACGCCTACGCGGTCAATTTCCCGATCGCAAAATTCCTACAGGCGCAGAGCAAGATCATGGTGATGGCGGTGATTGCGGCAGTGGTCCTGGTTCTGCACACTCTGTTCAGTTGGCTGTTGATGTTGAAGTTGGGTTGGGGATTGGTGGGCGCCGCCGTGGTGTTGAACGCGTCGTGGTGGATTATTGTGATCGCTCAGTTGGTATATATCTGGAGTGGGACCTGTGGCAGAGCTTGGGCTGGATTTTCGATGAAGGCGTTTCAAAATCTTTGGGGTTTTGTTAGGTTGTCTCTTGCATCGGCTGTGATGCTCTGGTACGATATCTAACTTCATGGTTTTCTTTCAGAAATCATTTTTGCACATTTGAAATTTATCTTCCAAAGTTTTATTGTTTCATCATTCAAGCTTTTTTATTTTTTTAATTTTTAATGATTTTTAATTAAATTATTTATTTATTTTTTACTTTTTGGATATACATTGCGTATCTCTATTAAAACTTATCTCAAAACTACCATCCAATTTATAAAAATAAAGGGTAATGTTGCAATTTCATATCAATATAGACAAAAAAAGATGTATTCCATTTTGGGTTATGACTAGATAGAGTTAATCAAGGTTGATCAGTTAGAATCCCGAGTGGTTGACAAAGTGGTCTTATCTTGAGACTTAGGAGTTTGTTCCCACCTAAGATTTTAGGTTCGTTCCCCTTGTGGCCAGTGGAGGTTATGCCCGATCGTTACCTTCAAGGCCCTAGAATTAGTCGAGATGCACGTAAGCTCGCTTGGACATCCGGTTTTAAAAATAAAAAAAAATTGATCTTAGGACCATCTTAATTAACTTCACTCTTTTTTCTCAATAAGTAGGGCTCACAATGGGGAGTTGAGACCCTATTCATTAAGTGGGGCTCACATTGCGGTAAGAACCATTGATCAGTTTGGAATATGGGCACATTGATCAGTTGGGACCATGTTAGGACCATCTTAACTTTTATTGATTAGAACCATCTTTTGACATTTATTTTTGTGTATCTGAGTTATTTTGTTACCTAATGTTCTTTCTAAAAGTTTTAATGAATCTTCGTTGACTCGTTTCCAAGAGATAAATTGAAAAAAAAATATAAATATTATTTGATTTTCAAGGAAATTAAGAAAAGATGAAAATAAGAAAAAGAATTTAAAAGAACTGGCTATTATTCACTCGATCAATTTTCTTTTTGTCTTTTTTTCTCGGCCATGACATTTTGTGAATTTTATTCTTGAATGATAAAATGCAGCTTAGAAGTATGGTACTTCATGGCGTTGATCCTCTTCGCTGGTTACTTGAAGAATGCCGAAATTTCAGTTGATGCATTATCAATCTGGTAATTGATTACGATTAATCTTTTTTCCACCCACCCGTTATTTCAATTCGATTTACGTAACCCGCACGTTATTTCGATTCGATTTACGTAGTAGAATTGAACCATTTTCAACTTTTGATTTGGTCCAACTTCTCACGCCTAAGATTGATTATCAATTCGTCACATTTTCCACCTTTTTTTTTAGTTGTTACCATGTTAACCAAAAAAAGAAAAACAAATAAACCTAGGTATCTCCTAACATGTGATAACCCTGCTTATTTAACACTAATTCGGTAAGACTCACGTGTTATGTCCACATGTGGCCAAGACGACAAACCAAATACGATCAATTGGTCTCTGTTCAGTACAAATAAATAGGTTTTCTTAGATCTATCCATTTTTTTTTTAAATGATCTATGACCACAGCCGTAATTATCGGGAGTTGTCTTAGGGAAATGATAATGACTCATTTTTGACGGTTGCCCAAACGTATACAGTAGCTTTTTAGATAAAGATAAGGGTACCGACCATAATGCACCGAAAATGTACAGAGGGCACACGGGGACCCACTTTTGGGTTCTACACGAGTGATCCGAACCGTTCATTATTCTTAAAACAATTTTCCGAGGGCCCCCCACAAAATTTCAGCTCAATCGGATGGTGGGAAGTGCCCGAACCAAAGTCCCACCGTTTCAATCAAAATTTCCCTCGGAAAATTGTTTTAAGAATAATGAACGGTTCGGATCACTCGTGTGGGACCTAAAAGTGGATCCCCTAATGGGCTCGGTACATTTTCTGGACTAAAGCTTCGGTACCCCTAACAGGGTCCGTAGCTTTTTACCACCACAAACTTTATTCAACCAGCCTATTGGTACCGACAGGTGGTACCAACTACCAACTACTGACAGGAGGTACCAACTACCAATTTGAACAGTTCATTCATCTCAAAATCAAATTTCGAGTGGGCCCACGCGGGTATCAATGCAATTGGACAGCTAGATTAGTTTGAGCCAAAATCACCCCATTTTGAATCCACTTGGAATTTGATTTTGTGATGGGTGAACGATCCGGATTGATTGTTTGGGACCCACGATGCCATCTGTACAAAGGGGGTCAGTACCCCTTGTATTTCTAAACTTTATTGGAGTGTTCCACTAACAAAAAATAGTTTTTTTCAAAAGCTAAGATATGTCATTCTCTCACAATACATCACATAAAAAGTCGTGAAAAACCAATTTATTCTAAAAATAGACTTACTGAAACAAACCCTTAGGGTGAATTTCCATTTCAATATTTTCGATATTTTTGATACTTTCACTAGCTACTTTCCACGCATTTCAGCGGAAAATACAACAATTATTTTATTACAATTTAATACCCAAAATATCATTGTGAAAACTCACCCTGACATGTATGAATCCCACGTGAATGTTTCCTGGTGGAAGTCCCGTTGCAACGTGGGTGATGGTACATCATGAGCACTGAAAAATAATAATCACTCTTTCTCTGCCAAACTTTAGCACTAATGCGGGACCACACACAACCACTCTGGTAGTAATTTATTGACGTAGGATGTAAAAAAATATTCATGTAGCTGTCATTAATGTCCAAATTCCATTTTTTAATTGTGTCCTCGTAAGGACAATGTCCAAATTCATTTGATTGATCAGTCCGAGACAAGTTTGTAATAGTACTATTATATTGTCGTATTCTTCCGTAAAGGTAATACTCCGTAGAACCAGATTTTTGCCATTTGACTGGTCGTTTTTCAATTTTATAGGTTGTCGACGACTAGTAGGTTTTAATGGTAATTAGGTGAGATTTTCTGCGGTTCTCGATTTTCTTAACGTTCTTTTTAGGTTTTTTCTCCGGTCCCCTTTGTTGATCCCTCTTTTGTCTGACGCCTTCTTTAGACACACTACTAGAGAGTAGTAATTGATAAAGATCACACTAAAAAAATTAAAAAGATCACGATACTGCACAACACGACACAACACGTTCAACAAATTGGTTGGACAAAGCTTAACAGAAAAGCATGTCGGGAATGGAAATAAACGAGCAAGGTTGGCACAACACATTTGACACAACTAACTGCAGCCATTGACAGTGTCGGCTCATTAGTTTTGAAGGCCTGAAACGGACTCATTAGATGAGGCCCTTCATGTATTTTGCATAATAACTTTTTTAACACATATCTTCATAAAAAACCATTACAAAATATTTATCATAGCATAAATTTAAACTTATAGTCATTCAAAAATTAGAAACCACTACAATATATATATATAGGTGGCCTACATATTTGGGGGCCCCTATTTTTTATATTTTTGTGGGGGCCCGAAGAGGTGGCTTCATTGGTTTATGCCATGAACCGGCCCTGGCCATTGATACTTTCCGTGAAAAGTTTAATGTCAAAGCATATTTTTTGTTATCGTTTTGCTAGCTAGTAATGCTGTTATTCCATTTATCAAATTTCATTTGCGTCTGCAGCATGAACATATTAGGTTGGACAGTCATGGTAGCTTTGGGAAACAATGCAGCCATAAGGTTAGTCCTGAATCGAAGTACTACTTACAACTTTTAGATTTTATTTTGTTATTAAATATATTCTTGCATTAACGAACCTAAAGTTCTCATATCACAGCAAATTGATTTGATAATTTTTTTGTGCAGTGTAAGAGTGTCAAATGAGCTAGGCGCAGCTCATCCGAAAACCGCAAAATTTGCAGTGGTGGTGGTGGTTTTAACTTCATTTTTGATCGGACTTATAATCTCCCTCGTTTTGGTCCTGGCTCGAAATGTGTATCCATCCTTATTTTCAAGTAGTACAGAAGTAAAAGAGCTTGTAAATGAGCTCACTCCCTTGTTGGCGGCTTGCATTATTATCAACAATGTTCAACCTGTTCTCTCAGGTATCAAATTTTTTACTTGTATTTGATCTCATTGAGTTGCTAAATTTTTTTTGTCATATGTTTTTTTTAAAACATTTGCACAATTTTACCCGCAAAAATATTGATAGATATTTGGAAAATAGATCGACTTCCTACCTATTGTTGTAGTTTTCTTCCATTTCCCTCGATCTCTTGAATTTAAATTATTACTGGTATTTTCCGTGTATGTTTTTAATAAAGCTTGTTCCCGTTGGATGAAAAATGTGGTTCCATTCCCTATTATTACAAGATATCGCTTGTTACAGGGGTGGCGATTGGAGCAGGATGGCAAGCCGTGGTTGCTTATGTCAATATAGCCTGTTACTATGTGTTTGGCGTTCCTCTGGGGCTTATAATGGGTTACAAACTCGACATGGGTGTGAAGGTACGCACGTTAAATATTTTGGTACCTCTTTAAGTTCATCAAATCCTTGTTTTCAAGACTCTTTTCTTTTTCAGATCAATTCCAAATCTTACAAGTCATTTTCTTGTGTTTCCTCGTGATTTTATCCCTGCATTTTGGATTATTTTATATCTGTCATGGGAATTTTCTTAACTCTTTGTGTGACCACGTAAAATTGAATTATTAGGACTAGTTCAAGTTTGAAAAAGATTGCGTGAAAAAATATGGTCTAATATTTTGCCAATAACACTCATCAACAAGTCTATAACTGGCTGCGTAAAACTTCCCTACAAAAAATAATATTAGGCTTTATTGATGTTATGCTTTTTGTTTTTGTGTTGCAACGGAATCTCGATACACCCATAAAGCTGTTAATAACTTATTTTGTATGCACTTGGGTTTGCTAAGTTATTGTACGATATTGTTTTTGTTATTTTCAGGGGATTTGGTTGGGCATGATGTGTGGAACGGTTGTTCAAACTATTATCCTGTTTTGGATCATTTATCGGACCAACTGGAATAAAGAGGTAACTTAATTTGTCGCTGTTCGATCTGCAATTTATTTATTTTAACAACTCATGCGTCCGGGTCGGCGTATGAGTACCTCGACTAATCCCGAGGACCCAATCCCCCATCCCCTTGCGAGTAGCCCAATTAAATATAAAGCAGTGCTCCGTATGAACTGGCCCAAAGGTGTTGATAGCACCTGAAAAGTTTCACCCACCAGGCCAACCCCTTGGGGTTTCGTTCGATCTGCAATTTTGATGTGCTGGTGGAATATGCAAAACTGAGACTGTAATGAATTTTATTTGTTGCATGCAGGCTTCCATAGCTGGGAACAGAATAAGACAATGGGGTGGAGAGGGAGAGCCAGATGACAAAGCTAACGATATAGAGAAATGATGTGGAGAGATGAGGGATCTCATGAAATTGTGGAGAGAGTGTTTGAAAATTTTGGCAAAAATTCAATTATTAAGTTGCTAATAATTGATGGCCCCTTATACCCTAATTACTTGATAGAATTCAAATTAATTTTCATTTCTATTTATTTGCAATAATTCATGGTATCCGAAGTGTTTTAAGCAAATTCTGGACGACCACTTGTACAATAAAATCAAGCTTAGGAGTACTAATCTTAATCTTCGCAAAACTAGAGACAAGTAATTTGAACTTACAAATTGCAACACAAAGCCCCAATGAATTGCTGGAAATTTGGTCTTCAAAATGTGTTAGATGATTGCGTCGTCGTCTCTTCTACTCCAATCTGCTTTGCAAAGACAATTCGAGGCTCGTTGTAACAATGCTTTCCTAAAGATAGTATTTGTCCCCACCAGATGGTGTGCACCGGTACAACAAATCTGTTTTAAAGATACAATGAAACCGAACTCGAAGTCCTTTTTGTCTGTGTTTGCACAAATGAAGATAGATAGAATATCCGCTACATGAGAATAAGAAAACCAAGAATCACTGTGTCTTGTTCTTGCAAGGCAACAAAGCACCGAATGAGCCCTCGATTTATTTGGATGAGAGTGACGATATTTGGTTGCCACTCAGCAACCCTTCGAAGAGGCAATTCGGAGCAAACGGTTAAAGGATTAATTAAAGGCATCCATTTGGACAAATCACCTGTTGATCAACCCCGCCAGGGGGGCGGGGGTTGGGAGTGTAGTCCCAAGCATAGCACTGAGCTGTGCAGCCCTACAGGCTACAACGTCGTTGCGCCAGCATCTTTTCGACAATCGGAGACATTCATTGCATAGAACTTGTTGAGTACTAAAAGTGTACTAAAAATCAACTCAATCAGACATCGTTAAGTGCCTCATCGGAACACAAATAACTTGAAAAAGAATGGGTTCAGTAGTTTTGATCCAGTGTTTGTGTCCATTTGTGTTCCATTTCTTTTCAAGGTATTTGTGTTCTGATGACGCTCTTAATGATATCCGATCAAGTTGATTTTTGGTCCACTTGTAGTACTCGACGACCTCTACGTGGTGAACGTCTCAGATCGTCGAAATGATGCCGGGTGCAAAGCACGCTGCGCAACACCTCCCCCAATTCATCACCATGGAGGCAACTACACTGTCAATTAATTTGTCAAGGCACATCATTTGGTTTCAAAGACACAACAAACCCTCATTCTTGTGGCGTAGTCTGTGTAAGGGTTACCCCTTGCTAATTTCAGGTTGTAGGAAAGTTATTCGAAATGGTAAGACAACCTTGTTTTGGACAGATAATTGGTTGGGCAATGGTGCCTTGCGTACTATGATTGATGGGCCCCTAAATCATATGGATTTGTCTCTTAAAGTTAGCGATGTGTGGATTAACAATCAATGGGATTTTAATGTGTTATCTTTTGTGCTCCCTAGCCCCATTATTTACCTTATTAGAGGCACTTCTTTTTCGTGGTTTAGCGAAGAAAATGATTTTTACATTTGGAATTCCAACTCCGGTGTGTTCTGTCCTAAAGTTGCGTACAATCTAGTCACCCTTCCTTCTTTCACTGAACCTATTTCCAACTGGTCTTGGGTTTGGAAAATAAATGCTCATCCTCGAGTTGTCTACTTCTTTTGGTTAGCTCTCCAAAACCGTATTGCCTCTAAGGAGTTCTTGTTTCTGCGTCATATTACACCAGACCAAACTTGTCCTCATTGTCAAAATTCTTTGGAAAATCCCATGCATATCCTCCGGTTCTGTCCGCTAGCTCAGTTGTTCTGGGAGGAAATTGGTGTGTTACCTGGTTTCTTTGATTCAAATCATAGTTTTGCAGAGTGGGTGTATCGATTTTGCCACGATAAAAAGATCCACTCATCAGGCCATCCTTGGAGTACTATTTTCCCAATGGTATGCTGGTGC
The DNA here is from genome assembly GCA_963854785.1 of Vaccinium vitis-idaea. Lineage (NCBI taxonomy): Eukaryota > Viridiplantae > Streptophyta > Magnoliopsida > Ericales > Ericaceae > Vaccinium > Vaccinium vitis-idaea. Next base: position 15,079,435 of record OY978221.1, read on the forward strand.
TTATGGCTTAATAGAAACAGGAGGCATTTTAATTTGGTGAACAATGAAAATACTCCTCTTGTTTCTGTTGGTGAATGTCTTAACCGTATATTGGAATGGGAGTTGTTTGGAAACAACTTCAGTAGTCGGCGTGGTGTTCCTTTCACGATGAATGTGGGTTGGGTTCCTCCACATATAAACTGCCTCAAATTAAATGTGGATGGAGCAAGAGCAAATGGTGGTATTGCAACCACTGGGGGGTTGTTACGAGATGTCCACGGCAACTGGGTGAAAGGGTTTCAAAGGAAAATTGGTCAAACTTCAGCCTTAGGAGTCGAACTCTGGGCTCTTAGAGATGGTTTAAAAATGGCAGCAGATCTTGGCATTACGGGATTTGAAGTGGAAATGGATGCTTTGCAAGCTGTGTCCTTAATTTCTAACCAATCCACCAATCATCCTCTTAGTTCTATTATCTGTGATTGCAGGCAACTTCTAGAGTGTAGCGGATCCACTCTCCGCCATGTTAGAAGAGAAGCAAACCGGGGTGCTGACATGCTTGCGAAGAACTCGTTTGGTTTATGTAATTTTAATTATGTTACCTTAGCAGAACCTCCTGTTTTTCTGTTGCAACAATTGGCTGATGACTCTGTAGGGGTTAAATACCCCATGACTTTTTATGCTTAGTTTATAATATCGCCTTTTTACCAAAAAAAAAAAAGAAACACAACTCTTAGGTTTAAAGACAAAAAGTTGCAACTCTCCACAAATAAAATGAGACTTTTCAAAGGAATAAGAATATTTAAAAACCACCCAAAATAAAAGCTCATATATTTTGAAAATCTCTAATATGAATTACTATTTCGAAATACTTTTTCAGCGGTACCAATTTTCTAACCCCAAACTGTTTTTTTTCTCACATAAATGTATTCAAAACCACACGGTATGAGATTGAACCACACTTATTTTGGACCACAATCGCAAGATTGAAATTTCACCGAAACATGGGCATTTTGTAAGGGACCACTGATGACAACGGCTAGGAAATTAGTTACATCATATAGACTCTGGAGTCGTCCACATACATCCGAAATTGGATGTCCATTTTTGAAACCCGTGCCATTTTTGTATTGTTATATCTTTCAATTTATAATGTTTTTCGTAATTATGAACACTTTGTATTATAGAACTCGTCGAGAACTATCAAACAAGATCCATATTAAATATTTTTGAAGATTTGTGTCGAAAGATATAAGTCATTGAAAATGGCATGGGTTTAAAAAATGGACATCTAATTTGGGACGATACTACATACACTGATACATGGCGGTCCTTTTTGGGGGTGGAGATTTCAAGCATCCCAAACTTTAACACGTACATTATAGTTCTGATCGTGCCGTTTCCGTATAAAAAATAATTTATGAAACTGAACAATTACTACAATTACTACTACTCTAACGAATAGTGGTAAATATTCCGAGTATCGCTCCTCGGGGATTAGAAGCTAAGTTGCGAGTATTTCAATTGATTTCTAAATTAATTCAAGAAAAAGTGAATTGAGCTTGATTTCTAAAATTATCTACATAATTAAAAGTAAGAAAGATGGTGAATTAAATAATTTGGAAAAGGGTCTTAGGGTTTCGAATCCACCCTAACTTCGCAACCTAGCAATTATATTAATTTAGGAAAATCAATTACCGAAACGACAATAATTCGCTAAAAGTTACCAGCCCTAGCGATATAGTCAAGAAAATAGCATGCAATTGAAAACCGGACATAACTTGTCTTCGGTTGGCATGAATCGTCTTCAATTCTATAACTAATTAATCTAGGCACGACTCGTCTTCCCTAGGAATAGACTATCCTAATTCGTAATTTCACACGCTAAGAAAATTGTTGCGTAACTATGTATGCAATCACAGAAAATAAACACATAACACTAGATAGGAAAGAAAAGATCGAATCATATAAATAAGTCTCAAAGTTATACAACTGTCGTTTCGATAATCAAAATCCAAAATTAATATAAAAACAAAGTTACTTGGTTAGGGTTTCATCTACACCCTAATAAGATGATTAGTTGCTCATGAGGAGGAGAGAATCAAAAGATGTTGGTCTAGTCTCCATCATCGAATAACAGCAACTCCGTGTACAGCTTGAATGTTGAAAGCTCCCAGCCGAAGGTTAATTGCTCGTTGAAAAAGAAGCCCCCCAACTGCTGTATGCATGAGAAATTATATAGGTAGGGTTAAAATGTGGTAATTACATCAAGGTCCCTTGGGCTTTTTGTAATAACAAATTAATAATCCTTCTTTGAAACACTCGGCGCTTTGACCCCAAATTTACTTTAAACCTTTCAAATTAATCCATAAGTGTCACAAATCGCACCAATGACCTGAAAACACAAAAGAGACTAAACAAGCATTATATGTCCAATAAATGTGACTAACAAGTATGCATATTTCGACACTTATCAACTTCCACATCCAGTCAACGACATAAGCTTTTCCTATCAATATCTTTCTAATATCCCTCATTTTGTTGCTCACAATAGGGTTGATATTCACATGAACATACCCAAAATAAAAACATTGCTACGAAATAGTTGGATACGAATTATCTTCGGTTTACCATATTAGAGTTTATCTATGGGTATGAACTTTTAAGGAAGTTGATAGAATTCAAGTATTGTTATGAATACGGAATACCCTAGGATATGTAACGGTATCGATGATATGGTCAAATATCAGCTAATATCGGCCTGTATCAGACCGTATATCGATCAATATTAGTATCGGTCCCTTGAAAAACCGATACGTATCGGCTAATACATCGCGTATCGACTGATATTTAAATCCTTGGTCTAAGTAAAGAGAGAGACCAGATGGTCAGTTCAATAATTTGAGGCCCTCCAATTACTCACTATCAAAAATAGCTTACTATTGAATCCGGATATTGCATTTTGTTTAAGGGTTTTGCTAAGTACTTCCCATTAAAACGGTGGATAAAAAACATATAATGTCGAATAAGTTAGAATTCAATAGATATTACAAATATTCACAGATATTAAATAGTGTGTTGTAGGTTGTCTTGAATTCAGCCTGGAGGTCCGACCCTATTTGTTGTTGGTGTGTTTGCAAATAAACTGATTTAGGAGAGAATTATAAACATGGAGACCAAGAGGAGGGAATTTAAACATTCTGTTTAAATAATTTCATTGATCACTAGTTCTTGTACTTGACCTTGCATAGCTTCTCACAACACTGAAAATAAGTTGTCGATATTGTATACCTCCATAGACATTGTCGGGCTCGTGTCTTAACAACTTAAGCTTTTTGAATAATTAGCAATTTAACATTGCATAACAGCTTTAGTTTCTAAGGGTTCTTGAGTTCAAGTTTCTTCGTTTGTATTTGCTCCCAACTTCGCATATTGGACTGGATGAAAACACTTTCAACTCTAAACACGCAAATAACCTGATATTTATTGGGACCTAAGCTTGATCTCAACATATGCTTTCCGGTAAGTGATCGAAGCTAGTTCGCCAAAAATTTTCACCATCTACGAGGTTGATTAGGTGCTAAGCACCCCGACCCTGCAACTTATCTTGAGCATTCAGTTCTTGTTTTCTTTTTTATAGTTTGTTCCAATATGTTTTAACACTTTAGTCTGTTCCAATATGTTTTCGGCATATGATATTTATCACTTTTTTAGGGCTATGTTTAAGTTTAAGATCTACTGTTAATGCAGCAATGGAACCCAAAAAAGGCAGTGAGAAAGAGGGTAAAGGGAAAAAATTTTGGTGGTCAAAACCCATGCAATCCTTGTTACTTGAGATGAACCATCCAACACATTTAGGTCCAGATCATTTGCCATAGTAGCCAAAGAAATTACTAAGAAATATGGGGTTGAATGCCAATCCAAACACGTGGAGAATCGTCTCAAAACTATCAAAAGCACATGGAAGATCATTTCTGATCTTCTTTATATGAAAAGTGGGTTTGGATGGGATGATAATTTGAGGATGATAACCTGTGGCGAGACTATATTTGATGAGTACATTGCGGTATGAAACTTACACTAATCGACATGTTGTTTTTAAGTTATGCATCATTTGTTTCTTTCTAATATATGTATGGGTTTTGCTTGTTTGTTTTCTTGTTAATAGGCACACCCTGAACATGAGGCATTTTCTAACAAGAAAATTGAGATGTATGATGAGATGGCATTAGTTGTTGGAAAAGACATGGCAACAGGTCAATTTGCAAAGTCATTTGATGATATAGAGGAAGAAACAGTTGTTGAATCAGACTCTATTGATTTCGCTGTCGCCGAGGTATCAAAAGGGAAATGCACAGCATCTTCAAGTGAGGCTCCAACTCAAGCAAGGCCTCACCGAAAGAGGAGTTGTGACGAGGATGAGGGTTATGACAAGTTATCAGCACAAATTGGAGAAGTTGCTTTGGCAATCAAGAAACTCAGTGATGATCGGCTTGATGTGAAAGACCTCTATGTTGAAGTTATGAAGACAAAAGGGTTCGATGAATTTATACTTGCCTTAGCATTTGACCTCTTGGTTGAAAACGAAAAAGGTGGCGAAGGCGTTTATGGTCAAGAGTGCGAGGCTCCGAAGGGCATGGTTGGAGGGTTTCTTTAATATGAATGCGTGAGTTTGAGTATTTTGGTATTGTAATTGAGGAGCTATGGAATGAGCTTTGAACTTTGAACTCTGTTTCTGCCTTCCGTTTCTGGTATTTTGGTAATGTGTTTTCGTGCTTTGGGTACTTTGAAGTTTGGTCATTTTCTAATTTTGGGTGGACTAGCATCCTGGGGATAGTGCTCTGCTTGCTAAAATATAGTTATGAGGTGTATTACAATTGGTCAATCTAGTTTTTATTTTTCTTTGCATCTCATTTCTTAATCTTGCAAGATTTTGGTCATTTTCTCATATTAGTGATTTTCCATGTGTACCAAACAATGGAAAATATTTTCTAGAAAATGTTTTCATATCACAACCAAACATTGGAAAACATTTTCTTTTCTAGAAAAAGTTTTCCACGGAAAAGGTTTTCTAGAAAACATTTTCCGCCTGAAACAAACGGAGCCTTAGCAAACAGGTGGGAAAGGAAAACTAAAGCTGAGTAGAAGCCATTAATTCCAATGTCGACTTCACCATAAAATGTTGACTTCACTTGAAACAAGTTACTATTGTCATATCTCCTCGTGGGTCTAAGTAAAGAGATAAATCATATGGCCAGTTCAATAATTTGAGGCCCTCAAATTACTAACTATCGGAAATAGCTTACTATTGAATCTGGATATTGCATTTTGTTTAATGGTTTTGCTAAGTACCGCCCATCAAAACGGTGGATAAAGAACATATAATGCCGAATAAGTTAGAATTCAATAGATATTACAAATATTCACGAATATCAATACTTTTTTTTTCATATAGGTGCCCTTTATTCACATTATTCATCACCTTAAGAGAGGTGGTTTGCATTTCCTTTGTTTAATATATAGTATTAGATGTTGTAGCCTGTGGAATGTGCATCCAATCTCAGCAACTTTTTCCATATCTGGTAGTGAATAGGGAAAAATACCTTCATAACGAAGGTACATTCATGGAATGTTGGGGGATTGGGAAAGATGGAGAATAGAGAGAAACTAAAGAAGCTAATTTTAGTTAGAGAGGTGGATGTTTTTCTGCTTTACAGAGGTGGATCTAGAAGTTTCTATACTTCTACTGGCGACCTGCTAAGCATACGGAGATCCGAAGTACTCAATTGACTGGGATATAGAGAGCTCTCAATTGGAAACAACATATCCTTGGGAGTCATTTGACTGTATGTGTTGCTGCCATGATCTCAATTTGGTGCTGCTCATTAGGGGGTTTAACTTGCATGATGTGTGAGAGCGTTTCACATAGGAGGGTGTATGGTTGTTGGGTTGTGATTGTATTGGTGAGGGACTATATATGTGGTGTGTGGGGTGTTCATGTGGTGTTGCTGTGTTAGGTTAACTATAGTTGGGGTAGGTTGGAGAGAGCTATGGTGTGTGGACTTGGGGTGAGTGGTGTTTTGATGGTGGTTGAACAATAAAAGTTGTAGTCCCGTGGAGTATGTGGGGTGGCATGCCTAGACCTGTCAATGTTGTGCTACTGCAGGTATAGTTTCTGAAGGGGTTCTCTATATCTTGATGCTTTAAAGTTGGGGAAATGCTAGTTGTGATCCATTTAGCAATTGCTTTTGGTGCTACTAGAAGCTGCTTCGACTATGGTTGCCACTGCTTCAAGGTTGTTGTGGGTGGATGTCTTTTCGGAGGGTTCACAACCTTACCTTTGCGGTTTTCTTAAGTTATTATTATTTTTCAGTTTTATCCCCTTCTATCGTTGTTCTCCTTGGTTGCCAACTATCTTGTCTATCTGTTGAGGTAATGCTCGCGATCCTTTTAATCTTCGTAATCTCGTATTCAAAGATTAATAAAATCTTTCTTTTGCCATTAAAAAAAAGCATTTCAAACAACCTGGTCTCCAACATTCAAGGCATTTGGATCGACACTCCATGCATTAACATGGTGACTAGCTCTGGGTCTCTAAATTCCCATTCAAGGCATCGACATTGCCATTTTGGGCATTTATCTCAGCTAGAATATTTTTGTGCAGCTTGGTTTCAAACATTTCGGGCATGTTGGGCGTCCAAACTTTATCTGGCAATATTCTAGAGAGGCCACAAAAAAAGAAAAAAAGTACCCAATTTATGTCATGAATAGTTGGATCCGAAGGAATGGGAAATAGATACACCAACATTCTAGCCCAAACCCCTTTTAAATGTTAGGCAACAGTGCGGCTAGTGCCCAACATTCCCTCTTTATCTTTGGAGAGAGACCCAGGTATCATAGACATTTATCAAAATCCAAATCTCTATTTCGCTTGGTTAGGTAATATGGTGGGGCTAAACAATAAAGGCTAATCCCAACCTAATGCATCAGTGTGTTTGATCTCAGCTATCCTTCTCCATATCAAAAACATTTTAGCGAGCATCGAGGTAAGTCATGGTCACTTCATTGATGCTAGGAGAACTTTGAGCCAGTGAATGTTCGTGTGTCTCTTTGGGACTCCTTTCAATATAAAATCCAGGTTGCTTGGGTTGGGGCAAAACTACAATATCTGAAACCAACATTAAGACCACGGAGGACATAGTCGGTCTGTCTTCAGGGCATTTCTGCACACAGAGGAGACCAATTTGTATGCATCTCAACACTTTAGACATTGAAAATGAACCTTCCATCAGTGGATCTATTAACTCAGAAGCCTTTCCGTCAATCCAAAGTTTCCATGCCTGAAATAGCTCAATATAGTTAGAAATCAGATATCAAAAACTATGAGAACTTTAAAAAGGCTTTTATATTCTTGGTCAATTTAACTTACATGACCAAGAAGGTTTAGATCGTGGTCTACATGATGGAATTTTCTATTCCTCTTGCCACTAATTATCTCCAACACTATGACTCCAAAGCTAAAAATGTCTGACTTTGTCGAAAATATGCCATCGAATGCATATTCAGGAGCCATGTAACCACTGCATATATAACGTGATATAAAGATATAAAAAGCATTGCTAAAGGTTATTACGCGTATGTAAAACAGGGGACATGAATTAGATCACATACTAAGTTCCGACCACCCTTTTTGTTTTTGCCAATGATTGATCACCACCAAAAGCCCTAGCCAAGCCAAAATCTGAAATTTTAGGATTCATCTCACTATCAAGAAGCACATTGCTGGCTTTAAGATCCCTATGAATGACTCTCAATCTCGAATCTTGATGAAGATAAAGAACCCCTCGAGCAATCCCAACAATGATATCTAGGCGCCTACTCCATGTGAGCAATTTTCTTCGCGTTATTTCTGCGACTACACAGAATTTATAATACTTTTTACTAGTATAAAATCTGTCATATAATAAAAAAATCTTCTACGGAAAATGTATTTTCCAATTGATTAGTATGAATCCCGATGAAAAAAGAAAAGAAAAGTGAAGGTTTAATGGGCAAACCAAAAATGAAGGAATCCAAACTTCCATTAGGCATGTACTCATAAACTAGCATTCTTTCTTCTCTGCGGATGCCACATCCCAAAAGCTTAACTAGATTACGGTGTTGAAGTTTGGCGATTAAAATAACCTCATTTTTGAATTCCTTAAGACCTTGTTTGGAATCTGTTGAAAGCCGCTTGACAGCAATATCTTTTCCAGTTGACAGACGCCCCTACATTAATTATCACAAGAGTCATTGTAATTTCTGTAGCTTCTAGGTCTTTGCTAGGGAATGTTCATTGTCCCACTTCTTCTTCTTTTTTCTTTTTTTTGTATTTATCCAAAATACAAAATTACCTTGTAAACAGAGCCAAAACCCCCCTCTCCAATTTTATTTGTTTCAGAAAAGTTGTTAGTTGCCCCTGAAATGGTGAGCATATCAAAGATTGGCAATTCTACATTCTCATCATCGCTTTCTGGAATGTCTTTCCCTGCATCAATAGCCATAAAACGCAAGAAAATGTAAAGCTAAATACTCGGTCAACCGAAATGGTGTGTGTGTCGATATATTTGCAGCTAGCCCTGTGTTTGATTCTGTATTTTACAACCTTACACATAACTAAAGTTACGTATTCATTGAAAATGGTACTTTTTTTTTATACATTTGCATTGTTCTTCATTGAGAGTGATATGCCCGCCTTTCAACCAAATCAGGTATCACAATGTCGTTTGTTTTTTTTTTCTGTTTTGTTTGTATAGCATTATCTAATAGTGGTTTGTGTTCCTGTGCAACCAAAACATAACATAAAGACAAAGGCATAAGAAAACAAATTTAGTAAGAAATGCAGATTAAATAATTACCTCTTCTTTGATTCTTCTTCACTAACAAACAAATTAAGGAGATAATTAGAACTGATGTCAAGACAACAGGTGTCACCACGACGGCCACCATCTTTCCATTTGTTCTTCTTGATTCCATATGTTGAGCTGAATAAATCGAAAGCATTGGACATTGATTCGTCAAATCACTAATTAATTTTACTTCTATTCATTGAATAAATCATAATGGTATGGTTGATTTTAGATGCTTAATTGTAATGTCATTGGAAAATAAATCTTTCAGCTGTTAGACTGCCATCTATGATGCATCTAAAAAAATGGGGACATGGACACGGCGGGGGACACGCCACGTGTATATTTATTTATTTATTTAATTATATATTTATTTACATATATATATAATATTTTAAAACTTTTAGGGTTCAAATTGATTTTTTTTTAAACTTTTAGGGGTAAAATTAAAATTTTTGAAAACTTTCAGGGGTAAAATTGAATTTTTTTAGAAAAACTTTAATGGGTAAATTTATAATTACTCAAAAACTTAGGGTAAAAAGTATAATTTAGCATATATATATACCCAACTCTCTTCCTCATCAGTCGACACAACTTGAAACCCTAAAAATATCAGGTCTGAGATACTGCTAGCTGCTGCTGGAAGCTCACTATGTATGTCCTATCTCTCTTTGTCGTTTTCTCTCTCTCTCTCTGTACTCTCCCTCTGTCGTTCTCTCTCTCTCTCTCTCTCTCTCCCCGTGTCCCCATCTGTTTCCCCCTGTGTTTCCCTAGCCGTGTCCCCATCCAAAAAAGCACATTAGCTGTGTCCCATGCCACGTGTCGTGTCGGGACATGTGTCCCGCCGTGCCCCTATGTCGGGACACTGTGATATGGGGTCCCGGAGAGGTGTCGGTGCTTCGTAGACTGCCATTGTTGTGTGATGCATGTTGCCCTATGATGCACGGACACGGACACAGAGACACGGGAATTCTAAAAAAATGAAGATACGGAAATGGCGGGGACACGCCATGTGTATATTTATTTATTTATATACATATATTAATTTTTTTTAGAAAATGCAAACAAATAAAATGGGGAGAGAGAACAAATCCAAGAGCGAGAGAGAAAGAGAGAGAGAGAGAGAGAGAGAGAGAGAGTGTACAGAGAAGCTCTTTATTGAAAAAAAATTACTACTAGAACTTTTTTGATACAAGGAGAAAACCCAGATTAACAGCAAAGAGAGACGACATACCAGAAGGTTATGTCGACTGATGGAGGGAGGAGCTGTGTATATATATGCCAAGAAATTTCAATTTGACCCCTGAAAGTTTCAAGAAATTTCAATTTGACCACGCCGTGTCCCCCCCCCGCCCCCTGTCCCTATCCAAAAATTCAAATCAGCTGTGTTCCCATCCACGTGGGGCATGTTGGGACACGTCCCGCTATTTCCCTGTGTCGGGGCACTGCGATACGGGATCCAGTAGAGGTGTCAATGCTTTGTAGATGTTACCTCTAATAGTAAAGTTTGCCATATATAGCTTCATTAATGTCCCAGTCGTTTTGCATTTGGTAAAATAGCTAGGGCCTTCAATTAATTGCAGTTGCAGAGAAGCCTAACTGAATGCAAATGCTATTTTACTAGAATTCGTATAGAGAATCGGCAATCAGAGACATACCTAATTCGACTGCATCAACCCGTACATACAAGTCTAATCCCCCCTTGGGGAACCTTTTCACGAACTTTCTCACATCCATCAAATTTTCAGGCCAAGTGAAACAGTTCGCCCTCTTTCCTTCTTCTGCTTCACTTACGTAAGCCAAGCATGAACAATTTCTCAAGCACTCCTCCTTGCACTCATCCATGCTTAGGCTCATCCACAAACGTGCCTTGGAAGAATCCGGAATCTTGGCATTAGCAACCTTCACAAATCCTTCCCCGTTTCCACACATAGAAAGTGCCTCACGCTTCTTGATGCACCCGCCAGATGCATCCCCCAAGTACCACTCGTCTATTGACCTGGGCTCGTATCCAGGAAGGCACGTGCACTCGAACTCTGTCCCGGCGTTTGAGTCCGAATCGCAATAACCATACACGCCACACCGGCCGTAATTATCGCAAATGTCTTTAGGGAAAGTAAAGAACTCAACCCATCTGCCAACCCACATCGCTTCTTTCAAGTTACCTAATTCATCCACGAACATTATCGCCACTTTCGATGCAGTGTAGATTTCGTAAACTTCATCGCGATTGTTAATGTAAGTTCCATTGGATATGAGAGTACTTGGCCGCGATGCCTCACTCTTAGCATTTGAAGTGTACTGTGCTAACCATGCGGGCATCCGCCAGACCCGGGTGGTACCCTTGAACAATATGAACTGGGGCAACTCACTCGGTTCAACCCGGTAGGAGTATTCACCTGTACCTGGGTCATCTCTAGACTTCCACGTTGTGAGAAACCATTCGAGACCGGTCCTCCTGTCCAACCCAAGCTTCATGTTTGGGAGCTGGGTATTTGTTGGATAATCAAAACTTTGCCAAACAACACCACCATCTCCTTGTAACAACACTAAATTACCCGAATCCAAGAGACGAGCCGAAGAAGAAACCGCTATTATATTCGTCTGCCAAACATTAAGATTTTGCGTATTGTCGTAGATGACAAGGTTTCCATTCCGGTTGAGGAATAGCACTCCTGAGGTTCCATTGATTGGGCTATCCCTATTTGCTACCCAAACAATGGTTTGCTCCGAAATCTTGTTATACCATATTCCAACGTACCTGCGACTCGAATTTCCTGGGCTGAAAAACCCAAGTGCGAAGGTTTCATCGCTGGACACTAAAACGTCACCATCTTTGATGGATTGGGTTGGAGTTATGGTGTCAATGGAAGTGCAAAATCTGAAAAAAAGAAATGGAAGCAATAAAATGAAGACCCTTTTTTTGGGAAACATCGTTTTGGTTTGTGGTTTATTCTGAATACTAGTGAACAGAAAACAAGATATAATAGCAGAATTCCAGATAATTGGAATTCTTACTATTGCGGTTGTCATAATTCCCCTAAGCAAGATAGTCAATGGATTTGACTTAATGTAGTTGTTTTTATTAGTGGAAGACAAGTGATTGAATAGACTATATGGGCGGAAAGAAGAAGATAAAGAAAAATATGACAAAATTACTGATGAAGTTAGGCATTTTCCTTGCCCATCAACAATTTATAATGACCGTCACACGACTTTATACAAGTCAGCGTATTGGTTGTTCTTCCACACCTAGAGCTTTCAAGCACAAAAAATAGGAAAACCACACCTAGAGCTTTCAAGCACAAAAAATAGGAAAACTAAATGTTAGAAATTCACAATTACAATCAAAAGCAACAAATATAATTTTTTCTGAAGTACCAAAAAAAAAAAAAAAAGCAACAAATATAAAGTTCGCTTTAGACCAAATATATATATATATATATATATATATATATTTTTTTTTTGATTATGATATTTTTATAGTTATTACTTGTTCTTTGAATATTTTTTGTTGGGTGATAATTTTGAAATAGGCATGGCACCTACCATCTCCTCTTACTAGCTCCGCCCCTGCTTGGGGGACGAAGATTTCAAACATCCAAACTTAACATTTTACTTCCTCATCCAGTCAAAGATATAAGTTTCCCTATAAGAACTTCCTAATATTCTCATTCAGTTGCTCACAATTCCAACACCCATTCTAACAGCTTTTCCAATCTTGAAACAATCAACACTTTTTTTTGGACGGCGAAAAAAGAATTTTATTGGTCCAATTAGAATAGATACAATAGATAAGGGGGACAAAGCATAAAGGCATCACAACTGGAGAGAAACATCCTAACTAGGTTGGCACCTAACTCTCACGACAATCATATGCCGCTAAGACCCAAACCTAGTTGGCAAGAGACCAACCAGCCACACCAAAATAATTCCTCAGCAGATACAATCATAAGATTGGAAATGACACCCAAACACCTCTAACACCAAAAACATAGCAGAAAGAAAGCTAAGTTGAAACATGCTATAAGGTCCACCCAAACAAAATGCAGCTTGATCAAGGTATGCCAACGTTGAGATCAGATGAAACTTTGCAACTAGAGAAGGCACTTTCCATAAGTAGATCATTCACATACTATTGAAGAAGAGCTGGATCACCATAAAATCAAGTGATGTAGATAGAATAACAGAAATAAGTGAAATAAACACTTGAAACAATCAACACTTGTATGTGGACGTCTGCCTGATCCACCTATTTGAAAAGGCATGTTCTGCTAATATATTGTAGACACCCCGATTTTGACCCGAGAAACTTATCAAGCATCCCCAAGGATGAAAATGCCCGATAAGAGCACGCAGAGCTTGATTGTGAACTTGGACACCCCTCCTAAACCTCTCCAAAATAAACCCAAGATTTCACCACCCTCTAGTACATTCAAAACCCTCTTTTTTGATATATAATATGTCCCAATCCATTTTGAAATGAGGGAGATATGCACATTTTACCAAAAATAACTTATTTTCCGACCTTTTGAGGGTAAAATGAAGCTTTCCAACGCTTCAAACCATGAGCAAAACGGAGTTCGGTAGCACCCGGAATGGCCCCGCGAAGTTTGGAATTTTGTGTAGTCTCCTAGTCCAGGCGCCTGGATTCTCCAATTCTAGGCGCCTGGATTCCCCAATTCTAGGCGCCTGGAATCACTTCAGTGGGCAATTTGCAGCTGGTTTTTGATGAAACTATGGGCTCCCCCTACATTGTCCCACGTTTTCCTCATTCCAAACTCCCTCCAACAGACTCTGCTCCACATTTTTAAAGTTCAAATTCATGTTCCCTCTCAAAATTCACCCAAAATTACCCCATTCTTTCCCTATATATACCTCCCTCCCACACCATTTCAAGGGGATCAACTCTCCCACATTCCTTTATTGTTACTCTGCTGAAATTCCATCAGAAGTTCCATCCTCTACCAATCCCTCTCAATCCCATTCATTTTCAACCCCAAAAGCCACCTTCTTGCCCCATTAACCCATCATCCATTCACTCCCATTAACCAAACTCCATCAAAGCACTCATAAACTGCCCTTTGTTGCTCTGTAAACTCAAAAATCAGCAGCTACACTCCCATAAAACCCATTTCAAGTTCATTGATCAAGCCAAAAAGGTAGATTTTTCTACCAAAGTGCTCAAATAGGCCCTGAGGGGGACTCAACCAGGTTCTTATTAGTCTCCTATACTTGTGGAGAACTTGGGAGAGGTTCAAAACTCATAAGAGAAGAAAACCATTTTGTGCATCAGCATCAAATCTAGGCGCCTGGATCTGCTCAATGCAGGCGCCTGGATTCCCTTCTCCCTTCTCATATTTTCTGCTTTACTTGCATTTTAATCACCCATGAAGTCATTTAGCATCATTTTGAATGTGTATGAATGAGTATGGAGTATTATACTTGGGGCTTATTGTGGGAAATGAGGTTTTGAAGTTGTTGTCTGGTAGGCCTTCCAAGCGCCTGGATTCACTCATTCCAGGCGCCTGCATTCAATCCAGGCGCCTAGATATGCCTAATCTAGGTGCCCAGATTGCCATCCAGGTGTGGCAGGTGTAATGTTTGTGATCAGTTTCTGGAGCATCTCAGGGCAATTTGAAGACAATTTAGTCAAGTTTCAGTGCCTTATGCATATAGAACATCCTCACATGATACAAGCACAAGCATCCACATTTATTTCATTAATTTTCTTTATGCATTTTTCGGCACGCTTGATCGATAACCTGCAAGCAAGAACTGAGGACACCGGTGTCGGCAGTGTGGTGCCAACCAACACTGCTCGGATGCCTAAGTCACTCGAATTGCTGTGTGAAAGAAGAAAAAGAACTCAAGCTATTGAAATGGCAAGAGTCGCTCCCTCCACTTGTCTTCAGGGATAGGCATTTTAGGAGGTAGAGTTCCCCTAGGATTGGGATCCTTGAATCTCAGGGTCAGGGTGTAGATTAGGATGCATCATACCGGTTGAGTTCAACGGCCTTAAAAACCCTTTAGATTGAGAAATTTCGTGAGAAAAGAAAAGACATGGGTATGGTTTCTAACCAAATCACTCATTTAAATTGAGTATTTTGGTAAGAATTGGAGTGAAAAGTGTTGTGACAGGCCACAAAGTAAGAGAAAACAAACCAACAAGCAAAAACCAAGGAAATAAGATTTATGTGGTTCCAAGAGGTACGTCCACGAGCGAAGAGCAAGAGAGGATTCACTATGAATTGAGAGAGAATATAAAGAACAGGCTATACCCGTAACTCTGATTTGAAACACCCAACAGATATCTAGGGACAAAATCTCAAGAACATGAAAGAGAGAAGCCAAAAACCCAATATCCAATCTCAAGAGTTAAAGAGAAAACCCTAGGTGGCCACATGGCTCCTATTTATAAGAAAGTACAAAAATTTAGGTTAAAACCCTCAAAAACGCGCAGCCACACGCAATCCGTATGGAAGTCGGTAAAAACCGCTCCCACGGGTTGATTTCCGCCAAGGCAGGATTTCCAGAAAAACGCCGAAAAACTCAAAATTGTCAAACCTGCCCTGGCGATTTTTCCGGAAACTTACCTGCGGTCCGAATCGAAAAACTGCTCATGACAAATACTGCACCTTTATTCGAATGTCTAAAATTCGAGGCACAATTCCAACATTTCTCCAACTTGACTTGAATTATATTCCACTGAACTCAACACCATAGAGAAATCCTCTCGCCAAACCACTCTTCTCCGAACACCCCTCCTAGGGCAACCCCCAACGGGGCGATCACCAATGGCAAGAACTAACAAGGCTCAAGCTGAGCCTCCATCTTCAAACCGGCACCATCTACCCAACGCATCCCTCAAGGATGCAAACGAAGATCCACTCAAGCTCCACTCGGACCGAAACACCGAACTCCACCACGGAGTTAATGGCGCAAACGAGCAACCATCTTCAAATGGGCGCCTCCCACCCAACGCACCCATTATTGATGCATCAGAAGACTTGCTCAAATTCCCCACAGAGCTAATTTGCGAAACCTGCATATGCCAAATAGTTAAATACTGAATTCACACCAACTGATGACTGTGGACACTTGATTGGCGGGAGACCCACGCGTTTTGGTTGCCGCTAAAAAAAAGGGTTTGATCTGCGAAAAATAGAGATTTGGGTTCGGGAGCCAGGTTACCCGCGGGGAGGTTTTGTTTGAAAAATGCACCCCGCGTGCCCGGAATTTTCCGGTCTCTACTAAATCTTTGTGGGATTATTCTTTGAAAAGATTTTATGGAAAACCTTATTTCACATAAACAATATATTGAATAATAGCATACTTAAAAGAGACAGATAATAACAATAGATTGAATAACACATAATCATGAGAGAATTAACCAAGAGGGGGATTTAAATGTAAAAATAGAAAGTGAAAGGGGTAAACTGCAATTTACCCCACTGGTTTCTCCAAAAAACAGAGTGTCATTTCAGAAAACAGAGCATTACGAAAATGTTTTCCAGTAATACCGTGCGGTGCCCAAAGTTACACCGCGCGGTGCCACAAGGATGCCGTATGGCGTCTTTGTGCAGTGTATTTTTTGAAAATTCTCGTTTTTATCCAATTGAAACCCACTTTGTTTTTGGGTATGAAAACCGCGCTTTTTTGCTGATAAAAACAGGTTTGGAAAAATAGTTTTAGTGAATGAATGTACCTCATTTTGAGGACGGCATCCCGCGACAATGGACGATGTCACGCGACACTCATCCGAGAGGCTTGAGCCTTGTTGAAATGTCTCCTTTTTTACTCGAGGAAGAGCTACAGAACTCTCCTCGAGCCTGGTGGAGACTCCCCTCGGAAGATTATCGTTATTCAAGTACGAATTTTGTACCTCGAAACAGAACTGGACGGATGAGTTTAGTTGATTAAGGGAAGCGAATGCCGGGCTCTCGGGTTTTTGTGGAACTGGGTTTTGAACAGTGGGTGGATGCGACTATAACGAATGAATTTGGGTTTTTTCCTTTCGGTATGATCTGCCTCTGCTCTCTCCGCGATTGAACTCTCTTTCGCGCTCCCGAAACCGGTGGACGACTTTGGTTTTTATAGACGAAGGTGAGCTATCATCATTGCCGAATATCATCATTCGGACGAATATCATCATTCGTTTCTGAGTTGCTGAGCAATTGCGGGAATCCTGTTGATGGGACAAGGGTGTCGTACGACATCAAATGTGTGTCGTACGGTGCACAAAGCAACACCGCACGGTGCAAATGGAGTTTCAAGCCGTACGGTTCTGGGTTTCAGGCCGTACGATTCAGGTGGGTTTGGGTATTTGGTTCTTTTGATCCATCCATCTCAAGTAACTGTTCCAAGGTACATTTTGCGCGTTCTTTTCATCATTGGGGATGCACAAGTTATCAAAAAAATTGGGGTGTCTACAATGACAACCCCAACGATGTGGCATCCACAACTGGCACATAGAGGTTACCCAATTTCCGACTCCCCATCAAAACACTAGCACCCTTAGAAATTCTCAAAACTCCACCTTCAGCGGTATACTTCCACCCATCGGAGTCAAAAGAACCTAAAGAGAGGTTTCTCATCAACATTGGTACATGTCGAACTCCAAACAATGTCTTCACAGCACCATCATGCAATCTGACTTTAATTGTTCCAATCCCAACAATTTTACAGGGCATATTGTTTCCCATGAGAACTGTACCACCGTTGACCGCTTCATAGGTATCAAACCATTCCATATGTGGACACATGTGGGAAGAACATCTGGAGTCTAGAATCCACTCGGTACTAGAACAGATATCACCAACTGTCGCAGAAAGGACAGTCTCAGACCCATCAGAGTCACCTTCAGCAACACCAGCAACAACCTTCTCTTTAATTTTGCCTTTATTTTTCAACTTTGGACAATTTTTCTTCATGTGTCCACGCTTCTTACAGTAAAAACAAAATAGTTCATCCTAATATGTGGACTACGAGCTAGAAACCCCCCCACTACTTTTATCCCTCTTAAAAGTTCTTCTTTGCACAACCAACCCATCAACATAAACATCACTCTCGCTGGATACTTTTTTCCTTAATTCTTTTGAATATAAACTGGATTTAACATCCTCCATGGAAATCGTATCAATCCCATACAACAGGGTAGTCACAAAATGCTCATACGATGGAGGTAAAGAACACAAAACAATGAGGGCTTGATCTTCATCATCAATTGAAACATCAATATTTTTTAAATCCATAATAATTCGATTTAACTAATCTAAATGGTCTTTAATGGGCGTACCTTCCCTCATACAAAATGTGTAAAGGCGATGCTTCAAATAAAACCGGTTGGTAAGCGACTTTGTTATGTATATGCTTTCCAACTTCAACCAAATACGGGCTGCCGTAGTCTCCTCCCCAACCTCGCGAAGCACATCATTGACCAGACTTGATTGAATAGAACTGAGGGCCTTCGCATTGAGGTCATCACAGGTTTCTTGGTCTTCCCCAAAAGAGCCTTTGATAATCCTTGTTGAACTAGCAAAGCCTTCATCTTGATACACCACAGGCTAAAAGAAGCGCTAAGCCCAACAAACCAACAAGCAAAAAACAAGGGCGGAAAATTTAATTACGTGGTCCCCTCCGCCCCCCCAAGCACGAAGCTCTAGAGGTACGTCCATGGGTGCAGAGAAAAAGAGGATTCACTATGAACGGAGAGAGCAAGAGAGGATTCACTATGAACGGAGAGAGAATACAAAGAGCCAGCTATACCCGTAAATCTGATTTGAAACGCCCAACAAATATCTATAGGGACAAAGTCTCAAGAACACGAAAGAGACAAGCCAAAAACCCTAATATCCAATCCCAAGAGTTAAAGACAAAACCCTAAGTGGCCACAAGGCTCCTATATAAGAAAGTACAAAAATTTAGGATAAAACCTTAAAAAACGCGCAGCCACACGCAATCTTTTTGGAATTTGGGATCCAAATCGGTTTAGATTGTGATTTATTCTAAACTGAGGTACAGATAGTAAGTAATTTAAAATAGCAGTAGGCCATGTTGTGCGGAAGCCCACCCAAGACTCAATCACACCTAATACAATTGATGATATTGAATATTGATTCGAAGAACAAATAACTAATTAAGAAGTAAACCCAATTAACCAAACCAAACTGAGAGAAGGAGAGAGAAAACAAACAAGAAAAGAGAGAGACACACAGATTTACGTGGTTCGGCCTTACTTTGGGATGTAAGCCTAGTCCACGGGCAGTCGATCAATGGCTTCACTAACAAAACGAATGCTCAAAAGAGCTACAAAGAAGAATTCTACAGAAAATCTTCTACCCAA
Organism: Vaccinium vitis-idaea; assembly: GCA_963854785.1. Taxonomy (NCBI): domain Eukaryota; kingdom Viridiplantae; phylum Streptophyta; class Magnoliopsida; order Ericales; family Ericaceae; genus Vaccinium; species Vaccinium vitis-idaea. The sequence goes on from OY978221.1 coordinate 15,098,644, forward strand.
ACTCACCAAAAGTCAAAACAAAGGCAACTCTCTCAAAACCCTAACCCAATGCCCTAATATTTGCTCTCACACAAATAAAAGAGGCATAATACATGTTTATACTAAACAAATGAGTGCCCAACAAGAAATAACCATATTGGGCTTTTAAGCCCCCAAAAAACCCTAAAAAAACCTTCCATAATCTTATTTCCCGTCGCCATGGTCCGGACCATCAAATCCCTGTCCGGATCATGGGATGCTGAGACTTTTCTGGATCATTCTGACTCGGTAGTCCGGACCACCAAATTCCCCGTCCGGACCACTAAAACCTTGGTCCGGACCATGCGTGCAGAAACTTCCCAAACTGCTCAAAATTGCTTGGCCCGGACCAGAGAAGTCTTGGTCCGGACCATAGATGCTGCGAACGAGGAAATCAGCCAAAAACCAACAGGCCATAGTCAAATTTGTTGGTTTGCTTTAGTATTCTTGTAATTTTTTCAATGGAATTGACTTTAACTTCCTTTGAAAGATACGTGTGGGGGTTGATAGAATGATCTTTCCAACTGATGATATATTTAAGCTGTGAGTTATAAACTATATGGGCAGAAAAAAAGAAAACATATGACAATGTACTGGAGTTAGGAATTTTCCTTGTTCTTCATGAGTTGATTAACTCATCTTCGAAAGAAATTATGACTGACACACGACTTTACAAGTAAAGTAAACGTTTTTAGTGTTCTTACCGCACCTAAATTTTTTAGGACCAAAAGGAAAATATTTACCCTTTTTCCTCTTTAATTTTATAAACAATTACGCCTAGTTTACAAAAAGAAGAGAAACAAATTGGCTTTTGATTTAGTCCTTAGCATACTATAGAGTCATCATATTTGGCAAGCGAGCGCTTCAAACTTCGGCTTGTAAACGAGGAACTTGAATTATCAGGATTCGATTTATACCTCTCGAATTTGATTACAAAAGTTTGATCCAATAATCTGTTGAATCTGAATCCGTTAATCCAAAGACTAATGGATCCCTGAGAATTTTTAATTTTGAGTTTTTGGAGTGTTATAGATCTAGATGCAGTATCGAGATCTGAGTGATGAATTATTGGACTTTTTTTTATTAGTGTTTGAATAGGTAAAATGATTTGGCTTCAACGGATTTGTAGAATTTGGATTCGAATCCGATTCAGATAGAATCGGACAAAATCAGGTCCATTTGTAGGCGTACTTCATTTACTAAGCCGAGGGACGTTAAAGTTTTTCCATATTTTTTCTATCTTTCTTTTTCCAACACTCCACATGTACGTCTACAATTCTGTATCTAATACAGGCTCAATTCCTTTCAGATTTACCCCACAAAAGAAACACATACAGCCTTAATGAGTTATTTCGAAATGCTTTTTTCTCAGCGGTACCAATTTTCTAACCCCAAATTGTTTTTTTCCCACATCACAATTTATTCCAAAACCAGACGGTACGAAAAGATTGAACCACACTTATTTTAGACCACAATCGCAAGACTGAAATTAGTCCAAAATATGGGAATTCTGAAAGAGACCATTGATGATAACGTCTAGAAAATTAGTCACATGATAGACTCTGAGTCGTCTATGTACATAGTTACTGATATTTGCCGGTCCTTCTTGGGAGTGGTGATTTCAAGCACCCCAAACTTCCTCATCCAGTCAACGACTTAAGCTTTCCCTATCAATATCTTTCTAATATCTCTTATTTTGTTACTGACAATAGAGTGGGTATTCACATGAACACCCGAAAAATGAAAAACATTGCTACAAAATAGTTGGAGACTAATTTTGTCTTTGGTTTACCATATTAGAGTTCATCTATATGTACGACCTTTTAATGAAGTTGATAGAATTCAAGTCTTGTGATGAAATACGGAATACCATAACAAAAGTTTCTATAGCCACCACTATGAAAAAGTGTCCAGTACTTATTCGATAGGTATGTACGATGTTTTGTCAGCTGAAAAATAAAATTAACATAAAAAAAGCAGTAGGCACCTCCACTCATTTCGTTGGGATTTTTGGATGTTCAATCTACCCAATGAAATTAATGGCTTCATTTTTATTCTTAATCAATGAAATCAATACAACATAATTTGAGGAGGGGATGATTCGAACCGTAGATCACTTGGCGAGCTTGCTGTCAAAGACCCTACCACTTTTTTTTGGTGTTTCTTTCCCATTTTGGTGGTTCCAAAAATTGAAGACACATAACAAAAAGGTGGAAAAGGAAAACTAAAGCCGAGCAGAATCCATTAATTCCAATGTCGACTTCACCATAAAATGTCAGCTTCACTTGAAACAAGTCATTCTTGTCATATTTCCTTGTGGGTCTAGAAAAGAGATAGATCACCAGATGCTCAGTTCCATAATTTGAGGCCATCCAATTACTAAGTATTGGAAATAGCTTACTATTGAATCCGGACATTGCATTTTGTCTATCGGTTTTACTAAGTACCGCCTATTAAAACGGAGGATAAAGAACATATAGTGCCAAATAGGTTTGAATTCAATTGATATTAGTGTGTTACAAATATTCACGGATATCAATATGTTTTTTTAAAATATCGGTACCCAATATTATACGCATTATTCATCACCTTAAGAGATGTGGTTTGCATTTCCTTTGTTTAATATATTAGATGTTGTAGTCTGTGGAAGGTGTATCCCGTCTCAACAACTCTTTCCATATATGGTATTGAATAGGGGAAAATACCTTCATAACGAAGGTATTTTCATGGAATGTTGGGGGATTGGACAAGAGGGAGAAGAAGGGGAAACCAAAGAAGCTAATTTTAGTGGGAGGGGTGGATGTTTTTCTGGTTGAAGGAAGTCAATTACCAAAACATCATTAATTCATTATGGGGAGACTCAGAGCATGGCTTTGCGGAGGTGAATCCAAAAGGATCTACTCAGGGCCGGCCCAGGCCCTAGGCCATAGGGCATTCAAAAAGTCCAAAAATTTGGGGCACTCCCATAAATTTTAGTATTAGACTTAAGTAGGACTCTTTTGCTTCTAGAAATACAACAAGAGTAATATTCAAGTAATACTTATGCATTCTTGCGATGATACATGTTTGGAGACTTTGTTTGATGCACGAGTAATCTATGTTTGGATTGGTTAGGTAATATGGTGGGGCTAAACAATAAAGGTCTGTTTCATCTAAGTTATCCTTCTCCATATCAAAAACATTTTAGCGAGCCTCTAGGTGAGTCATGGTCATCTCATTGATGCTATGATAATAGGGATGGCGATGGGGAGGGTAGGGGGTGGATACCACTACCTCCATCCCCGATCCCCGAACCTATATCAATCCCCATCCCCTCCCCGATCCCCACCGGGGATTTTATTTTAACCTCCATCCCCGCCCCGATGCGGGGAACGGGGATCCCCACGGGGAATCGGGGATCCAAAAATGTTAGAAAATGAGTGAAAGTGATATATGATACGTATTAAAACTGCCTCAAAATCTTTTTTGTTTCTTACTAATTTTATCACCATAACGACAACTGACACAAACATTTCAAAAAAAAAAACTTTAATTAGAAATTTTACGTAAGTTCATAAGTTCACTAACATTGATATTACAATCATAGAACTCATCCCACGTTTATTATTACAATTCAACTCACAAACATCATCATTACACCTTTGAAAACTTATAATATAATAAATAAATATATTATATATATACATATATAATAAATATATATTATATATTTATAATAATATATATTTTAAAAACTTATAATATAATATAATATAATATATATATATATATATATATATATATATATATATATATATATATATATATATATATACGAACGGGGATGTGGGGAGGGGCGGGGATCGGGGAGGGGACTGACAATACCATCCCCTACCCGATCCCCAAATTTTTTTTAAAATAATCCCCATCCCCTACCCGATCCCCGAAAAAATACCCGAATCCCCTCCCCGAATGGATAGGGGACGGGTTGGATAGGGGCGGGTCGGCCGAGATTGCCATCCCTATATGATAACTTTGAGCCGGCGAACGTTCATGCGTCTCTTTGGGACTCCTTTCAATATAGAATCCGGGTAGCTTGGGCTGGGGCAAAACTACAGTATCTGAAACCAACATTACGACCACAGATACATAGTCGGCCTGTCTTCAAGGCATTTCTGCACGCAGAGGAGACCAATATGTATGCATCTCAACACCTTAGATATTGAAAATGAGCCTTCCATGAGTGGATCTATTAACTTAGAAGCTTTTCCGTCAATCCAAAGTTTCCATGCCTAAAATAGGTCAATATAGTTAGAAATCAAATATCGAAAACTATAAGAACTGTGAAAAGGCCTTTAGATTCTTGGTGTATTTAACTTACATGACCAAGAAGGTTTAGATCATGGTCTACATGATGGAATTGTCTGTTCCTCTTGCCACTAATTATCTCCAACACTATGACTCCAAAGCTAAAAATGTCTGATTTTGTTGAAAATGTACCATCGATTGCATACTTGTAACCACTGCATAACATCATATAAAGATATAAAAGGTATTGCTAAAGGTTATTACTCATAAAAACAGGGAACATGAATTAGATCACATACTAAGTTCCGACCACCCTTCTTGTTGTTGCGGATGATAGATCACCACCAAAAGCCCCAACCAAGCCAAAATCTGAAATTTTAGGATTCATCTCACAATCAAGAAGCACATTGTTGGCTTTGAGATCCCTATGAATGACTCTCAATCTCGAATCCTGATGAAGATAAAGAACCCCTCGAGCAATCCCAACAATGATATCTAGGCTCCTATTCGACGTGAGCAATTTTCTTCGTGTTATTTCTGCGACTACACAAAATTCATAACACTTTTTATTTTAGTATATTTTCTTTGTCATACAGTCAAAAAAAAAATTATAGAAAATATATTTTCCAATGGATAAGTATGAATCCTGATGAAAAAAGAAAAAGAGAAGAAAGTGAAGGTTTAGCGGGCACACCAAAACTGAAGGTATCCAAGCTTCCATTAGGCATGTACTCATAAACGAGCATTCTTTCTTCTCCTCGGATGCAACATCCCAAAAGCTTAACTAGATTACGGTGTTGAAGTTTGGCGATTAAAATAACCTCATTTTTGAATTCCTTAAGACCTTGTTTTGAATCTGTTGAAAGCCGCTTGACAGCAATGTCTTTTCCAGATCAGACGCCCCTACGTTAATCATCACAACAATCATTGTCATCACAGCTACTTCATCATTCTCTAGCTTTTAGCTCTTTCCTAGAGAATCTTCATTCTCCCACTTTTTTATGGATTTAATCAAAAGACAAAATTACCTTGTAAACAGAGCCAAAACCCCCCTCTCCAATTTTATTTGTTTAAGAAAAGTTGTTAGTTGCCCCCGCTATGGTGAGCATATCAATGATGGGCAATTCTACATTCTCGTCATCACTTTTTAGAATGTCTTTCGTTGCATCAACAATCATAAAACGCAAGAAAATGTAAAGCTAATTAAAATGAGTTGAATACTGATCGGTTACCCCGAAATGGTTCGTATGTCGGTAGAGTTGGAGCCCTGTGTTTGATTCTGTATTTTACAACCCTACACATAACGTAGGTTACATATTCATTGATATGCATTCTAATAGTGGTTTATGTTCTTGTGCGACCAAAACATAACATAAAGACAAAGACATAAGAAAACATATATAGTAAGAAACGCAGATTAATTAATTACCTCTCCTTTGATTCTTCTTCACCAACAAACAAATTAAGGTGATAATTAATTAGAACTGATGTAGTCAAGACAACAGATGTCACCACGACGGCCACCATCTTTCCGTTGAATTAATTATAATGGTACCGTAAGGTTGATTTTAGATGATTATAATGTCATTGGAAAATCTTTCAGTTGTTAGGCTGCCATTGTTGTGTCATGTTGCCTTGCCTCTGATAGTAAAGTTTGCTATATATGCCTTCATAGTCCCGGTTGTTTTGCATTTGGTTAAATAGCTAGCCTCAAGCCTTCAATTAATTGCACTTGAAGAGAGGCGTAACTAAATGCAAATGCTATTTTACTAGAATCGGCAATTAGAGTGGTGTTGCTTTTGTGTAAATAATAATACTCCCTCCGTCCCATTTTGATAGTCCAGTTCGGTCTCCAATGCAATTTTTAAATTGTTAATAGCTCTCAATCTACAATATTAGAACTAATTGAGATCTATATTGCACATAAAATTCATTAAAAATTGAAAGATATTAACAATTTAAAAATTACATTAGAGACCGAACTGGACTATTAAAATAGGACAGAGGGAGTAGTACAATTGGAACTCAACCCACCTGCCAACCCATATCGATACTTTAAAATTACCTAATTCATCCATGAACATTGTCGCCACATTCGACGCATTGATCAGGGTGTAGAAGTCGTAACCTTCATCGCAAATTCGCGATTGTTAACGTAAGATCCATTGTATATGAGAGTACTTGGCTTTGTTGCCTCACTCTTAGTATTTGAAATGAGTGCTAACCATCCGGGCATCCGCCAGACCCGGGTGGAACCCTTAAACAGTACGATTTGGGGCAACTCACTCGGTTCAACCCGGAAGGAGTATTCACCTGTACCTAGGTCATCTCTCGACTTCCACGTTGTGAGGAACCATTTGAAACCGGTCCTCCTGTCCAACCCGAGCTTCATGTTTGGTAGCTGGGTATTCGTTGGATAATCAAAACTTTGCCAAACGACATCATCATCTCCTTGTAACAACATGAAATTACCCGAATCCAAGAGCCGAGCTGAAGAAGAAACCGTTGTTATATTCGTCTGCCAAACGTTAAGATTTCGTGTATCGTCGTGGATGACAAGGTTTCCATTCCGGTTGAGGGATAGAATTCCTGAGATTCCATTGATTGGGCCATCCCTATTGGCTACCCAAACAATGGTGTGCTTCGAAATCTTGTTATACCATATTCCAAGGTACCTGCTGATGAAAGTAAACCTGATTTTAACCCACAATCAATAACCTCCAAATTAGTTGCCTCCTGGTTTGTTTAGAGGCTGAATAAAATGGAACCTAAATTAACGGTGAATTATGCAACCACAAAAAACGGTGCTTTTATGCACCTCCCAATATGGCTGGTGTGTTTAGCCTATAAATACATGTGTGTGATTTGTGTATCAGCATGAGTGAGAAGAAGAAAAACAAACAAAGAGAGAGTGTGAGAGAAATTCCAGTTCTTGTATTTCCTTGTATTTCTATTGAAATCAAACAAAGGAGTGTTTGTTTCTTAAATTCGAATTACCTCTAGTAATTTCGATTGTGTGATTTTTCCCACCATCTTCACCTACGACTGGAATTTCCTGGGCTGAAAACCCCAAGTGCGAAGGTTTCATATGGCTTGACACTAAAATTGTTGTGCGGTTTACGGATGTAGACCTACTCCACGGGGCAAGCAACAAGAGACGATTCCACTATGTGGAGAACAATGCTCCGAAGAGCTACAATGGTGACAAACAAACAAAGCTCTCGCAAGAGTCGCTCACCAACCCTAATTACAAGTTCTATCACCAAAAACCCAATATTGAAGGAATCTCTCACCAAATACAAATTCTCTCTCTTCCAGTCTCATAAAACCACTAGGGTTTTAACCAAGAGACACACAACAAAGATCTTCTCAAACCCACCAAGAAGGGTCAACCAAAAAAACATGAAGATCTAACCAAGAACCCTAATTTTCATATGAGACCCCCTAGGGGCCTCTCAAAGGGATGCACTCAAGCAGTCCAAACCCTAATGGAGAGAGCAAGGCTATATTTACAGCCACATAATCCTTCCCAAAACAAATATCCTTGCACCGAGACGTAAACCCACAAGGAAACAAATCTTTAGGAAGTCCAAACAGAAACAGAATCAGAACAAATCGGCTCCAAACGTACAAAATCGGACCCGCTGGTTCGAACCAGACATGCTGCTCCCAAAACTGACCAACATGATTCGGTGGTCCGGACCAAGGTTTTGGTGGTCTGGACTAAGGGTACAATGAGTTACAAATTTGTCCAGAATTGTTTGAAATTGCTTGGTCCGGACCAAAGAAGCCTTGGTCCGAACCAACCATGTTGTGAACACCAAAATCGAGCCAAAAATCCAACAAATCTCCACCTTGGCGAGATATCCAAGTACCGAACAAAATCTGAACGAACAAATCCCACAAATAATCTCCACCTTGGCAACATGTCCGAAACCCATGCGAAAACCGAAACGAACCCAACGAATCGCAAAGGCCAGACAGATTGCTCGATAACCAAATTCCACAGCCAAACAAAGCCGATGAGTCGAAGACAAGCGGTTTGCAGACGAACCAAGTGCCCATACACACGAAACCAATCCACACAAACCGAAACCAATTCTTGAGACATATCAAGCCAAAGCCAAGTATCCAAAGCCTAAGAAACATTGAATCAACCCAAAACCAACCTTCAAACAACCAAAGGAAGCAACCAAGCTCACACCAACCGAACGAATGCTCGAGACATATCGAGCCTAACGGAAGCCTGCCTTCAAAAAAATATGCTCTCCGCCCAATGCTCAAGTCAAACAAAGAGAGCCAAACACATATCCAAATAAGAGAGAAAAGTAAATCACGGACAAGGCTTCCAACCAAACGAATCACAGGCAAAAGAGCGAGCCAAAAAAACCTAACCAAACTCTACACAAACCAAACCAGATTGACTGCTGATCAAACAAGCTCTAACCAAATTCTGAAGTACTAGAACATAACTTCAGACTACCCTAAAAGAGCCAAGTTTTGAAGTATTGAGCAAACTTCAAAACACAAACAAAACAAAAACAGGTGCGCAACCAAATTCCAAAATTGGCAGACAAGAAGTTCAAGTTAGAAAACTAAATTTCAGAGAAACATCTTTGAGGGATACTAGAAGACGCCCAAAACCAAATAAATAACCCTAACGGCAAACCCAAGATGCAATGTTAACCAAAATAAATCGTCTTCGAAGGATGCCACAAAAGCCCATGGCGTTCAAAGGGTTCAAACAAAGCTAACAAGCGCGTGCAAATTCCAAAACTAACAGTTTATGATAAAATCGAAACCCTAGATCATCACCCGGGGGTACAGACAGATGCCTAGGTCAAACCCGTCCTCTGATACCAGTTTTTTGTGCGGCAGGCTCCCTAAGAAACAAACTGCAACCCAAGATTATCGATGTCTATGATATTGGAGAAGTAACAAACCAAACATATACGAAAAAGGGAGAAACCAAAATTAACCAAACACGTAAACAAGAGAGAGACACAAAGATTTACGTGGTTCGGCTTACGGATGTAAACCTACTCTACGGGGCTAGCAACAAGAGACGATTCCACTATGTGAAGAGAGCAATGCTCCGAAGAGTTACAATGGTGACAAACAAACAAAGCTCTCGCAAGAGTCGCTCACCAACCCCAATTGCAAGTTCTATCACCAAAAATCCAATACTGAAGGAATCTCTCACCAAATACAAATTCTCTCTCTTCCAGTCTCATAAAACCACTAGGGTTTTAACCAAGAGACACACAACAAAGATCTTCTCAAACCCACCAAGAAGGGTCAACCAAAAAAACATGAAGATCTAACCAAGAACCCTAATTTTCATATGAGACCCCCTAGGGGCCTCTCAAAGGGATGCACTCAAGCAGTCCAAACCCTAATGGAGAGAGCAAGGCTATATTTATAGCCACATAATCCTTCCCAAAGCCAATACTTGCCCAAAACAAATATCCTTGCACCGAGACGTAAACCCACAAGGAAACAAATCTTTAGGAAGTCCAAACGGAAACAGAATCAGAACAAATCGGCTCCAAACGTACAAAATCGGACCCGCTGGTTCGAACCAGACATGCTGCACCCAAAACTGACCAACATGATTCGATGGTCCGGACCAAGGTTTTGGTGGTCCGGACCAAGGTTTTGGTGGTCCGGACTAAGGGTACAATGAGTTACAAATTTGTCCAGAATTGTTCGAAATTGCTTGGTCCGGACCAAAGAAGCCTTGGTCCGGATCAACCATGTTGTGAACACCAAAATCGAGCCAAAAATCCAACAAATCTCCACCTTGGCGAGATATCCAAGTACCGAACTAAATCTGAACGAACAAATCCCACAAATAATCTCCGCCTTGGCAAGATGTCCGAAACCCATGCGAAAACTGAAATGAACCCAACGAATCGCAAAGGCCAAACAGATTGCTCGATAACCAAATTCCACAGCCAAACAAAGCCGATGAGTCGAAGACAAGCGGATTGCAAACAAACCAAGTGCCCATACACACAAAACCAATCCACACAAACTGAAACCAATTCTTGAGACATATCAAGCCAAAGCCAAGTATCCAAAGCCCGAGACACATTGAGCCAACCCAAAACCAACCTTCAAACAACCAAAGGAAGCAACCAAGCTCACACCAACCGAACGAATGCTCGAGACATGTCGAGCCTAACGGAAGCCTACCTTCAAAAAAATATGCTCTCCACCCAAAGCTCAAGTCAAACAAAGAGAGCCAAATACATATCCAAATAAGAGAGCAAAGTAAATCATGGACCAAGCTTCCAACCAAACGAATTACGGGCAAAAGAGCGAGCCAAAAATTAAAACCTAACCGAACTCTACACAAACCAAACCAGATTGACTGCTGATCAAACAAGCTCTAACCAAATTCTGAAGTACTGGAACATAACTTCAGACTACCCTAAAAGAGCCAAGTTTTGAAGTATTGAGCAAACTTCAAAACACAAACCAATCCAAAACAAGTGCGCAACCAAATTCCAAAATTGGCAGACAAGAAGTTCCAGTTAGAAAACTAAATTTCAAAGAAACATCTTTGAGGGATACTAGAAGACGCCCAAAACCAAATAAATAACCCTAACGGCAAACCCAAGATGCAATGTTAACCAAAATAAATCATCTTCGAAGGATGCCACAAAAGCCCATGGCGTTCAAAGGGTTCAATCAAAGCTAACAAGCCCGTGCAAATTCCAAAACTAACAACCAATGAGATAGACCCACAACTAATGATAAGGAAAACAACAAATAAAATTACCAAAACAAAGCTTACCTCCAAATTGATGAGATTCTCCAACAAATCCAATATTCACCAAATACAAGCGGTTGCATCATCCAAAACAAACGGATCTTCCTATCTTCAATTTCTCATAAGACTAGCCAGTACCCATAAGAAAATCTTCAATGAAAAATCCTAAAATTCCCAATCCAGTACTCATCTGAATGGCAAACTGATGATGAACCCTGAAAATTCCAAAACCGAGAATCTTCATTGCCAAAATTCTAAGTCTCTCAACCGAATCAAACTTCTCCCAAAAATCATCAACCAACACAATCGACTAGCAACCGAAGCAGCGGAACAAAATAGATGCTACGGATGAAACCCAAGCCCAAAATTGAAACCCTAGATCATCACCCGGGGGTACAGACAGATGCCTAGGTCAAACCCGTCCTCTGATACCAGTTTGTTGTGCGGCGGGCACCCTAAGAACCAAACTGCAACCCAAGATTATCGATGTCTATGATATTGGAGAAGTAACAAACCAAACATATGCGAAAAAGGGAGAAACCAAAATTAACCAAACACATAACCAAGAGAGAGACACCAAGATTTACGTGGTTCGGCTTACGGATGTAAACCTACTCTACGGGGCTAGCAACAAGAGACGATTCCACTATGTGAAGAGAGCAATGCTCCGAAGAGCTACAATGGTGACAAACAAACAAAGCTCTCGCAAGAGTCGCTCACCAACCCCAATTACAAGTTCTCTCACCAAAAACCCAATATTGAAGGAATCTCTCACCAAATACAAATTCTCTCTCATCAAGTCACATAAAACCACTAGGGTTTTAACCAAGAGACACAAAACAAAGATCTTCTCAAACCCACCAAGAAGGGTCAACCAAAAAAACATGAAGATCTAACCAAGAACCCTAATTTTCATATGAGTCCCCCTAGGGGCCTCTCAAAGGGATGCACTCAAGCAGTCCAAACCCTAATGGAGAGAGCAAGGCTATATTTATAGCCACATAATCCTTCCCAAAGCCAATACTTGCCCAAACAAATATCCTTGCACCCCAAGATGTAAACCCACAAGGAAACAAATCTTTAGGAAGTCCAAACGAAAACAGAATCGGAACAAATTGGCTCCAAACGTACAAAACCGGACCCGCTGGTTAGGACCAGACATGCTGCATCCAAAACTGACCAACATGATTCGATGGTCCGGACCAAGGTTTTGGTGGTCCGGACTAAGGGTACAACGAGTTACAAATTTGTCCAGAATTGTTCGAAATTGATTGGTCCGGACCAAAGAAGCCTTGACCAGGACCAATCATGCTGTGAACACCAAAATCGAGCCGAAAATCCAACAAAAACGTCACCATCTTTGACGGATTGGGTTGGAGTTATGGTGTTAATGGAAGTGCAAAATCTGAAGAAAGAAATGGAAGCAGTAAAATGAAGACCCATTTTTTGGGAAACATCGTTTTGGTTTGTGGTTTACTCTGAATTGAGGTATACTAGTGACCAGAAAACATGATATAATAGCAGAATTCCAGATAATTGGAATTCTTGTTATTACGGTTGTCATGGTTCCCATATGCAAGACAGTCAATGGAATTGACTTAACGTAATTTTTTGTTCTTAGCGTGGAAGACTTGAAGTAATTGAATAGACTATATGGGCGGAAAGAAGAAGATAAAAGAAAAATATGACAAACTTAATAATGAAGTTAGGCATTTTTTTTTCCTTGCCCATCCTGACCGTCACATTTTTCATAGAAGCTGTCTGCGTTTTGGTTGTCCTGCCACACCTAAAGCTTTTAAGCACAAAAAAAAATAGGAAAACTAAAATGTTAAAAATTAATAGTTACAATCAAAAGCAACAAATAAAAAGTTCACTTTAGACCCAATTTTTTTTTTCTTTTTTTTTGTTGAAACAGCTGTCTATAACGTCTTTAGTATTGTTTTTTCTAATATGTTTTTTTTTCAATTTCAGTCCATATTTTCTATTTCTTCTTCGCATTGAGTCGATTGATTAGATCAAAAATTTGACTTGAATCTAACAAACGTAAAAAAACAAACGAAAATACAAAATTAGTAAGTTAGCCCAAAGGTTTGTGAATGAATTTCATTGCACATCCTTCGGGAAAAAAATTGGGTGCTAATAGGCTGCCACGTGGTATCCCTTGGCAGGGCACATGCGAGTCGTCCAACCTTGGATGTACCCGAAGGGTACCACGTCAGCCATACCGTATTTGCACCCAATCTCTCTCATGTACAATGTTGATGATTGCTCCTTAGAATCGTGATATTAGTCACTAGTCAGCAAGTATGACTTGTAAATTTGCCTGATAGACTTCAAGTCACGCATTTACATGTAGGTTTTCTGGTTCTTCTTGGTGTAGTGGCAGAGCCAGGATTCTGTCGCGTGGGTGGTACTGTAGACACCCCAAAATGAGACTCTCGTACACATTTTAATCCCCAATGATGAAAAGGAATGCCTGGGAGACCTCTTGGATTGAAACTCTTGAAGTCAACTCAGTCAACAGTACCGTACGGTACTCATCTCTCACGCACGGCACAACCCAAGTCACGTACAACATTCTTTTGAATTTTGGTGGTGGAAGTGTGCCGTACGGCACAGTTTGTGTGCCGTACGGCACTGTCATACATCAGTCGACTTTTTGCAGAGGTTCCAGCAGCTCAAATGTTTGACATTCGTTTCCTCTCTTCATCATGGTTTCTTGCAATGTTGAAAGGCTATACAATAGCCATCATTACCATGTGTTGGCACCAAGTAAACTTGGGAACCAAGTTCTTCACTCGCTTATAAATTTCGATCGGCTCCCATGAATTTGACGGTGAAGAAAACCATGAAACCTCACCCCTAAGCTCTATCAAAATACCCTTTCCATTTACAAACCATCCTCATTATCACCCATAATCCTCCAGGAACCAATCTAATCCTCTTTTCCAAAGCAAACCCAATCGAAAATTCAATTCCCCTGTTTTCGGTCCAAAGCCGTGAGATTCATATTCAGAATTTGCCCAAGTTCCAGCTATCAATCATCGTAGCCACAGTACCAGAGTGAAGTTGGAGTCCAGAGGAGGTCCAAGCCGTGTTCAAGGAGTTCTAAAGAAGTTCAATCCGAGAGTTTCCCACCGGAGGTATATTTCCGTTTCGCCAATTTTCTCAACTTTGGTACCCTGAGGGGAGGGGTGCCAAGTGTGGGATGATCTTCTATATCATCTCCACATTTGGTATACCCATGTTATAGCAAAAATCAGTTTATTTTGAAACCTCCCGGTGGTGTCGTACGGTGAAAATATCGCCTCGTACGGGGCAATTTAGTGAGGAGGAACATCCCTTATCTAAGCACATTGTTTTCTTATTCAAAATAATCTAATTTTAACCAAGTTTCATGCCTTGTATGAGTTTCCATTCAATCATTTCGAAAAACCAAAGTTTGAACTATTTGTGAAGGAAACAATGCTGTACGGCACACTTTTGAAAATCTGACCGTTGGATCCTTGAACAGTGCCGCACGGCACACTTTCTGTACCGCACGACACACTTTTTCAAATCTGAATTTCAACTCAGTTTCCTATATAAACAGTTTGAGAACATGATTTTTCCTTTTAATTAGTTACTGTTACTTGATTGCTCATATCAGTTGTTGTTTATTTCAATATTTAAATTATTTGTTTTGCATGATTTAATTGCTTATTTGAATAAAGTTCGGCATTAAAATATTTTCTAAAAATCCCACAAATATTTAGTAAAGACTGATTTTTAATCGGGCGAGCGGGGTGCATTAAAACCCTTCCTCGTTCGTAACTTGGCTCCCGAATCCAAAACGAATCTCTGGTTTCCAAATCGTTTTCTAAATCATCTTTCAAATCATTTTCAAAACGGTTTCTCGGGTCCTAAATCATTTTCCAAAAACCCGGGTGGCGACTCTATTTTCAAAACATCATTTTCAAACCATCCAACCGGCATGGAGGTCGACCGTCCACAGGTACAGTTTAATGGAAAAATCTAGTCACATGTTATGTGGAAAAATTTGAAGAAAAACATTATGTTGAAAGTCTCATAATTAGGTTTGTGTTGTCGGCCTTCTTTTTTTTTTTGTGAAAAAGAAATAAAGGCGTGCTCCAATTCTATGTAAATTGACAAGTAGCTCCAACAGTCGCCACTTTCTGCTTTTCTCCTTGGCAAAAACTACAAAAAAATAAATAAATTGACAAGTTTCATGAATGGTGGAGGCAATGAGAAATCCCTCATTTGCTTAGCGTGCAAAACGCTGAGTAATTCGTAAGTAATTCGTAATTTATCCATACAAATGTGCAAATCGACATGATTGTGAAACCATTTTTTATGTCCATTCGCACCCACCAAAGTCTATAAAGAAATAATATGCAGTAAAAATGCTTAACTTTGAAAAAATGTAATATGTTCAAATGGGTCACAATTTGCTCCAATCAGTAAAAACAATTACAAACCTTGTGGGGGATCAAGTTCGTGGAAAATTGAAAAAAGAAAGGAATACAAATCTTGTGGGGTTCATGCAAAATCTTAGAGGAGAGAGAGAGAGTGAGTAATTTTATAGGTAAAAGATCTGAGAACAAATGGCCAATCTTAACAAAATTGATAAATCGAATGGGAAAAATATGTACGTAAAATAGGTACCCAAGTCGGCTTTGTTTTCACTTTTCCTCGAGCTTTTCAAGCTTCAGAGAACTTGTTTGAGGAAAGAAATAGGGAAGTTCTAAAGTGCTCTGTTGGTATTGTGCCTTGAATTTTCTCTTTTGTGGATTTCCTATTGTATTTAGGATTTCTTATTGCGTTTAGGATTTCCTATTGTGTTTAGACTTCTATGGTAATGCTTTGATTGTGTTTCTTATAAATAAGAGCCTTGTGGCCTCCTAGGGCTTTGGACTTATTGAGTGAATCCCTTTGAGGGAGCCCCCATGGGGTTTCCCGTAGTGTGTTAGGGTTCCTTGGCCATTCCATTGATAGTCTTTAGTTCATGGGATTGGATATTAGGGTTTTGTGTGTCTCTATTGTATTTGTAAGACGTTTGATGCTCTGTAGGTCGCTCCTTAGAGATTTGTCCCTAGGTATCTGTTGGGTGCTTCAATTGTTGAGTTACGGGTATAGCCGGCTCTTTGTATTTCTCCATGTTCATAGTGAATTCTCACAAGGCTTTGGAGGGGAAATCATAGAAGCCTTCTAATATGCAGGATAATGTTTTTGAGGAACTTGATGCGAAGGCACTTAGTTCAATTCAATTGTGCTTAGCCGATGATGTGCTTCGCGAGGTTGGGGAGGAAGATTCGGCAGCTGGAATTTGGTTTAAGTTGGAGAGCATCTATATGACGAAGTCGCTTACCAACCGGTTGTATTTGAAGCAACGCCTTTATACATTCCGTATGAAGGAAGGTACGCCCATAAAAGACCATTTAGATGAATTGAATCGAATTATTATGGATTTAAAAAAAGAAGATGTTTTGATTGATGATGAAGATCAAGCCCTAATTGTTTTGTGTTCTTTACTTCCATCATATGAGCACTTTGTGACTACTCTGTTGTATGGGAAGGATATGATTTCCATGGAGGATGTGAAATCTAGTTTATATTCGAAAGAATTAAGGAAGAAGGTATCCGGTGAAAATAGTGTTTATGATCATGAGCAAGCATTGGTGGTGCGAGGAAGAACTGTTGAGAGGGATTCTGGCAATGAGGGGGTTTCTGGCTCTCGTTCCACAAATAGGGATGAGGTAGAGTGTTTTTATCGTAAGAAATTTGGGCACATGGTGAAAAATTATCCGAGGTTGAAAAACAAGGGCAAGTTTGTGGAGAAGGAAGGTTCAGTTAATGCTGGTATTGTTGAAGATGATCCCGATGCGGCTTTGGTTCTTTCGGTGGGGGTTGGTGATGTCCGTTTGGATGCCACATGGGTTTTGGACTCTGGTTGTTCTTACCACATGTGTCTGCGAAGAGATTGGTTCGATACATACGAGGCGGTTCACAGTGGTACAATTCTTATGGGGAATAATGCTCCCCTGTAGAATTGTTGGGAAGGGGACTGTGAGAGTTCGAATGCATGATGGATTTGTGAGGACTTTGTTTGGTGTTTGGCATGTACCAGATTTGAAGAGGAACCTTGTCTCGTTAGGTGCTTTTGACTCCATGGGTTGGAAGTACACCTGTGAAGGTGGAGTCTTTAGGGTTTCGAAGGGTGCTCATGTTTTCTTGGAGGGTTGGAAATTGAGGAACCTCTATGTGCTTGATGGTAGTATGTTTGTGGGTGCTACATCGTTGGGATCTTCATCTGTGGGTATGAATTCGGATTCAACTATTTGGGGTATGCAAAGTTTGCATATTAACTCCGTGGGGAGTTCGGGTGTCAACTCCGTGGGGAGTTTGAGCACGTCTTCAATGGCATCAGTGATGGGTGCATTCGGTATACATTCATGTGAAGATGGTTGCTCGTTCGGGGAATTAACTCAGTGGTGGAGTTCGGTGATTAACTCAGTGGTGGAGTTCGGTGATTAACTCAATAGGGAGTTCGGTTTTTAGCTCCGAGTGGAGCTTGAGCGGATCTTCGTTGGCATTCGTGAGGGAAGCATTGGGTGGGAGGTGCCCGTTTGAAGATGGAGGCTCAAATTGGAGGCACGTGCGGCTGAGTTTCTCGAGTCACGTTTGCAAGGTCAAGCAGTGGTGCCATTGGTGAATGCCCCATGTGGGGCTGTCCCGTGAGGGGCGTTGTGGGTAAGAGCGAGTGTTGAGAGGATTGCACTGTGTCATTGGCTTGGAAGAGAATTCAAGTTAAGGTGGAGATAGTTGGTTTTGTGCCTTGAATTATCTCTTTTGCAGATTTCCTATTGTGTTTAGGATTTCCTACTGTGTTTAGGGTTTCTTATTGCGTTTAGGATTTCCTATTGTGCTTAGACTTCTATGGTAATGCTTTGATTGTGTTTCTTATAAATAAGAGCCTTGTGGCATCCTAGGGCTTTGGACTTCTTGAGTGAATCCCTTTGAGGGAGCCCCCATGGGGTTTCCCATAGTGTGTTAGGATTTCTTCGTCGTTCCATTGATAGTCTTTAGTTAATGAGATTGGATATTAGGGTTTTGTGTGTCTCTATTGTATTTATGAGACGTTTGATGCTCTGTAGGTCGCTCCTCAGAGATTTGTCCCTAGATATCTCTTGGGTGCTTCAATTGTACTAAGTTACGAGTATAGCCGGCTCTGTGTATTTCTCCATGTTCATAGTGAATTCTCTCTTGCTCTTCACCCGTGAACATATCTCTAGAGCTTCGTGCTTGGGGGGAACAACATATATCTTGTGTCTTGTTTTCTTTGTGGATTTGTTATATTCTCATACTTCGGGTTTGTCACAACATGCTCTTTTACCGATAAGAGTGTTCTTTGACCGGTAACGCTATTACTTGTAAAAGAGCACTTTTATCGTTCACTCATTGGGCGGACAATAGAAGGACTAAAAGAAATAAAACCCCATCGTGTGGCTTGAGAGAGTCTAACTATACAGGGAATGAGGGAGTCACACACCTTAACCACTGTGGCAGGAGACACTTTGTTTGAACTTGTGATATTTTTATACTTATTACTTGTTCTTTGAATTTTTTTTGGGTGATAATTTTGAAGCAAGGGTGGCACCTAGCACCTCCCCTTACTGGCTCCACCCTTGCTTGGGGGACGAAGATTTCAAACATCCAAACTTAACAATTTACTTCCTCATCTAGTCAAAGATATAAGTTTCTCCATAGAACTTCCTAATATTCTCATTCAGTTGCTCACAATTCCAACACCCATTCTAACAGCTTTTCCAATTTTGAAACAATCAACACTTGTATGTGGACGTCTTCCTAATCCGCCTATTTTGAAAAGGTGTGTTCTGTTAATACATACATAGGTGCATACTGATGAAACATTTGTCAGTGCACTCGATCGATAACCTGCAAGCAAGAACTAAGGAAACCGGTGTCGGCAGTGTGGTGCCAACCAACACCGCTCGGATGCCTAAGTCACTCGAATTGTGGTGTGAACGAAGAAAAAGAACTCAAGAGTTGCTCCCTCCCCTTCTCTTCAAGGGTGATTTTATAGGCATTTTAGGAGGTTGAATTCCCTTAGGATTGGGATCCTTGGATCTCAGTGAGAGTGTAGATTAGGATGCAAGGTACCTTGAGTTCAATGGCCTTAAAGCCCCTTTGGATTGAGAGATTTCGTGACAAAATAAAAGAAATGCGTATGGTTTCTAACCAAATCACTCATTTGGATTGAGTATTTTGGTGAGAATTGGAGAGAAAAGTACAAAAATAAAATAATTTGGTTGGCCCTTCTCCTTTTTCACCCAATCATTTGGTGAGAAAGGGCTTGCCTTTCTCTTCTCCCCCTTTCTCACCATCCAAAGGAGGTGTTAGTGCAATTGGCCACCCAAACAACGGTTTGCTCTGAAATCTTGTTATACCATTGTGGACGCTCGTTTTTTTCCGTGAAGAAAAGTTAGTTATCCACGGAGTTTTGGTTGTGAAAAAGGGCGATTCGGGAAAATGAAGAAAAATTTAGAGTCGCCACCCGGGGTTTAATTCTTGGAGAATGCTGGGTACCCGAGAAACAGTTTAGAAAAATAATGACTCTGGTGCCGCTGAAAAAGGGTTTGATCTGCGAAAAATAGAGATTTTGAGTTCGGGAGCCAGGTTACCCGCGGGGAAGGTTTTGTTCAAAAATGCACCCCGCGTGCCTGGAATTTTCCGGTCTTTACTAAATATTGTGGGATTTTCTTTGAAAATATTTTATTGAAAACTTTAAATCACATAAACAGTATATCAAAGAATAATGAGCTAGAAAGAGACAGATAATAATGATGAATCAAAATAACACGTAATCGAGCACATAAGCGTGAGAAATTTAACTAAGAGGGGTACAAATGCAAGAAACAGAAAGTAGAGGGGGAAGACGTAATTTGACCATCTGGTTTTTCGAGAAAACAGAGTATTGGATTGAGAAAACAGAGTATTGGATTTCAGAAGGACAGAGCATCTACCAGTTACACCGTGCGGTGTCAAAATGTACACCGTGCGGTACCACAAAGGTGTCGTGCGGTGCCTCTGAGCAGTGCATTTTTTGAAAATTCCCCCTTTTTTTTTGTCCGATTGAAACCAACTTTGTTTTCAGGTTGAAAACCATACTTTTTGTTGATCAAAACAAGTTTAGAAAATGGTTTTGAGTAGGTGAATGTACCTCGTCTTCAGAGACGGTATCCCCCGACAATGGATGATATCGCATGATACTTTCCCGAGAGGCTCGAATGTTACTGAACTATCCCCGTTTAGACTCAAGGAATGGCTACGGAGCCTTCCTCGAGCCCGATAAGGACTCCCCTCAGAAGATTATTTGCGATTAAAACACGGATGTTATACCTCGAAACGAAACGATTGGATCGAGAGGGTGACTTGTAGCTTTCTGGATTTGTGGGAGGAAGGTATTTGAGGGGTTCAACGGAATGTGGATGCGTATGAGCAGAGTAACAGAACTTTGGTACGAGAGTAATTTCTTCGGGAATTCTTTTTCAACCTCTGACCCTTTGGCCGCTCCTTCTCATGGCTTATATAGAGAGATTTTCTGAAATCATCATTTGAATGATTCCCGTACGCCAGCGATCGACATGATTTCGCAGAATCTCATCATCGTTTCTGAGCTGTTGGGCGAACCCGGGAATCCTGTTGATGGGACAAGGACGCCGCACGGTGCCAAGAGTATGCCGTACGGTGCACATTGTGACACCGCACGGTGCAACTGGAATTTCAAGCCGTACGGTTTAGGGTTTTGGCCCGTACGGTTCAGGTGGGTTTGGGGTTTTTGGTTCATTTGATCCATCCGTTCCAAGGTATATTTCGTGCATTCTTCTCGTCATCGGGGATGCACAAGTTACCAAAAATTGGGGTGTCTACAACCATATTCCAACATACCAAAGATTGGAATTTCCTGGGCTGAAAAACTCAACTGCGAAGGTTTCACCACTAGAGACTAGAACATCCCCGATGTCCTTTGTGGATTAGGCTGGAATTATGGTGTTAATGAAAGTGCAAAATCTAAAGAAAAGAAATGTAGACAGTAAATTGAAGACCCATTTTTTGGGATCCAAATTGGTTTAGTTTGAGATTTATTCTGAACTGAGGTACATATAGTAAGTAATTTAAAATAGTAGGTCATAGTCAAATTTGCTGGTTTGCGTTACTATTTTTGTAATTTTGTCAATGGAATTGACTTAACTTCGTTTGAAAGATACATGTGGGGGTTGATAGAATGATCTTTCCAATTGATCAAATATCTAAGCTATGAATTTTGAACTATATGGACAAAAAGAAAAAAAAATATATGACAATATACTGGAGTTAGGAATTTAATTTCCCGATTCAGATATTTTTGTAGTTGCATAGGATTTGGATCCTTTAGAATTCGGACAGAATCAGGTCCATTTGTAGGCTACTTCATTACTAAGCCGAGGGACGTCAAAATTTTTCCATATTTTTTTCTATCTTTCTTTTGCCAACACTCCACCTGCACGTCTACAATTCTGTATCTAATATAAGCTCAATTCCTTCAGATTTACCCCACAAAAGAAAATTATTTAAATACTTTTTTTTCAGTGGTACGAGTTTTCTAACCCCAAATTGTTTTTTTCCCACATCGCAATGTATTCCAAAAGCACACGGTATGATGAGATTGAACCACACTTATTTTGGACCACAACCGCGAGACTGAAATTACTTTGAAACAATGGAATATTTCTGAAAGGAACAATTGATGATAATGGCTAGAAAAATAGTTACCTAATAGACTCTGAGTCGTCCATATACATAGTTACATACACTGATAGTCTGATACATGCCGGTCCTTCTTGGGGGTGGAGATTTCAAGCATCCCAAACTTCCACTTCCAGTCAACGATTTATGCTTTCCCTTTCATTATCTTTCTAATATCTCTCATTTTGTTACTCACAATAGGATGGGTATTCACATGAACACCCTAAAAACGAAAAACATTGCTACAAATTAAATAGTTGGAGATGAATTTTATCTTTGGTTTACCATATTAGAGTTCATCTATGTGTATGACCTTTTAATGAAGTTGATCGAATTCAAGTCTTGTGATGAAATACAGAATACCCTAACAAAATTTCTAAAGCCATCACTATGAAAAGGTGTCCAGTACTTATTCGATAGGTGTGTACAATGTTTTGTCAGCTGAAAAATAAAATTAACATAAAAAAGGCAGTTTTTTTCCGTATATATATATATATACGGAAAATTTCTTATCCGGACCTCCCGGAAATAATAAAAAAATTATTTTTTTCACTTTAAAAATTGTTTTTGGGAAATCTGAACCATCCAATGTGTTCAGAAGGTGTTTTCAAGGGTCCACGCGGGAAATTTTCAAAAAAAAAAATACCGGGAAGGATTTGATCCAAGCAGTTTTTCGCAAAAAACTGTAAATATGCGTGGACCCTTGAAAACACCTTCTAAACACATTGGACGGTTCGGATCGTCGAAAAAAATGCTCGGATGATAGTCGAAAAAATGAAGCTCCCCCTATATATATATACACCGGTGATCCAGTCAAGGATCCGGATTGAAGGTTTTTGGGTGTTTTGAAGGTTTTAAAAGATGTTTTTGCATGATCCGAGCCGTCCAATGTGTTCAAAAGATGTTTTCCAAGGTCCACGCGAAAAATCTGCAAAAATAAATACCAAGAAGGGCTTGATCCAAGCAGTTTTTTGCAAAATTGTATATTTACAGTTTTGCGAAAAACTGTTTGGATCAAGCCCTTCCCGGTATTTTATTTTTATGATTTCCCGCGTGGACCCTTGAAAACACCTTTTGAACACATTGAACGGTTCGGATCATGAAAATTTGATCCAGAACTATGAGTTCCGGACATAGGGATCCCGGACTAGTAACACAAGAGGGGGGTGAATCGTGTATCTAAAAAATAATGCGGAATAAAAATAAACTAACTGCAACACCCAATAAAATTAAATAGGTTCAAGCACACAAACAATAATTGTATGACAGCAAATAAAGAGTAGAAAGGAGAGAGAAATCAAACACAGAGATTTATCGTGGTTTGGTCCGCAACTTCACGGCCTAATCCACTCCCCAAGTGTCCAACTCGGGATTTGCTGCACTATCTCCAACAGTAACACTTTCTAGCTTCGCGGGTGCTAGAGAAACCTTTACAACGAGCAATATCCCCAATCGCTCCAACTATTTTTGACTCCGGTGTTAGTCACACCTAACCAACTAGTTTTGACTCCGGTGCTAGTCACACCTATCCGAGTAATTTTTTCTCACACAAAAATCACTCACAAAAGATAACTTCTCACAAGGGTGTACAACCCCTTTTACAATGATAGCTCAAATAGAACACTCAAATTAGTGTAAAATTTGCAAGATAAAGCTCGGAGTTGAATGACAAAGGTGGCACACGTATATTTTTCCCTTTGGAGTTTTTTGTCCGTATCTTCATTCATCTTTCCTTGGTCTTATATGATTCCTCTGCACATCTTCACCTTTTGGAAACAATTAAGCCATCACATTAAGGCCTTAATGGAACAAATCTTTGCCAAACAATATGCAAGGCAATTTGTATATTTTGAAAATTCTCTTCTGCTGTTGGAAACATCAGCTCCACAATCCTCCTTAATGAACCATTCCATTCTTGTTTCCTTCCAATCAAGATGCATATTACCTTATTACATATAGCCGTTTGAACCGAGGTAGAATAACTTTCAATTTGCCAATCTTTCTTAGCTAGTCCAATATTTACCTTCCATTGAGAGCTTTAGTTGAACCAACAGATTGTCAATACAAATCCCCTCCTTTTTTGCTACATAGCCTTTAATTAAGGCATTGGATAATTCCCAAAATGCTTACTTGAATTGAGAGAATTGTTTTCCAAAATAAATATAGGAGTAAGATTTGTCCTTAATGTTTCTCCTTTCAATAATTGAAATCTTGACTATTGGAGTAGTGATTTGGTGTAGAATCTCTCTATATGTGTACCTCAACCAAATCCTACAAAATAAACAATTATTTAAATGAACATCAAATCTCACAATATTAATTATATTTCTCATTTAAAATTATAATTAAATATGTTTGTTATCATCAAAATCAATAATGTTTTTCTAAGAAAACATTTGGGCTAACATATATATATATATATATAAAGAGATAGAAGCAAATTACATCAGGCGACATTGATAAGGAATCAATCACAACAGCAATGCAAAGCAAGCATGACCTGAAAACAAAAAGCTCGAACCCAAATCGGTCAACATGACCCAGACCAACACAAATAAAGGAGCACACAAACAAAACTGAAACAATGATAGATTGACCACGTGTATATCCTCTCTGTTGTGCCGAAACCCGAAGTAGAAATATAACAAAACCAACAAGAAAACAAGAGATAAGGATTTACGTGGTTCCCCCCAAGCACGGAGCTCTAGAGGTACGTCCACGGGGAAAGAGCAAGAGGATTCACTAAAAACGGGGAGAAATACATAGAGCCGGCTATACCCGTAACTCTCACTTGAAACATCCACACAATATCTAGGGACAAATCTCTGAGGCGCGACCTACAGAGCATCAAACGTCTCACACACACGAAAGAGACACACACAAACCCTAGATATCTCAAATCCCAACTCAAGATTACACCAATGGAACAACCAAAGAAACCCTAACATACTACGGGGAACCCCATGGGGGCTCCCTCAAAGGGATTCACTCAAGAAGTCCAAACCCTAATAGCCCCCAAGACCTCTATTTATAAGAAAGTACAAAAAATTAGGTCAAAACCCTCATTTAAAAATGTAGCCGCACAAATTCGCGCATCGGTAGTCCGGACCAAGAATCAGTGGTCCGGACTACGGAGGCAGAATGTCCAAAACACATCCCAGACCCTCTGGTCCAGACTAGACTTCCCTTGGTCCGGACCATAGGTCCAGCAAACGGCTTTTCGCACCAAATTTTGCACTTTTCTTCGTTGTGCCGAAACCCGAAGTAGAGAATATAACAAAACCAACAAGAGACAAGGATTTACGTGGTTCCCCCCAAGCACGGAGCTCTAGAGGTACGTCCACGGGGAAAGAGCAAGAGGATTCACTAAAAAAGGCGAGAAATACACAGAGCCGGCTATACCCGTAACTCTTACTTGAAGCATCCACACAATATCAAGGGACAAATCTCTGAGGCGCGACCTACAGAGTATCAAACGTCTCACACACACGAAAGAGACACACACAAACCCTAGATATCTCAAATCCCAACTCAAGATTACACCAATGGAACAACCAAAGAAACCCTAACATACTACGGGGAACCCCATGGGGGCTCCCTCAAAGGGATTCACTCAAGAAGTCCAAACTCTAATAGCCCCCAAGGCCTCTATTTATAAGAAAGTACAAAAAAATAGGTCAAAATCCTCATTAAAAAACGCAGCCGCACAAATTCGCGCATCGGTAGTCCGGACCAAGAATCGGTGGTCCGGACTACATAGGCAGAATGTCCAAAACACATCCCAGACCCTCTGGTCCAGACCAGACTTCCCTTGGTCCGGACCATAGGTCCAGCAAACGGCTTTTCGCACCAATTTTCGCACTTTTCTTCGGCCGTCTTGAATTCAAGGCATATCTCCAACAATCTCCACCTTGACTTGGATTCCCTTCCAAGCCAACAACATGGCTATCCTCTCAACACTCGCTCTTCCCCACTCACGCCCCTCACGGAACGATCACCAAATCGAGCCTTCCGTCTTCTCTTCAAACGGGCACCTCCCACCCAATGCACCCATGACTGATGCCAATGAAGATCCGCTCAAGCTCCACACAGAGCTAAACATCACAACTCCCCTCACGAAGTTAATCACCAACGAGCAACCATTTTCCACCGAATGTCGACGTCGACCACATACGCCCATTACTGATGCCAAAGAAGATGTGCTCAAACTCCTCACGGAGTTACTGACTCTACCGCAGAGCCCCATGACCCCACCACAGAGCCTCGTATGCCCTCATGCATACTCCCAATAGTTGAACCCAGAATAATAATGGACCCTAATCTCCACGGTGATACCCAACATGAAGCACCCCAAACGGCTTCCACAACAAATTGGTATCAGAGCTCCGGGTTCAAACCGAGGCTTGTGTTTTCCACTGCGTTTGTGTATTTACAGTCGTTTTCATTGGCGGCTCGCTTCGAAGTTGAGAAGTTGGTGTGACAAGAAACAGGCAAGGCTTTGTTGGGGGAAAGTTGAGGAAGCCTGCTGGTACATAGGATGGTGTTTTTCAAGGATCTCCGTGCGAAGGTGATTTTGGGAGAATGTTGGCTTTGAAGCAGAGCCTTTATGCGTTTCGTATGAAGGACGTATGCCCGAGAAAGACTATTGATGAGTTGTTTCAGATTAATTTGGTTATACTCCTTTTGGATATCGTTGTGGAAGCCGTTTGGGGTGCTTCATGTTGGGTATCGCCGTGAGGGGCGTGAAGGGGGAAGAGCGAGTGTTGAGAGGATTGCATTATGTTGTTTGCTTGGAAGGGAATTCAAGTCAAGGTGGAGATTGTTGGAGATATGCCTTGAATTCAAGATGGTCGAAGAAAAGTGCGAAATTTGGTGCGAAAAGCCGTTTGCTGGACCTTTGGTCCGGACCAAGGAAAGTCAGAGGGTTTGGGATGTGTTTTGGACATTCTGCCTCCGCAGTCTGGACCACCGATTCTTGGTCCGGACTACCGATGTGCGAATTTGTGCGGCTGCATTTTTTAATGAGGGTTTTGACCTAATTTTTTGTACTTTCTTATAAATAGAGGCCTTGGGGTCTATTAGGGTTTGGACTTCTTGAGTGAATCCCTTTGAGGGAGCCCCCATGGGGTTCCCCGTAGTATGTTAGGGTTTCTTTGGTTGTTCCATTGGTGTAATCTTGAGTTGGGATTTGAGATATCTAGGGTTTGTGTTTGTCTCTTTCGTGTGTGTGAGACGTTTGATGCTCTGTAGGTCGCGCCTCAGAGATTTGTCCCTAGATATTGTGTGGATGCTTCAAGTGAGAGTTGCGGGTATAGCCGACTCTGTGTATTTCTTCCCGTTTTTAGTGAATGCTCTTGCTCTTTCCCCGTGGACGTACCTCTAGAGCTCCGTGCTTGGGGGGAAGCATGCCATCAAAGATCCCACCACTTTTTTTTGTGTGTGTTTCTTTCCCTTTTTGATGGTTCCAGAAATTGAAGACAAGTTGCAAAAAGGTGGGACAGGAAAACTAAAGCCGATCAGAAACCATTAAGTCAACTTAACCATAATATGTGAGCTTCACTTAAAACAAGTCATTCTTTTCGTATCTCCCTGTTGGTCTAAGTAAAGAGAAAGGCCACTAGATCGATGGTAAGTTCAATAATTTGAGGCCATCCAATTACTAAATATCGAAAATAGCTTACTATTGAATCTAGATATTGCATTTCGTTT
The DNA here is from genome assembly GCA_963854785.1 of Vaccinium vitis-idaea. NCBI lineage: Eukaryota > Viridiplantae > Streptophyta > Magnoliopsida > Ericales > Ericaceae > Vaccinium > Vaccinium vitis-idaea. Next base: position 15,126,242 of record OY978221.1, read on the forward strand.
AACGGTTTTGCTAATTACCGCCCATTAAAACGGTAGATAAAGAACATATATTGCCGAATAAGTTAGAATTCAATAGATATTAGTGTATTACAAATATTCACGGATATCAATACGTTTTTATTTTTGGATATCGGTACCAATTATTCACATTATTCATCACCTTAAGAGATGTGGTTTGCATTTCCTCTGTTTAATATATTAGATGACAATACGTTCATAACGAAGGTACTTCCATGGAATGTTGAGGGATTCGAAAAGATGGAGAAGAGGAGGAAACCAAAGAAGCTAATTTTAGTGAGAGGGGTGGATGCTTTTCTGGTTCAAGGAAGTCAATTATGAAAACATCATTAATCCATTATGGGGAGACTCAGAGCATGGCTTTGCGGAGGTGGATCCAGAACGTTCTACTCAGGGCTGGCCCAGGCCCTAGGCCCAAGAGGCTTGGGACTAGGTCATCCAAAAACTCCAAAAATTTGGGGCACTCCCATAAAATTTAGTATTAGGCTTGAGTAGGACTCTTTTGCTTCTAAAAATACAACACGAATAATATTCAAGTAATAGTTATGCATTCTTGCGATGATACGTGTTTGGAGGCTTTGTTTAATACACGAGTAATCTATGTTTGGCTTGGTTAGGTAATATGGTGGGGCTAAACAATAAAGGCTAATCCCAACCGAATGCATCAGTCTATTTCATCTCTGTGATCCTTCTCCATATCAAAAACATTTTAGTGAGGATCTAGGTGAGTCATGGTCATCTCATTGACGCTAGGATAACTTTGAGCCGGCGAACGTTCATGCATCGCTTTGGGACTCCTTTCAATATAGAATCCAGGTTGCTTGGGCTGGGGCAAAATTACAATATCTGAAACCAACATTAAGACCATGGATAACATAGTCGGTCTATCTTCAGGGCATTTCTGCACGCAGAGGAGACCAATATGTATGCATCTCAACACCTTAGTTATTGAAAATGAACCTTCCATTAGTGGATCTATTAACTCAGAAGCCTTTCCGTCAATCCAAAGTTTCCATGCCTGAATAGGTCAATATAGTTAGAAATTAAATATCGATAACTATGAGAACTGTGAAGAGGCTTTTACATTCTTGGTCTATTTAACTTACATGACCAAGAAGGTTTAGATCATGGTCTACATGATGGAATTGTTTGTTCCTCTTGCCACTAATTATCTCCAACACTATGACTCCAAAGCTAAAAATGTCTGATTTTGTTGAAAATATACCATCGATTGCATATTCAGGAGCCATGTAACCACTTCATAACATCATATAAAGATATAAAAAGTATTGCTAAAGGTTATTACACCTAAAATAGGGAACCTGAATCAGATCACATACTAAGTTCCGACCACCCTTTTTGTTGTTGCGGATGATTGATCACCACCGAAAGCCCTAGCCAAGCCAAAATCTGAAATTTTAGGATTCATCTCACAATCAAGAAGCACATTGCTGGCTTTGAGATCCCTATGAATGACTCTCAATCTCGAATCTTGATGAAGATAAAGAACCCCATGAGCAATCCCAGCAATGATACCTAGGCGTCTACTCCATGTTAGCAATTTTCTTCGTGTTATTTCTGCGACTGCACAAAATTCATAACACTTTTTATTTTAGTATATTTTCTTTTCCATATAGTCAGAAAAAACTTCTACAGAAAATATATTTTCCAATGGATAAGTATGAATACCGATGTAAAAAAAAAAAGAAAAGAAAGTGAAGGTGCAAACCAAAAATGAAGGAATCCAAGCTTCCATTAGGCATGTACTCATAAACTAGCATTCTTTCTTCTCCGTGGATGCAACATCCCAAAAGCTTAACTAGATTACGGTGTTGAAGTTTGGCGATTAAAATAACCTCATTTTTTAATTCCTTAAGACCTTGTTTGGAATCTATTGAAAGCCGCTTGACAGCAATGTGTTTTCCAGATGACAGACGCCCCTACATTAATCATCACAAGAATCATTGTCATCACAGCTACTTCATAATTCTCTAGCTTTTGGCTCTTTCCTAGAGAATGTTCATCGTCCCATTTTTTTTTTATGGATTTAATCAAAATACAAAATTACCTTATAAACAGTGCCAAAACCCCCCACTCCAATTTTATTTGTTTCAGAAAAGTTGTTAGTTGCCCCTGCAATGGTGAGCATATCAAAGATGGGCAATTCTACATTCTCATCATCACTTTCTGGAATATCTTTCCCTGCATCAATAATCATAAAACACAAAAAAATGTAAAGCTAAATACTTGTCACCCCGAAATGGTGTGTGTGTCGATAGAGTTGGAGGTAGCCCTGTGTTTGATTTTGTATTTTTCAACCACATCAGGTATGACAATTTCGTTTGTTTTTTATGTTTGTATAGCATTATCTTATAGTGGTTTATGTTGCTGTGCAACCAAAACATAACATAAAGACAAAGACATAAGAAAACATATATAGTAAGAAATGGAGATTAATTAATTACCTCTTCCTTTTAGTCTCATGATGCCGTTACTCTCGTGTTTCCTTTTAGTCTTTGTAATTCCATATTCAAAAATTAATAAATTTCTTTTTTGTCATTCAAAAAAAAAAATTGTTACCTCTTCTTTGCTTCTTCACCAACAAACAAATTAAGGTGATGATAAGAACTGATGTAGTCAAGACAACAGATGTCACCACGATGGCCACCATCTTTCCGTTTAGTCTTCTTGATTCCCGATGTTGAGCTGAATAAATCGAAAAATTGGACATTGATTCGTCAAATCACTAATTTTACTCCCCTATCCGTTGAATTAATCATAATAGTACCGTACGGTTGATTTTAGATTGCCATTGTTGTGTCATGTTGCCTTGCCTCTGATAGTAAAGTTTGCCATATATACCTTCATAGTCCCAGTTGTTTTGCAATTAATTAAATAGCCTCGGGCCTTCAATAATAGTCGCAAAGAGGCGAAAGTAAATGCAAATGCTATTTTATTAGAATTCGTATAGAGAATTTGCAATTAGAATGGTGTTTCCTTTTCTGTAAATAATAATACTCCCTCCGTCCCATTTTGATAGTCTAGTTCGGTGTCCAATGCAATTTTAAAATTGTTAATATCTCTCAATCTATAATATTTTTAAAGATCTTAATTTTTTTTGTATAATACAACTAATTGAGATTTATCATATGAGATGAATATTGCACATAAAATTTATTGTAGATTGAAAGATATTAACAATTTAAAAATTACCTTGGAAACCGAACTGAACTATCAAAATGGGACAAAGGGAGTAGTATAATTGGGCTAGTACTGCCATTTTTAATATCCTGGCTTGTGCACCTTGTGTGAGAAAAGGAACCAACTACTAAAAATTAGCACAAAATGACGTACCTAATTCGACCCATCAACCCGTACGTACAAGTCTAGTCCCCCGTTAGGGAACCTTTCCGTGAACTTTCTCACATCCATCAAATTGTCATGCCAAGTGAAACAGTTCGCCCTTGTTCCTTCCCCTTCTGCTTCACTTATGTAAGCCAGGCAAGAACAATTTCTCAAGCACTCCTTCTCGCACTCATGCATGCTCAGGCTCATCCACACACGTGCCTTGGAAGAATCCGGAATCTTTGCATTAGCAACCTTCACAAATCCTTCTCCATTTCCACACATAGAAAGTGCCTCACACTTTTTGATGCACCCGCGAGATGCATTCCTCAAGTATCACTCGTCTATTGACTTGGGCTCGTATCCGGGAAGGCACGTGCACTCGAACTCTGTCCCGGTGTTCGAGTCTGAGTCGCAATAACCATACATGCCACACCCGCTGTAATTATCGCAAATGTCTCTAGGGAACGAAAAGAACTCAACCCATCTGCCAACCCACATCGCTTCTTTAAAATTACCTAATTCATCCACAAACATTGTCGCCACATTCGACGCATTGATCAGGGTGTAGAAGTCGTAAACTTCATCGCGATTGTTAACCCAAGTTCCATTGGATAGGAAAGTACTTGGCTGCGTTGCCTCACTCTTAGCATTTGAAGTGTCCTGTGCTAACCATCCGGGCATCCGCCAGACCCGGGTGGAACCCTTGAACAGTACGAATTGGGGCAACTCATATGGTTCAACCCGGAAGGAGTATTCACCTGTACTTGGGTCATCTCTCGACTTCCACGTTGTGAGGAACCATTCGAGACCGGTCCTCCTGTCCAAACCAATCTTCATGTTTGGTAGCAGGGTGTTTGTTGGATAATCAAAACTTTGCCAAACAACACCACCATCTCCTTGTAACAACACCAAATTACCCGAATCCAAGAGCTGAGCTGAAGAAGAAACCTTTGTTATATTCGTCTGCCAAACGTCAAGATTTCGGGTATTGTCGTATATTACAAGGTTTCCATTCCGGTTGAGGGATAGAACTCCTGAGGTTCCATTGATTGGGCCATCCCTATTGGCTACCCAAACAATGGTGTGCTCCGAAATCTTGTTATACCATATTCCAACGTACCTGCGACTGGAATTTCCTGGGCTGAAAAACCCAAGTGCGAAGGTTCCATGGCTGGACACTAAAACGTCGCCGTCTTTGATAGATTGGGTTGGAGATATGGTGTTAATGGAAGTGCAAAATCTGAAGAAAAGAAATGGAAGCAGTAAAATGAAGACCCATTTTTTGGGAAACATCGTTTTGGTTTGTGGTTTACTCTGAATTGAGGTACACTAGTTGTGAACAGAAAACATAATATAATAGCAGAATTCCAGATAATTGGAATTCTTGTTCTTACGGTTGTCATAATTCCCATATGCAAGATAGTCAATGGAATTGACTTAACCTAATTTTTTATTTTTTTTTAGTGGAGGACTTGACGTAACTGAATAGACTATATGGGCGGAAAGAAGAAGATAAAAGAAAAATATGACATAATTAATAATGTAGTGTGGCATTTTCCTAACTATTGTATTTTATTAAGAAGTCTTTGAGCTACTTTTTTTTTTTTTTTTTCGATTTTCGGATTGATGGTAGATTTTGGAGTACTTCGTGTACAATATTTGGTTTTGAATTTTAGTAAAATTCCTATAATTATTTTATGAGTTGTTTGGTATCGTAAATTTGAAATTTTTTTTTTTGAGTTTACATGTTGTAAAATGTGTTCCAACTCTAAGCGGGTAGAATCGGAACTGAACCAAAACCGGTCATGTCTTACAATTTGGTTCCGGACAGGTTCTACACGTATATTGGTTAGGTTTGGTTCGTATTTTTCTAGAACCGTTCGAAATGGTTTGCCTACTGAACTTCTAGAGAACTGGTCCAATCCGAACCATATGCACCCCTATACAATTTATAATAACTGTCACATGACTTTATACAAGTAAGCGTTTTGGTTGTTCTGCCACACCTAGTGCTTTTAAGCACAAAAATAGGAAAACTGCATGTTTGATATCAACAATTACAATCAAAAGCAACAAATAAAAAGTTCACTTTAGACTTTTTTTTTTTTGAAACAGCTGTATGAAGTCTTTAGTGTCGTTTTATATATCTAAACTTTTTTTTTTTAATTTCAGTCTATATTTTTTTATTTCTTCCTCTCATCGAGTCGATTGATTAGATCGAAAACTTGACTTGAATCTAACAAAAATAAAAAGATAAAGGAAAATAGCCCTGGTGGAGTTGCGGATGAAAATTGTGTGCCAAACGCCGGTTGGAGGTGGGCCCTGGATTACAAATCCGGGGCTGAGCCAAATCCGGGTGCAAATCCGGTCGCCAAATAGGGCGATAGGTTTTTCGGTCCTTCTTGAGGGAAGTGGCGGAGTCACAATTCGGGCGCGGGGTTGGTACTGTTTAATGAAAATCTAGTCACATGTTATGCGGAAAAATAATTACATAGAAAGTCATACAGTTAGGTTTTGTTGTGGGCTTTTTTTTCTGAAAAAGAAATAAAGGCGTGCTCCAATTCTATGTAAAATTAACAAGTAGCTCCAATAGTCGCCATTTTCTATTTTTCCTTAGCAAAATCTACACACAAAAAAAAAGTGACAAGTTTCATGAATGCCAGATGAAATGGGAAATCCCTCGTTTACTCATCGTGTAAAAGATGAATATTTCATAACTTATTCATCCTAATATGCAAGCATGCAGGTGTCAAAAATCATTGGAACTTCGTAGTAAAGCGTGCTCGCCCCAGGAGCAATCTTGGGATGGGCGACCCTACTGGGAAGTCCTTAGAGCATGGCCGGCCCAAAGCAGACAATATTGTGCAAGGTGGTGGCGCGACGTTACAGTTGGTATATATCAAAGCACAACCCTAGACTATGGGGTAGGAGCCACCTCTAGAGTCTGCATGAACCACTTCTTAAATTCCGGAGTTGGAACTAAGTGTTATACCTCCAGGGAAAGGTTGCTGGCCATTATGTAACAAGGACGTGCATCATAAGGTAGGGAGAATGTGACAGCCCATGACCCACCTAGATGCAACAAACTTTTGTGATATAAGAGAATAGATCATGCCCTAACTTGCACAAGACCTTTTAAAACCGTACGGGCATCAAAGCTCATTCGAGCTTCGTAGTTAAGCGTGCTTGCCTCAGGAGCAATCTTGGGATGGGCGACTCTATTGGGAAGTCCTTGGAGCTTGGGCAGCCAAGCGGTCAATATTGTGAAAGATGGTGTCAGGTCGTTACACGTTGTTACTGAACCAGAAATGACTGCAAATCGCTATCTACCCTTCCCCTTCCCAAATCCACCTCACCTAGCCCCCAAAACCGCCACCACCGAACCCTTACTAGCAACAAAACCACAAAGTCATGTCTCGCTTGATCATTAGTCAATGAGGGATTTGAAATATTTATTCGCTTGGCAGAAAGAGAATGAGCATTCGTTTAATCTTGATCCTGTCGAACCCCAGCATTCCAGCAACCAACAATCCAACACCGAACATACCCGGACTTGGGGTTGCTGCTGTGCAGCCCCCTGCACAGCAGCGTGTTGTGCACCCTATGGCGCGGCTGGGCCGGAATTTTTTCGGCGATCGGAAACGTTCACCGCGTAGATCTCGTCGAGTGCTACAAGTGTACCAAAAATCAACTCGATTAGATATCGTTAAGTGTCTCATCGGAACACAAATACCTTGAAAAAAAATGGAACACAAATCAACACAAACATTGGAACAAAACCGCTGAACCTATGTTTTTTCAAGTTATTTGTGTTTCGATGAGACACTTATCGATATCCGATCGAGTTGATTTTTGGAACACTTGTAGTACTCGACGAGATCTACGCGGTGAATGTTTCCGATCGTCGGAAAAATCCCGGCGCAGCCGCACCATGGGCTGCACAGCACGCTGCTGTGCAGGGGGGTGCACAGCAGCAACCCCAAGTCCTACCTACCCACCCATAAGCATCAAGCCGAACTCCAAACATACCCCAAACAAATCCACATCTAAACATATCCCAACCTCTCCTCTGATATGCAAATACTCCAAATGAGAGATGAGGTTTAAAATTCGAGTTTTTTTTTTTTTTTTTTCAAAAAATTGGTTGCTGACATCATTTTCTCTAATGCGCCTATAAACCTGAGTGGATGGGAGACTCATTAATTTCTAAGTGTTCAAGGGTACTAATATCATGAAGGTAAAACTTGGGGATGTTCAAGAACTTTAGTCAATTTTTTCTTATTTTTTAAAATCTGGTCCCAGTAATTTGGTGGGTTTAATTTGTGTAAATTGAGTAGAATTTTGGGAACAATGGATACGTGACCAGCTACCCAAGTTGATTGAAACGGTTACTTATTTTTTGATTAAACATGACACGACATGGTCAAAAGATGGTAGCTTGAAACGTTATGTAATTTTAGGCAAATGCATGTCATGCATACTTTTTTGTGTATGCCACGCAATTTTTGGTAGTCATGTAGGATAACGAGAAACTGGATCGTACTCTGTTAAAAATAATAATTTGTAATCTTCTAGAGTTGGATAGAATGTGTTAAAATATTTAAGTAAAAATATAGAAGTGTGTAGAAATGTATTAAAATATTTAAATTAGAGGTGTCTAGAAAGTTTGAGGAAGATTTTAATTTGTATTAGAAAAATGTGTAACAAGAGACTTCTAGAGATGTAAGTCGTGGGTTGAGTCGGCGGCATTACGTCGGTCAAGAGCATGGACTTTTCTAGACCACTAGAGTCGGTTGTGAAGCTCTATAAATAAAGCACCGGTGTACACTTTCTATGTAATGAAAAAGACATTTCATTGTCTTGTACTCCTCCCCGTACCACAGCAATAAAGAAAGCATTCATAATAAGTTTTTCACTTACCTGACAAAATCCAATCAGTCAAAATCCTTTCAAAAGTCTCCACTATCAAAGATTTTGTTACATCACACAACCCTCCTCTCTTACCAATTTACACTCCAATTGTCTAATTCCTCCCAAATATAATCTAGCACCCCAACATACTCATCATTTGGGGGCATTATACGCATTGTTTTAGTGCATGGTACATGCATTTTTATCGTGTATTCGTGTGACATGCATTTTATATGAATTATTGGTTACACATTTTTATGATATTTGTTACGTACGTAATTTTTGGGTAGAAGTTACTTCTAGGAATATATGTTAAAGCTCCAAAATAGTTACGTACCCATTTTTCCGGTTAATTACACGTGCAATTTTGTTGATAACTGAGTGTGTGTTTGTATATAAATATGTACATATATATAGTGTTACTAAATGCTTTTGTTAATAAGCAAAATGTTTACAATCATTTTTTTTTAGAAAGCTATGAGCAGAGCCACGACACCTCACGTAGAAGCGTGAAAAGTGTTGTGGAGAATCTTAGTCTGAGGTACTTGCATCCAGGCTCAGGATAACCTGCATTATTAGAAATTTTTTCCCTCATGAGTGTATCATAAGCTTCCCATTTTTCTTTTAATCTATGGCCACTGCCAGTCTACAGACGAAAACAACGCCATGATTCCGAGGGAAACCGAATATTTTTATTTCCCCAGCATTCTATTTTTTCTCTCGTGATGTTTGTTTGTTCGTATTTGGCGTGTTAATTTGACCCACTTAATTATTGGAGGATCATTTCTTTCCGATATCACCAAACGGAAAACCGCACGCATATACTCTTAGTTAAGTTTATGACTTTCTGCCTAATGTTACCAGTGCTTTCAGGAACTTAGGTGGTGTTTCGTTTCAGTGCAATAATTTAGAAATAATAAAAAGGAAATTTTTATTCCATGGCCCCCCAATTGAGGGCTTTTTTGTTTTCCTGGACAAAAGAAATACTTTTTTAAATTTGATAAGCGTACATGGAGTAACAATTTACATTGAGACTGAACAAAACCACTAACCCAGTCCAAACACCAAAAAAAGAGCAATTGACATCCAACAAAGTATTAAATGTAAAGGAAGAAAAAGAAAAAGAAAACAAAAACCCCAGCTACAAGATTCCGACCATTTGGATTCCCTGGAAGCACCACTTGACACCTTCCACGGAATAATCCTTGAAGTTGAATTTTCCTCTGATTGCAAACTCCACATCTCGACTTCTCCAAAGCCTAGGAGCCTCCATCGGTTCCAAGTTGGCCAATGGAGCCCTTTTTTTTTTTTTGGATCGGCAAAATTTTTCAATATATAAGAATCCCGACAATGGGTACATCGAGACTGTTGAAGAGTGCCTTGAATTCAGTCCCTACATGTTTGTAGATCAGGTTTTCGACTAAACCTGAGCAGGAGTAACTTGCTGAAGTTTTTAAATGGTCCGAACACAGGAAAAACATAGGAAAATCCTGTATGATGCGTTTTGAACCTAGTTTTCTGAACTCTCTATAAAAGCAGACATGAGAAGATTCTAGGGTTTTATTCTTTTTGTTATTCGTCTCATATTGTGGCCTCTCAAAAGTTAATGATCATAGTTGGTTCTTTGTAATCTTTATTCGTTAATAGTGAATCCTCGCCTGTGGAATACTCTTTTGCTTTGTGTTTGAGAGGAACCAAGTAAATCTTTGTGCTCTTGTGTGGTTTGCTTTTTTGTTTGTTCTACTATTTTCGTATTGTCATAACAAACTGGCATCAGAGCTTAGGGTTTCAATCCGAGGCTAAATACGAAGTTGAAAAGTTTGATGGGCATTGCAGTTCTTTCAGTATTTGGCATGTGAAGATGAAGGCTTTGCTCACACAACAAAACTTACGCAAGGCGTTGGAGGGAAAAACAAAGAAGCCTGCGATGATGGAGGAGGATGCATGGAATGAACTTGATTCAAAAGCACTTAGTTCGAGTCTGGTAGATGATGTGCTTCGTGAGATTATTGATGAGATCACTGCTGCTTGATTGCGGTTAAAATTGGAGAGTATCCACGTAACGAACACTACAAGAAAATGCAACTTCGGCGACCAAATTACCGACTACAAGGGAATTGAGTCGGTGTTAAGTACCTATCGCCGACCAAATTTCGGTCGGCAACCGAGTATTTTTGGCGATGAAAAAAAATACTTTCAGCGAGTTTAATATGTTGTCGCCGAAAATGTGAAAATTTCCCGACTCAAACTTGCATCGGCGAAGGTGTAATTTCTCTTTGGCGCGCATCACTTTTGATTTGGCGCCTATTTGAAAATTTTCAGCGATGAGGCATGGGTTGGCAAAAAAAATAGCTTCTCGAAACAGCGTAGTTTTGAGAGTTAAAAATTAATAGTGAGGGGGAGTTTTATATTATTATACTCAACTTTCCCATTCACATAAAACCTCTTCCCAGCACCATGCGACCACCTCCTCTTACGATCGACCACATCTAGTTCGATTCCGGTGTCCTCCAACGTCATCAGTACAATCCAGGTGAAACCCCTTTGATTTACCCAGTTTTTCATTGGTTTTTCTTTTGTTACAAGAATGAACAAGATCTTTTCCTGAATGCCCTTGAAATTAATCATTAGAAGTTTTGATTTTCTACACTATTTGAGCCCGCGAAAATAGGTTTGGGGTTAGATGGAATCGGGTTTTTTTATCGGAATTGTTTCGAATCGGGGGATTGATGGAATCGTTAAATGGGGATAACCTCAAATCCATTAACAGTTAGGCATTTTTTTGTTGATTCGGTTCGTCGGTATCCCACCCAAGACTTTCCCTCTGGTACGCAATAAAGAGAAAAAATCCGTGCTTTGTTTGATATTCATCGAGAATCTGTTCGTACTGATGAAAGCATATGTTTATTTCTACATTTAGTGTAAAGATTTATGGAATTTACTAAGATTTTTGCTTGGTGTTTTTGTGAAACCTAAGTTTTTTGTTTGATTTTGGCAAATGAGTTCACCAGGTGTTAAAATCATGGTTGATTTTAGCTAAAAGAGACCATGATTTTAGCACCTGGTGAACTCATTTGCTAAAATCAAACGGATAAGAGTTTTGTTTGTTTTTTCTTTTGTGGGATATTCGTTACTCAGGAAGCTCAAAAAACATGCATTTTTTATGTTTGCATGTGTGTTTTTATCAATACTAGAGGCTGGGCAAAGGCGATACCTGTGCAAATATCACCTGTACAAGTCGAATTTTGATAATAAAAAAAAAACATGCACAATAATTTTCTACTTATTATTCTGCATATTTTATGAAAATGTGACTCGCGCATCCATTACAATCGTCGAAAAGGGGAAAAATAATCTATTTCAACATCTATATATTTTTTATCCTCTACAAATCTTTGTAAATATGAAAAACTTATGCTGATTATCGAAAGGATTACCAAATTTTTTAAACGGATGAAAATCTTGGGATGCTTGCACATTTTAAACTTACAAAGATTGAAACAGGGTGAACAAAGTATGAAAGACCAGAGTTGTATGGCCTCTTCTCCGGATAGCCATAAAGAAGACAGTTTGTCAAAGCAAAAAATAAGGACTAATAGTTTAGAGGGAGAGATGGGGAATGAATACAGTAAATTACAAACAGGAATTAGTAGAAAAGTAAAACTTACCTTGGATGAGTTGGTTTGGAAGATAGAGTAGCGACCTTCGATGAGTTGGTTTGGAATCAATGTTGGTGCATTCTCGTATTGGAGGAGGAGTTGGTTTGGAATAGTAGAGAAAATGGTTTCTTGATAATGGTTTCCATAACATTGTTTTGTTTACCATTGTATATATGTATTCTTTTCATTTTACCATATGTCATGTGTATTTCATGGTATTTCATTTATGATTTCAGTAACATGTATGTCCCGCCGAGGTTCTTGTCAAATCAAGTGAGAGGATATGAAAAGGTAAAACAACAAACTCTAAAAGAGAAGTTAGCAAAGATGGATGCTAAAGGAATCAAGAACATGTCGAACCTCTCGAAGTCATTGTTTAGTTCTAAACAAAGTGGTAACACTAAAGGTACTGATAAGGGAAAGAACCAAATTGGGCATCTCGATGATGATGCTGACTATGTACCATCTGATGGTGAAGGAAGGTTGGGTTCTTCTAGTGAAGAGGATGACTCCTTAGGTTCTCGAGCAAATAAGGTAATGTTGTGTACTATTTGATAGATTTTAGAAAAGTCTCTTTTTATTTTTCTAGGGTTTAAAAACTAAAACACTCTCATCAATTATTTTAAGTTCTTAGCACTAAAAAAAATAAAGTTCTAATGGACAAGGAACTTTCTGAAGCAGCACCAATTGGTTGTTTCTGAAGCAGCGCCTCTATACGTTTCGTATATTGATCGTGTCGTGCCGAGTCAAAAATAAATATTTAATAACTAGGAATTAACTTTTATTCCGGAGAATAGCGGTTAAGTCCAAGTGTCGATCCACGGGGACAAATTGGCTAAGTTGCATTAACTCCAATTAACTTCTAATTTAATTCGGTGAAAAGTTGTTTGATTGATTGTAAAATTGTTAAACTAAAAGGGCGCAATAATTAAAAGTGACTTAGATTAATAGAGAGGGGATCTAGGGTTTAAATCCACTCCTACCGCATAACCAAGCACCGCGTAGACATGATTAATATTCGAATCACAAAGGATTATCGCTAGGGCTTGCAAACCCTAACGATAATCGTCAAGAAGATATAGCGATTGTTAAAAAGCATGGACTATCCCATAGCACGGACCGTCTCACTATCGCGGCACGATCCGTCTTACGAGCATAATCCATCTCAGAACTCCAATCGCACCATTGAAAATAATTACATGTTTACAGTATTTGAACACGTGAATGCAAATACGCAATAGATTGGAAGAATAAAACCATAATTCCATTGATCATATGAAATTGAGTTGTTAACATGTAATCCGATCCGAATAATAACCATAATCTACGCAGAAAAACAAGGTTACTTGGTGTAAAGCTTCATCCTCCCCCTAGAAAAGGGGTTTAGCCGGACATGGTGATGATCAACATGCTTTGATTTGAAGAATGCTTGAATAACATGAAGAACTATGAGTTTCTCTCTCAAAGTAGCCTCTCTCAATAGTTGGTAACCCTAAAACAATGTTAGGTTAGTTATTTATACTTAGGGTTCTCAAAATTACACAAAAACCAGTCAAAACGCTAATTCCCGACACCATGGTCCGGACGGGGAAAAGGGTGGTCCGGACTATGGGTACAGATTACTCTCTGAAGTTCGCAGAGTCCTTGGTCCGGACGGGGAGAAGCATGGTCTGGACCATGCTATCAGAAAATGGCCCATTGGTCTTCTTTCGCTCCTCTCCGCATCCCTGACGCTTCTAAACCACTCCAAAGCATGTTTTCCAAGTCCTTGAGCACTCGGCACCTGTAACACCATTCACCAGGTGTTACACCAACGAACGCTAATAAAAAATCAACCAAATTAGCTTAACAAAGTGCGAGTTAACGAAGTTGAACGGGTGCTTTTCGACACCTATCACACCCCCCAACTTACACTTTGCTAGTCCCTAGCAAAGAAACAAACTAAACTACCAACTAAATGCAACTAAATGATAGTTCTTTTAAACCCCCAGGCGTGATCAGCAGTGATCACCCACAAAAACACAAAGGGAACCGGATTCCACAAGTGCAACTCAAACCCAACCGACAACATCTCAAAATGCCGCCGCGAATGCCACACGAACCAAAGACAAGATGCTTTGTTCATGTAGAGGCTTAAACAAGTGAATACTCGTATTCAATCTACCACAACGATTAGCCTTTGCATATATGATCGGATAGGGATTTATCATATAGCATGTGTGTAAGTGAGAACCACACAAAGAGATTCACCAACCCTGAAAACAGTTCACACTATCAATAGCCCGGTGTGCCTCTACACTCTCCCCCTCCCTTTATTCAATCGTTCCTTTTTCCTCTTTTGTTTTTTTTTTTTTTTTGGATTTTTTTTTGGATTTTTTTTATGTGATTGTGCAATGTCCGGATCTCTCGGGCTTTCTATTTGACCCCTTTAGCGAGCTTTAGGTCGGTCATCCTCAAGCCAGACGGCCTTAGGGTACCAGGTTTAGAGAGACCCCTCAGACTTAATCGCTCGAGTCAAAAAGGCTTTAGAGAGAGACCCAAACTAACCACATTCAACCAATGCCTTCACAAGGTCTATCCATCTTTTGACGCGAACAACACGGCGGGAGCAAACTCCGATTGCCCGGTTACTCGATGAACGCCCGGATAAGCAACATCACTTCATCACACATAATGTAGGGAGGGGGTTCCAATTAGCCCATGGGCACAATCAACACCGAAATATCAATGTCATGTAAACCAAATTCAAGGCTAGTGAACGCTCAAAGTAGAACGGTGCGCGTGAGAAAGCATGAACTCAAATGATCAAACACAATCCAATCATAGATACGGACTATCCAAGTGCTTGCTATCAACATGTTATTTACAAGCTTAAACCGATCCATGAACTCGCATCAAGACATCGATTCACATGACAAACACTCGCAGCGCTAATCAACAGCCATCAATCAAGACTAAGTGCACGCAAGCATCCAACGCCCCTGACGCAATTCTCCCTCCCCCCAACTTAAATCATGCAATGTCCTCATTAAATGACATTCACTAAAAGATAAGGACAAATGACGTAAAGATAAAGAAAGAGAGCACCTGGTGGAGGAGAACGAAACAGGCTAAAAATCACAGGGCATTACCCCCCAACTGGAACACAATGACTTGCACAGGTTAGTCCCCACAATGACAAAGGAAAGAAAAAGAACGGGAAAAACAAACTATCTAAGAAAGAAAAGACAGAAAAGAAAAGACCGGACATTGTACAACAAAGAGCGACTAACATATCACTCGTCACCACCACCACCATCCACCCCATCCCCACGCGAAGCAGAAGTACCGGGAAAAGGAGGATACACGGGGGCCTGGTAGGGTGGCAACGGGTCGAGGTGCAAAAGGCTATGAAGCAAGCCCTGGGATTCATAGTGCTGCCTGTGAGATGCCATGTTCATGGCAACCATTGGCTCATAAGAAAACGCTTGATTGACACGCAAATTCTCCGTTTGTAATCGCAATCGCTTGTGGTCAACTCTCAAACCTTCCATTCCACTTATCAGATGTTGATACTCAGGGTAACCAAAGTGGAAGTCCTCCGCAACCGGCGGTGGAGGAACATTGGGGGCGTCCGCCGCCGCGCCAACATAGGGTTAACGCTCCGATTCCATCAGGAACGGTCATAAAAATCAAGGGATTCATCCTTTTCCTCACCGGGTGGGAGTTGACAGCGACGCCCCCGAGAATCAACGGGGCAAAGATCAAGAAATCGAGTAACTACATAGCCAAAAGGAATGGGCCTCGCAATTTTCGTGGGCCCCGTCATGAACCGGTCTATCTCACGCAAAATAATTTTAGGCACATTCAGCGGCGCGCCAATAAGAAATGAATAGAGACAACGGAGACAATTATTCTTCCTCTCGTCCTTGTGGCCATAACACACATTGGATAGGACTAAGTCAACAAACCAAAGGGACGGGTCAAGGTCTCT
Source organism: Vaccinium vitis-idaea (assembly GCA_963854785.1). Classification (NCBI taxonomy): domain Eukaryota; kingdom Viridiplantae; phylum Streptophyta; class Magnoliopsida; order Ericales; family Ericaceae; genus Vaccinium; species Vaccinium vitis-idaea. The sequence goes on from OY978221.1 coordinate 15,142,151, forward strand.
CCGCCGCAAGTGGTCCGTGCGTTGCAAATTTGGTTTAAAAAGACGGGCCATGGCATCAAGATCCATATTGGCCACCTCGTCAGTGAAAGCGGGGACAGTCTCCCTATATGGACAACCTAAGCCCTGTGCAATATCGCGAGCAGCAAAGCGGAACGCACGGCGATCAATCATAGATTTAAAGTAGCCAATTTCATGATCCTTTTGCAAATAAGTATAAAATTCCCGGACCAACCGGGGGTAAATACATGCATGATTACCGAGAAGGCATGTCAACACCCGGTCGGCTATTTCCCGAAATTGCCCCGTTGTGGCCCACTCGAGTTCAAAGAACGCCACATCAAAAGTAAGAGGGTATTTGTAAGGGCGGGTGGCTTAGGACTCAAACGGGTCGGCCGCCGGCGGCTCAGGGTCCGGACTAGGACTCTTACTTCGGGCGCGACGACGCTTAGGGGTAGGGTGAGAGGAAGGCCCAGCTTGAGTACTCGTTTTCTTGCCTTTGTCGCGACCCATGATTGAGAGCGAACGGTGGTCCAAACAACCAATTTAAATGAAGAAAGAAAAGAAAAACAAGAAAGAAAAGGGAAAAACTTGAAATTGAAGGGGTTACCGGAGCTCCGGCGAGTTGGCCGGAAAAGTCACCGGAGAAGATGACCGGGAAAAATAGACGGCCCCGGTAGGTGAAAGCCCATGACGCAAGGAACAAGAATCCAGTTGTGGTTCGGCTTGGGTGCGCACGGTTTGGAGTAGATCACAGATTGAAACTCCAAAAACCCATCATGGTAATGGATGGTCGCCGGCCGATTGGGTGGTAGAGAGGGCGATGTGGTGATGATTTTGAGCCGTCCGGGCAAAAGATTGGTGGTGATTTGGAGGAGATGTGGTGTGGGAAAGGTTTGGCTATGGTGGGTTAGAGAGAGAAAGGGAGAGGAGAGGGTTATATGATGGAAGGTATGCCAATTAAGGATCATTTGGATGAGTTGAATAAGATTATTTGGACCTTGAAAATATTAATGTTACAATAGATGATGAAGATCAGGCCCTTATTGTATTGTGTTCGTTACCCCTATCCTATGAGCATTTTGTTACGACCATACTTTATGTTAGAGATTCTATTTCCATGGAGGATGTTAAGTCTAGTATGTCTTCCAAGGAGTTGCGTAAAATGGTATCTGGTGAAGGTACGGTACATGTTGAGGGTTTGTTTGCATGAGGTAGAACAGCTGAAAAGGATGAAGGCAATAGCGGGGTTTCCAGATCAAAGCAATCAAAAAAGAAAAAAAAGTTACTTGTTTTTATTGTAAGAGGAGGGGGCACATTAAGAAAGATTGTCCTAAGTTGCAAGAGAAGGAAGTTAAAGGTAAAAAAATAGTTACTGGTTTTGCTAAGGATTTAGATGGGTTAGAGACTGTTTTGTCAATGACTATTGGGGATGTTCGGTCTGATAGCGGGTAGATTCTTGACTCCGGGTGTTCTTACCACACGTGTCCAAAAAAATATTGTTTTACAACTTATAAGGATGTCAATTGTGGTGTTGTTTTAATGGGCAACAACATGGCATGTAAGACTGTTGGGATGGACACGGTTCAAGTCAATATACGCAATGGTATTGTGAGGACATTGTCTAATATTCGACATGTTCCTGATTTGAAGAAAAATCTTATCTCATTGGGCACTCTTGATTCCATGGTTTCAAGTTTACAGCAAAAGGTGGAGTTATAAAGGTTGCTAAAGGTGCATTGGTCTTGATGAAGGGAAATCATATGGGTAACCTGTATGTCCTTCAAGGTAGTAGAATTTCGGGTGTTGTAGTGATGGTCGCATCTTTGAAGATTGCAAAATCAGATTTGACTCAGCTATGGCATATATGATTAGGGCATATGAGTGAGTGGGGAATGACAACATTGAGCAAGCCTTCCCTACAGCATTGAGCAAGCAAGGCTTGCTTTGTGGGCAGAAAAAGGAGAAGCTAGACTTTTGCGAGCATTGTATTCATGGCAAGTAGTGCAGGGTCAAGTTCAGTATAACGGTTCGTCGCACTAAAGGTACGATGGATTATTTTTGCTTTGATCTTTGGGGTCCCTCAAACAGCCAATCCAAAGGGAGTTCATGGTATTTTATGAGTATCATCGATGACTTTCCAAAAAGTTTGGGTTTATATGTTGAAATATAAGAGCAAAGCTTTTGAAACATGTGTGACAAGTTCTGCAAAGCTTTTGAAGCAAATGGGCAAGAAAATTAAAAAACTGATCGACAATGGACAATGGAATAGAATTTGTTCTAGCATGTGTGACAAGTTCTGCAAAGAGGAAGGCATCTTGAGGCATCACACGGTGAGGAGAACACCTCAACAGAATGGCGGGGTTGAACGAATGAATATGACTCTTCTTGAGAAGGCTTATAGTATGTTATCCAATGCCGTGTTGGGTAAAGAGTTCTGGGCTGAAGCAGTGTCCACTACCTGTTACCTGATAAATTGATCTCCATCAATTGCCATTGAGTCCAAGTTTCCTATAGGGATATGGTCTGGGTCACTTTCCGATTATTCCAGATTGAGAGTATTTGGTTGTCCAGCTTATGTTCATGTGAATGAGGGTAAGCTTGAGCCCAGAGCTAGAAGTGTAGCTTCTTGGGCTATGGATTTGGTGTGACGGGCTATAGGTTATGACTTTTGGATAGGAAATTATTGAGGTTTCTTTACTAACAGGATGTGACTTTTGATGAAAACTCTATGATTAAGGGCAAAACACAAGTTGATGATTGAAGTGCCTTCAAGCTGGTGGAGCTAGAGTGTGAATCCTTTGATAAAGGGAAACAGCTAGGTCAGTTGTGGAAGAAGTTCTAGAGTCAGACACAGAGGAGGATACAACGTAGGAGCAACCATACTGTATCACTAGAGGTGGTAATTTCCAATCCAACCCAACTTGCCCATTTATAACCCAACCCAACTTACCCATATTATACTATGGATTATATATGGGAACCCACAATAACCCATATACACATGGGTATAAAATGGGTTCAAAATGGGTTGGACCCAAAAATTAAAAAAGTCAATATAGACAAAAAAAAATTACACACTCTCCCTCTAGTTTTGGCTAATGCGCAGATGGGGCGGTCCCCCTGAAATCGTCTGGCAATCACATGTGATTTCATTTCCTTCCAGTTAAACCAATTTCCTTCACTGGGTATTTAACCAAATCAACTCCGATTCATAACGGAACCTTCGTCTCCATAGGCCAATCAAAAAACGCTTTCTAAACCTCGAATTCATAGATATATACTCTCACCATCCCAATTTAATAGTCCACCACAAAATTATGTGCAACACAAAATTATGTGCAGTTTTGTTTGGGGTGTTGATTCAGGTTTATTTTTTGTGGCTTGTTTTCTTGTTGGGGGGTTTCAGTTGGCTTCTTGCCAACATCGGGTTATGTTTTTCCCTTTTGGTTCCTAGCAGTAGGTGTCTTGATGCCTCGTTGCTTGGATCCTTTTAATCTTTGTAATTCGTTTTCAAAGATTAATAAAATTTTTGTTGTTCAAAAAAATAAATAAAAAGGGCGAAGACTGAAGAGGGAAATTTGCTCGCCAAGGTTCTGAATCCCTTATCGGCTTGGTTACTAATTTTTTCTAGTGGAATGGTACATTACTGATACTAGCCAGTACCGGGTACTGTTTTGGATTTAGCAGTACTACCTAATACATATATATATACATATATACATATGTATCATATGTATATATACATATATACATATGTATCATATGTATATATACAATCCCCTTCACATGAGGACTCCCTCATTTTAGGCTAATTGAGGACTTGAGCTCACAGCCCTTGGATGAGATCCAAGGGCTCAGATTTTAAAATGCCCATTCGCGGGTCAAAACCCGGTTAAAACCCATTCCGCGGGTCAAGTTCAAATCTGGGTCATAAGCACTAGCCCTTCCTTTCCCCAAATCACAGCGCCACTTTGAGAGCTTTGGAGACGAACGAAGAAGACGATCGAACAAGGTCGGCCTCTCTCTCTCTCTCTCTCTCTCTCTCTCTCTCTCTCTCTCTCTCTCTCAGTGTCGGGTTGGGATTTGAAAAACTAGGGCTTCGATTGAAAACTTCGGTTTCAAAAAACTAGGGCTTCGATTTCCATTTCCATTTCGATTTTGGAGGTGATGTTTAAGGTAGCAGCAAAATCGAAATGGAAATCGAAGCTGCTACCTTAAAACTTTTGCATTTCCATTTCGATTTCCATTTCGAATTACTTAACTCGTGTTATGTACATCTAATCATGTGTTCTTCAGTCGAGTTTCTTTTCCGCTCAAAATCTGTGATATGTGAAATTCCTGGTATATTCCTGGCCTGCTTGTTAAATATTAGAGTAAAGAATGATAATTTTTCTCGATGTTTAATCATCATGGTGACATGGTGTGTTTAGAACAAGAGTATAACACAAAACTAGACACTTACGAAGTCCAATCTAATTTACCCTTTGATCGGCCTAATTTACTCTAAATTGATACTGTGGATTACTCACAAGCTCAGTAAAATTCTTAATTTACTGCAAATCTCTACACCACCCTTAAAGTCAAACTAAAATACAACTAGCCTTCAAGTAGTCAGTGGAGAGTACGTGGAGAAGTTTGGGAAGTGGTAGAGGTTTGGTCGGTCGGCGAGACTTCGGTGTTACAAGGTTCAGAGTTACTATAGGTTATATTGTGGACTGCTGGTTTCAGTTTTTCAAAAAAGCCATATATAAAAGGTGTTCTGGCAATTTTTGAAAATTTGCACTAACTAAAAAACAAAACATGTACAAAAGAATGGAGCAAATTTGTAACCAAACAGACCTTTAGTGTTTCGCTGCACCCTGTTGCTTTCTCTTTTGATTATGTAGTCTTGTGTGTGTTGTTGTTATGCTTTATGAATTTGTTTGTTTGTGGTGAATTCTTGCTAAGTGAATTCGCTGTGGTGAATTCGCTGCACCCTGCACCCTGCACCCTTTTGTTGTTTAACCAAACATAAGTCATTAAACCTCTTGAGCCTCCAGATATACCCTTGCACACACACGACTATGTACTCTGCCTTGCAGCCTAGGGTTGGATTCCGTTCCATGGAAACCAGTATTGTTTAACCCCAATTCTGGGGACAGTGCAAGGTATTGTTTTGTACCTTTTTAGGTCTACTTTGATTGATGATCGAAACTGTTATTTTTAAGAACTCTTTGAGAACATTAAGATTGGTGATCGAAGTTGTTATTTTTAAAGACATTAAGATTGGTGATCGAAGTTTTAAGGGATTTTAGCTTTCTCAAAAAAAACCCTTGTTTTTTATTTCCATTTCGATTTAGTTATTCATGCTTTTTTTTATGTATTTCCTCTTTTTGTCACTCACATACTAATGTAGCTACGGCCGGGAAGCCGAAGACACCCTCCAAATTCAACGGTCATGTCTAGTTCAAGCAACATGAGTGGCATTGAAAATGATTACCTAAGATTTCGAAACAAGACGTGTGGGTGTGGCACGAGAGCTGCTGTGAGAATTTCAGAGTCAGAGCGTAATCCTGGAAGGCTATTTTATGGGTGTCCAAAGGAGAAAAATGACAAAGAAAAATGCAGCTATTGGAGGGAGTGGTGCAATCCAGTTGGTTACCCCCAACCCATGCCAAATGTTGTAGAAGATGAGGAGCTAGTGAATGAGGTGAATCTCAAGAAGATCAACGCACGTGTTGAAGTCATTCAAGTCGCAGTGGATAAGTTGAAAAATAGAGTGTCTGTATTCATGTTCATCATTTCTCTAGCCTTGATAATTTTATTTCTTAAGTGACTAGTGGTGTAATTTGGTGCCTTGTTAGCCAATTTTTTTGTTTAGTATTGTGTTCCGTAGTGGTGTAATCTGGCTTGTTAGCACATGATTTGTTTAGTCTTGCAACATGCTTCAAACTGGCATCGTTTTTTGGTGAAACCGGTAAAACTGGTATCCTTGGTGATTGGTTCTTTCGAGCAGAAATTTGGTGATTGGTTCTTTGGTATCTTTGTTAGAATGATTTCAATACTCAACTTGTCTTTGGAGCCGAAATTTGTTGTTTGGTTCTAATGGTGATTGGTTCATATTGATTAGGTTGGTTTTTTTTTTTTGGGACCAATAAGAAAGGTAACAAACAAGGGCTTGTTTGCATACTACTGTTGCTGCTGAGAGAGGTCATGCTAGCTTGGTCATGAGTCCATGCCAATTGCTCTTGTTTCTATTAAAATTAGTGATAATCTTGGCCAACGTGATGCTGACACAACCAGGTTGTGAGCAACAAGTTGCAGCATAATACTGCCCAGCAATAACACACTCTGCCCAGATTAAGTGCAAACACAAGGATCAAATACAGTAAGCAATAAGTAGTCCGTGACCAACAAAATGCAGCATAAGGCATTACAAGAGTCAAACTAAAAAACAAAATACAGTAACATTGCCAAGATTACATTGCCAAGAGTCAAACTAAAATACAGTTACATTGCCAAGAATCAAACTAAAATACAGTTACGTTGCCCATTCTAAGTTCAAAAAAATGCATTCAAAAGCAAGTACATCCACCAATCCCCAAGTCTCCAAATCCTGCTCCTCCTTGTACAAACTCTTCAGATTCTGCAAGTACGAGTCCCAAAAATTACAGTTATAATCAAAGAAACTTCCAAATTTACAATCACAATCCAATTAGCTCATTCATATTTCCAATCACTTACATGCTGAGTCATAATCCATGTCGTCGTTCTCGTCATCCTCATCCTCATCCTCATCGTCATTCAACCTACCATCGGCCGAAGTGCTACAAAAAGGCAACAATTAAATTTAAACAAATTAAACATTTAAATTGCAAATAAACATATTTAGATGAAAAAACGTACATGCCAAGAAGTACTGGACAATTCCTTTTGTCATGTGTCGCTATTTTCCCACAACCATTGCAACGCCTTGGCCTCTTCATAGCCTTATCTTTTCCTCCCTTCATCCGTTTACCACAACCCTTATACCTAACATGATTGTTTTCGTTACAAGGAGTGGCTTCTCATTGACATCTTTATGATTTGCAGCTAATTCATTATGCCTAATATGTGAAAGTGCCCTCTCAAACCGCGTCACAAATTCGAACAAGGAATTATTTGGAGACACATATCGCTTGGAGAATGCATGAGAGCCTTCCGCTCTTTGACTACTAGTCATGTGGGCAGAAAAAATGTGTCTCGTAAATGCAGGGACCCATCTTTGACGAATTTCGTACATGGCATGTAGCCATTCATTCGTCTACAATTTAACTTTTGCTACAACCTCTACCCATCTACCTTCAAACTCTTCAGGGCTCTCGGAGTTCCATATACAATCACGGAACTCATCATAATGTTGTTTATATGATACTGCACTTATTTTTTCTGAAAACTTACTCAAAATATGCCAAATGCAATACCTGTGGAGCGTATTTGGAAGGAGAGCAGCTATTGTTTTTGTCATTGCCGGATCCTGATCAGTTATGATCATTTTGGGCGGCCCAGCCGGCATCGCTTCCAACCACTGCTTGAAAAGCCACTCAAAGGCATCGGTTTTTTCGCCACTCAACAATGCACATGCAAAAAGAGTTGTATGCCCGTGGTGATTGACCCCTACTATAGGTGCAAAGATCAAATCATATTTGTTTGTCTGGTATGTTGTATCAAACACGACCACGTCCCCAAAATATTTGTATGAATTTCTAGAGGTTGCATCGACCCAAAAACAATGAAGCAAACTCCCATCATCATCTGGCTTGATTGAAAACGTAAAAGCGAGATTCTTTTCTTGTTGGGCCTCAAAATACTCAAGCAACAACTCCGCATCATGTCCCTCTACCCTTTTCCTCTTATCCCTTTGAGCATTGTAAATATCTTGTTGTGAACATCCAACATTTTCAAGGCCTCCGCATTGCATCTCCAAAATACTCATAGCTTGGTGTGTCGACACATTTGCATTGCCCAGTTGTTCTGTCAAAGCTCTTTGGGCAGGTGTCACTTTACGATGAGATCGGATGAGATGCACCTTCTTTGGCGTGGCAAGAGGGTGGCTATGACCGCCAATAAATATGGTGACAACAAACCCCGCACCCCATTTCACAACTGTCAATTTTGCACCACAGTTTTCTCTAGTCAACCCTCGTTTCCGTATAGTGTTCTCTGAAACATTTTGAGTATATTTTTTCTCTCTCAACCCTTGTTTGTAACAAACAAATTCCTTTCTAATGGTTTGACCGTCCTTACCCAACTTGCTAGAATGAGCTCGAATACCAAATCCAGCTTCTTTAGCATAATCGTTGTAAAACTTGTGAACGTCTTCCAAACTGTCAAACACTTAATCAATCTTCGGTATGAAGCTATTATTCACTTGAGGAGTGTAAACAATTTTAGAAGAAGCTCCGGAGGATGCGCATTGTAATGGTAACGATGAGTAAAGTATATCTTGTAAAGACTGCATTCTGAAAAGGAAAAAACAAACTTGGATCAAAGATCAAAGCACAATGTTTGGGGAAAAAATGTACCCTGACAAACTTGAATCAATAATTGCTTGAATATTTAAAGACACATGCAGTTCATTTCAACCAACATATTCAACTTGCTACTAAAGTAACAGTCATTAGGTTATATAGTCAAAACCTAAAGTAACAGTCATTAAGTTATATAGTCAAAACCTAAAGTAACAGTCATTAGGTTATATTTCAACCAACATATTCAACTTGCAGTTCATTGAACTTGGGAGTCACCTTTCATTTGGTTTTCTTGCATTTTACTTCGATTCCAGATGGCCTATACAAGAGAATGGTGCAGTTTATTTTACTTCGTACACCATATTGAGGAGTGTAGTGCCATCATTATACATTAGCATCCATGTTTGGGGAAACAAAACTGGACACTATATTACATTCTGTATAATGAAATTTCCAACGCATCTCAAAATTAAATGAGAACTATTTGAAAACTAAAACATTTTAAGTCAAAGTAAATACTCTTCAGCAAAAAAATAAAAATAAAATAAATCCAAGATGGTCCAAGTTAGGCGAAAAGAAGATTTAAAGAAAGCCCAAAATTTGACATTTCAAATGACTTGCCCTGGGGAATAAGCAAACTGCGATCCAGAAATTAAAATTTCAAATCCACCACTTGGGTTATTTAATCAGCCACATTCACATGATCACCAAACACAACTAAAGGCAAAACAATGAGTGATCACGAAATCAAAATCGAAATGGAAATCGAAGCCCTAGTTTTTCGAAACCGAAGTTTTCAATCGAAGCCCTAGTTTTTCAAATCCCAACCCGACACTGAGAGAGAGAGAGAGAGAGAGAGAGGCCAACCTTGTTCGATCGTCTTCTTCGTTCGTCTCCAAAGCTCTCAAAGTGGCGCTGTGATTTGGGGAAAGGAAGGGCTGGTGCTTATGACCCAGATTTGAACTTGACCCGCGGAGTGGGTTTTAACCGGGTTTTGACCCGCGAATGGGCATTTTAAAATCTGGGCCCTTGGATCTCATCCAAGGGCTGTGAGCTCAAGTCCTCAATTAGCCTAAAATGAGGGAGTCCTCATGTGAAGGGGATTGTGTATATATATATACATATATATATATATACACACACACACCCTTCCTATTGGTACTGATTTTTATATACACTTTTATGAAAAATTGCTCGAATCAAGCCCTTCCCGGTCATTTTTTTGGGTGATTCCTTGTGAGGACCCTTAAAGACACGTTTTAAGCACATTAGACATTTCGTATCATTAAAATTTGATCGGAAAAGTGAGGTGTGGATGGAAGGTCCGCATTTAAGGGTTTGGATTTGAACTGGACTGGACTGGATATATATATATAGGATCAACTTCTAATGAGGACCCTTATATGAGGACCAAAGTGAGGACCTCATGCTTCCCGACCAAGTCTAACGGTTCGGATCCTCAAAATTCAGTTCGGAAAGTGGAAAAATTGCTTGGTCCTCACTTTATTCAAAATGAGGGATCCCTCATTAGAAGTTGGTATATATATATATATATATATATATATATATATATATATATATATATATATATCCACTTCTAGTCCGGACTCCGGACTTCCAGACCTCCGTGATCCGAGCATTTTTTTGACGATCAGATCCGTCCAATGTGTTCAGAAGGTGTTTTCAAGGGTCCCTGCGGAAAATCTTCAAACAAAAAATACCGGGAAGGGCTTGATCCAAGCAATTTTCGCAAAACTGTAAAAATACAGTTTTTGCGAAAAACTGCTTGGATCAAGCCCTTCCGGTATTTTTTTTTTAAGATTTCCTGCGTGGACCCTTGAAAACACCTTCTGAACACATTGGACGGTTCGGATTTTCCAAAAATAATTTGCAAAACAAAAAAAATCATTTTTTCTTATTCTCGGGAGGGTTTGGACTAGAAGATTTCCCTATATATATATATATACCATGGGATTCTAATCCGGGATCCCGGATTAGAGCATTTGGGGTGTTTTATTTGTGTTGCAAATTTTTTTGGGAAAATCGGAGCCGTCCAATGTGTTCAAAAGGTGTTTTCCAAGGTCCCCACGGGAAATTATCAAAAAAAAATACCGGGAAGGGCTTGATCCAAGCAGTTTTTTGCAAAAACTGTATATTTTTTTTTTGAAGATTTCCCGCATGTGCCCTTGAAAACACCTTCTGAACACGTTGGACGGCCCGGATCGTCAAAAAAATGTTCGGATCATGGAGGTCCGGATCCTGGACTAGAACCGCGTCCTATATATATATATATATATATAGCCCCCTTCTCCTAAGGCATCCCTTACTTTGCTAATGTGTGAGATCCTTCTCATTCTCACCTTTCTCGATTGAATTTTAATGGTCCAATGTATTCAATTTGTTTAGAACGTGTTTTTAAGGGTCCATGCAAGGAATCATAAAAAAAAAAAGACCGGGAAGAGCTTCATCCGAGTAGTATGTCATACAAACCTTAAATACATATTTTATAAAAAAGTAGGGGTGCTCACGCTCCGGATTGGCATGAATCCAATCCTAATCCGCGAGTCACAGTCGATCCAAAAGTCTCACGATTCAGTTCCAATCCGATCCACGAGTCATGGATCGGTTCCGGATTTGTCCACGGATTTTCAACTTATTCTAAAAAAAAATCATCAACTCATTAAAAAACTCATACACAACATTGAAACAAATACTTCAGTAGTGTAGTTAATAGATGAGAATATAAAGAATCAAGAAGAAAAGATAAGAGAGCAGTCACTGAAAAGAAATAATAGGCTAAAATAGATAGCCAAAAAACAAACCCAAAATTCATTTTGGAATTCCAAACATAGTAGGCTATATATCTGAGCTTAAGTATTATAAAGTGTAAACATCAAAATTGTTAAACATGCCAACAAACACATCTAAATAGTCACAAGCACAAAACCCAGTATCATTTTGGAATTACAAACAAAGTAGGCTATAAAAGTGGTAAAATAATATATATAGGCAACACTTCTAGTCCGGGATCCGGGACTCCATGATCCGAGCATTTTTTTGACGATCCGAGCCGTCCAATGTGTTCAGAAAGTGTTTTCAAGGGTCCACACGAAAAATCTTCAAAAAAAAATACCGGGAAGGGCTTGATCCAAGCAGTTTTCGCAAAAAATATATATTTACAGTTTTTGCGAAAACTGCTTAGATCAAGCCCTTCCTGGTATTTTGTTTTGAAGATTTCCCGCGTGGACCCTTGAAAACACCTTCTGAACACATTGGACGGCTCGGATTTTCCAAAAATAATTTGCAACACAAAAAAAGCCATGTTTTTCTTATTTCCGGGAGGTGTGGACTAGAAAATCCACCTATATATATATCTCACGGTCCGGATCGGTTAATCCACGGTTTCAACACCAAAATTCGTGTCCAGACCGCGAGTCACGGTTTTATATTTTTTGAGCCCGTGTCCAGACCATTAATCCATGGTTAAAATCCAAAACGTGCGGATCAATTCGGTCCAGACAAGATTCACGATTCACAAGTTTTTTTTAATAGCTTTATAAAAAACTACTCGGATGAAGTCCTTCCCGATCATTTTTCTGATGATTCCTCACATGGACCCTTAAAAACACATTTTAAACATATTGAACAGTTTTGATCATCAAAATTCAATCGGGAAAGGTGAGGTTAGCACTTTAGCAATATAAGGGATCCCTTATTAGAAATTTTGTTGTATAGGAAAATGCTTCAATAGCACCCACCTTGTTTGGGGGCTACATACCCCCCAATCCAACGGCCCAAATCGTGCCACATAGGTAAAAGTGACCGGTCAACCCGGTTTCCCCAACCGATCAACCAAAAAAAACTCCTAAGGGGCATAACAAAACCCCTAGAGGTATAACCAAATAAAATAATAATAATAAATGGATCCACTAAAAGACAAAACAAAACCCCTAAAGAGTATAACTATCAAAACATGTGCCTTAAATGGCATAACCATAGGGACATAACTTGAAAAGGACAACCGAAACCCCTATGAGGAATAACCAAAACCATTGAGACGTATAACTAAAACCCCAAACTGGCATGACCAAGCAACATATGAGCATAACTTTGACTCCTCGAATCCCATGAAAAGTAACTACAGCGTACGGAAAAGTAAAAAGCAAGAGAAGCATAACCCAAACCCCAAAAATGCATAACGAAAACCCTAAAAAGGCATAACCAAAACAACAAAGAGCATAACCTTTGCAAATTTACCACTAAATGGCATAATAAGAACAAATGTTACCAAATCTTTTCGATTGTGACGGCTTTGACGGACGGGATACCACAGCGGTCCCTTTTTCTTTTTTTAATCTTAACCATGGTCAACAGTAATGTATTAAAAATTAAAAAGGGTCGGTAAATTGAGGGGGACCGATGCCCTCTACCGACTATGCACCGATCGGCCTCGGGGACCCACTTTTGGGTCCCACACGAATGATCCGAACGGCTCATTCATCTCTGAATGATTTTTCAAGGGTCCCCACGAGAAATCAGCTCCTTAGGACGTGCGTAATGGTTGATTCAAAATCCCCCTCATTTCATTGAAATTTCTTTGGATGAAATACGGGGATTTTGGATCAACCACTAACGGACATCCGATGGAGTTGAATTCTCGTGGGGCCCTCATAAAATTATTCAGAGATGAATAAACGGTTAGGATTGTTCTTGTGGGACCCAAAATGGGGTCCCCGAGGCTATCGGTACATGTTCGGTACAAGGGCATCGATACCAGTAGATAAAAAAGGTTCATGTAATTATATGCTTTTCCATAATGAAACAATCTTCAATACATAGTGCGTGTTCTCAATAGGACGAATCTATTTTAACAATCGAGGTCGTCATTGTTTTTGTTGTTGAAATCAATCTTGTAAAGTTTGTTCTCGTTCGGGTTTAAAAAACTCCCTTATTGGTACAAAATATGTTATGTCGATAATACTCATCATCCGATTAAGCGTGTAGCGATGCCCAATTAACTTCATTCCTGGTACGAATGATCTAATGTATGTAATGTAAAAGATAGACGGTTTTGATCCCCAAAAAAGTTCCTTGTCGGGGTTCGGTTGATGGAAAATAAGACTTTAATGCTTCGGGATGCATTAAACCTGATCCGATTGTGAGGTTTTCGGCATCCGATGATCTCCAATTTTGGTGACAAGAATGGAATTAGCGAGGCATAAATTCCTAACAGTTCAGATCGACCGATGTAAAATAGACTTGGTAGCGACCTTTGAAATACGTCATATGTAGTTGATAGGAACGTTTGGTTTTGCATATTAATGTATAGTGACCATGCGACCGCGACACAATCACGATGATCGGGAACGTTGGTTTGTTTTCATGGTTGATGGAGAGGGTAGAATCCAGTTACATAGGAAAATACCCAAGCACGTACGAAACACGTGCTTAGCCTGGACACCACGTGAGGGTGGCTCAGTTTGGGGGGACCACAAGAAGGTGCCTAAGGTTATGGCCGAGCAGGGTAGGCCAAATGTGCAGCCAGGATAGCACCACGAGATGGTGGCAGCACCTTGAGAAGGTGCACGAGGCCAGTGCCGAGTATGTATCTGGTCGGCAATAGTATATAAGAATAGGCAAGTATATTGCCGAGCTAACCGCCTACGTGATAAGGTGGCAGGTCATTCTAGAGGGATCTAGAATAGCCTCATAGGGCATCCTCATCAGGCTCAACAAAAAAAACACCAAATTTAACCTCAAAAACACCTTTTATAAATTAGCAAGCCACTTATTAAAAAATTCACAAAATCAGACTCTCTATCCAAACTTTACTATTCCCCTCAAGTCTCATAAAAAAAAACCATTTTTCTTAAAATATTGTTTTCCCCGATTGGGGAGCTGTGCAACAATACTTTAATGTATAACATATTATTAAAGAGAGAGAGAGAGAGAGAGAGAGGGAGAGAAAGAAAAAGAGTGGTGGGGCCGGCATGAGAATAACGGACAGAGAGGGAGTTACTGTAGCGAAGAGAAACTATTAAACTATTGGGCAGCCTATGAACAGTAACTTTACCCCAATACTGAGTTACTGTAGCGAAGTTGTAATTTTTGCAAATTAGCCCAACACTTGTTGAGGCTGATTTTGGGGTGTTTTCTACCCTTTGGCTCAACAAAATAACCATCAGGGGCATTTGCCTCCCCTGATGGGGATGCTCTTACGTGATAAGGGTTAAATCCTGAGAATTATGGGATTGTCATTAAGCTTCCATATTGGGCAAGAAACCCAATATGGATACAGAACCCTGGCAAGAAGGGAATTCTGATTGTATTGCCATATGGGATGAATCCCATAACAGAAAGGACTCCTAACTTAGAGAGGATTCCGATAATGGCAAAGATTCCTAACGTGAGAGGAATCCTTGTAGAATAAAGATTGTGTTTCTATATGGAACGAGTCTCGTATAGGAAAAGACTCCTAATGTGAATAGTATCTATGGACAACAAGCACCCCGCATCTATAAATAAGGTGCAATACCCATGAAGAAAGGTACATGGTAATTCGTGTTTACGTGTTTTATGGTTTCCTCCTAGTATGTGATACTGACTTAAGCATCGGAGGGCCTTTGCCGACAAGAGGCAAAGGTGCTCTAACCGTTTATTGTCTTGCAGTGCTAGGGTTCCGGCGAAGAGTGCATATTGTTGATCTCATAGAGGCGTGGAAATAGCATACCCAGATTTTTCCCCTCTACAGTTGATTAAACACTTGTCGGGAAAGACCGGCCCGATTGGGTTTAGACAGCTACTCTATCGAGACCAAGTTTGATTTAGTAAAATAAGGTTTCTTCGTCAAATCAAGTGTGTAGCGATACCCAATTAACTTCATTCCTAGTACGAATGATCTAATACATGTAATGTAAAAGATAGACGGTTCTGATCCCCGAAAAAGTGCCTTGTCGGGGCTCAGTTGGTTCAAAATAAGACTTTAATGTGACGGGATGCGTTAAACTTGATCCAATCATGTGATTGTTGGGATCAGATGATCTCCGATTTTGATGACAACCATGGAATCAGCGAGGCGTAAAACCCTAACGGTTCAGATTAATCAAATATAAAAATATCATTGGTGATTAGTGTTTACAAATTTCCCCCCAAAGCTTATAGAAAACCCAAAATCATTGAAATCGAAAATTCCCCTCAATTCTTGACCTAATTCACCTTCACCATCTCCATCTTCAACATGATCACTCACTCTCTCTCTCTCTCTCTCTCTCTCTGGAATAGAGGCCCTAGCACCGCTAGTCCATCTCGTGAGAAGATAGAAGACTTAAATACCTGAACTTTACTGCCTAAGATCCCAACCAACCCAAAGATCTTTCCTGGTTCTGCTTTGGAGCGGGTATGTCTAACTTCACTCCAAAAGCGTACCTATTATTGGGTTGTTTACACTGCCATGCTTGATTGTTTCAATAGTGATTTGTGTATTTTCAGGATGACATTGACAAACTTTTTATTCAAAGATGGAACTTTTAAAAGATGGGCGCGAACGTCCTTCCTCCTATACAAGTATTCCTTCTTCGCACTTATTAATGGCTCTTCTTACTTACTTATTTTTGTATTTTCCATGACAACATCTCATACATGTGTCTCTTCTATGCATGTAGCAAAGAAGAGTGAATTCAAAGTGGATGATAGAAAAATGACGAATGAGGTGAAATATTTCATGCTTCTTTTAAAATTGGCTTGATTGTTTCTCCATCTATTTGCTGTCGTCTTTCTATTCATAGTGTTGATGAGATGATTCTTTTATTCTTCATATTTTGGTACATATTGTAGACGAAGGTGCACCTTGGGTGCCAATGGAATAACTTGCCAAGTTGGACGAGGCCAAGTTGGCAAATCAAACGCTGGCCGACCTTAAAGCTAAAGAATTGGTTCCACAAAACCTTAGAAGGTGTGAGTTCTGAATTTGGGAATCATAGTAGTAGTCAAATATAATGGCACACGATTTATGAATGCTAACTTGGATGGGGGGCTGCTGTTAATTTTGCAGTAGAAGATCCAAACACGGATTGCGTTAAACAAAATAACCAAAATAGTACATGAATTGACAGTGGAACAATGCACTGTTGTTAGAGAGATTGGGGTTGGTGGAATTTTAGAGGTTCGGTGTCAGTCGCTAAACCATGAGCTATGCAAGTGGTTAGTGAATAATTTTGATCCCTATTCATCATCCCTAATAGTTTATGGGTGGACATTCCCTCTTACCGAATCCCACGTTCACGAGTGTTTGGGCATTAATGCTTAAGCTCAAGGCAACAATGTTCGGTTGAACAAGGCGCACTACAACAAATTTGGGCTTCCCCGGCATTTCCTTCCCAGCGTTTTTAAAAAAACCCCAGGAAAGCCTTTAATTTTGTACGGTGCCGGAGAAAAGAAGAGGGGCGCGCTCTACTTTCCCAATTTTCCCTCAAATATTTCACTTCCCCCCCTTGTTTCCCTGCCCCCCTTATTTCCCATCCCCCAAAATGAAGCCCTAGAGCTCTTTACTCCCTCTCGTTCTCTACGCTTCTGCCCGACTGGATCTCTCACTCTCTACTCTCTGCTGCTCCTCCGCTCAGGTATGGCCTCTCTCTCTCTCTCTCTCTCTCTCTCTCTCTCTCTCTCTCTCCGTATCCCGTTCTCTCACTTTCCCCTTCTCTCTCTCAACTTGATTCGGTCAAACATCAGAAGTTGAAGGTGCGAAATCCGACCATTAAGGGCATGGTTGTTTGCTCTCTCGCGAAATCCGACTATTAAGGATGCGAAATCCACCCATTTAGTTTGTAGCTCTCTCGCTTAAGCCAATCTTTAATGGATTTAGGGTTTGGTGATGGGTTTCATATTGGGTAGGTTCTCGATTGGGTTTCGTTCAAGACCGGTTTCTTGGGACTGGGTTTGTTTTTGTCGTTCAAGGCCAGTGTTCAACACCACATCCACGACCTAATTCTCAGGGTGAGGTAAATCGACCTTTTTGAAGATGGTTCGGCAAAATGAAATGACTGCGCACAAAAAATAAAATTATCAGGACAGATTTGTGTTGTGTTCATGCCATTTGTGATGTTATACTGCTGAAAATAACCCTATTTTTTCTGCTTTTAGTGCTGAAAATACCCCTGTATTTTTTTTTATAGCTTCTTTTCGAATTGTTATATATATATATATTTTTATTGAAAATGTGCAAGTTCTCTCTTCTATATGGGAATGTACAATAATTGTTGTAGTATGTTAGAGATTGCAATGTCCCAAAGGCCGGCCGTTACATCAGACGATGCTATTGAGCGAGGGCGGATACCTGAGCCACCAGCTAGATGGTATCCACTTGGAAGCATCCTCAGTTCGTCCTCTCAAGGCGAGACTAGGTCACTGTCAGAGGGTTTGTCATCGGAAGCTCGTAATGCATCTATTCATTTACTTTTTTATTTAGGTTATAATTCATGGCTGTGTTTTTCTCTACCCAATCTACACTACTGTTGAATAACTTATATCAAACTCATCGATTTCTGTTGAACCATCGGTGACTCGGTGAGTTATATTTAGTTTGCATATCATCTAAAAAAATTTAGTTTAACCATTGGTTTTATGGTATCTCTGATTCTCTGTTGTTATCATCTGATGGTTTTCCATAATTAGAACATTGAGAAGTACCACAAATTGGAAATTTTACAGATAAATACTGAAAAATGTTTCAAAGGCTTTAGTTAAAGAAAATTGTTCCTTGCCATGTAGGAGTTCCTCCCTCTTATATTGGTTGGGTTTATCAATATGTTCTTGATTTTTTGGTTCTCATTCCTCAGTTTGGAACTTCAGTGCTGAAGGGAAGCTAATTCTTGGTGTGCATGACATAAATACCCAATTTCTTAGCTGCGCATTATTACTATTTTTTTGAATAAGTTCTTAGTTGATGCACATTATGCTATTTCCTCAATCTTATTGTGCTGCTTGAATCATGTGTCTACTTGTTTTCTACACTTCTTAGACATCAAAAAGAACACTGAGAAACTGGGTAAATTTCAGAAAAAACTACCTGCACCCTTGCACACGCCCACAACTGCTGCATGGTTAGTTTGACGATACCATTATCCTACAGTTTCCCGAGAATCATTTGGCTTGTAAACTAGAAAGGTTTGTCCCCAAAGTAGTTAGGATATTGTATACGAAACATAAAGTGTTCTTCAAATCAAAACCTTGCGCACTGGAATTGCAAAGGCTTGTACGCGGGAAAGTGAAATAGTGGAAAAAAAAAATCCATTTGGACTAGCTTGTAGTCTTAAGTTGGATTATTATTTAGCATTTTTTTGTAATGGAAAAAACTTCATTCAATAATTGGTTGTGGATTAGTGGGTGGGGCTTAGGAGAGTTGAACCTAAAACCATATGCAGTTGGAACAAGCACCCATGCAGTTGGATTTGCTTGCTTACAGTCAATTCTCTGCATAATGACCATGTGCCTGTGGTGTAAATAGTTTTTTGTCATCATGATAACAATGTTTCCAGTCATGAGTTTACAGTAGTGCACAGTCCACACATAATCACAATCATTGTTTTATTAGAACAAAATCATAATATAGAAGGGAAGTGTAGATGTTGAAATGCTCTTTGTATAGATTATGTAGTCTCAATTACTTTCTATTAGTTCCATATGCCTCAGCAAATCCCTCTTATATAGGTTGCGTTTATCATTATGTTCTTAACCCATCTTGTTGTCTACTTGTTTACATTTAGGTATTAATTCGACCTGACGGAGGGGTCCCATGTTGATGCATCCATCATGAAGTAAGGATAAGGAAAAAATTCTATTAGCATTTTCATCGATTCATGTTGGAAAAATTCTATTGCCTTTATCTACCTAACAGTTTTCTTTTCCAATTTTGGTCTTCTGTGCATTTAACTGCATTAAGTTGTTTGTTCTAACAGCCTCCAGATGCCTCTAGTGTGCACCGGCAAATGATGAATATCTAGACAATGTGGGAAGACTCTGGAAGCAGCACTATTGTCACAACTAAATCCACGACCTAATGCTTAGAGCGAACTAGACAAAACAACACGCAATGAGGTAAATTAAGGTATTTACTTCAAACCTTTGCCCTGGTCCATGTTGTAGTGAGTCAAACTTATTATAGTTTCTGTCATTTGTACTTTGGGGAAATTAAAAATGGTTGGTTGGATAGATGTTTCAATTCTACTTCCCTAACCTTGACGATGAGAATTGTTATAATCTCATTGAAGAATAAGGTACCCAACTTGGATGAAACTTTGCTGCTCTTCTACTGTTCTGTGCTATTTCTGCTATGCATTTTATGTTTAAGCAGTGACATTGTAGGTGCTGCCCTTGAATTTACTTGTTAGGGATAGTTGCTACAATTTCTGATGTATTTTACTACTGTCTATAGCTGCATTTTGATTATAGCAAATGTGTTTTGCTTTGAGTGTTGGATCCAGCTGGTTTATTATGGACCATGTCTCATAGTGCTAGTTCACCGTCCATCATGCTTTGTTCTTCATTTTGGGCAGAGCTGTTGTGATATTTTATGATTAACCGAGCTTGGTTGTGGCAATTTACATGATTGTTGGGGTGATTCTCTATACATGATTGTTGTAGCAACCTGCTGTCTGATATGCCTATACGTTTGTAGTTCAGTTCCCATGCTCTGGGCTTGTTTACTGCCCAGATTTGTGAACCCATGAACTGGGCATGGCTGCTCCCTAGTTATTTTGCTCAGATTACACGCCATATCTCACCATTTTGTGGTTATTATTGCATGAAAGACCGTTGTTTGGGTCCCGACTTTGTCTATTAAACCAACTTCTTCAAGTTCTACTCTGTTGTTGTGAAAAGGAAAAAAGACAGAAGAACGAGAACTGGTTATAGATTCCACAGTTATAGTAGTTATAGATTGCTCAAAGTTTTTTTTTTTTTGCTCGGGTTTTGCACATGTATCTGAAGGTAGAGATTTTTCCACAAGGTATGTAAGAACTTAAAAAAGAGGCCTAGAATATAATTCATTCCAGCATTCATACTTCGTATCTGTCAATTTCTCTCTCTCTCTCTCTCTCTCTCTCTCTCGTTAAAAATTTCTGAATTCAAATCTGGGCTGTTAGCAGTTATATACCTTGGTTTTATTAATTTAATGGCAGTGATGAAGCATTTCTGAGCCACTGATGGATGGGCTTGAGCCCATGCAGTACCTGTTTGCATGACATGTTTGATGCACCTGGGCATGAAATCTAGTAAGTTGGGCAATCTGGGTATGAAATGAAGTAACTTAGGCATGAAATGGTATTGTTTTATCAATCTGCATTTTCTAGGCAATGATGATGCAAATCTGAGCCCAGGTTTTATTGAGGCCAATGATTATTATTGAGGCCAGTTTGTAGTTGCTGCACCTGGAGTTTTTTGCTCTCATTTGTGGGTTGCGTAGCTGAGCCCAGATTCATGTGATAATGATGGCGTTTTGACAATTTGCGGGTGCTATACCAGTGGTAAATTGAGCACACACGCAAAAAATTTCGGATTTTATATCCAGTGACCAGGCAAAAAATTTCTTTTTAGGGGGTCATCATTAAACTTGAATGTTGTCAGCCATATTCATAATGTTTTTTGTTACCAAATTGATGTACACACCTTTGAAAAAAAGAGCATATGCACATGATACTCGACAAGTACATATTACTTACCATAATTGTTTTTTCATATATTGATATAAATATACATATATGTATATCATGAAGGTCCAAAATGCTACATTATGAAGGGATTTAAATAATCTCTCCCAATGCAAGTAATTAGCCTAATCATTAATTCTGTGGATATTCCATTCAGTGTCGTTGTCTGTGGCATAATAAGATAAGAATGGTTTTACACTATATTGTTAGTGAAGGCTAATAATTAGCATTCAAGTGGGGTGAACTAACCGAGCAAGTTACATAACAACAAATGATAGAATGAACATCTCCTAAAATATGTTTGTGTTGTTGCAGAAAATTGAGCGAGAAAAGCTGGAGAAGCTTCCCAGCAAGGTATGAGTCTAATTTCCTGAAGGTTCATCGCCATCCCTTTTGTTTTGACACACGTGTCCCCGTGTCTGATTCGTGGACACGGCAACCTCTAGAACTGTTGGTGATTGTGTATTCATGACTACCATGTATATTTTTGGAGAACCTGCCAATACGTTACATGGTTATTAGTTGTCTTGATTTTAAGTTTCCTCTTCATTTCAGTCAATCTCAAAAAAGAAAAGAAAAGTGTAGAAAGGATCTAATTGAGCTTCTTAATTCAAAGTAATTGTTGACAATCAGAGGTATGCATAAAATTTTAGACCTTTTGAACTTCTTAATATACGTGATGTACTCTAAATTTGGTTGTGGTGTTTGATTTCAGGTTTATCCACGTTGAAGATTTCTATAGCAACTAGGTGGTACTTGACAACTTGACGTAGGGTTTTACGTTCGTATCTTATGTTAGTTGGCTTCATTTTGGAAAAATTACACAATTTGTAATGGCTTTTGTGAACTGTTTATGAGTTGATGTATTTGATATATTTGGAGATATTATGTTATGAGTCGATGGTGGTATTGAATATGTCGGAGCGTTTTGGCTATTTGTGAACTTATGTGAATGTGTTTGAGATGTTTTAATGCCATTTGTATTGTATTGGATAAAAATTGTTGGCTAAATAGGAGAACAATTAAGGAAAATACAAAAAAATTCTAGTGGGAAAAACTATTACCGGCGTTTGTTAAACCCCGGGAATGGGATAACATTGTCAAGATTTCCAGCGTTCATTATAGCCAGCCCTGGGGTTTTTTAAACGCCGGTAATATTCCCGGCGTTTGTTAAACCCTGGAAATGGATTAACATTGTCAAGATTTCCAGCGTTAATTATAGCCATTCCCGGGGTTTTTAAACGCCGGTAATATTCCCGGCGTTTATTAAACCCTGGGAATGGGGCTAAATTTTAAAATTTTCCCGCGTTTATTAGAACCATTCCCGGGGTTTTTAAAAACGCTGGGAATATTCCTGGGGTTTGCAAACGCCGGCATTGGGGTCACCGGCGCCGGATTTTAGTTCGCCGGAAAATCAATCCCGGGGTTTCACAAAACGCCAGGAAGCATTCCCGACAGGGGTATCGGTCACACTTGTTAAAACGCCGGGATAAACGCCGGGAATGACTTTTTCCGGCGTTTAGGGTACCTTTCCCGGGGTTTGAAAAACGCTGGGAATTCCCAGATTTGTTGTAGTGGCGGAAGGATATTCAGAATTGTGTAGACATCTTGTAGTCACTTAGGGGGTTGTACAACCTAAAGGGTTGAGTGACCATTTGCTTGATGAGAAGAATTGGGCGGCATATGTAGATTTCAAGAGGAAATTTGCGTTATACACGTTAGGATCATTCTTACGCCCAGCCACAAAGCTGGCCATCAATAAAACATTTATTCATCTGGTTACTGATGTATCTGCTATGGAGAATATCAACTGGGCAAAGGTCACTCTTGACTTTTTATGGTGCAGTATCTGGCCCCAACGGGCTAATGGTCGTAAACAAACGAACGGATGCTTATTCCTCCTAGTGGTATGGTTATTGATCTTTGCGTTAACTCATTTGTGTCATACTTCATTTCAATTTCATATTTCATCACCATGCGTTCTTATTCACGTATTTCTTATGACATAGGTATTCTATTTAGAGCGTGTATCACTGCCAACCGTTCTTGTAATGCCTCAGACAATTTCTAGTATAGTTGTTTGGGGTAATATAAAAATTAAGAATGCGTTGAGACAATTTTAAGAAATTGGAGGTTATTTGAAGGTGGAGGCAGTTGTAGTTTTTCCATTGGATGAAGAGAGGAAAAAGGAGCCTAAAACCAGTGGCAAGCCAGGCGGCTCCTTTCAATTTGCTGATGACGTAGCCTCGTTAACAGCTAGTATGCAGACTCTAGCCACTATACTAGAGTGCCAAACTAGTTTCTTTGAGAGGCATAATTATTTTCAAGTGCCCTCAAACCACCACCATAATTATGCCAAATCTCATAGTCCGTACACGGGAGATAGAACTTCAACACCCGGCCACTTGCAAACTGTAGAGCGTGCGGCCGACAATTCGAATGGTGAGCCAAAAATTAATGAAGAGAAGAAGTACGGTCCGACCTTTTCTGTGAATGAAAATGACTGCTTTAGAAATACTACTAATAAGAAAAGGGAAACTCCTATACACTACAAGAAAAGTGGGCATTCCCGGCGGGACAATTAATGCCGGAAAAGCCACTTTTCCCGGCAGTACAATAAATGCCGGAAAAAGTGACTTTTACCGGCGGTTTTTAAAATTACCGCCGGCAAAAGTGGCATTCCCGGCAGGTAAAAAATAAATTTTCGGAAATCTGCTATTGTATAGTATAAATATTTTGTTTTGTCCAAGTGAAACAAAATGCGTGCTAGCTTAGTTGGTAGGATATGCGCGCGAGGGACTCATGGTCCCGGGTTCAAGTCCTGGGCCAGGCATTTTGACCAAAAATTGCGTGCCACGCCAGCAGCCACGTGGCCGGTAGGGTACCACGCCATCGCCACGTGTAATTTTTTTTTTTATATGTGATTTAGCTTTACCGGCGGTTTTAAAACTGCCGCTAATGGTCTGGACTTTTCCCGGCGGTTTTAGTATTCCCGACTGCGGTATAAACGGCAGTCGTGATTACCGCCGCTAATGGTCATTCCCGGCGGTTTTGGGGCTTTTCCCGGCGGTTTTCTAATGCCGCTAATGCTAAAATTTGGCGTAGGGAGAGGAGTATTGAAAAACTCATTGATGAGCTTCGAACATCGCTTTCTGGTTTTATGCCAAGTCTTGGTTTGAGTAGTGGGAGGAAACAGTTGTGGCCGGCCAAAAGTGAGCGAAAAGTTAGTGAAGTGAAGGGCGGTCCAACCTTTTATGTGAATCAAAATTATTGATTTGGCAATACTACTAATAAGAAGAGTGAAACTCCTAAGAGGAGTGTTGAAAAACTCATTGATGAGCTTCAAACTTCAACTTCACTGCTTTCGGGTTTTAAGCCAAATGGTGGTTTGAGCAGAGGGAGGAAACAGTTATGCCCAAATACAAATCCGAGGCGTTCTTCGTGTCTTAATAAGTCTAAAAATAACTGTGAACCGCCACAATTGCGACCGCGAAAAGATTTGAAGAAAAGCCATTATAAACGTACACCCTATACCACCGATGGTCGTAAGAAGAAGAACTCCTCCAAAATGTGTAGGGCAGTTCAGTCGCCCATAGATGATGAGGATACGTTGAACTTGCATGGGAAATTCACAAGCGTGTGAATCTCAACTTCATATATTGTTACTTGCATTGCTTGCGTATGTTTGTATTTCATTAATATTTCCAGAATCAATAAAGTTGTATTTCTTGTGCAATATCAGATTGCTGGATTGATGAACAAATCGAAATCATGCAAGTTCAACATTGATTTTTTTCCCTGCATGAGATTAATCCAGAAACGAAGGTTTCCTATCCCCCATATATCTTTGTTGAAATATTGATGATCCTTTATCCCCATTTATAGTTTAGTACTATGCCATCCGATATGACTTATGTTCTTTGAGACCCAAAGAATGGATAACCGACAAGGTTAGTGTGTTAATTTATTTTGCCATGTGGTTCAAGTCTTGAATTATTCTCTGTCAAAGGCTAATGTGGTTAATTATGTCAAAATCCGAGATTATAAATTTGGTTGTCATGCAATTAACAAATGATCAAAGGAGAAAGCATACGAACAAGCGGCTTACAACATTGTATCGGTAAGTATAATTCCTTTTCCCCTCGTTTGAAGTATTATTTTTCTTAAAAAATTAGAATCCAAATGGGCGAATTGGGCTAAGTTGGCTTGAATTAATGGGCTACATTAATTTTATTATATCAAGAATAAGGCCCAATTTATTTTTATCAAAGTAAACCATGATTCCATGAAGCCGGACCTAATTTAGTTATTCGAGAAGAATCCAGACGGCTGGCAGATGTTTAGTAGGAAGTTGGCCTGGGGTAAAGTCCAAGTTGATAGTATGGATGAGATGATGGACCGCGATTCATATGGGATAATTTTTCATAAGGCCATTTGACAAAGTAATATGGCCCCAATTATCTCTATTCCCACGCATACAGGGAGAGTGGATAAATGTTTGCAGCTCCATTTTCCCCTTGTGCGTGCACAACTGTTGCCAACTATTGGAGGGAGGACAAATCATGGGACATGTGGCAATCTTTTGATCAATGTTAAGGGTGAGTCTGCTAGACAATTTTATCAAGATAAAATCAAGATTTGATAAAATCAACACTTTATTTTATCAAATGAGGAAGAGATATATATAAGTTCATTTTTTATAAGCTTTGTAAGGGCATCCTTATCTGACACACCCAAAGAAATACCAAATTTAACTTCAAAAACACCTTTTATAGTTTAGCAAGTCACTTTTCAAAAAATTCATAAAATCAAACTCTCTATTCAAACTTTAGCAAGTCACTTTATCAAAAACTCACAGAATCAGACTCTCTATTCAAACTTTTACTCTTTCCTCCCTCCTCCTCTTTTGATGAGTGAACAGTAACACACCAAATTTGTTAAGTTACTGACTTACTGTAGCAAATATAAGAAATCTTCAATTTGGTGAGTTCGTTTGGTGAGGCTAATAATGGATAGTTTTGAAGATTTTGCCCCATAAAAACTTAAAAGTTAGTTTGGGTATCCTGAGTGGATACCTGATGACTTGGGAACAATGTTATTAACTGCCACCAACTGCCAACATGTGAAATGGGCATACACAAAGTGGGACACACGGCACATTTTGGAGGGAGTCGCGGCTGATTTTCAGGACTTGGTGCAGCGGCTAAGCCCACACTTATGTATCTTTTTATCTTTGCATTTTTACTCTTTTAGTAAATGTCTTTCAACTTCACTCAACCCGTTGGAGTTTTATCTAGCCTCAGCCTTGTTTATCCCTTTCAATTTCCTTATACAACTCCTCTTTTAATCTGATCTAACGGAGTTTGATTAGCTTTATTTCTATTTCTCATTTTTCTCACACTATTGTGAAATTATTAAGTCATCGCACCGAGGCAAACCACGAACCTCTTTGTGGCCTTACCCTTTGGGTCACACGCAGTTGTTACGTACGAAGTCAGATCGAGGCGCTCTTGCCAATTTACATGGACTCCGACAAGTCCTGGCACGCCCTTGTCCACCGTGCGCACCTTTGGTTTTTTCAAACAGGAGAAGCAGTAAGTAAAACTCCCGAACTTGTTAGGATATTCAAAAGATCCTGGAGTATTTTTTTTTTTTTTCTATTCCATAGACATCTAGGAGTTGAACAGAGATGAATCATGTGAACGCTTGGTGCGAATTCCTAGGTGGACGACAAGTTAAAGATTTTCAAATTTGTTTATTTGGTGTACAGAGAAAATGTGGCTAGCTAGCTAGAGGGAATAAGTATAGGTTCAGATAGAAAATTGGGCAAGCTAGTTAGGTTCAAATTTGTTGATGGAAAAACAGAGTGGGGAAGGTCCAGTGCTTGATCAGGGCGTGGTGGGGTTTTTTTGCTAGTTCTGCTCTTATGGCTGAGGCACTTGCAGTGTTCAAGGCATTGGAGTGGGCTAAGTCCAAGGGCTGGCGTCATGTTGAAGTTCTCACGGATCTCAGGAACCGTGAAAGTTCCAGTGTTTTGGTTAGGCCTATTTTGGAGGATATTATATGTATTTCTAGTTGGTGGAACTAAAGTTTCTAGCTAAGAGGATAAGGCTTGGCCAAGAGTTGTATTGCCTAATTGTGAAATGAATCATCTATATATGTTTAATGTTGCTAAAAAAAATAGTAACAGAGAAGTAGAGAGAGACAGAAGGGCAGTTGAGATATTATGACACTTAGATTCCATGAAAGGGTAATTACAAAATCTTCCTCGATTGACTTTCTGAATTGAGTTTTTATTTTATTTTATTTTTTTGTTGGAAGAGTACGAAATTCATTGATAGTAAATATCACAATTCACCGTGTGCATCAAATACAATTAGAAAGACCTATTGGTCATAAATGAGACAAATAATACATCTATATCAAATGAAGGATACATCAACGATAAATCTATTAGATGGTCCGATATCAGAAAAGCACATGTAACTTGTCAATGTACTGCTGTTACGGTTGTTTCACATAAATTGTGTGTACGGAAAACACCCCATGCAACTAGATGGCCGAGAAACTAACTACAGCGCAACTGTTGTGTGATAGCCCATAACCTACTTGGATGCAACAGAGTTCTGTGATATAAGAGAATTGATCATGCCCTAACTTGCAAGGCACAACCCCAGACAATGGGGTACGTAGGGGCCACCTCTAGAATTTGCATGAGCCACCTCTTAAATCCTGCAGTTGGAAGTAAGTGTTATATCTCCGTTGCTAGGTCAATATGCAATGAGGATAGAGAGAATGTGACAGCCCATAACTCACATGAATGCAACAGAGTTTTGTGATATAAAAGAATAAATCATCCCCTAACTTGCACAAGGCCTTTTAAAGCCATGCATACGTCAAACCTCATTGGAACTTCGCATTTAAACTTGCTCGCCGTAGGAACAATCTTGGGATGGGCGACCATACTGGGAAGTCCTTGGAGCTTGGGCGGCTAAAGAGAACAATATTGTGCAAGGTGGGGGTAAGAGTCGTTACACGTTACTAAATCAGAAATTATTGCAAACTCCTATCTACCCTTCCCCATCCCAAATCCACCTCTTCTAACCCCCAAAACTACCACCACCGAGCCCTTACTAGCACCAAAACCACCCAGTGATGTCTCGCTTGATCATTAGTCAATGAGGGATTTGAAATATCTCTTTCGCTTGGCAAAAAGAGAATGATCATTTGTTTGATCTTGTTCCTGTCGAACCCCAACAATCCAGTAACCAACAATCCAACACCGAACATACCCATAAGCGTCAAGCTCCAAACATACCCCAAACAACTCCACATCTTAACATGTACCAACCCCTCCTCTGATATGCAAATACTCCAAAAGAGATATGAGGTATAAAATTCCAATTTTTCAAAAAATTGGTTGCTGACATCATTTTCTCTAATGCGCCTATAAACCTGAGTGGAGGGGAGAGTCATTTCTAAGTAGTCAAGTCATGAAGGTAAAACTTGGGGAATGTCCAACTAATTTAATCAATTTTTTTCTTATTTTTTTAAATCTGGTCCCAGTAATTAATTTGGTAGGTTTAATTTGTGTAAATTGAATAACCAATTTTGGGAACAATGGACATGTGACCAGCCAGCCAAGTTGATTGAAACGGTTACTTATTTTTTAATTAAACATGACACGATGTGGTCTTGAACCAAATTGTATTTTATTTATTTTTGGGGGGAGAAAGCAAAGGTAGCTTGAAACGTTATGTAGTTTTAGGTATATGCATGTTTCGTATATTTTGTTGTGTATGTCTCGCATTTTTGGAAGTCATGTTGGATAATGAAACTGTATAGTACTCATCATTTTTTTGGTGGATGAAACGTATTGTTTTAGTGAATCCTAGACACTCATTTTTACTTTGTGACATGCATTTTATTTGATTTATTGGTTACACATTTTTATTGTACATTTCGTTACATAATTTTCGGGTGGAATTGAAGTTACTTCTAGGAATATATGGTAAAGCTCCAAAATAGTTGTGTACCCATTTTTCCGGTTAATTACACGTGCAATTTATTTAATAATTGAGTGTGTGTTTATATATAAATATATACATATATATACTGTTACTGAATGCTTTTGTTGATAAGCAAATTTTTTACCATCATTTGTTTTATGAAAGCTTCGAGCAGAGCCACCACACCTCACGTAGAAGCGTAAAAAGTGTTGTGGAGAAGTTTACTTTGAGGTACCCACAACCAAGCTCAGGATATCTTGCATTATTATAATTTTTTCCCTCACGAGTGTATCATAAGTTTCCCATTTTTCTTAAGCTATAGCCACAGCTAGTCCGCCGACAAAAACAACGCCAAGATTTTGAAGAAACCGAATATTTTTATTTCCACCATTCTTTCTTTCTCATTTGGCGTGTTTGACCCAATTAATTAGTAGAGGATCATTTCTTTCTGATATCACCAAACGGAAAACCGCACGCATATATTAATTATTAGTTAAGTTTATGACTTTATGCCTAATGTTACCAGTGCTTTCAGGCTTAGGTGGTGTTTAATAATTTAGAATTAATAAAAAGGTTATTTTTATTCCATGGCCCCCCAATGGAGCGCTTTTTTGTTTTCCTGGCATGGACAAAAGAAATCTTTTATTTAACTTGATAAGCGTACATGGAGTAACAATTTTACATTGAAACTGAACAAAAGCACTAACCCAGCCCAAACACCATAAAAAGAACAAGAGACATCCAACAAAGTATTAAATGTAAAGAAAAAAAATGAAAAACAAAAAACCCCAGCTCCTAGATTCCGACCATATGGATTCCTCCTAGGAAGCCCCACTTTACATCTTCCACGGAATAATCCATGAAGTTGAATTTTCCTTTTATTAATTGCAAACTCCACATCTCGACTTCTCCAAAGCCTATGAGCCTCCATTGGTTCCAAGTTGGCCAATGGAGCACTTTTTCTTTTTCTTTTTTCCGGGATTGGCAAAATTATTCAATATATAAGAATCCCGACAATCATAGTTCCATTCGCATTTTACTTCCTATTGTTGCACGGTTTAACTTAGAGCTAGAGAAGCTCGATGTTAAGACCGCCATTTTACATAGTGAACTTGAGGAGCAGATTTACATGCGCCATCCAGAAGGATTTGTAGTTTCTAGTAAGCAAGATCAAGTATGCTTGCTTAAAAGGTCTTTGTATGGACTTAAACAATTGCCCAAGCACTGGTATAAGTGGTTTGATCAATACACTCATGAGATTATCTAGAAGTACTGAATATGACAGTTTTGTGTAATATTGTAAACTCCAAGATGTTTCGTTTATTTAGTTGCTATTATATGTGTTGGAAAATAATCGTTATAATTTCTGTAAACTTATATAATTGGAGATCATAACGACACAACAAATAAATAATATGACGATACTACAAATATGAAATAAGAGAGATTAGAAAAACTTATATTGATCGAGGCACGCGTAAAGCTCTCTCCTAAGAGAAGATATGTCTCTGCTTGCACCGAGTTGTGTGACATTCCACTCCCAAGATACGACGATCATCCACGGAAGCTTTGTGTGCAACTAAAGCTTTCCACACTATTCAAGAATCGCCCGTATGCTCAAAAGTAATAAGATAATATATATCCATTTTCTCCATATATAAACTCACAATGTATATAAAGAATTCGTAATACTTTTGAGAGCATGGTCAACTGATCTACTACTCTTACTAGGATTTCCCCTTTCCAGCTGTGAGTCTCCCATTTTAAGGAGTATAAGAATAACTAATACCAAATTAATGCTTTCAAAACCTTTGACTATCGGTAACAAATTTTAGGACTACCCACATTGAAATCCCTTAATTGTATTTATGGTGACATATAATAACTGACATGATAAAACTAATAATTAAATCAATCAAAACATATGAAGGTTAATAATTTTAAATCACAAATTATCTAACAATATGTTAACGACATGCTTATTGCAACTAAGGACGTGTTTGAGATCAACAGGTTGAGGAAACAGCTTAGTGGAGAATTTGAGATGAAAAACTTGGGTAGGGCAAAGAAAAATTTTGGGTATGGAGATTCGTCATGATCGATTGGCTAGCAAGTTGTATTTGACACTGAAAAGTTATCTAAAGAAGGTACTTGAGCATTTTGCAATGCAGGATTCAAAGCTCGTGACTACTCCTTTGGCTGCACACTTTAGGCTTTCAGGAGATTTGTCGCCACAAATAGAGGATGAGGGGAAGCGTATGTCGCAGAGTCCATATGCTAGCGTGGTTGGGAGCCTTTTTATGTATCAATGGTATGTCTCGTCCTAATATTCTGCACGTTGTTAGTGTGGTTAATTAGTCTGTATATGGCCTTGCTGTTGGGTTTGTAGATTCTGATAACTCTAGTGACCGTGATGAGAGGAGATACTTGACGGGATATGTCTTCTCCCTCTCTCTCTCTCTCTCTCTCTCTCTCTAGCTGTGCGATTAGTTATAGGCTAACAATAAACGGTTAATAATCGGTTGCATCTTTCCTCGTATATGTACAATATCTCTAGCTCCAGTGGCGTTTATTGACATTTAGTTCATGTTTTTACTCCATGTTCAACTGTTCTGTTTATATTGTGTTTATTTTATGAGGATAGAAATTAGGCATTATTGATGGATACTTTTTTTTTTCCATAGTCCCAT
The DNA here is from genome assembly GCA_963854785.1 of Vaccinium vitis-idaea. Classification (NCBI taxonomy): domain Eukaryota; kingdom Viridiplantae; phylum Streptophyta; class Magnoliopsida; order Ericales; family Ericaceae; genus Vaccinium; species Vaccinium vitis-idaea. The sequence continues at coordinate 15,174,040 of OY978221.1, forward strand.
GGATAGTTTCGGATATATTTTTATAACTAACGTTTATGTGGTTTGTCGTTGGTGACACTTGATGTGGTACTCGTGTCATGGTTATATTTATATGACGCGGTAATGTGTTATATGGCTCTTACTGGCAGTGTTTGACGGTCTTCACCACCAATCAGATGATCATGTTGGGATATGTACAAGGTTATAGTACTGTGGGACACGTGGTCGGCAGTTAACCGATTTGGTGGCTATTTACATTATATCGAATGCTTTGTTTTATGCAAATGCTAGATATGTCGTTTTAATGTTCTAATCCGGGAATCCCGTTTCCGGACCTCCATGATCCAAACATTTTTTTGACAATCCGATCCGTCCAATGTGTTCAGAAGGTGTTTTCAAGGGTCCATGCGGGAAATCTTCAAAAAAAAATACCGGGAAGGGCTTAATCCAAGCAGTTTTTGCAAAAATTTTATATTTACAATTTTTGCGAAAACTGCTTGGATCAAGCCCTTCCTGGTATTTTTTTTTGAAGATTTTCCGCGTGGACCCTTGAAAACACCTTCTGAACACATTGGACGGATCGGATCGTCAAAAAAATGATTGGATCATGAGGTCCGGAAATGAAAAGTCCGGATAAGAAGTTTACCCTATATATATATACAACAAGGATCCGGTCAGGACACCCGGACCTATCTTAGGTCCGGAATTTTCACTTCCCGGTCATTTGGCCGGGATCCGAACCGTTGGATGTTTTTAAAACATTTTTTTAAGGTTCCACGCGGGAAACGGGCAAAAAATAATACCGGGAAGGGCTTCATCCGAGCATTTTTCGATAAAACTGCGATTTTGCCCTTCCCGGTATTTTTTTTGGCCCATTTCCTGCGTGGAACCTTAAAAAAATGTTTTAAAAACATCCAACGGTTCGGATCCCGGCCAAATGACCGGGAAGTGAAAATTCCGGACCTAAGATAGGTCTGGGTGTCCTGACCGGAACCGGACTATATATATATAGAGTCCCGATCTAGTCCGGGATCCCTAAGTCCCGAACTCATAATTCTGGATCAAATTTTCATGATTCGAACCGTCCAATGTGTTCAAAAGGTGTTTTCAAGGGTCCACACGGGAAATCATCAAAACAAAATACCGGGAAGGACTTGATCCAAACAGTTTTTTGCAAAACTGTAAATATACAATTTTTGCAAAAAACTGCTTGGATCAAACCCTTTCCGGTATTTCTTTTTTGCAGATTTTCCGCGTGGGCCTTGAAAAACACCTTTTGAACACATTGGACGGCTCGGATCATGCAAAAACATCTTTTAAAATCTTCAAAACACCCAAAAACCTTCAATCCGGGATCCTTGACTGGATCACCGGTATATATATATAGGGGTCGGTTCCCCCCTCACTTAAAAAAACACATAAAAAAAACACTCGATTTTGTTCTGGGGCTCACTGTGATGTTCCAAACCGTTGATTTTATTTAAATGAGTAAAAGAGGAGGTCCTCCAAAAATTCAGCTCAATCGAATATCGGTAAATGCTTGATTCAAACAGTTTTGCAAAAACTGTGACAGGAACTAGTTCATGAAATACACACACCCCACCCAAAGACTTCAACCTCACAGCCGTCAATGAAATGTTCAATCACCTCAATAAAAATTGATCATTAGATTCATGATAGGCATCTCCTTTCTTTCTTTTTTTAACATTCTGATGAAATGAAAACCAACAAAAATAAAAAAAAATTGGATAGATTGAAGTTTAACGGTCTGATAGTATTGTACTAGCAAGTAGACTAAGTACGATGCCTCATGCCCAACACGAGTATCTTGCTCGTTGTTTGGGGCTTGTGTCAAAATTAAGATCAAGTCCATATAGAGATTGATTTTGGCACTCCCTTCAAGATCAATTTGGAGAGTGTCAAAATTATTTTCCTTTTTTTTGTGTTTATTAATTTCCGTCAATCTTTTTGTAATTATCAGCTTGCATGTCTTGGTGAAAGGAATTGAAAAAAATAAAGAATTATAACTCGTTTAATTAGGCTACTTTGTTTTATCAATCTACTCTTTTTTCTTTTCTGTTTTTTTTTGGGTACTAGGCTACTTTTGTTGTATTTAACCAAAATGCCCTTCAACAAGACAACAAAAAATAAAAAGACCAAAATGGACTGGGCAGTTTTGTAATAGCGAAAAATGTCGCATCTTGTGCAAAAAGATTGGAATACCCATCAGCCCGACCCCAAGCCCACGTTCAAGGGTTCCAATTGGAAAGATGAAATTTTGGCTATCCAGGTGTTCCTCTAGGGATGTGGACAACAGACAGTGGCGGACGCAGGATTGTAACTGCGGGGGGGCCACTCCATAGAAAATATACAGAAAAATTGAAAATGTACTGAAAATACACTGAAAAAATTAAAAATATGTCGAAAATTGGGGGGAGTGCGGGGGCCGAACACCCCCTGGCACCCCCCAGGTCCGCCCCTGACAACAGAGAAGTTATTGGTCTAAGTCTCGTCATCTGTTTCACTTATTGAGTGTACAGTCGTGCCTGAATTGTTTCGTTTCGAATTCTTTTTTCCCCCCTGTAGCGCCTTTGAAAGTACTTTTCCAACAAGGATTGACGACCAGTTCTGCCCGTCGGTCGAATCCTCGTTTAGTAGCTATACAAAATGATTTTTTCTCATTTGGATCCCCTTCTTACGAAGGAAAAACGTTCCAGTGATTGGGATTTTCCATGTATATGATTATGAGATGCACCTTTTTTATCATTTTTTTTTTTTTTTCACTTTGTCTCGGAAAGAAGAACATCAAAAGAGAAAAACCTGGATGAGTGTCTATGAAGTAACTAACCTAATTGTCAACACTTACTGTGTACTGTACGTTACTCTATAAAAGCTATCAACGTTCTATATTTCTTCCAACCTTAAGGAGATTTCTTCCCTTTCTCAACATTTTCTTCAATGGAAAATGGTGAGCACCCACTTCTATCCTCCATTTCCGACGAGCATCGTCATCCAGCCCATGAAGAAGATCACGTTGGATCCGGTACCGGAATCGAATACTTTTACAAGGAATTCTGTGTGGAGTCGAAGAAGCTTTGGTACTTGGCGGCTCCGGCCATCTTCACATCCATTTGCCAATACTCACTTGCGGCCATCACTCAGGTCTTTGCTGGGCAACTTGGAACTACTGAACTGGCTATGGTTTCGGTTGAGAACTCCATCGTCGCTGGATTTTGTTATGGCATTCTGGTATATAATCATACTTACTCTGCCTCCCCTCTTTATTTTTCAACCGGTAGCCAATGAACTCATTCATGATATCTATGGTCATATACATATGAATATGAACAATTAATTTATTGCTGGTATGCAATAATTAAGCTTAATAAAATTCATTCTTGCTGATAAAAAAAAGGACGGAGATAGCCGTTGACAATCACCCTATACTTTTTTTATTTTTATTCTTTTATAACCAGATGTCCATGTCAGCTTGCGCGCATTTCGACTAATTCCCGGGCCATAGAGGTAACGGACGGGCACAACTCCCAGTAGCCCAATAGTTTACTGGCATGGGAAATTAAACTTGAGACCTTAGTTTCCATTCATGAACTTTAGTCTCTTTCTAAATATTTGCAGTGGGGCATGGGAAGCGCACTGGAGACACTATGCGGGATAGCATTTGGAGCTGGTCAGGTCGAGATGCTTGGGATTTACCTGCAGAGGTCGTGGATTATTCTCAATGTGACTGCTCTGATGCTGATGTTTCTTTACATTTACGCAACACCAATTCTAAAAATCATTGGCCAGACGGACGAAATCTCGAAGGAAGCGGGAATTTTCGCATTGTGGATGATTCCACAACTGTTCGCTTACGCGATGAACTATCCACTTACAAAGTTTCTGCAGGCACAGGGCAAGTTCATGGCCATGGCGGTGATATCGGGGGTGACGATTGTGTTGCATACTATCTTCAGTTGGCTTTTGATGCTGAAGTTGGGGTGGGGAATGGTGGGGGCAGCAGTTGTGCTGAATTCGTCGTGGTGGTTCATTGTGTTGGCTGAACTAGTGTACATTTTTTGTGGAGCGTGTGGTCGAGCTTGGACAGGATTTTCTTGGATGGCCTTCCAAAATCTTTGGGGATTTCTCAAGTTATCTCTTGCTTCTGCCTTGATGCTTGCGTGAGTTTTCGTTTTTTTTCTGCATTTTTAAAGTAAATTTCTTTGGTTGGCCATTTTTAAAACATGAGTAAGGTGCAAGAAAACTTCTCCCGAAAATGTCTGGAAAGAGAGAAAAAAACCTCTAGTTTCACAATCATGGGAATTTGGATCCTTCGTTTATCTTTCCCGGACATAATCGGGGAAAGGTTTCCTGCAGCTTAACATTTTTGGATTTTTAAATATATTTCTTGGAATGTAAGTCCTGTTATTAATTAGTTACAAATGTTCTAGAGTTTGAGTTTTCTACGGAAAATTTTGAAAATATGGTATGGCGTAAGGAAAGAAAAATATGAGACAGGGACATCAAAAAAGTCTATGAATCTATAGTATCCTAATACTTTAACCTAGTAAAAAAATATTCGAAACCAAATCCTATGACCCCACATACATATTTTTTTCGGCCGTCCATTTCTGGAGCTGGACCCTACATTGCTTTGATTTATACTTTTTTTATTTTTTTTTATTTTTTAACTGGAAAAAACGGTGCTCTAATGGGGGCTTCATTGCACCGTTAGGCAAGAGCCCCTGGGAAACCAGTTGCCGGCCCAATTTAACCCAACCCAAAGGAAAGGACCTAGCCATCGGGCACCAACGGAGTTCATCATACCCCCGGGCAAAGGCCCAAGAACCTCCTAAGGGAGACAGGGGAACATACCCACTTTCTTTGTCATCTCTGCCTGCCTCTGTTTCTTCTTTAGCCCTCTTTTCCTTCTGATGGGATATTGAACCACTACTTGAGTGCCTGTGTCATAGCATCTATATTCAAAATGCACTCGACAGGTCCAAAGTTCGAGTTCCATTCTCGGTTCGACGCTCGGCTTGTTGAGGTCGTTCTGTGTAGTGTTTGTGATCACATTCAAAAAAGAGATGATGTTGCCCCCCACGCCCTCAAAAAAGATAGCATCCCTATCTTTAACCGTTCCCTCGACCCTCAAATATGTGACATGGTAAACTAAACGTTGGATTAGTTTAAACATGGTTTTCGAAAATACTACATAAGAGCATTCAAAACCGTTTGAATAGAATCCCTAGGGGTTTGGTTGAGTGTCTTGAGATAGTAACTAGATGAGTTATCTTTTCTAGAGGTTGTAAATTCGAACCTCATGAAGACTAAATATTCCATATTTTGAGATCACTGAAAGTTTGGTCAGTCATTAATTAAATGGCACCTTGATTCGGCAAGTTACTTGTAAATTGATTCGGACCGCCGATTATTATAAAAAACAAGGAGAAAACAATAGTTTGAATAGACATGCGTTATCTATTAAGATGCTGTTTTATTGGCATATATTTTATGTCGGGATTCACTTTGAATAATTATTAACAGAAAATGCTAGGGACGAACCTTTTCAGCCAGAAAATGCTAGGGATAGACATTTTCCCAATCACACCATCCTACATGGCTTGCCACGTAGGCTGTGGGCTCCGGCACTTGATTGACTCTAAAATAACAAAAAATGATTGTGACACAAACTTTGTGCCACAATCAACCACATGGGCCCCACGTGCGGGTCCCACACCCCATGTGAATGGGGTTGTGGCACAAAATTTGTGTCACTATCATTATTTATAAAATAATGCTCTTTCTTGCCCCCATTGCTGTCCCACCCCCATGGCCCGATAGTGTCCTATTCTATACCCAACCTTTTAACACTGTTAACTTGCTTCCCCTTTTGCCGTTTACTAAACTACCAACACCGATCTGTCTCCCTATTCCGGCAAGTATACCCGGAAAACCTTGACACCATTATCGCTGGTGAAGCTGAGTGACCGGAATACGCACTAACAACACGGTATTGCCAGAAAAGCGTTCTTTCCTAATTGGCGCTCTTAACGGGATCCGACAGGGTAAAGTAGGCAGCATGAACCTTAACGAACTCGTCGGCCGTAGATGATCCTCTCTGGTCGACAGCAGAGGCCACGTCGGGGTGAAAATTCTATCGAGATTCCGGTAGGCCAGCTTGATTTCTTCACCTGTGGCTCCCATTGAAATTTCGAGAACCTTGTACAGCAACGAGCATTGAGAGGCGCAAGAAGCAGTGGTGCGCAGCGGTCGGAATCCGACACAGTTGTGAGAGATATTTATATGAGGGGTTGAGGATCGGAGAAGTAAAGAGCATGGTGATTGAGATAACCGCATTAAAGGGTTGGGTAGAATAGGACATGCATCGGCCCATGGGGGTGGGACAGCAATTGGGGCAGGAAAGTGGGGGCAGAAGATCTGTAGCCTTAAAATAACTGAAAAATTCAAAATATGTCTCTCTCCTCCCCAAGGTTGGCCTAAGCCCAAGGTCTAAGAAGCCAGTGCCTATGTCACTCAGAATCTGGTTTGGCCTCTCTCTCTCTCCATTTTTTTTCTCTCCCTTAACACCAACACCACCGCAGACAACCGTCCCTTCCTTCCCGCCATCCCGATCGTCGTACACATCTCCCGCAACTTATCTCTCCATAAAATCGACGTCGCCGCCGGTCTATTTATTATTAGATCGAAACAACCTTTTTGCTATTTATTATTTTTTTGTACATCTGAAAGCTGTTTTTTTCATCATTGAAAGTATTGACTTATTTTTAATAAGAAAGAAGAAATTAAGTAAAAAAGAGATCGTGTACGTGCTCTGTTTTTGAACAAAAAAACAGAGGCAAACAAATCACTACTTTCTTCATCGCAAGAATGGTCCGAGGCAAAGCCAGTTCACCGATTTGAGAGGAGGAGTTGGTGTGGGATAGGTGGCTGCAAAGCCAGCCTTGAGATTTTCGTGGCCTCAGACAGACGACAATTTAAACCAGAACTCCAGAGAGATTTTGAGGTTTTTTTTGGTAAATCAAGTGGTGGGGTGCACCGCTTACGTGACAGCTACATAGGATGATGTGGTTGGGATGTGGATGTTCAGACTTACGGTTATAGATTGATCAATTTCAATATTCAGATTTAGATTTATTTTAGCCAATTAAAATTTAATAGCTTGAAATGAATTGGTTATGGGTATATGCCAATCGAAAAACATAAGGCTCCGTTCATTTGCCAAAAATGTTACACGAGAAAGTTAATCTTGAGAAAATGAAATGAAGTGAACTAAAGAAAAGAGAAATTTACTTTTCTGTGAATGTTAACTTGATAAAGAATTTTTTTTTTCTAGAAAAGTGTAATTGACGGGAGCAAATTTTCCCCCGACACGTAATTCCTTTCTTTTTGCAGGATGCATTTAGAGGGAGTGAGGTCCTAGTGGGAAAAATATTTTTGTGGGTCCCATTATTTTCCTTTTAACTGAACACCCCAAAAGTTATTAGAAAGTTGATTTTTTCATCATTTTCCATACTATCTTGACAACTAAACGAGGCCTAAGAATATAGAAATTTGGTACCGAAAATGTACAAAGTTGCTTACTTGGTCCACTACGGGTCCAACACGGATGATCGGAGCTATTCATGTTTTTAATTACTTGTACCCGTTAAAAATCAGCTTAGGTAAATGCTCCATTCGTTTATGTTTGTGTCCAAAATCAAACATTGGATAAACTGATAGAGCATTTACCGATATCAGAAGCTGGATTTTTAAGAGGTATTTGTAAAAAAATTTAAAGAACATAAACAGCTTTGATCATCCGCGTGCAAGCTGGAATGGTTCCGAACTAACTGATTTGTACATTTTATGTACAAAATGTTCATATGCCACTGGATAAAACATTTGAATTTCATGTCCCATTATTTTGCAGCTTGGAAATTTGGTACACGATGGCGCTTACTCTCTTTGCCGGATATTTAAATGATGCTGAAGTTTCGGTGGATGCGTCATCCATATGGTGAGTCCGTTGTTATTGCATGTAATTAATATATAAGAGCATTTTTTTTTTGGATAAGCAAAGATTTTATTAAACCAAGAAAATAAAAAACAAAATCAAGGGGCATATCTCAGTCGAAATTACAAAACTAAATCAAAATGTCCGAAAAGAAAACTTAGTTGAATTTTTGGATCCGTCGCTTGTTGCGCGAGCTATACAAAAAACATACTTGTATAGCATTTTCAACATTGTTCGCAGTGACTTAAAAAACTTGTTGATAAGAAAGTCTTATGGTAACGTAATCTTGGACATTTGCAGTTTAAACATCATGGGTTGGACAATTATGGTCGGATTTGGATTCAATGCAGCGATAAGGTTTGTAGCAGACATACAAAGGATAAAGATACGGGTACAGAGGCCATGGTACAGAAAATGTACCGATCGCGTTCGGGGACCCACTTTTGGGTACCACACGAGTGATCTGAACCGTTCATTGTTCTTAAAACATTTTTCCGAGGGGCCCACTAAATTTCAGCTCAATTGGACGGTTGGAAGTGCTTCAACCAAAGTCCCACCGTTCCAACCAAAAAAAAATTAGTTGGAACGGTGGGACTTTGGTTGGAGCACTTCCAACCATCCGATTAAGCTGAAATTTTTTGGGGCCCCTCAGAAAAATGTTTTAAGAACAATGAACGGTTCGGATCACTCGTGTGGGACCCAAAAGTGGATCCCCGAACGCGATCGGTACGTTTTCTGTACCATGGCCTCTGTACGCCCAGCACTGTCCGACATACAAACGCCTCCAATAATAACCCTAGATTTTATTTCTAACATTCAAAGGTGCGTGTTCTATATGTATATGCCAATGCAGTGTAAGGGTGTCAAATGAATTGGGTGCAGCCAACCCAAGAGCAGCAAAAATCTCGGCTGTGGTGGTTGGAGTGACTTCCGCTCTGATAGGTTTCGTTCTTGCAATTGTTCTTATCGTCACTGGAAAGCAGTACCCCTCCTTGTTTTCAACTGATACAGATGTCATAGAGATTGTATATGAGCTCACTCCGTTGCTAGCAGCAGCCATTCTTATTTACAATATTCAATTTTCTCTCGCAGGCACGTATTTTTTCATTAACTCTGGATTGATTTATAGTATTTCCCTTCGTTGGTTTACTAGTATTATTTTTCTTTCACTGCATTTGTTTGAGTTTACTTGCCATTTCTAATATGAAAAAACTTTTCCTTTGTGTCTTTTCTTAACATTTTTCATTTTGATTCAAACTTTTGCACGTTTTAAATTATTCTCAGTCTGAGATCTGAAAAATGGAAGACATGTGACCGTAACAATCTCCATTTATAAAATAAAAACAAGCCGAATCCCTTACTTTTGTGGCCTCGCTTTTGTCGTCAATTTTGAACTATTTAAAAATTGTGCCATAATTGTTATAGTTTTCTGATGTCTCTTTTGGAAAAAATGTTTAAAGAAAAACATAAGTCCAGTCAATCAAATGTTTGCTTTCGTAATGTTAATTCGTGATGCAATGATAATATACTTATTGATACTAGTTATACTAAAAAATTTATTTTTCATTCTCTTTTTTTATTAGTATCGACTATATTGAGCCATGATATTAGTGCAGGGGTGGCCATTGGAGCAGGGTGGCAAAGCTATGTGGCGTATGTGAACTTAGGTTGTTACTATTTGGTTGGGATTCCAACAAGTCTTCTTCTGGCTTTCAAGTTTGACATGGGTATTCAGGTACATATTCTTGTTTGTACAATAAGGTCCTTGCGTTTTTTTTTAAAAATTAAATATCTTGGTTAACTTGTGCGCACCTTAATTAATTTTGAAGTCTTCAAGTTAACGGGACAAACCGTTTAGTGGCCCTAAGGTTTAATGTTAGGCTTCCTTGAGATTAAAAAATGTGACCTGATTACAAGGGCAAATTGCTTTCTCGTAACTACTTTACTATACCCTTTGGGTTTTGTGAACTGTGTTTTTTCGTCGATTACTATGAACAAGGTAACGAAGACAATTTGAAACCAAAATTTCCTATCCGAAAAAAAAGTGAAAAAGTAGAGATAAATGAATAAAGGTAAATAAAGTCTCTAAAAAATGATGTAGCAGAATTCAAAAGAGAATAATTAGCGTGCTATTCCAAACGAGATAGGTTCTTGAATCCATGAGAGTTCTTGAATCCACAAGAAGAGAGAGAGAAAATTCTCAGAATTATATTGATTGATCATTAAAAGTTGTTGAATAATAGAGATTATATGACACAGCGTTGTAGCGGAAGAAGACTAGATATCGTTCTAGTAGACGAATGTGGACTAGATATCGTTCTAGTAGACGAATGTGGACTAGCTAGATATCATTCTAGTAGACGAGTTGGTTAGATTTCGTTCTAACAGACGAGCTCTTGAATCCACAAGAGAAGTGATAAACACTTTGCGCACAAGAAAAATAGAGAGAACTCTAGAAATATTCTTGATAGTTGATTGAATTGTTTTGAAAGGTTACATCCCTATTTATAATAAACAAATCCTAATTCGACTAGGACTCAAGTTGCTTAAAGAAGAAGCAAATCCTAATTCAATTAGGACTCAAACTATTTAAAGAAGAAACAAATCCTAATTCAACAGGACCAAGAATCCTAATAAAATTGAAAATCAAAATCAAACCGAATATGGAAATATAATAATTCTAACCTAAACGAAAATATTCCTAATCAAAATCTTATTCTAAAGCAATAAAAGTAAAAATAAATGAATTTCGCAATATTGTCCTGCATCATTCCCTCTCTCTTAAAAAAAAAACTCGTCCTCGAGTTTCTAGTACTTGAAGAAACTTGATACGTCTGCTCTTGTCCGCATCAACTTTATACTTCAAATTAATCTTCTCGAACATGAACTCGAACAATGAACTCCATCTGGGTTCAACTTCAAAAGATTGTGGTATTTCCTTCCAATATTTACAAAGTCGAATACAGAAGTAATCATACCCAAAAAACTTTGAATGCTTCAACTTCTTGCTTCTCTTCCAAAAATAATTCAATACTTGCGACGATCTCTTCTCTTCATGCTTTAACTTGTTAACAAGTTTCACAAGACGAATATTTGGAATCCAATCAAATTGCTCCACACCAAGAAAATCCACAAAAGTAACATCAGCACCATTCAGAGTACAATCATAGTGTAAATCCATTCTCTGAGTGTGTGCGTCAGATGGATTGTTGATTGGTTCTCCTGAAGTCAATTCTTTCAAAACCGACTTACCTTCGCTTGTGTTGCTAGTTTGTTTTCCTCCTCAGCACTATTGTCGGTATCGACCACCTCCAATAGAAAATAATTATGAACCTCGGCAACTTGATCACTATAAGTGATATTAGTTTTTAGCTTCTCACCATCATCCGTATCAATTTTCTTATTATCACAAGCCCTTTCTTGACTGAGATCGGCCCTTAGATCTGTGTCCGACTTATTCACCTCTTCATCATCAAGTTTTAGTTGGCCTCCTTGTTTTGAGAACCCAAAACCATCGTAACAATTGTGAAGCGACTCCCTTGAATTTGATGGACCTTGACTCAGCTTTTGACCCTCAGAACTAGATTGACTGAAAGTCTTTGACATGTTCCTTGAGTAATTTGTATCCACAATAACTTTGTTATTATATTGTGATGGATATTGCGAATCAAAATTACCTCGAAACAATCTTTTGGACTCAAGCTTTCTCATGTATTCTTGATATACCAGCTGCCCATGATTTGATTGAAGAAATCTAGTAGCTATCAATTGTCTCATCTTACACCATGTCCTGATAGGTTGTTTTTTTTTTTTTTTTTTTTTGATCAGTGATTGGTTGTTTGTATTGTCGCCTTCGATTGGATTGCAACTGTACGTTCCCACCATGTAGAAATATAACCTTGTAGTTTATGTGCTACAAATCGAACTTCATCTCTTTTGGAATTTCCATATACTCAAGGAATTTGTCAACTTTTTTAAACCAATAAATAAAATCATCATGATGACAAAACCCATCAAAATTAGGAATTATTGGCTGTACCTGAAAATTCGAAAAACCGTGATTCATGCAGCTAAGCTCTTCAAACTTTGAACCACCACCATCATAAACTAGGTAGTTTGTGATACGCCTAGGAAAATTCCCTAAGCAACCAAGATCATTGTCCACCCTTGGCTCACGTGCCTGTCGAACACGAACCTGTGGATCTCGTGCATGTTGATCACGAGTTGAAACGCCAAGATCAGGAACTGCTGGTAGCTTAGCGTTGATTGCGACAGTCAACGCACTAAGCATAGTGTGTATCTCTGTCAGTTTTTGTCGTTGCCCATCGATCGCGTTCTAACAGACGGGTTCTTGAATCCACAAAAAAAAAAAAAAATAAGCAACCTTGCGCACAAGGAAAATAGAGAGAACTCTAGAAATATTATTGATAGTTGATTGAATTGTTATGAAATGTTACATCCCTATTTATAATAAGCAAATCCTAATTCGACTAGGACTCAAACTAATTAAAGAAAAAGCAAATCATAATTCGACTAGGACTCAAACTAATTAAAGAAGAAACAAATCCTAATTCAACTAGACCAAGAATCCTAATAAAATTGGAAATCAAAATCAAATTGAATATGGAAAGATAATAGTTCTAACCTAAATGAAAATATTCCTAATCAAAATCTTGTTCTAAAGCAATTCAAATAAAAATAAAGAAACTTCCTAATCTTGTCCTACATCAAAGAAACTTTCTAATCTTGTCCTACATCATTCCCTCTCTCTTAAAAAAAACTCATCCTCTAGTTTTTAAAATATAACCTTGTAATTTATGTGCTACAAATCGAACTTCCATCTCTTTTGGAATTTCCATATACTCAAGGAATTTGTCAACTTTTTTAAACCAATAAATAGCATCCTCTGGATGACAAAACCCATCAAAACTAGGATTATTGGTTGTACCTGGAAATTCGAAAAACTGTGATTCATGCAATTAAGCTCATCAAACTTTGAACCACCACCATCATAAACTAGGTAGTTTGTGATGTCTATGAAAATTTCCTAAGTGACCAAGATCATTGCCCACCCTTGGCTCACGTGCCTGTCGAACACGAGACTGTGGATCTCATGCATGTTGATCACGAGGTGGAACGTCAAGGTCAAGAATTGCTGGTAGCCAAGTGTTGATTGTAATAGTCAACGCATTAAGCATAATGCGTATCTCTGCCAGTTGTTGTCGCTGCCCATCGATCGCACCCCATACTCCATTAATCCCACAATCTTTAGAGGTTTGTTCTTCGTCTTTGGCCATTGAAACAAGGGAAGACCTTGCTCTGATACACTTTGACGCAGCGTTGAAGCGGAAGAAGACTAGATATCGTTCTAGCAGACGAATGGGTGACTAGATATCGTTCTAGTAGACGAATTAGATCTCGTTCTAACAGACGGGTTCTTGAATCCACAAGAAAAAGATAAGCAACCTTGCGCACAAGGAAAATAGAGAGAACTCTAGAAATATTATTGATAGTTGATTGAATTGTTATGAAAGGTTACATCCCTATTTATAATAAGCAAATTCTAATTCAATTAGGACTCAAACTATTTAAAGAAGAAACAAATCCTAATTCAACTGGACCAAGAATCCTAATAAAATTGAAAATCAAAATCAAACCGAATATGGAAAGATAATAATTGTAACCTAAACGAAAATATTCCTAATCAAGATCTTATTCTAAAGCAATAAAAATAAAAATAAAGAAATTTCCCAATATTGTCCTGCATCATTATATGACCTTTTATAGGGAAATCCTAGCAAACACTACAAAAAAAAAAAAAAGTATTCCAAAATTAGGAAAACTTCCACAATTGAAAACTAGAAAGAAAACAAAATATTCCCAATTGGAATCAACTTAAATGGAATTATATGTTAAGAGTAATAAATAATCTAATTATTTCCAAATATAGCAAAAATACTAAATTGAAGGCCTAAACAAAGGGATTTGGCTGAAATACACCATCAGTATGACTTTAGGGTGGTGAGTCATGATTGCACCGCAATTCTGTTGCAGCTCGCCAAGTTTGGGCCGATTTCAGGCTCGTCAATAAATTGCTGAATTTGGCAATTTTCAATTTAATGTTGTTTGGGCCTTCGAGGCTGCGACCTGTTCAACTGGTTATAGAATTGAGTCGCTACTTGTTCTACATCACAAAGAGAGTTTATGAGAGTGAGGAGGATTATGGAGGGAGTTGATCTCTAAACACTGTACTATTTTTTCGGTATCATTTATGCTTTTAAATTTGTTCTTTTTTTTTTAAGGCAAAAAGTTTTTATTAATCAAATATTAAAGATACAAAATTAAACGGGACAAGAGGAAAACATCAAAACGAGGAGCGGGGTCCCAACGAGGTTGGCACCCTACCCAACGATAATCATTTACCTCTCGAGACCCAAAAGAACGCCCCCGGACAGCCCAAATGAAAAGGTTGGCAAGAGGCCAACATAAAACACTCAAAAACTCTCCCCATCCTCAATAAAGGCAAAATCTCCTCCTTTGGAATTTGTTCCTAAATTTTCAAGAGACGACAAAGAGAGATATTTTGAATTGGCGAGAACTATTTTCTCGTTGAGGATATGTCGTATGATGAAAAGTAGTTTCTGCAAAATAACTTTTAAAATAAATGAAAGTAGACATATTCAAAAAAGATCATTATGATTCCATCCTATGAGATTTGAATACTTATGATTCCATCCTAAAATTCAAATAAACCCCAAAGTACCCTTTCTCTCTCCTAATTTTTCTAATATTTCTGTCCTGATTTTCCTAATAATACTCTCTCCTAATTTCCTAACATTTCTCTCTCCTAATCTTTTCCTAATTTATCTCATTCTCTCTCTCTCTCTCCCCTATCTTGAAAAATCTCTCTTTCCTAATCTTATAATTCTATCTCCTAATCTTCTCATACCTAATATCTCAAAAAACATAAAAAAAAAAAATCCTAAAATGAACAATCATGGCATTTTGACCTAAAAACACAAGTCATGATAAGTTGATTTTATGCACTTTTGTAGTAATCCACCATGTTTTTTACCATGATAGATTTCTATATCATGAAAACCATATTTTAAAATCTTAAAATACTAAGCAAACTCGGCCACCCGCAAATATGGTAAAATTATTTATCATGAATACCATGTTGATTTGTCATATTTATTATATGAAATCACCGAAATGGTAGAACAATAAACTATATTCACTGTGTTTAAAAAACCTTCTAAAGGACACGTGAACATGCTTTATGAATTTACCATTTTTTCATAGTTTATTATGTGAAATCACCGAAATGGTAAAATAATAAATCATATTCACTGTGTATAAATAACTCTCTTTTAAATAACATGTAAACATGGTTTACTAATTTACCACTTTTTCATGGTACGATACTCAATCATGAAAATCATGGTATACTATTCGATCATGAAAATTATAGTATATTATTTGATCATGAAAATCATGGACTATATCTGCAATCACCACGAACATCAAAATTCAACTATGAAACCTTAAACGGTGGGAAAACTCAAAAACCATGAAAACATAGTGTATGAACAAAGAGAGATTTCAGATCCAACCAAACATCTTTGTTAAAAAAAATTCCAAAAAAATCACCACATGCTTCACTGCCGATGATGGCTTTCTCCAGCCGCGGTATGCGGATTGGATCTCGACGACAGGAGGAAAAATCAATGGTGGCTAGAGGAAAAAGGAACAAGATCACCAACATCGACGACATGACCGGAGAGGGTTTGACGACAACAAGATTGACGGAGGGGAAAGTGGTAAATTAATTGTAAATACCAAATTGAATAGCTACTGGTGGTGGATGAGTTATTGACGAAGACGACTAGGAGGTCGACGAAGATGGTTGGTGGCGGCTATCGACGAAGGCTTTTAAAGGATGGGTGGTGGCGGTGTCAACAAGATCGACGTTGGAGTTAATAAGTGCATGGTGGCGTCAATCTAGCACCATATATAGAAAGCCTGCAACTGCTGGTGGATCTAATAGTAAATGTAATTTTTCTTGGCCAATTATACGATAACCAATACACATATCTGTATTTACCCACATAGAGTAAGAAAGGAATGAATTCCTTGTGAAAATGGTGAAAATGAATCACATCCCACGAAATTAGGGAAGTGATTAGCGTAATCCCTAAAATTTGGGAGGAATTGTAACCGTCCATATATGTAAAATAATTAATAAGGGCACAATGGTCCAATTATATATTTACAGGATGAAATCATAAGTATTCGAATCTCATAGGATTAAAGATCTTTTTTTGTACAGGATAGCTAATTAAAATTCTCATTCAAAATTGGGAAAATTGACATTGTTTCAAAACAAATTAAGCAGAAGTACTCTGCTTAGAAAGCATGCGTTATAAAAAATACTGGTGTAACTTATAAAAAATATGTTAAATGTTACCACAAACAACTTAAAATTAACGTTGGTTAATTGGCTTCTGATTAATTATCTCCGTAGCATTGATCATTTTCTTATTAGTCATTACCATGAACCAATCTTTTTTTTTTTTGTAACTGCATCAATTCTCTGTTACCAGGGAATTTGGTGGGGAATTCTGGTAGGAACAACCCTAGAAGCCTCCATTCTCTCGTGGATCATATACAGAACAAATTGGAATAAGGAGGTACTTCATTACAATCCTCCTCCCAAATTACAAGTTCTACATTATATATATTCTTCTGGTGGAATGATTTATTGAATTAGGACTTTCATTTGCATGCAGGCTTCTATTGCTGGAGACAAATTACAACAATGGGGTGGAATATTAGATGACATCTAAATGTGGTTGGAACAAAAGAACCACTACAAGATCGAACATTTACCCTCATTTAAAACAATCAGAAAACCGTCATCAGTTACTTTTCCCAATTTTAATTTATACCAACTGTTGAGAATGTGGCCACTGTTTTAAGCGGCCGATGCTACGGTGCTACAAATATTTATCCCTTGTTTCCCTTAAGCGCCATTTTACAACCTATTCGAACACTGGCAGCTTCAGAAATTTTTACTAGCTTAGTCTCAAAATAGTATAAGAAAAATTAATCACATCACATTTTAATCGTTATTTGCACATGTCAATTATAAATATATCTTGGTAAATGCGTTGTTTTTATTTTTCACTGTTCGCATTATGTATTTGTTTACACCCAAATTTGACATTTTTTATGGCTCAGCACGTGGCGGCTGTATTACTTGGGGATTACTCAGAGGGGCTATGAGTCATTTTTCAGGGCTGCTTTTGGGCCGATTTTGGGTTGCTTGAGGGGATATTTTGGGGCTGTATGGGTTCAGTTTTGGGGCTACTTTAGGGATGTTTCGGTGATGATTTGAGGGCTGGTTTTTGGGGGGTTTTGTGACAGCGACATGGCAGCTAAGGGTGTTTGCTTGAGGTCGCAACGTTGGGCACTTTGGGGGGTGCTATCGATAACGCCTTGGAATTTTGAGGGGTTGGTTTTGCAAGTGTTATCGATAAGACCTTGAAATTTTTGGTCGTGGATCAAGTCTGCTTTTTATGTAGTTGTCTTTTTTCGCCTGTTATGATTGCTATTTTGGGGTTTGATTCCGTGTTGGCCTCATTGTTCGTGAGATTGCGGTAGTGGCTTGACGTGACCCTCTCCCAATTCAAAGACGGTGGTGGGCTGCGACGGTGACATGGCATGATTTTCTACCCAGCCGATGATGGCGGTCAGACCAAATCTGACGGGTGTTCCTTGATTTGGCGTGGTAGCAGCACGAGGAGAGTCTTGATTCACTCTTCTAAGCTCTCTGTGGTGTCCTGATTTCTAGATGACCCTTTTGACCTCCTCTTTGACCTCTGTGAGTGACGAGAGTGGCCTCCTTGATACACTTGCACACTGAGCACCCGGCGTCAGCACTCAACCTGGCCAGAATTTGGCCAGAGAAGACACTCCGACAGTTAGTAAGGATCTAGAAGTGGTGGAATTATACCAAAGAAGAAAGTAGTGTTTAGAGGGAGTGAATTGTGTACCTTCCAGGGTTCCTCCTCTTCCTTTATATAGGCTCCTCCTGGCTTGTGCGCCAAGTACAGGGGTAGATCAATCACTTGGCTCGGATGACGTCATGACACGTTATAGGCCAAGTTTGTTATCATTGCATGCAATAGTCTCGAATCATGTGTTGAAATGTAGCATAACGGCTCGGCTGCCGCCACCATAACGTATTGGGTCTCATTGCATTTAGGCTTCGGCTAATTGGGTCGTGTCTCTAAAGATCCTTTTGAGCTGCTTAGATTTCGGCCCACTACACTCTCTCAATGCATTTCTTTTCTTATTGTGCTTGTTTTATATTTTATCTTCGTGATATATAAAATTTCTTTTACCTGATAAATAAATAAATTAAAAAAAAAAAAAACACATTTAAATGGAGATAGCACTCTAGCACATACGTCTCGATGGAATGTCGACATTTGAGTCCAATCAAAATGTTCGGGAAGTCTCAAGGTTCAAATGATGAAACGTGTAAAAAGTCAATATGTCCCACTATGCTACCTCTAGTATTTTGGTCATTAATTCCATTCAATCTGATTGAGGTGATTCCAGTTGGGTATGAAAAGCTCTTTATAAACTATCTACAACTTTGTGTGACGTAGCAATTCCCGAATGTGGATATTTACTAGGTCAAAATGGACTCGCAAACAGATTCACGGTGGATGTTTTTTGCAAAGTCAGTCCGGACGGGAATAAAGTTATGGGATGTTTGCCAGGATATATATTGTTTTAGCTCCCTATGTTAGAGTTAATTCCGTGGTAGTCTTTACGTTAATATTTTGTCTATTTGCATATTAGTCCTTAGAATTTCATAGAATTTATGTTTCAGATCATAATAATTAATAGTTAGTCGAATTTGTTGATTTACGTTATTAACCATTACCCCATCGGTCACTTTTTAAGTGTGTTGCTTTGTAAACCCAATTTATTAAAAAGACATGCATCATCATTACACGTTTCACATGAACTTTTACCTCCACTTCACACTTTTCAAATCAACTTTTGCTTCCACTTTCCAAAATTATCCTTCACTTTTATCCATCAACTCTTTACTCGCTAATTTTTCAAAAAGGCAAAATGATAATTGCACAAACTTTTACCCACTAACTTTTCAAAATAGACAATTATTAAAGGATAGCCCAAAATGAAAAGTTAAACACTAAAAAAGTGACGGAGGGAGTACATGTTAGTTTAGTGGTATTTAATAAATTCCTTTCTTATCTACCATACTAGTAGTTTAGTGGTAATCACCACAATGTTACTAATTACTTGCTCGTGATAAGCTCATTTTTCTATTGGTAACCCAGCTTCCCAAATGTTGAATAGTTGGAGTTCCTGATTTCTCTTTCTATTAAGGACTCCTCAAAACTTTTGAAGGTAAGGGCAAATGGGAGAATTGCATAGAATTGAAAAAGAAAGGTCAACTAATTGCAGTTGGATTTTCCTCATTGAGCAATGGGGGGCCGCTTGTCCCTGCCTCAAAAGAGTTACTCAAGCGCATCAAAAAAATTTGTACCAATCTGAAGTTATGTTTTCACAATTTTGTCACGTTCTTGAAAATGGTACATAAAATTTATTCATAATGAAGT
Source organism: Vaccinium vitis-idaea (assembly GCA_963854785.1). Classification (NCBI taxonomy): domain Eukaryota; kingdom Viridiplantae; phylum Streptophyta; class Magnoliopsida; order Ericales; family Ericaceae; genus Vaccinium; species Vaccinium vitis-idaea. The sequence continues at coordinate 15,193,699 of OY978221.1, forward strand.
TATATACTAACTGAAATCTACTCTTACACCATGTTTTGTTTTTTGATTTTATTTGCTGGTTATATTTGTTTTATTGATACTCATAGTATCATCAATTATCAATATTTATTTCACTTTTTTTTTTCAGAAACATTATACAAATGGGGAGAGGCAAAGTTAATTTTCTAATACGGAGTTGTGGTTTTATTTTATTTTTATTTTTTTTGTTTCCCCTTTTGGCACCCCTCGAGTGCAAATTCTAACTCTCCCATTTGGGTTCCCTTTTTTAATTTTCATAAGAAAAATCAGGTTTCTAATTAAGGAAATGATATGCTACAAACTATTACTGAAGTTAACAAGAATCCTTGTGCCAAAGGGCACTGGAATCTAGATGACACTTCCTTGATCTTCTCAACCAGAAGGTCTCGGGTTTAAATCTCGTTGTAGGCAAGCTAGTGTTGCAGTGATGGTACATACCTCACTCTGTGGTGGTTTATATACCTCATGAGTCACGTCCCGGCCCCTTTCCCTTCACCCTGGATATAGAGTAGTATAATTTTTCCCAATATTTGATTAAAAAAATGAAAAATGAAAATAAAACAAGAATCTCTTGACCAAATGTGGCTAGCTAGTACTAATACCTTGTTTTTTATTCAAACTGCTCCGAGAACTAATTTGGTAGGTTTGCAATTTTACGCATGGAGAACTGGTAAACCACGTGACCCAGCTACCTTGTTTATTAATTGCTTTTTTTTGTTTTTTAATCAGCATTACCTGACAAAAATGTCTGCACATATATAAAAATCGATTTTTTGAATAAAAAATGAAACTGAATATTTTTTTTTACCATTCTTTCTCTTTACGTTACCGAACCCCCCGCGAATTTGGCGTGGTTGACCCCCATGAAGGGTCTTTCTGATTCCAAACGTATAGGTATGGGGTTTGATCGGGTCTAGAAATACTGTATTTGAAAAAAGTTCAGAAAAACAAAATTAACAGTTTAGACACTGTAACCATTAATTTAGTTTTCTTGTATTATTTCATTTACAGTTTTTATAGACCAACTATTAGTAACGAATGAAGTGTAGAATAAAGTTTATCCCGTTCGAGAATAGACTATACTTTATGTAAGGCAAAATAAAATTCACTCCGCTCCCATAAAAACATTTTGTAAATTGGTTATCAATGTGCCAAAAATAAGTTAATGGAATATCAATATCCATTTAACCAAATCACGATTTTGATTAAGCTTTCACTGATGTTGGATCCTGAGTTATTTCATCAAAAAAAAAAAAAGTCCCATTTCATTAATGAGATCGTGGTGAATAACATTTTTTCTTCAAATTAACGAGAGATCAAATAGAAGATCTTAACGTGACATCCAGACATGTATAAAACGCGCCAAGGATTTTTGAAAAAAAAAAAAACACTTCACATGGGAACCTAGCAGCTAGATGTTTTTAAAATTCTATGCATGTTCTACATTATTTCTTCCAATCCAACAGGATTCCTTTCCTCTCTATTGTTCTCTCCCATGGAAGATGGCCAGCACCCACTTCTATCATCCATCGACGATGAATACCATAATCTACCCCACAGTTCACAGATTCGCGATGTTGTTAGTTACAACGAAGAAGATTACGTTGGACCGAGTAAAGGAATCCAATTCTTTTTCAAGGAATTCTATGAGGAGTCAATGAAGCTTTGGAACTTAGCCGCTCCGGCCATCCTCACTACCGTTTGCCAATACTCACTTGGTGCCATTACTCAGGTCTTTGCTGGGCAGCTCGGAACTACCCAACTCGCTATGTTTTCAGTTGAGAACTCCATCATCGCTGGAATTGGTTATGGCATTATGGTACACACTAATTACTCTTGCCTCCCACACTGAATTATTTGTCTGCAATTGTGGAATTTTGATTAGTGTGTTAGTTCGACTAATTTGTGGTGGTGTCTCAGGCTCCTCCCACATTTCATATTGGTGTGTGGTTCATACGCTTAATCTGGGATCTCACATCAATACGGCGGTAAAGAAGCCAGAGGCACCGTGTAGTGGTGTCTCAAGACTATTGATCCAAATAAATATATATTAAAATAGTGAATATACATACCTGGAGACATGAGTATGTGTGTGCAATTGGACACATGGATTATGGAAAATGCTAGTACCCAAAAAACTATTCCGAAAATGAAATCAAAGGTTCAGATAAATATCAAGTGAATCTGAACCACTGATATATAACTTTCGGGTAGTTTTTCGGAGTACCTAGCATTACTGCATGAATTATGGATAAGAGTTAGCAACCATACTTTCCCTATTACTGTTCATTCATGAATTTCATTCTCCTTGCATATCTACAGTGGGGCATGGGAAGTGCACTCGAAACTCTCTGTGGGATAGCATTCGGAGCAGGACAGATCGAGATGCTTGGGATTTACATGCAAAGATCCTGGGTTATCCTCAACTGCACTGCTCTAATACTAATGTTTCTCTACATTTTCGCAACACCGTTCCTAAAAATTTTAGGCCAAACGGATTCAATATCAAAGGAAGCAGGGATTTTCGCATTGTGGATGATCCCACAACTTTTTGCCTACGCAATGAACTACCCACTTACAAAGTTTCTACAGGCACAAAACAAATTCATGGTGATGACTGTGATATCGGCAGTGACGTTGGTTTTCCATATTGTCTTCAGTTGGCTTTTCATGCTGAAGTTGGGGTGGGGAATGGTGGGGGCTGCAGTGGTGCTGAATTTGTCGTGGTGGTTCATTGTGTTGGCACAACTGGTGTATGTTTTTTGTGGGGCATGTGGTCGAGCTTGGAATGGATTTTCATGGATGGCATTCCAAAATCTTTGGGGGTTTCTGAAGCTGTCTCTTGCATCTTCCTTAATACTCGCGTGAGTTTCCTTCTATTTTTTTTTTTCTATAAACATAACCAAAATGTATTTTGAATCGAAAGTCTCGATTCATTACATTACCTTATTATACAAAATTCATTCTTGTATGACCAATGAACCAAAAAAAATTATACTTTCAGCACTGCTATATACCTAAAAAATCCACCCATAATTTATCCAAAATTTAAAATAAGTGGCCCGAATTCATTTGGATTCACTCTCAAGTGAATCTGGGCTACTGATCTCAAATTCTGAGCAATTTTCTCAGTGGATTTTTTTGGGTACTTTTAGACTTTCCCTTATATTTCAGATGATGCATGTTTATAAGTAATTCTGAGATAGTTTTTCTAAGTTGGTTGAATGGAGTACAAAATTGAAAACGATAAGTGTTGGCGACAAATAAACAGAGACTTCTATAGTTTATGATTTTTCAATTAAATAGAGGATTTACCATTTTATTTGTAAGAGCAACGACGATTGCATCCTTTCTTGAATTAGGGAAGTCGACGATTGTCCCTGATGAGTCATGGTTGCAGTAAAAGTAGGTTACCATGCGACCCTGGATCCTGATCTTCTCTTGTTGGAACTTTCGCTTTCGTTTACTTGACTTCTATACCCTTCCCATGACTTGATTTGTCCCTCCTGGTTGTGCCCAGATATCTCCTTCCTTCTTGCCTCTTCGTTTTAATAGGACATCCTTGACAATGCTCAAGTCAACTTCCCGTCCGGTGCAGAGTCCGGTGCAGAATTGCCTGTATCTAAGAATGATTTTTCTTGCTCACCTGAAGCAGAATTTGGGGATAACCAATAATATATAGTTATCCTCTATAAGCGTGAGTATAGGAGTCCCTCGTCCAAGTTTTGTGCTAGATGATATTGGCTGTGTTTGGTTAGATAGTTTAGTTTAGTTTTGATGATGTCATCAGGCTGTGTTTGGTTAGATAGTTTAGTTTAGTTTTGATGATGTCATCAAGTGTAATGAGTGAAGAGAGATAGAGAGAGAAATAAAAGAAATGGTGATGTCATCAAAACTAAACAGGGAAACGAATGAAATGTTAAATTGAAAATTGAAAATTGATAGCGAATGTGAGTGCAAGCTACCAGACATCTGATTATAAAATAAAAAATAAAATATATATTTGATAGTGAATGAACACACTGTGAAGTACCAAAAAAAAAAAGAATGAACACACTGTACATTGTCAATAGATTGATTTCAATCTGTTGAATGAAAAACGCTTTATAGTGCTGTTTGTAGATTGATTAATTTGAATCTCTTAAAACATGATTTGTTTGGTCATGTTCAAATTTTAGTTGCGCCCAATCTAGTGTTAACATTTTAATTTTATTTCTCCATAATTTTACAGCTTAGAAACGTGGTACGTCATGGTCATAGTTCTCTTTGCTGGATATTTGAAGGATGCTGAAGTTTCAGTGGATGCATCATCCATATGGTGAGTTATCCTCCTATAGTTCTTGTCCTAACAGCAACTTAGTAGCCTCAACCATGCATACCCTGTATATATTTGTTTTGATAACCGGATGTCAGGACCAACTTGCTCCCACCTTATAAATACTTTATATTGAGTCTTCCATTTAGAAAATTTTCTTGTGAGTCCCCTTACATGGAGACTCCTTCATAAAATAATAATCCCTCTGTCCCATATTGTCTATCATGATTATTGGGATGTCCCAAAATTCTTGTTCACTTTGAAAAGTCAAATAAAAAAGTGTGTAAATTTTCACAAGTTACCCCTCACCATGTTGTGCACCCCTCGGCCGTCCGATCGTATTTTGGACGGCCCGGATGCGTTGAGCAATTTTGATTTAATATTGATTTATTTTTACCGGTAAAATATAAAAGCACATCCTGGCCGTCCAAAAGACAATCGGACAGCCGAGGGGTGCGCGACACCGTACACAGTACCCCCGGATTATCATAAATGATGAAAAGTACTACATCTTGTAAGGAAGAGAATAACAGAATTGGAAATGTAACAAAACTTTTTATGGAGACATGCATTAATTGCATGTCCCCTTAAAAAGTTGGATTCCCTGTAAATGACAACAATATGTGACGGAGAAAGTATTTTCTAGATCTCAAGGCATTAGGCTGGTAGCTTTGGCCTAAGATTTAGGGGTCTTTTTTCTTCTTTCTAACATCTCAAAGGTTAATTCCCTTAGCCAGAAAATCTTGGAGCAAAAATGCACAAAAGTTCAATTCCACACATAAAGGTGTGAAATGGCAACGGAGGGGATGTACGGATTAGCCTAAATGCACAAAAGTTGGGTCGGGACACCTTGCATTATCAAAATTTAAAAAACAAACAAATGAACTTTATGTTCGAAAAGTATGTATCTTGCATGCAGCTTATAATGTTTAGACTAAATTCGATTTGTTTAAAACTGATGCCCTTCAAAAGGTATTGAAAATAGCTTTAAAATGTGACAAATGATCAATATTTGACGTCAGCCCTTTAGAAAACTTTGGAATATAGTTTTTGGAGAAAAGTTGAGTTTTGAAACCAATTAATGAATATTTTATCATAAATAGAGTTATAAATGGACACTCGTGTTGATTTGAGTGGGTGAATATTGATATCCAATAAAAGCACGTTTCGATTAAAAGAAACAAACAAAAATACCATCACGAAAGCTTTACGCTAGTTGGAGAGAGTTCCAGATTGAGCTAGAGAGAGAGAGAGAGTGGGCTGGGTGGGTTTCCCACCCCCATCCCCACCGCCCCCCCTTTCCTTTCTTCCCCGCCTCTTGATTCCCCCCTCAAATCTCTTCCTTCTTCTTTACCTCTCCGTCCCCTCTCCTCTTGTCTCTCTTTCCACTCCATGGTTGCGAGAGGTTGAGACCCCCTCCTTGCAGAGGGGAGATCTCCCCCTTGCCCATCATTTTTTAGACTTTGGAGGCTCCGATCCGAGGCTAGGTGCCGGATTTGGGACTTTTTCCGGCAGCGGTGGTGGTGGCGCTTGGCAGCTGTGACTGCGGTGGGACGAAGCGATGCGGGGCTCTGGACGCTGACATCATTCCGTCGTCTTCCTCCAACCACATCCGAGCGGATTGGTGGTTCCGATCCATCGTCACTGTTGTACAATTTTATGGCTTTTGTTTGTTCTGTTTTGTTTTTGTTGTTTCTTTTTTGTTGTTGTACTCTCTTCTCCCTTTAGGCCTATGGGCCGTGTAACTTGTACTTGATTTTTATCAATATAAGTAGCATTTTCCCTGTTAAAAAAAATAAAAATACCATCACAAATGATGTGGGTAGTGTTTAATTTGAAATATACTAGCTAGCCTTTTTTCGTACTCTTTTTTTTTATTGTATTATCTTTCTCATTTTCGGTCGATAATTTCATTTGATACTAAAAAGTACAACCATCAACTGTAATGCCTTCTTTGTAATTGGCCGTATTCTTTGTTTTAATTTGCCTACCATTTTCTAGGGGTGTACACGGTCCGGATCGGATCGGATTGGCATGAATCCAATCCTAATCCGCGAGTCACAGTTTCTAGAAAATACAATCCGCGTCCGGACCAAAAGTCTCACGGTTCGGTTCCAATCTGAACCGCGAGTCACGGATCGGTTCTGATTTTATCCACGGATTACATGTTATATAAGACATTCTTGTTTACGGTAGTCGTAATCTGGCATAAAAATTAAAAATAAAATCAAGAAGCATCCCAAACCCAAAGCACATTATTCAACTTGAAAAATACACCCAATAGCTGGTTATCAATAAAAATACACATCCAAACATGATACACCCAGTAGCTACATGATCACAGATTGACATACATGATCACAGATTCACATCAATAAAATACAGCCAGTAGCTAATGAACACAGTAGCTAATACACCCCAGTTGCTAATTAACACAAGCATAATGATACACCCAATAGCTAACATAAGGGAGCCAGTAAGGCAGTAACTGCTCATGAGCAGCACTGCAGCAGCAGAAACAAAGGCAGTTTATACAAAAAGAAAGGCAGAGAGACCTAAACAAAAGCATCTCTACAAGCCTTTTGGTCAAATTTCCAAGTCCCAAGTCCACTCTCATTGCATCCTCCCTTTACTTGAGCATATGATGCTATTGTTTTCTATCTCTTAGCTTTAACATTCTCAGGATTTTTTGAGCACCTTAGCATGTGTTTTTTTAAGGTACTAGTTCCATTCCCACTTAACCATTTATAGTCACTTCTACAATACTTGCATTTAGCACGATCAGGTTTCACTTGGCCTTTCCAAGTGACTTGATCAAAGTGACGCCATACAATAGAACTAGGTCTGCCTTTGGATTTAGAACCAATTACCTCATCTTTGTCATCATCGGATAGATTGATTGTTGGCTCAGACATAGCATCACCCTCCATGAGATCATCATCCTTCTCAGTCCTTTGGGTGCTACCAGTAACATTTTCTGCCTCTCCAATGCTTGACATCTATCAGCAACAAATGTAGTTCAGATTTCAGAAAATACAATAGTTAATTAGTTCAGAAAATACATGTATTTTACAAAGCAAGAAATAATTGAACATTGAACATTTCCTAAACAAATCACGAACGGTATGTTGTAGAACATTTCCTAAACAAATCACGAACGGTATGCAGTAGGAGGGGGGGAGAGAGAGAGAGAGAGGGTGAACCTGATTCGTATTCGGTATTCTAATGAGTGATCGGTGATTCGGTATGGAGTATGAGAGGAACTCTCAAACTGGAACTCTCGAACTGGAGATCGGCGATTGGTATGGAGAATGAGAGGAACTCTCGAACTGGAACTCTCGGTAATCGGTATGGAGTATGAGGGAGAGGGAGAGGGAGAGGGAGGGGGGGGGAGAGAGAGAGAGAGAGAGAGAGAGAGAGAGAGAGAGAGAGAGGAACTTTCGAACTGGAAAATTAGATCTGGAAGTGAAGTTGAGGGAGGCAGTGGAAACTAGAAATTAGGTTTAGCAGACAAGTAAAGTATATATAGTAAAAGTAAGGGTAACAGTTTAACCCCTAAGTTTCGAAAGAGTTTACAGTTTACCCCTTAGTTTTTGTAAAATTATGTGTGTGTGTGTGTGTGTGTATAATTATATATATATATATATACAAAAAACTTCCTATCCAAACTCCCGGATTTTATAACGTCCGGACCTCCACCTTCCCAATTTTTTTTTGAAAATCCAAACCGTTAGATGTGTTTAAAACATACAACGTTTTTATGAAAAACTGCTCCGATCAAGCCCTTCCGGGTATTTTTTTTTGCCAAATCTTCGCGTTGGGCCTTAAAATCACGTTTTAAACACATCTAACGGTTCGGATTTTCAAAAAAAAATTGGGAAGGTGGAGGTCCGGACGTTAGGTCCGTAAAAAGGGGTTTGGATAGGAAGGGGTTCCTATATATATATATATAATAAAAATCTCACGGTCCGGATCGGTTAATCCACGGTTTCGAAATCAAAATCCGTGTCCGGACCACGAGTCACGGTTTACTATTTTTTCAATCCGTGTCCGGACCATTAATCCACGGTTAAAATCCAAAAAGCACGGATCGGTTCGGTCCGGACCGGATTCACGGTTCACCGGTTTTTTTGTGCAGCCCTACCATTTTCTTTCCCTTCTGTTGTTTGTTTTCACATTGTAGCATAAATTGAGCTCGCATACTTGAATTTTTGCAGTGCAAACATTATGGGATGGACACTAAATATGGCAGGATTTGGATTAAACGCAGCAATAAGGTTTGTATAATTTTGAGATTTGTTCTCGGGTGGTGCATGTCGGTGTACCCGTGATCCTTTTAATCTTTGTATAATTTCAAGGATAATGAAATTTTTTTTGCCGATCAAAAAAATTAAAATTTGAGAAGGGTAGATAGGTCTTTCTATGTGTAACAAAGAACGAGAAGTAAAAAATCATCTCTCAATATACTTTTCCATTTTGCGCTATATTAACCAAATTCATTAATGTATTTTCTAGAAAACAGCTAAAAGCTTAAAATGAGCTAACCAAAATGGGAAAACGAGACTCCGAAACACAATCATAAACCGAGATTTTAAGACATGAAAACAGGCATCCAATTAAACTGACGAGGAAGCTTAATATGTATAGCTCTTGATGCAGTGTAAGGGTGTCAAATGAATTGGGTGCATCGCACCCTAGAGCAGCGAAGTTCTCAGCTTTGGTGGTTGTGGCGACTTCCTTTGTAATAGGTCTCTTCCTCGGACTTATTCTTATTGTCACGGCAAAGCAATATCCTTCCTGGTTTTCCACCGATACCGAAGTCCAAGAGCTCGTATACAAGCTCACCCCATTCTTAGGAATGTCCATTGTTCTTTTCAACCTTCAACTTCCTCTAGCAGGCATGTATTTAAATGACTGATCAGTAGTTCTTTGGCCTACTTTCATATCGTTTTCAGTTTGGCTTATTCAATAATTCCTTCGCGATTAGTGCAGGAGTAGCCATCGGGGCAGGGTGGCAAGCTTATGTGGCATTTGTGAACTTGGGGTGCTACTATGTTGTTGGAATTCCTTTGTGCTTGCTTCTGGCTTTGAAGTTTAACCTGGGCATTCAGGTATAAATCCCCTTCTCCTATAGAAACAATGTAAATTATACCTGGACTAGTTAAGCCTGCTGCTGCTGTTTGAAAAAAAAAATCTTTTTTTGAAATGGGAGATGATTTTAATTTATTGAGCTCAAACAAGAGTGAAAGAGAATAACATGAAAGTGGGAACAACATCAAGGTTAAAGAAGCACATCCCAAATAAAATGGCACTGAAAAATCAGGGTTCCCTAAAAATTCGTAAAAACCCTAATAGTATGAATGCGAATCACTAGTTAATACTACTAGCAAAGATTCACGCAAGCAGTCAAAATCCACAACACAGAGATATACGTCGAAAACCCTAAATGGGTAAAAAACCACGGAAAGGAATCAAAATCACTATACTCATTGTACAGTTACAAATATACCTATCCAAACGATGTAAATCCTCACAACGTTCTAAGTATCACCTGTCGAGTCACACGTACACCGCACCCAATGATCTTGATCGCCAACGCCTTGAATCGCACAAGCCTTCATTGGATACTTTCGGAATCCCACCAAAAATATTCCCTAAAAATCACTTCTAGATTGTAGAGAACTTCTTGGAGATGATCATGTAGTTGTACGATCTTTCGATTGCATTGAAGCTCCAAGGTAATCACTCAAAAGATCAAAGAACTTCTCTATCTTTTCTTCCAAAAAGTCGGCTGTTATATGTTATGAGAGATACTCAAAAAACCCTTAGCACATCGGTATTTATAATTGCAGAATCAGACATTTTTGCCGACTGTTTTGCTCGAGCCAAATATCCAGCAAAAACAAATAGAATGTTTTGCTAATAAAAGGGCCTTGAAATGCTTGAGCAAAATGTGCAGCATCTAACTCTTTCCTTGTGAATTTTTGCCGACTGCTTTGCTTGAACCAAACGTCCAGCAAACACAACCAGAATGTTGTGCAATCCGTCTTGACTAAAAACTACCGCACTCGAATAAAAATACATAAAGAGATGATTCCTTTTCAAACCTAAACAGACACTCTAAAAATTAAAATTACAACTCGATGTAAATGTGTGTTTTGTCAAACGGAATTGTCAAAATAAAGAACACCAGAACTTGGTCCTTACAATCTCCCCCTTTGACACTTCCATGACAAAACACACTACAAAGGCAATCTATCCTATATGACCGAGTTGTAGAGAGCTTGCAAACAAAACTTAACATCCAAATATATTAGAACAGTAAGCAACCTACTCCCTCTTTCATCATTCTCCCCCTTTTTGACATGGAATGACAAATGGCGAATAGGACAAACAATAAAGTAATAAATGTGGATGGGAGATAATCAAATAATTAAGAGATTAGTGACCAATAGAGGCAGCCAAATAAGAGATTGAAGTGAAATACGAACATTATCATAAATAACATGACAGCTAAATTCAATAGCGGAATAAAGAGCGAAAAACAAACAAAACTCAATAAAGCATTCTTAAACGCATTTCAAAAAGAATATAAAAATTTTGATGATACGAACATGAGAATGTTTTTCGCAAGTATTATATCATGAGATGAGATGAACAAGGCATCCAAACTTTAAGACCCAACTTGATAATATAACACCACACAAGATAAAAGAAATACAACACACCATGATCAACGACATGTGATGAAAGCGTGTATGTGCATCCATGGCCTAGATATCAGGTTAGCTCAATTTAGGACCCATATTCTCATAAACAATAGGAGTATCAAGATGACTCCCCCTCAAGAAGTCAAACCAAGCTAGGTCATCAATGATTTTTTGTTGATAAGTACTTGCGGAGCTCCCCCTCAACTTCTAATTTTTATTCTTTTTACAATGTATTCTCTTTTACCCCACTTGTCGTTTGACGCGACCGTCCGGACTGGGTAGAGCCGAATGCAACCGGTTACTAAGCAAGTGGTCCAATACTAATACCACTATTTCCATAAACTCTCATTTTTTTTATATAATCTCACCGATGGAAATATTTTTTTCTACTGTATTTTGCACTATCATCAGCGGCTTTCACACTACTTGGATTTTTGTCCTATAGGTAGCCCTTTCCTCAAGTCATCCATTATCTCAATTTCAGAGGGGGAGATGGAGACAGAAAAACAAATGGTGGTGGATGGATTTCAACATCACATTTGAAATTCTAACCACGGGTCAATCTCGAAAAGAAATCACAAGATACAGACCAAGTTTATGAGAACATGACCCCAACTGTCAACCATCCATAATAGCCATGAATAAGTGTACAGAATGTCGGATACTCATGATTTATTGACATTCAAATGTTCTTGCAGGGAGAATACCAAAAAGGAAGTGCAATAAAAATAAGGATGAACATGTTCATAAAATCCAATGATATTCAACTATGCACTGAAAACTATCATGCTCAAACACAAAACAACTGATAAATAGACATAAAATTTTTGAAATTTTTTTATTTATATAATAACTCAAAGAAAACAAAAATAAGACAACTATGAAACAAACTATAAATCTAGGTATTAAGATATGCATGATCAAATAAACCTAGTTTATGGAACCAAACCAAGCCTTAAAAGGCAAGACCAAACTCTCCAAGTGAACTATAGTCATCTAGAGAGTCAAGATCATCGTCAACCCGAGATACCAAATCACTTTTACGAACCCACATCTGTCTAGGCTTGCCCTTTTCAACACTAGTCTTTTTAGTAGTTTTGGGTGTTGGATTTCTCGTAGTAAAATTAACATGTGAATGAGTTTTACGTATAGGCCTCTGAAAATACTCCGTATGATTGTTCATGTTATGGTAATGGGGAGGAGCACTATGATAGCCATGAAGGGCAAAACAGTAAGGACGAATATGGCCTCTAATTCCACAATGATGGCAAGTGGGCACAAAATTATTATGACCATAAGAATGAGCTACATATGCATCATATGAGGTGTTAGATTCATGCATCTTCCTACAGTGCTGTCTAATATGGCCAGTCATACCACAATAATGACAAGTAGGAACAAATTTAACAACAGGAGTAAACACTTGAGACTTAGCATCATTAATAACTTTAGAATTTACCTCCTTGCGTTTGGGATGTTCGTTTACCACTGTTGTCGTTTGCTTCTTTGGCGTGGGAGAATTGAGCATGTTCTTCATGCCATTAGCATTCTTCGTCTTACCTTTACCATTGGTCTCTTCTTTCCCAATTGGCGGAGTAGAAATGATGTTACAAATAAGAAACACAGAGTGTAGGGTTGAGTGTACCCTACTTGATGCTTTCGTGGGCTATGAGCAAGATCACTAATGGAATAAAGAACCAATTTTCTCGATCGAGTAGACAGCTTGAAAATGGATTCAATCCGCTCATCCCATAGAGGTTCTATATTTTGAAAATGACCTCATTTCTAGATTTCCAAATTAGAGAGTTGCATGGAATTGCATATAAATGCCTTTCACCGTTATTAGCCCTCCTCCGATAGTTAAATACTATACAACAAATGGAATAGACACCTAACTGAACCAGTGATACCCATTCAACGCTGAACCAACTCAAAATTTTAGACCAGTCTAACCTTTCCTTCTGACATTGATGCAAAAATTGATCAATTGATTCAAGCCAATCCCCCAAGAACTTACACAATGCCTCCCCTTCTGCACTAATTTTCATCCTCTACAACTCTGCTGCTTTCATCCTTCCCAAGAACACCAGCCCACCAAAAAATTTTGCACGTGGAGGTGCAATATTAGCTGCCCAAATTGCCAATACCATGTAATTGAAATGAATGCAATACTAAAACGACTGGCGTGTAATTATGAAAAAGAATCTGAAAAGTGCTTAGTGCCCTAATTATTTTCCAAAATGCAACAAAACAGCTTGTAACTGACCTTGGTTGAATTTTCCCTGGCAAGAGTTGGGGTCAATGATATTTTCCCACACTCATTTTATTTGTTTATGCTAAGAACCATCCTTCGGTGAAAATCTCACTGATCGCATCTTTTAACTGCCCCCAAATATTTTCAGGGAATTTGGTGGGGAATTCTGGTGGGGTTATTCCTACAAACATGCATTATGATGTGGATGATATACCGAACAAATTGGAACAAGGAGGTACTTTGCTGCTCTCGTAAACCTCCTCCCAAATCACAAGGCAAATTATTTTTTTTTGCGACAAATTTATTGAAGATTTTAATTTTGTGTGAAATGCAGGTTTCTTTTGCTGGAGATAGATTAAAACAATGGGGAGGGGAAGCAGATGAAAACCAGAATTAAGTGGCGGGAACAAAAGCATGTGGAGAAAGATTCAAAAGAAAATGAAGAAAAGTTACAGAGGACACCCTCCGTCCAATAACTTGTTTTACTTGATGAAAGCAATTTAGAATCTCAAATAAATTTTTTAACATGGAGAAAAAATTTAAAAATTCTCATAAAAGTAATTTTGTTTTTTAACATGATAAAATCCTTCAATTTTTATAATTGACCTAAATTTTATAATGAAGACATGGTAAAAATAAAATAAAAACTGTCTAGTTGACCAGACGGCGACAATTCGGACAAGTGGGGAAAGGAAAGGCCGGGATTCAAAAAGAAAATCCACTGATTTACGTGTAATATGACACCGTTTGATGGCTAACGGCAGGAAGAAAAATGCTAAGTCAATAGAAAATTTACCCAGAAAAGTGCAATCAGTGGCCTGATTCACTCAAGTTGTACCTTTGTCATTTTCTTCTCTGGTAAACAAAAACAACATGGAAATTAATGAAAGAGAAAAAGTCGGTCATGATTGAGAGCACTATTTAGTGACATTGTTGGCGAAACACTGTTTGGTCTTTCATTTGATTATCAGGGAGACCAAAATACAAAATCTGTCGCTAAAATCTACAATTAAAAGTACTGTCCAAATACCATAGAAGGAAATCAAGTCTTGAAATATCATTCTCAAGCCTTCTTAAATCTTGGATTTAATCTTGGGTGAGGTTCTTGTTGTTGGCAGCTTGTCAAGTCATTTTTGAGTTTAGGCTAGCACACCATTTGTTATATCTATCGATATCCGACTAAAAAATAAAATGTTTAAATGAAAAATCTTGTCAACAAGTCTTATGAGATGAATGGTTATGACGACATCATTGTGAGTTTAGTATTGTCAGAAAACATACTACTATCAATATGCATATTAGACATCATACAAGTAAATGGTATTAGAAGCATACTTAGTCTGGACTCAAATTTTGGATAAGGAGTTAGATCTGGACTCAAAAGTATTTGACTCGGTGGACCTTGCTTCACAGAATATCAGCTCGTCCCATCCAGATGGAGCCCAACTTATTGGACTTAAAAAGAATTTCTTATGGTGGGCCTGCTCTAATTGAGGTGGACTCTAATCTCTCAGAATCTTCTTACTCACCACAGAGGGATACCAATGGTTTGATATATGAAAGGGAGAAAACCGATTTAGTTGATACCAACAAGGGAAACCCCGAAGTTCCACCCCAAGACTACTTTGCCAATCCAAGAACCTTAGGTGGGAGTAAATCTCCAAGTCCCACATCAAGACCACTTTGTCAATCCGTTGGAGTTGGGTTTGCTCATTGTTGAATTGAACTTTAGCTTCGCCAACCAGGGGAGATGGGTGGCCAGGTGGTGCTTGTATGGGCCTAGCTTTCCTCTTTTCCCATCCATCTGTGTGCCATACATGCACATAGCTGCAATTCAAGTTGAGAATCAAGGAGTTGGACATATTAGATTGTTAATCATCAAAAAGAAACATGCGATGAAGGAGAGAATAGAAGAGAGAAGGAAAGGCCAGGAGAAGAATGGAGTTGGATGGCGATCAAGCAGTCACGACCAAGGGTGGATCCCTATCTTCAACAAGCACAAGACTCGATCTACGGGATTCGAACGGAGTGATGATCTAACTCTGTTCACCATTTTTGTGGACAACTTACCTGAAGGAGCTGACCAGGATTGGATGAGGAAGACGTTCAATAACTATGGGGTTGTTAAAGATACTTTCATTCCTCTAAAAAGGAGTAAAAGAACTGGAAACCGTTTTGGGTTCGTCAGGTACGATTGTCAAGTTTCAGCCGGCATGGCTATTGCTAAAACTAATGGAATGTGGATAGATAACATGAAACTTTTTGTTAAGGAAGCATGTTTCAGTCACAAGGATAATTTGCAGCGTCAAAAGTTACCATGTTTTCCGAGCGGTTTCATGGAAAACAGTAGAAAAGGAGAGTTCAGAGGTGGTGACAATCATCAAAGGGAAGAGATTAAAGGAGATAAAACCATGGATGGGCAAAGCAAAGGGGATACCTGTGGACGGCCCACCGAGATCGCTCGAAAAAAGATTGCGATTGTTTGAGTCGCCACCCGGATTTGAGGTTCGAACCCGAGAAACCAATAAAAAATATGACTCGTTGCCCATAGAAAAAGATTTTACTAGTCCCGACGGAACCAAAGATTTCTCGGATTCGGGGGTTTGGTTACGAGAGGGAAAGGGTTTTACGGCACCCCTCTTGCCCGGTCCGTGAACCGGTCTCTACTTAACATTTTGTGGGATTTTAAAAATGTGTGAAATTTAATTTACTCACATAAATGGGGAATCGGGGACAGGGATCACATAATAACAAAATATACAAGAGATACGATTTTACAGTGGATGCTTGTGCGCGCGATCTACATGGATGATGACCATGAAACTACAAATGTTCACAGAAGTAAATTACAACAGAAATCACACAATAACTCAAGAAATTATGATCAGGAAACTTATCACACTGCTTGCAATCTGGATCCCAGAATGGGGATTGAGCGCTCAAGGGTGATGACTTGAGCGCTCAACCCTCATTCCACCCACACATTTTCCTTGCTGGTTTTTAATGTTTGATGATGCTTTAAGACTTTGAACCATTACAGAAACATCACACAAATATCACCTCTCTTTAGAAATCACCAGAAAATGCTTAAAACATACTTGCTTTAGAACCAGTTTGAGCGCTCAAGGCTCATGGATTGAGCGCTCAAACCGATTTTGCAAGAGAGAGGGATTCAGATCACAAACGCTACACTGACGACTTATATACACCAACAAGGAATTAAATCATAATCCATCATCAGAGTTGCTGGAAAACTGCAAATAAGCCAAGAACAGCTTGAGCGCTCAAAGATCTGACCTTGAGCGCTCAAGCCATAACATGGCTTTCCAATTTTTGACCTTTAAACTGATTTCAATACCTCCTCAGGATCACCAAAGGCATAAAATGAAGTTTCAAAAGATTTGACAACCACTGTTTTGCAGTTGAATATAAGAAATTTGAAGATTTTGTTCTTTGATCACTATAAAACGGTTAATTTACATTCATGCATGTAGTTTTGGTGTGGAAATAAACTGCTTCGAGTGTTACATGAACGAAATTAACTTTTAAATAATGATCAAAATCAAAAGAAAGCTCAGAAGTTAGCAAAACAGAGGCCAGTTCAGAACTGGGCTTGAGCGCTCAAACCTGTTGTAACTGCAGATTTGAAAAAGGTTTTTGAGCAACTTTCAGACCTTTGTGAGTTCAATGCAAGTATAGAGAACTTGTTTAAACTCACTAGCCTTCCTCAGAAGGATCAAAACAGTGAGTTCATCACATGTTTTACTACCTTTTGGAAGATGTTTCTGATTTGAGCTTGATTCTGGGCTTTGAGAGGTTGATTGTGGATGTTTTTGGCTTGTAATCTGGACGAATTGAACAATGTAGGTGGTTGATCGATGATCAAGGGTCGAATTTCTGGGTTTGATGAGTGGTTTTGTAGGTGGTTTTGATGGTAAAAGAATGGTTTTGTAGAGAGAGAGAGAGAGGAGTGGTTTTCTGGTGGAAACCGAAGGTGGGGAGTATGAGAATTCGTCCTCAAAACCAGGGGTAGTGGGTGGCTTTTATAGAGTGAGTGGGAGGGAAGAGAGGAGAGAGAGGAAGTGGGTTTGTGTATTTGGGAGTATTTTTGGTGTATTTTTGGAGTTGGTGGAGTGTATTATACACATGGAGATCGTATAAGATCATTCACAGACGCTCCCATGCAGGAAATCTCATGATGAGATACTCTGCAAGTTGCTGACTGGACCGAAGTTGAGCGCTCAAAGCCGTGGGCTTGAGCGCTCAAGGTGCTCCTCAGGGGTTTGAGCGCTCAAAGCCATGGGCTTGAGCGCTCAAGGCTATGGATGGCAGTTTGCTGGCTTGGCTTGATTTGGCAGTGCTTGGGTTGGTTTGGCACATTTTGATTGTTTGGGTGGTGTTTGGGTTGGTTTTGATCAAATTCAAATCATTCTCACAAGTTCCAGGTAATCATGATTGGTCCGTTTCATCATTGGAAATGCACGAGCGTATCTCGGGTTCAAAATTGGGGTGTCTACAATACCAGAGAGAACAATGCAATCGTCCGTGGGAAATCTTTTGCCCAGGCGGTGAGTGGTAATAATAGAATTTTGGAACATAACCATCACAGTTTTGTCAATTTCTTACCGATCAAGATTACGCCTGCGGGGAATGATTGGCTTTTTAGGAGTGCAGTGGCTCATCTCCACAGTTTCATACCTGTGGATAAGCTGCAAGAAGAACTTCATAAAGCAAGGGTTCAAGGGACCCAAATTAGAGCAATGGGGGGAAGAATGGTCCTAATTACTTTTAAAGAGAAGGAGATAAGGGATGAATTGATTAAAAATCATTGGATGAATCGGTGGTTTGATGTTATTAAACCATGGAATGGTGAGGCTCCTAGCATTGAAAGATACACTTGGATAAATTGCTCAGGCGTTCCTCTTCAAGCTTGGTGTGTCAACACTTTTAAGATGATTGCGGAAAGATGGGGTTTTTTTGTTTCCATGGATGAACAAACCTCTAGTTTTTCATCTTTCGCGAATGGGAGAATTCTTATTGCAACCCGGGAAACCTCAAAAATTGATAGTTGGGTTCAATTGGAGATTGATGGAGCTATTTACGATGTTAAAGTTCAGGAGGAAGTTCTCAATTCCCTTCCTTTAGTAAACGCAGCCAACGTCGTTAACCTTGGTGAAACAGCGTCCAATTCAAAGGTTGATGATGATGATTTGGCAGCCAGCTTGGCAGTTACTGCTGAGGTGGCAATGGGGGATAAGCTAAACAATTTTTGCTTGGAAGAAAGGGACAATAACGTTGAAGCTTTTGGGGAAGGGTTGGGGCAGGTGAAGAATAATGATGTCATTCGGTTCCCTATGGAAGTTATTGCCAACAGTCAGAATTCAAATGAGGTCGAGGTGGTTCCGGAATCCTCTGATTCTCGGGTCATTGAATCTATTAATCCTGATTTGGTCCAGAACGAGGGTTTTTTTTGTGGGCCATCTTTGGATGCAAATGTTGGGCTTTTTGATGGGCCTAATTCTATGAATTCAAGTGGAGATACGAGTATTCAAAACAGGGGTAAAAAGATATTCAAAAGGAAAGGGACACGTAACAAGGATGAGGAGGTTATGAATTTTGATCAAGGCTTTTGGAATCTTTCCGAAGTGGGTTTTTTTAATGAGAAAGATGTCGAAGGTATCCAGTTAGTTGTGGATCTCAATTCAGCCAATGCGGTGGAAGATATCGGGAAAGGAAAATTGAAACAGAAAAGGATTGAAAAAAGATTGGAATTTACCAAAGCTAAGAAGAAGGGTCGTCGAAAACAGAAAAAATGCATTGTGTTCAGATCTGCTATAGCTGCGGCTGCTTTATGTGTTTCTTCTGATAGCATTAACAGGATTCATCTTAATACGGCTCAGGCTTCCCAGTCAATAAGCAAGATCTTGGGTGAAGATTTTTTGGGGGATGATGATGAGATCATAAGTGGTTTTTCTGTTGCAAGCTGAGTTTGCTGTTGGTGATGTTTGTTTGAGGTGTTTCAGTTGGGGGCGTAGGTTTTTTTGTTTTTTCTCAGGAGTGTTTTCTTGTTGGGGGGTTTTGGTTGGCTTCTTGCCAGCTTTAGGTTGTGTTTTCCCTTTTGGTTCCTTGCAGCTTGTGCCTTTTGGTGTGAGGGGTTTTTCTGTGGATCTTCCCTTCTTTCATTTTAAGGCCTTGTTCTTGGATTCTTTTAATCTTTGTAATTCGTTTTCAAAGATTAATAAATTTTTGCTTTTCAAAAAAAAAGTTGATACCAACAAGGAAAAGGATGTTGCAGAATTTGATCAAGGTTTTTGGGATCTTTCTGAAGTGGGTTTTCTTAATGAAAATCATGTTGAGGGTATCCAATTATTTGTGGACCTCAATCCAACTAACGTTGTGAAGGTTGTTGGGAAAGCTAAATGGAAACATAAAACGAATTTAGAAAGGTTGGGTTTTCCTAAATCTAGAAAAAAGGGCGGTCGAAAGAAAAAAAAAAGTGTTGTATTCAGGTCTGCGATTGCAGCTGCTGCTTTATCTATCTCTTCGAAAGACATCAACAGGTTTCACTTTGATTTGACTCAAGTTACTCAGTCAATAAACAAGATCTTGGGCGAAGATTATTTGGGGGATGATGATGAAGTCATAAGAAGCTTCTCTGATGAAAGCCAATGATGTCGTGTTTTCAGTTGTGGTGGTTCTTTGGGCTTGAGTTTTTTTTTGTTTTGGGTGTTTGGTTGTTCTTATTTTTGGGACTTTTTTTCTGTTGGGGTTTTTATTTGGAGGGGTTTTGGTTGGTTTCTTGCCAACCTCAGGTTGTTATTTTCCCTTCGGTTCTTAGCGGGTGGTGTCTTCGGAGTGAGAGGTCTTCTTTGTGCTAGGCTCTTTCTCTTCTGTGATGCCCCGTGCCTAGGATCCTTTTAGTCTTTGTAATTTGTTTCTAAAGATTAATAAAATCTTTTTGTTGTTTAAAAAAAAGAAGCATACTTAGTCTGCATTAATGAAATAATAAAATGAGATTTCATATTTTGGAATCATTGCATTATACTCTCTTTATTGAATCTTTAAATCAAAAGAGTAAACACGAGAATCTGTACTTTTGATTACGAGCTACAAGAAAAAACGCATACAGCGAACAACTCGATTTTACTCCCCAATTGTAGCACCTTTAGCGACGAGAGTTGGATTTGTTGCCGCCGTATGTAGTACTTTTGGCGACCAATCCAATTTTGTCACCTTATACAATGCCTTTGGCCACAAAAATATGGACTTATCGCAGAATGTTTAGCACCAAAAGATTATATGGAGCGAAATGATGGCGACGAACATTTTAGTCCTTAAACACTTTCTGGATAAGAGTTAGTCCTTACAGTTCGTTTTTTTATGTTTTTACCCGTAACATGTTAGTTTAGTAGGAGTATTTTATTCCTTACGATTGCTTATCGAGATCAAGGGTTCCCTTTCCCAATCTCTTTCCATCCATTACCCAACTAATGTTCTAATTACCCAACAAAATTAAAATCACCACAATGTTACTTTTTTGAACAGCAAATAATAATTGTATTAATCTCTGGAATACAAAGATTAAAGGGAAACGAGACCCTCACCCAACGATTGGCAAGAAGCCAACCAAGAAAACCAAGACCAATAAAATGGCCTAAAAAGCCCAGATAAAATGGGACAAGCCCAAACAATAAAACCCTATATAGCACCCAGCCACAACAAGGAGAGAGACAGTCGCCGCTACCGCCGTTGTCGGAACCCGGGGAACGAGCCCATGTTGCTGACCCATTGAATAGCCCAACTGCAACTCACCAAGTCACCGGAGTCAGGAGTATCGACCGAAACGTATAGATACCCGGAAAAGAGGCAGCCGCCACCACCGTTCGCCGGAGCCTGGGGAACGAGCCCCTGTTATTGTCCCGACAAAAAGCTAGTCTGCATTCGCCAAAAGCACCAGGCCCCTATTGTTGTCCCAACCAATCCATGGCAGCAAAGCCAAACCACCACCACAACCGAACACCCCACACCACCGTAAAACCAAAACCAGAACCACGCAGAGAAAAACCCCCCACCGGTCCCACAACCATCACAAGCCGTTACGCCAAAGACCGGAGACCTCCAACAAGGATAACCAGCGTGATAGAGAGCCGATCCGACGCGTCATTAGACAGAGATGGTATCACCCAGCAGTGCGGCCATGGCCGAGATCCAACCGGTGGAGGAAGGAGGTGGAAAGATCTGGGCAAGGGAGAAACGACAGAGAGAGGAGGGAGGAGAGGGTAGAGAACCCGGGGGGAGGAGGGGAAGTCGCCGCTCCCCAAAAGGCAGAGAAACCCTATCTGGAAAAAGGAGGAGAAGAGAGTAGATGGAAAAACCCTATCTGGAAAAAAGAGTATACTGTGACCACAATGTTACTTGCTCACAGTATGCTCTTTTTTCTATGGGTGTTGCTGCTGACCACCCAATGGGTGGCGTACTTGAGTATGCTTTTTCTCAGTTAAAGTAGTTCATGTGCCAGTGCTTTAAATCCTCTTGCAATTTCTCGTACCATTTCTTTTAAATACGAATTTACCCTTTGCTTTTATTATCTAAGTGTCTCGTACTTCCTTTCCCTCTCCTGAATTTTGAGTGATATATTGAAGGATTTTGTTATTGTTAGTCTAGTGCACTAACAATAAGGCGTTGTTCTTAAATAGATTTTATGAGATAAAATCTAATTTTGTTTAGAGGTGTGATAATATAAAATGACATTGTTTTCCCAATTTATTAAATCTAGGGTTGATAAAGGTGTTTTGTAAATGATTTTGTGAGATAAAATCTAGTGTTGATAAAATCTAGTTTTGCTAAACTCTGTTGAGAATGTTAGATTTTATCAGAACCAAATTTTATGAGATAAAATAAATTCAAGAACAAGGCCTAAGTATGGTGCAATTTCAAAAATTTTAATATATTTACATTTAATTTTATATACTAATTTTCACACATTTCAACATATTTTTGAAAGCTTAACATAATAAGTCCACTGGGCCTATTTTAGCAAAGTGGCTTAATTTTAACATTTTCCAATTTTGAAACATTGAATCAAGTATCTACGATTATTCGATTAAGCTAATTTTTTCACGAGGTCACTATAAAATTACTTCAAAATTATTGACCAATTCGTATTTTGTATGTGGAGCTCGTAAGTGGACTCCACAGGCCGATCTATGCACAATTTCTACTGTAGAGACTTGTACCTAGAGTTAGCGATACAACATTGAATCAATTTTAGTGTTCTTTTTTTCGGTCAAAAAAAATTACTATTAACCATTTGTCTTCAAAATTATTTCCGTAAGTACATTATTTTTTAGTTTGAAAATTGCACGTCGTAAGACCCCAACTTTATGGGGCGGGGGAGTAGAAAACAGTGACAAAAATAATGAAAATTTAAATATTAACGCTCTTCATTTTTTAACTTTTTATAATACCAAATTCTTTGCGTTAAAAAATTATTTTTTAACTTTTTATAATACCAAAATATTAACGCTCTTCAATTTTGTCAATTCCTTTCACAAACTACATCACTTCAACACAGATGTGAGCAAGACTATAATTGCCTGGGAAACATCAGCAAAGGACAGCCCTATTCAGCGCGTTAAATCGACTGTGGGTCACCCATTGGGTGGTTTGCAGATTTTGCCTTTTTCTATTATAAAAGCATCCTCTCTCGCCAAAAAAAAACACCAAATTTAATTACAAAAACACCTTTTACAATTTAGCAAGTCACTTTATAAAAAATTCACAAAATCAGACTCTCTATTGTAATTTTACTATATTAAACTATTCCCCTCGAATCTATAAATAAAATAAAAAATAAAAAATCCTCCCTAAACTCCCCGCCTGGGGAGATGTTTGGTACAAAAGTCAAGTGGTGGACCACGTGTCAGGACCCCCACCCCCCTTCAACAATTAACATTTCTCTCCTCCACTGACCCGCCGCCACTTGTCCCCCCTCCCTCTCTCCTCCTGTTGTTTCTGACGCGCACAACAACCGGAAATAGTAAAAAAAGGTTTGGTCCGTGAACAGTACCGCACCAAATTTGGTGCGGTACTATAGCAAAAACAATTTGGTGAGGGAAAATAGAGAGGCTGATTTTGGTTGGTTTTTAAGGGACTGACTATCTATTTTAGCCAAAAAGCTAATTTGGCAATGCTGATGAGGATGCTCTAAAACCGATATACCAAATGTTGAAGACTAGGGCCTGATTTGGGTAAATTGAAAAAACTGGTTTTTTGGTTTTTTTGGTTTTGTTCTTATTCAATTTTTTTTTGTATTTGTTAGTTTTCGGTCGATTTTTTGTGGTTTCTTGGCTTGCCTCGACGAGAGGAATCTAAAAAGTATAAAATTATTAGTCAAACTTAAAATTTTATGAATAAAGACGAAGGTGACATCTAAAAAACCGGTTTTTTGGATTATTTTTCGTCTTTATTCACAAAGTAGTCCTTGCCAAGAAAGCTAAGGACATGTAGGACAGTGACAATTGCGTAGAGTTTTTTTTCTTTTTTTTTTCGCACTAACACGCTGTTGATAGGGGTACAAATGAGCCGAACCTTAACGAGCCGAGCCACGAACTGCTCGTGAGCAACTCGATTCGTTGCAGACCTAGCTGCTGGTTGACCTCTCATTTTCATTTGATCTTAGTTATAATTTTCTGATCTCATTCAGATTAGTTATGCCTGAGTAAAACATGATGGGAAATGAGTGATTAATTTCAAAACTCACAATTACTAGTATTATATACTTCACCACCGACACATACAAAATTACATTAATCTCTCGCACTATCTTTTACCGAATACTCTTTTCCACTAAACTTTGACTCCTCTCCGGTCCCCTCATACTTTGATCTCATCGAGTACTTCGACTGCACCAAAATTAATCATGTTGATCAGATATCGATTAATATTTGATCGGCTCACATTTTTATTGAAAAATCACACAAAAAATGGGTTCAAATCTATTTGTGCATTATATTTTTTTTCAATATAAATGCATGTGTAACGATCATTGTTGTAGGCCCACCCAGAAAATCCAAAACTAAAAAGAACTGGAGAGAAATCGTAATGGAGCTGGTTCATGAACTTGTACAATAAAACGAATGACCACAACCACAAAAACAAAAATGATAAGAGTACACCTAACTTACACCCCACATTCACACCAAGGTGATGTGGCAGACAAACTTCTCTTTGCCTGCTACATCACGTTAGTGTGCATGTGGGATGCAAGCTAGCTAGGTGTACCCATAACATTGTTGACAGTGGCGGAGCTACCTTAGTGTCAGTGTGGGTACAGGCCCACACTGGATTTTGAGGGGGTTTTTTTTTTTTTTTTTTTGTATTTTTCATAGAAAATATATTAGGATGTTAGGGCACTAAGTGGTAATGCCTCAAAATCACTAAATAACTAATTACTCACAAACCAGCTTCAATTCACTGAACTTTTGCACCAAAACTCTTTCGTGTTTACAGAATTATATTTACTATATTATCATAAAATACAAGTCTCTTGAACAAAAGTCAAATTAAAATTAAGGCATGCATGTTAGATTCTTACAAAACACTAGATCTTTTTTACACAATAAAAATTGTGTCCACACTAATACAATTTTTTTGGCTACGCCACTGATTGTTGACCACAAAAACCCAACAAGTTCCAACGCCAAACAAACACAAATGGCCTTGGACCACATGGCCTTCACTCTCGAACTCCCTCTGTTCTCCATTAAATCACGTGGAGGCCCACAATCAAGTTTACCATTTCTCAACAAAAACATGCCCGTTGAATCGTTGATGTACCTAGGATAAACGTGCAAGCTAAACCCAGAAACCTCACCTAATCGTAAATGCTAGTACTAGTGAATAAGGGAAAGTCTACTTGCACCCTATATGTAAGGGAATATGCTGTACACATTGCACCGTACTACTTGCAAGTAGTATGCACATATAAGGGAATATAATACTAGCATACTACAGTGCACATATAATTGACTTAATGTGTGATTCACTACTTGCACTTAATCTTATATGTGCATACTACTTGCACTTAATGTGTGATTCAAATTGTATCATATGATAAAGATTCATAACATTTTCGTGTGTCTCATAACTTTTATATTAAAAACTTGTAGTTTTTCAGCAATATGATTTATAATATTTTCACTAGGAATAGTAACATGTGCTTCTCGTAACTTTTTAGCAGTAAAATTCGTAACGTTTTAATCATAAAAAATTGCTATTTGTCATAACTTTTATACTGAAAACAAGTAACATTTTGGAAGTATATATAGTACACAGTACACACCCAAATAGGGGTGTGTACGGTAGCATTTCCCTTTTGGATTTTCTATTAGTACAGTCATATTTTCATTAAAATTCCATGTCTTGCTTGATACTCCGTCTTTTTTTAAGTGTCTCACTTCGTAAATGTAACTTTTAATTGAGACATTATCATTATACTTAAAAATTATAACTTTCTCCTATGGAGATATTACCATTACACTCTTATCCACTAACTTTTGAGTATAACTTATTTCCACCGCCGGTGGAAACAAAGTTTCCTCCAAATCGGTTGCATTGCACCGTACCAAGTGTTCATGTTCTACTATTTGGGACCACTATTTGGACACTTGGCGGAATGTAATCGATTTGGAGGAAGCTTTTGTTTCCACCGGCGGGGGAAATAATTTAATCTCCTAACTTTTTACAATGAAATGGATACTTTTTAAGGAGAAAATAAAAAAATTATCAATTTTTATTCACTAATATGAAGAATCTAAAGACTAATAAGATTGAAGAAGGTGCATATGCCATACAAAATTATAGGATTGTGGATTGCGACCTTTTTTTTAGACAGTTGTACATTGTTAAAAGACAACGACAAGGATTTGGTTGAACAATATGACTCTACAAAGAAAGAAACAATCGGGATCTAACCCATTTTATAGACGACAATTATGTGATTCAATATCATTTAAGATGAGAAAAAACACAAGAAATGAATTTAGAAGCACCTTTTTAATGATCACAACAGAAGGGGATTCCCCCACAAATCCACAATCCTAGAAGGTCCCCATGGATAATTGAGGGTAAATTACACTTACTTTCCATATGGTTTCTAAGAACCCCAAAGACATCCCTTTTTTTTTTTTTGATATTGCAATGTGCTCCCCTGATAGGCTTGTGTGATGAATGATTTTACCCATAATCTCCATCTTGAACACCATGCTCTTCATTTCCGTTACTAGAGCTGAATGACAACCCCCTTCACTTACATTAAGTTCTCTTATGAATTTACATTATTCTGTAATGAATCAACAATATTAATATACTTTTGGCTCATTACTACCTGGACCTTTACGACAAGCCAAATGAGGAAATTAGTTTTCGGTCGAAAACAAGATTCCCTCTTCAAATGCAATATTTGTGTTGCGAAAACCCTTGTCTGAAATCTAATATCTTGGGTTGCTTAGAAGTGTAGGCAAATCTAACTAGCTACCCCTGAAATCGAGTATAGTTGAAGCTATGCAGAGGTGGACAACTTTATTTTAAGTAATTTTCTATGATGGCAAATGGCAATTTTGGTTTATGAATTTCGAATGGTTTTCTAAAGGCGTGTTATGTTTTGAAGGGATCAACTCCTCTCCGTATCCCTCTTTACTCCTACTAGAGGCCGGGCACACGCAATGCGTGTGCAAGTTGAATATTGATAATAAAAAATGCAAAATATGAGCAAAAGATCAAACAATAAGCCCGAAGTTATTGTGCATATCTAACCGAAACTTGCGTGACCCAGCCTCTAAAGTACTATAAACTTCAAGTTAAAGGCCGGGGCAAAAGCGATAGGTGCGCAAGTCGAACTTTGAAAAAAAATATGCACAAAAGATTCTGGCTTATTGTTTGATCGCGTGTACATTGCATTATCTTTTATGACAAATAAACAACAGCATAAATAAATATCACATCAAATAAAATGTTTATACTTTTTAATATCTGTGCAGCTTACTGTAACAAATTGCATGTGATTGATAAATCCATTACCATGGCAAAGCCATCACTATGGCCGCAGTGACCACAGTTTAATAAATCCATTATCATGTTAGTGCCGTTACTGCAGCTGGTTTTCCCACAATCAAATACCTAAGCACTCTCCTATCAAAACCCAAAGTCAGTAAGTAAAGAAAACCTCCGAATTCAATAACATTGAAGGGATCTTACGGATATAATGGGGGAATCAAATATATTACTACCTCTCACGCAGCCTCAGTGTTTAAACCTCGATGGATTCCTCTCGCGAAAAAACCACTCACCTTAAAAATCATGCAGACGGGGCAAAAATCCGTACGAATATACGATCTCTTCAGTCTTTTGCCAAGCAAAAAAATAGATATGATCTCTTCGGCACTTTCCGACTCTTTGAAAACCACAATCGGTTCTTTTGACAACGAACTACTCTCATTGAGCATGCGTGGAATTTAATCTGCACGAAAATCTGTACCAACAGAAAAGGAAAATTTTAGTTTCGATCTCCATTTTTTTGGCTTTAACATTAAAGAATTGATTTGAAAACTTTTGACATCTAGAACAATTATTGCCGAGCAAATATGTACGCTATCAGAGTGGGAAGAAGAACTTAACTTCTCAACTGGCTTTCGTGAGAATTTTTTCTTTTGGAAATCTGCGGAGAGGATTTCATGGGAATTCACACGATAAGTATAAAGTGTAAAAGCTCTTGCAGAAACTGTTTTTGCATCTGAAGAAGTAACGTGGTGGGTGGTGAAGTTAGGGAAGTTGGGTAAGAAATTTTACCATTTTGTCCAGGATGTAACCGCCCATAACATGATGGAAAATGTAATTAACCAATTTCAATGAGGGCAGAATTTGGATTAGGCAAAAGTATACACAATCTCAAAAAATAAGGACACCAAAGTAGTGCTCTCCCTTTATATATTAGAATAGATTATAAGTGAAAATTAGGGCCACACGGTCATAATCCGAAAAGTTCATCTCGTAGACCATGAA
Organism: Vaccinium vitis-idaea; assembly: GCA_963854785.1. Taxonomy (NCBI): domain Eukaryota; kingdom Viridiplantae; phylum Streptophyta; class Magnoliopsida; order Ericales; family Ericaceae; genus Vaccinium; species Vaccinium vitis-idaea. The sequence continues at coordinate 15,222,056 of OY978221.1, forward strand.
AAGAACAGCATACTCACGTACAAATTAACCATCGACAAAGATGTAAAAAGTAGAAGGGCTACGTAGATAGTAATGAATTAACAATTTTTTTTTATTTATAAGAAACCATTGGGGAAACAAGTGTAATTTACACTTTATGTTATTCAAACTATGCACATTATATATTTCCTCAAATCCAACGCGATTCCTTCCTCTATTGTCTTGTTCTGCTCCATGGAAGATGGGGAGCACCCACTTCTATCATCCATTGAAGTTGAAGATGAGTACCATAATCCACCCCATGATTCACAGATTCATGATTTTACCAGCTACGGTGAAGAAGATCACGTCGGATCGATTAAAGGAATCCCATATTTTTTCTGTGAATTCTATGTGGAGTCAAAGAAGCTTTGGTACTTGGCAGCTCCGGCTATCCTCACTTCCGTTTGCCAATACTCACTTGGTGCCATTACTCAGGTCTTTGCTGGCCACCTCGGAACTACCGAGCTCGCTATGTTTTCGGTTGAGAACTCCATCATCTCTGGATTTAGTTATGGCATTATGGTACGTACTTACTAGTAATTTTACTCTGGCGCCCATTCGTATGTTTCGCATTCATATACATATTTTGGCAGCCACATAAAATTGTTTGCCATATGGTTCCCACATCGAATTTGATTTGTTCTGCAATTGTGGTATTTTAATTAGTGATTCATTTTTGGGTTTCGGGTACTAGGTGATTATCCTACATCTAGGATCACGATTCTGTATCTAGTTAGATTCTAGACATCTCTCGTCCTCCCATTTCGAGATCTGGTACAATCCCAGAAAAGAAACCTGGAAAAACACCCAGAAAATGCATTTAACAGGAAAATCCACACGATACACTGTTTGATGCATTTTCTGGGTGTTTTTCCGGGTTTCTTTTTTGGAACCAAACACTTTCCCATTTTCTATAATCTTTGAAATCCCCATAATCATACGCAGTTAGCTACACATTGTAAACACATATCCTTTAGGTATGTAGGAAATTAGAAGCAGAGCTAATACGGCATATTGGGATGTGGGTGAAGAGTAGCATTCAATGTCCTGAAAACCGGACCTCTGAGCGTACCAAAGAAGGCAGTGGAAGTGAAGGTTATGGGGTGCTTTGAAAAAAAAGCACAAAATTGATTTTTGTCGTTTTTTCGTTTTTTCCTTATTCAATTTTTTGGGGAAATTGATATTGGCACTCTCCATTTTGATATTGACATTCCCTTTTTTTTTTTGTCTCTATTAGGTAAAGTTCTTAAACTAGCCTTATACTTTATAACTATATTTATCCTTTGTTTTCAAAATGACTGAAATAACCCTTTTATTTTACTAATGAGGGAACTCCACTAATCAAATAACTTAACGCAAATCAAACAACTTAACACAAATTTGATGTTTGCATATTCCATGTTCATACATACACTAGCAGATGAGAGCATTCACATAAAACACCGGATCCGGGAGTGCTGGAAATCAGCCCCAGAAAATCACCTTGATTTGTTTAATTTTGGCTTTATTAAAAAAATTTAGTTTCAATAAATCCCCTACCTACTAATCAAATCGCCTACCTACTAATCCAAACACAGCAGTAGTCAACGACTTCCAAATGTGTGCCGCACAGCGCGAATGTGTTAATTTTTCAACGGGCCGCTTCATAGAAACCGTGGCGGTTTGTCCGGTTTACCAGTTTAACCGTCTTTTTTGGGCGGTCTTATGGAAATAGCCTGGTTTTTTAAAATAAACGGTTCTGAAGTAGAATCAAACCGGTATAAGTAGTCGGTCCACGATTTAACTGGTTGAACCGGCCGATCCAGTCCGTTTTGTGAAACATTGGTTACATCTATCATCATTAACTATTGTACTAGTTCGTTTCTTCTCTTGCTAATTTGGGCCCCTCTTAGTTGGTTCATTTTTTCCTTTTTAAGTGGGTCTTATGTAGCCAATAATTAATTCTATGATCACAAAAGTTTTCACTCTCCTATTTGGAGAGAGTATTCAGTGGCCGCGAGCCACTCATACGTGGTGGTGCCCCAAGCTCCTCCCATCTTTCAAATTCATGTATGGTTTCATACACTTAATGTAGGATCTCACATCAAAATGGCGATGAAGAAGCCCGAGGCTTATGGTTTCATACACTTAATGTAGGATCACATCAAAATGGCGATGAAGAAGCCCGAGGCACTATGTCACAATGTCCGAGGACCATTAAATTGTTTTTCCTCATTTTGCCGACTGATAATGCATATTAAAATAGTAAATATACGGACCTTGACATATGAGTACGTGTGTGCGTTAGGAGATAGATATTAGAGTTGGCATTAATCATCCTTTCCCTATTAATTTCATTCATGAATTTTAGTCTCCTTAAATATTTACAGTGGGGCATGGGAAGTGCACTGGCAACGCTTTGTGGGATAGCATTCGGAGCAGGTCAGGTCGAGATGCTCGGGATTTACTTGCAAAGATCCTGGGTTATCCTCAACTGCACTGCTGTAATACTGACGTTTCTCTACATTTTCGCAACACCGTTTCTAAAAATTCTGGGCCAAACAGATGAAATATCAAAGGAAGCAGGGATTTTCGCATTGTGGATGATCCCACAACTCTTTGCCTATGCAATGAACTATCCACTTACAAAGTTTCTACAGGCACAAAACAAATTCATGGTGGTAACTGTGATATCAGCAGTGACATTAGTTTTGCATACTGTCTTCAGTTGGCTTTTCATGCTGAAGTTGGGGTGGGGAATGGTAGGGGCAGCAGTGGTGCTGAATTTGTCATGGTGGTTCATTGTGCTGGCAGAACTAGCGTATATTTTTTGTGGGGCATGTGGTAAAGCTTGGAGTGGATTTTCATGGTTGGCATTCCAAAATCTTTGGGGGTTTCTGAAGCTATCTCTTGCATCTACCTTAATGTTCGCGTGAGTATCCTTCTATTCTTTTCTATAAGAATTATTAAATGTATAAGTATTTAAATCCAAAGTACATGATTCAAAATTCATTCTTGGTATGACCAATAAACCAAAGGTTACTTTATATTTCAGATTTCGTTTATAAGTACTACCGAGATAGGTTTTGATAAGAGTATTATAGCTAGCTGCACCGCTGCCTCACCAGATCCTATCCCATGCCTAACTGATTCTCAATCTGTAACTAATCAATGTACACTTAGTTGAAGCATTCTGTTTGTAGCGTAACTAATACGCTCCAGTTAGGTACAAAGGCTTGTGTGCCTATATAAATAGTTGTAACTCCATTATTGAAGTGTTGAATGAAATAAACAGTTTCTGAAATCACTTTATGGTATCAGAGCCATTCTAAGCTCTCACGAGCAAAAATGGCTGATTCATCTTCTTCGTCAACCTCGGCTTCCACCACGATGTATACAACCCTACCTCCCAACCTTAGTCTTCTCATCTCAAATCTTAGTTCGTTCATTACTGTGAAGCTTGATTCCTCAAATTTCTTGATCTGGAAAAATCAATTCCAGAATATTCTTCGTGCAACAAATCTGTTCGGTTATGTGGATGGATCAACTCCCAAACCTTCTTCAACTGTTAAAGATTCTTCTGGTAATGATCTCACCAATCCAGAATTTCTCATGTGGAACTCGATTGATGCTCATCTTCTCAGTGGCATCCCTGCAACCCTAACTCCTTCAATCTACACTTCTGTTGTTCATCTTACTCACTGCTATGAGATCTGGTCCGCGCTAGAAAAGCGATTTACATCTCTATCTCGGTCGCACATTCATCAATTGAAAAATCGTCTCAACACCATCACAAAAGGTGCGAACACAATGGAGGACTTTCTTCGTCAGATTCAAGATATTGCTAAACAGTTGTCTCTTGCTTCTTCACCGATAGACGAAGAAGACCTAGTTCTCATTACTCTGAATGGCTTACCCGATGAGTTTGATGCTTTCAAAACCACAATTCGTGCTCGTACTGAGCCCATTTTGATGCAAGAATTAAGTTCTTTGCTATGTTCTGAAGCTATTCACGTTGATGCTAAAGCTAAGAAATCTACATCTTCAGATCTTAATGTCGCTTTTGCCTCTGTGAAAAGGAATCCTTCTTCCTCATTTACTCGTGGTTTTTCCTCTTATAATCGTGGTCGATCTCACCAATATCGCCCTAATTTCAGAGGAAGAGGTTTCCAATCCTCAAATGGTGGTTCTGTGGTTTGCCAAATCTGTGGCAAATTTAATCATACGGCTTTGAACTGTTGGTATCGCTTGGATGAGTCTTATGGTGCTACTTCGTCTGAATCAGGTCCTAAAGCTTATGCTGCTAGTCCATCTTTCTCCTCAGGCCCAAATCAGTGGTATGTCGACTCAGCGGCTACTCATCATATCAGAAATGATCTCAACAATCTGCAGCTTTATCAACCTTATCACGGTCAGGATCAAGTCACTGTTGGCAATGGATCTAATCTCCCAATTCTTCACTCTGGTAAGGGTATTTTGCCCACTCCTAAATTTCCCTTTCATCTTCGCAATGTTCTTCATGTTCCTTCTATTTCTTCCAACTTGTTATCCGTTCAACAATTGACCAAGGATAATCATTGTACTGTTACATTTGATGATCGATCCTTTGTGGTTCAGGACAAGATCACGAAGCAAGTTCTGCATAAGGGACTCAATCATCAAGGCCTTTATCATTTCACTCCTCCTTCTCATGTCGCTCAACCATCTGCTTTCTTTACCAGATCTGTTGATAGTTCTACTCTGCATCAACGCTTAGGTCATCCTTCTTCAATAAAATTTCAGCATGTTCTGAAGCATTTGAAATTTCCAGTTGCTCATGAGTGTACTCAATCTCTTTGTACTCATTGTTGCACTGCTAAAAGTCATAGATTACCTTTTAAACTCTCTACTAGTTCTGTTAATGAGCCTTTAGCTCTTATTCATAGTGATGTTTGGGGCCCTTTTACTGCAGCTGATACCTCTTTTTGTTACTATGTGTTGTTTGTTGATGACTATAGTCGATTCACATGGATTTATCCCTTGGTTTATAAAAGTGAGGTGTTCTCTAAGTTTGTTGAGTTCAAAGCATATGCTGAAAAACAATTTAATGTTGCCTTGAAGATTTTGCGTACTGATGGTGGTACTGAGTATATTAATAAAGATTTTCGTGAGTTTCTTACTCTTCAAGGCATTATTCATCAACATAGTTGCCCTTATACACCTTCTCAAAATGGCGTTGCTGAACGAAAACATCGTCATCTTACTGAAACATGTATTGCTCTGTTACAACATTCTTCTTTACCCCTTTGTTATTGGTTTGAGGCACTTGCCACAGCTATCTATCTTATAAATCGACTGCCTAGCTCCAAGTTACATCATGTCAGTCCCTTTGAGCTTCTTTTTCATGAATCTCCAGATTACTCTTTTCTCAAAATTTTTGGTTGTCAATGTTTCCCTTGGCTAAAGCCCTATACTCATCACAAGCTCCAGCCTAAATCTATTTCTTGTGTTTTCATTGGCTATCATCCTTCTGTTAAAGGTTATCGTTGTTTAGATCCCTTAACTGGTAAAATTTACCTTTCTCGGCATGTTATCTTTAATGAGATTGTTTTTCCGTTTGCCACTCACAAAATTTCTGTGCCCTCTCCTTCTTTAACATCTCAGTATCATTCTTTTTTCTGGCACTCTCCTTCTCCTTCTTTCCCTCCAACGGCTTCAACTATTGTTTGTCCTTCAGCTTCTTCTCCTGCATTACCTATTGTTTCTTTCCCCGCTCCAGTAGCTTCTCCGCTTAATCCTTCTCTCTCTCCTGTTACTTCTTCTCTTAATTCCTCTCCATCTCATATAGCTACTCCTATTAATTCTCTCTCTATTCAGCTTTTAGTTGCTTCTTCTTCTCCTCCTAATATCCATCCGATCCAAGACTACCAAGGCAGCCTTCACTACTACATCTGCAAATTCTTTTTTGGATACTGAGCCTTCTACTTTTGCTCAGGCTTCTAAGTCAGCTGTTTGGCGGGCTGCCATGTTAGAAGAATTTCAGGCCCTTCAACAGCAGGGCACCTGGCATTTGGTTTCTCTTCCTCATGGGAAAAATGCCATTAGTTCTAAATGGGTTTTTCGTATTAAACGTAATTCCGATGGCAGTATTGCTCGTTATAAGGCCAGATTAGTAGCTAAGGGGTATCTTCAAGAAGAGGGAGTGGATTATCATGAGACTTTTAGCCCTGTTGCTAAGCAACCAACTATTCGGATTATGCTCAGTCTTGCTCTACATTTTAATTGGCCCCTCAAGCAGTTTGACATCTCCAATGCGTTTCTTCATGGCAAGCTAGATGAGGAAGTATATATGTTACAACCCCAAGGTTTTGTGAACTCCTCGTCTGCTTCTTCAGTATGCTGCCTTGATAAGGCTTTATATGGCTTAAAGCAAGCTCCACGTGCTTGGTACTCCACATTCTCCTCCTTTCTTTTGTTTGTGGGTTTTGTTTGCAGTCCATGTGATCATTCTTTGTTTGTCCAGAAGACTGCTTCTACCATTACTATTCTTCTTGTTTATGTGGATGACATTCTAATTACGAGAATTGACTTATCTCATATTCAATCTCTTGCTGCCCATATGCGTACTATTTTTGCTCTGAAGGAGCTCGGTGATATTTCTTATTTTTTGGGCATTGCTGTCACCAAGAGTGCCAAGGGTTATTTTCTTTCCCAGCAAAAGTATGCGTCTGCTCTTCTTGCTAAAGCAGGCATGACTGATTGTAAATCAGCCAAAACTCCAGTATCCATTAAAGCTACCACTTCTCCTACTGATGCTTTGCCCTTTTCTCAACCTTCTCTCTATCGCACCTTGGTTGGTGGTCTCCAGTACTTAACTATCACTCGCCCAGACATTGCATTTGCCGTTAACCAAACTTGTCAACACATGCATGCTCCCTCCAATGCAGATTTTGCCTCCGTAAAGCAGCTTTTACGTTATATCAAGGGTTCTCTTTCTTTTGGGCTCACATTCTCTCCAGGTTCCTTTGATCTGCATGCCTTCTCTGACTCCGATTGGGCAGGGGATGCCACTGATCGTCGGTCAACTACTGGATTTTGTATCTTTTTGGGCTCTAATTTGGTTTCTTGGGCTGCTAAAAAGCAACCCACTGTATCACGTTCCTCCAGTGAAGCGGAATATCGCGCCTTGGCTCACACTACAGTTGAGCTTACTTGGCTTACTATGCTTTTGCGTGATCTCCATGTATCCTTTCCCACGCCCACGCACTGGTGTGACAATATTTCGGCTCTTGCTCTCGCTACAAATCCTGTTTTCCATGCTCGTTCCAAGCATATTGCTGTGGATTATCATTTTATTCGCGAGAAAGTGGCTTCTAAATCTTTGGTTCTGCGGCATATTCCTTCCATGGACCAGCTTGCTGACATTTTTACGAAGTCCCTCTCGGTTTCTCGGTTTCATTATCTTGCTATCAAGCTCTTGTTGCCTTCCTCCATGAGCTTGAGGGGGGCTGATAAGAGTATTATAGCTAGCTGCACCGCTGCCTCACCAGATCCTATCCCATGCCTAACTAATTCTCAATCTGTAACTAATCAATGTACACTTAGTTGAAGCATTTTGTTTGTAGCGTAACTAATACGCTCCAGTTAGGTACAAAGGCTTGTGTGCCTATATAAATAGTTGTAACTCCATTATTGAAGTGTTGAATGAAATAAACAGTTTCTGAAATCTCTTTAGGTTTTCTATGTTGGTTGAATGGTGTGTAAAGCTAAAAATGACAATAGTTAACGACAAATAATCAGACTTTTATAGATTAGGATTTTCAATTAAATAGCGGATTGGCTCGGCTTACCATTTTATTTGTAAGAGCAACGACGATTACATTCTTTCTTGAACTATGGAAGCCGATGGAATCATCACATATGAAAACTAAGAACCATTTTAAGCCGCAACATCCAGTATGCAGGAAATTTTTGTACTCTAGAGATTAATAAGTGAATAGTCTCGTTTAAACTTTGGTATGAAAAAGTTTGGTCGATTCTTTGAATATACTTTCCCAATATATTAGAGGATACATAATTACTACCATTAAATTTTGCATTATAGGTTGTAAGTTTTGTTATGCGCGCACACAATCGCAAACAAAACACACACATGAGTGAGAGGAAATTCCTTTGTTAACAACTACCGTAGTAGATTACAAAACTCTCCGAGGAGGAGCTCCAATCCAAGCTCTAACTCAACTCGCTCTCTTGTTCTCTCAGGGTAACCTCATTCCTCACACACAACTTACCACTCTGTAAAAGACCCCAATTACAAGAGATAAGATACAGAGTATAAAAGCACAAAGAGGTAAGCTACAGATTAAATAGGCACAAAGAGGTAAGCTGCAGATTATAAGACACAAAGGGGAGCCTTCATCAGGCAACAAGATAAAGGACAACCTTCAAAGCTCTGCGGTCTGGTGCTGCAAACTTTAGTCTTGGCCCTCTGAATTCTGAACTAAACCACACAGCTTCTAGAAACTCATTTCTTAGTTGCACGAAGCGGGAGCGGATGCAGGGACGGGAGCGGGAGCAAGTGCGGGGGAGTGGAGGCACCTAGAAGTTCCCAAGGTTGGGAGGGCTTAGGGATCGTATATAGATCATATTTAAATATATATATAAAATATCTTTAAATACTTAAAAATTGAAGGAAAAATGATACTTATTGAGAATTTTCCCTATCTTAAAGGGTAAATTTTTTGAAACTTAGATATTTTCAATTTGCAAACTTCTTGACTCATGATTTTCATATTCTAATTTTTACACCCTTAAAAGTATGAGAATAATTGCTTTAATAGCCCGATAAGCTCCCATCCTAATTAGGAGCGAGCTCCCATCTCAAGGGGAGCAAGCTCCCTTCAAGCTCCTATCTTGGGAGCGCTGATTCGAGCCCCCGTCTTGGTAGCAAACCCATTTTAGAAGGTTCCTACAACTAAGACTCATTTTTTGTCCTATCATTTTGAGCCAACCTCACAAATCTCCCCTTTGGCAAAACATTCATGTAGACGATGTGTTGATGACCAGAGAATCATTGGCAACTGCACCCCCCTGAACCAATGTGCCGTCGATGTAGCTTCACCATTGGGTGTTCGCACCCCCGTCTCGGCTGCCCTTTAAATATCATCTCTTTTCTGACCGTGACTTCACCTCCTTGTAACCTACATGCATCATCCGACTGTGACTTGTCTCCTGGTCGTCGACATGGTCCCCAGCTTTGTACTGCCGTTCAAACACGATCTACTCTCACAACCAGGCTGTCTTCGCTGAAAAATCTTCTTACGCCTTGCAATCTCTCCTACACCTATTTGGGTGTACGTCGTTGTGACCTCTTTGTTAGGTTTATTGGCAATTTCTAGGTATCTAAAACCATTGGAGTCTGTATTCACTCTTTTTGGGTTTGGGAGGTGGTTTTTATTATGTCTAGATTCTCCACTCCTTGATCAAGAATTGTCGAGAAGCCATGTCATGAAGGGTGCTTGCATTTTGGTCACAAAGAGGTATATGGATTTCACATGCATTTCATGTTTTAAAGGGTTTTCCTCGCATCAATTAGTTTATTTCTGCTAAAGACTCTTAGAAACTCCCGCTCAAGACTCCACCATTTCTGCTAAAGACTCCTAGAAACTCCCGCTCAAGCTGAGAAATTAACTGCATCCCTTTAAGTTCAGCATCCCAAAAGAAATTACATTCTTCAGCCCTAAAACATGTTGGACATCTCTGAGTTTCACCCTCCTTCAATCTGACATAAAAAAATCGGACTATCCATTTCCCAATAATCCTACTAACTATTTTGGCCATCCTCACAACCCATGTATTGTATGTCTCGTTTATTGCAAAGCTCCTATTGTCAGCACACATGTAGACTGAGCACCCTGAGTCTCACACTTGGCTGATCTCTTAAGGTTTGTGCCTGTTGTAGCGGCTTGGAATTCCTTGATCCATTTCTAATCACTTCTCTCTGTTCATCAATTTTGTAAGGAAAATTTTGTCTTTTTGAAGTTTCACCCATCATTGTTTCAGTTGGGAAGCTCTTTTCTCCTGATAGAATAACGATGGTATCTACCATTTCACTTCTTTATCCACTGCCTTGTCTCTGCCTTCTCTTTTTGTAGTAGAACATGTCTTGCTAGATTTTCATTCCATTTGTTTTGCTTGCCAACTTGGCAAATTGTGTAGGTTGCCATTAAGAGTCAATTCGTCAATACGTATTGCTCCTTCAGAGCTTATTTTCACTTTCAAGCCAACGCTGAAAATTTGTTTACTTCTAAAATCAACTACATTCAATCCGATTTGGGTGGTAAGTGTCGTAAGATTCACACATATTTCGAAAAACTTTGTATTATTCATGTGCTTCCATGTCCCAATATGAATCAACAAAATGGCGTTATTGAACGTCGATATCACTTGAAACTGGCCTTTTCCTTAGGACATCCCCAACTCCTCTCCAAACCTTTGAAATAGAGAAGGGATGTGACATATTAATGGGAGATTTTGTAATTTATCCTCTCTTTTCTTCAACTTTTTTACTTTATCGGAGAATCTTGGAGGAACTCATTGTCGTTTTTATGTCTTATAGCTCTGTCCTTTTGAGACATTGGAATTACATGTCTGAGATAGCGCTGTATCTCCTAAATCACCATCCATCCTCCTCCATTTCGAGGAGCACTCCATTTGATCGTCTTTTTCAAAAATCACCTGATTACTTTTAACTTAAAGTTTTGGTTGTCTTTGTTTTCCTTACTACAAGTGTAAGATGGATTTTCATTGAAGTGCTTTTGTTTTTCAACGGTATAGAAGTTCCCATCATAGGTATCGATGTTTAGATATTCGTTCTGGTGGTATCTACCTTACTGCCGTATTAAAAACATAAGATGGATTTTCGTTGTAGTTCTTGTGTTTTTTGGGGGTAAACACATATATCTTGGGTTTTTTTGGTTTGTTCAGATTTTGGGTGTCAATGGGGATGTGGGTTATGACGAGTATGCATTCCCATTTTTGGGAACTTCAAAGTTTAGTCCAATATGTGAACTTTAAAAATTGTGGGGTTGCGAAAATCAATTTATGAAGTTTTAGCACTTTTGGCCAGGACTGTCTAACAATGGTCAAGACTATCTGCAGGTTTTGAAGTGGCTATAAAAATGGTCAGGACCGTCACGAGTTGGTCAGGACCATTAGACACGAACATAACACATTAATCAGCTTTTTAGGGTTAAAACTTTTAAAGCATCATATTCATTGAGAGAAAAAGATGTTGCACTTGTAAAGAGAGACTTTGAGAGTTTTCTCCATTGATTCTAGTGAACTAGTGTGGTTCCCAAAGAGTAGGCAGTTGCCGAACCTCATATATCTGTATGCTCTATCTTTAGCTCTTTCCCTCTTTTTCTCTAGTTTGTTTTCTATGATTTATAGCATCCAAGATCTTGAGAGTTTTGTATGTTGGTGAATTTGACCGTGTTGTTCAAATTTCCTAACAACTGGTATCAGAGCCATAGTTGCAGTATGGGTTCAATCAATCTAGGGTTTCAATTCGTTTGAACAACCTACGGTTTTTTAAGTGGGAGCTATGGTTTCAAAGAAGGAAATTGAACATCGATAAGTTCGATGGTTCGAAATTTGCCTTTTGGAAGATGCAAGGATCTTTACCGACCGTTGTTGGGTAAGAAAAAAGGGACGAAAACAGGAGAGTGTAACGAAGATTGGGATGTTCTTATCAGAATGGCAATAGGTTTGATCTAGTTATCACTCTCGAAATGTGTCGCACACAATATTTTGAAGAAGAAAACCATGTTCGACTTGATGAAAACGCTTGTGAAGATGTATGAATAGCAGCCTGAGGCGAACAAGGTACACCTTATGTAGATGCTTTTTTATTTGACTATGTCAGAAGGATGTTATATATGTCACATCTCAGTGAATTCAATACAATACTCGATCAACTAGTTTCTATTGTTATTGTATTTGACGATGAGGTTCAAGCCTTGTTGATCTTGTCTTAGTTGCCAGAGAGTTGGCAGGTTTCGATTACTGTTGTTAGTAATTTGGCTAGGAAGGGGAAACTCAAACTGAGCGAAGTTGTGAGTTTGATTCTTACTGAAGAAGTTAGGAGGAAATCGCTAGAGGTAGCGTTTGGTTAAGGTTCAGCTAAGTTTTGAGCATAGGAGCAGAAACCAGACCAAGGGTGGTCATAATCCCAATAATGATTGGTCAAAGTCACGCGGCAAAGGAAAAGGTGGGAAATCACAAGTACGGGGAATTAAAGGTGAATTTTGGAATTGTGTCCAGGTGGGTCACATGTCATTAGTTTGCAAGGCTCCAAAGAAACATAATAATGACCAGAAGGTTCACATTGTGCAGGATGCACTTATTCTTTCAATGGATAGTATCGTCGAGTCTTAGGTAATTGACTCGGGTGCCTCATTCCACACGACTATTAACAAGGGGGTTCTGAAAAACTGTGGCAGGTGACTTTGAACATGTATACTTAGGGACGATGAGCCACGTTGTATCATGGGAAAAGGGGATGTGCAGATTGAGACAGTGGGTTGTAAGTGGTGTTTGAAAGATGTCAGACAAGTTCTATTGCTGAAGGGAAATCTCAGTTGGTCAATTGGGAGCAGCGAGTTATACTTTGACATTCATAGGGGACACGTGGAAAGTCTCCAATGGTACTATAGTGGTGGCAAAGAGTGGTACTCTTTATTTGACTTCACATTCAGGGAATGCACTGGCTAACGCAGATAACAGAGTGAGTTCAGATTTGTAGTTCAAATTTTTGGCACAGTAGGTTGGGACACATGAGCAAGAAAGAAATGAAGGTTTTGCAACACAGGGAAAATACCAGGGCTTGAGTTAGTGGACTTCAATATCTTCAGCAAGGTTAGTATTTAGAAGGGTGGTAGACCTCCCAAGCCTAACAAGTTGGAGCTTGTTCATACAGACGTATGGGGAATTACTGTACCTTCTCTTGGCGGTTCTAAGTACTTTGTTATGTTTATCGATGATCACTCGAGAAAGGTATAGGTATGCTTCATGAAGCACAAGTCAGAGGTTTATGAGATCTTCAAGAATTGGAAATGTAAAATCCCAACTTTTAAAATGTAGTCACGCTGACCCTTGTGTTTAAATTAGCTTACGCTGAATTTTTGAGATTTTATGAATACCGGAATCTGAGCACGTACATGCAAATTCGCAACAATTTTGAATAACGTTGCCACGTGTCGCGGTGTGGTAAAGGGGAAGTCACATGTTTCACCATATTCCCACCGATGTATATATATATACCTATTATAATTATTTGACCTAATAAGACTAAGCAAGGGAAGAAAAAAAGAAGAAGAAGAAGAAGAGAAGAAATGGGACTTCTGGACTTCGACACCGCAACTCCTGACCCAGCGCTTGCCGTCCGTCCAATCCCACCGAGGGAAAATCTACTGCCAGTGGGTAATCTCATCCTCCCCTTCTAATTCATGTATAGTTGGTACATATATATGTGTATTGTGTATGTTTGGGAACTGGCCGACCACTTCTGAGCTCTCTCTCACCGATTACTCAAAATCAATGATTCCTCTTTTCGTGAATGATTTCGGAATTGGAACCGCTACCACGGTTCATCCTACTAGTGAACTGACTCACAAAATAGATTATGAGGAACTCAATTTGGCCAGTCCAGTGAATTCCCGAACTAAACCAAGGTTGTTTAGTCCTAGTCTTTTTAAATATCCCTTTTGCCGGTGTGCTGGTGTTGGATTAACCTCAATTGAAGTCTCAAAAAGTCATATTCTGACCCCACAAGCCAGTATTGTTATTAGTCCTAAAGGGGGTACTAAGTTTAGACTAATTACTTAGCAATATTTCCGGGTTAGTGATAATCAGTGTGGTTCTATTTAGGTACAAGTTCAGTGGAGTATCTCACACACGTGATGAACTAGGCACTTCTATAAGGCGAGTACGCAATACCTTGGTTACATGTATTTGCTCAACTATTTTTACATCAAATGCTTCTTGCTTTTAAAGCTGGAAAATGTGAATCACGTGTTTTGTTTTGATACTGGCTATTTTGAATTGAATTGCGGTTTGCTTTAAAATGATGGAAATATGAATCATGATTTTCGATACAATAAGTGCTATTTTGATTAAACCGTGGATTATCGGAGAATGGCCTATTCACGTGCATTTTTATTACGGATGATTTAGACCATGGAATATGTTTTGAGAACATGACTGTTATGATTTGCTTAAACATGTTCTGCTATGTTACGCGGTTCGGACGGTGTCCCAAGCTCTAGGGGACGGTAAAGAAGCTAGAGGCATGAGGAAATAAGGGAGGGGTGCAGGCCAGGCACCATTATGATATCGGTATCATGGGTCACTCTCTCTGACCTAGGGGTCGCTCCCCATTACGTCTGGCAATACCGTCGAACACTAATATTATTTTCATGGCCTTCTATGGAAGGATAAAGAGTCATTTTGCTAGGACTAATGCGAATGATTGGAAGGCAGATGCTATGGATATTGATGTTAAATGATTTATCTTCTCTCATCTCTCCTTGAATTTGAAGCATTTTATGCTATGAAAAATGTTTCCATGGTCAAACTTGTAACCTTGGTATTTCGTACCACACGAGCATTCGCTTATGAAAATCTTTTCCATTTTCCAGGGAATAGCGTGTATGGCCCTCGACTCGTCAATGATTGTTGGTGCTAAGTGGACACTCCTAAGTTATCTAACGGTTTGTAATCATTATATCCTTACACTTAGAAGCTCTGGGATTATGTTAACTATCTTACGCTTCCGTTTACTTTTGGCTATGTAGTTTGAAATGTTGATGACGATGAAAATCCCTAAACTAGTTTTCAGTAGGCCTTTGGCGGCTTAAAACCCGCTTGGCCGGTCACGACTTCCAGGGTCGGTTTTGGGTCGTGACAGGAAAGCCATTGGTTGAGAACGAACAAATTTCAAATTGGAGTGTTTGGGATCAGACAATAGTGGAGAATATGAGCTAGGAGAGCTCAAGAGAGTATGTGCTCTATCTGGGATTCGATTAGCGAGAACACTTCCAGGTACTCCACAACAGAATGACATCGCAAAGCAAATGAACAGGACATTAACAGAGCATGTTAGAAGCATGCAGATACACGTAGGGATGCCAAAACGTTTTTGGCAGATGCGGTGAACATAGTAACATACTTAATCAACCATGGGCCATCAGTTTCATTGGACTTTGGAATACCAGAGGTAGTTTGGAGTAGTGAAGAGGTAATTTCTCACATTTATGAGTTTTTGGTGGTGTCTTTTATGTTGATGTTAGTGACAATGTCAAGGACAAGCTAAATGCTAAGTCAAAGAAGTGCATTTTCATTGGGTATGGTGGGGATGGGTTTGGTTATCATTGATGGGATGAGAAAAATCGAAAGATAATTAGAAGCAGTGATGCCATATCCAATGAGTCGGTGCTATACAAGGATAAGGATAACAAACAAAACAGTGGGAGTTCAACATCGGATAGGGGCGTATCTGACTACCTTGAATTGGATAATCTTCCAAAAAGCAATGGGGTTGAACAAAGTTCTGAGTAAGTTAGATGAGACAGTTTCAGATGGGGCAGTTTCAAATGGGGCAATTCCAAAGATAGCGTCTCGCTCACCAGTTGTCACGTTGAGGAGATCAACAAGGGTACGCAAACCTAATCCAATATATCTTTCGTCACTGTATTACTTGGATTTGACAGACAGTGGGGAATCATCTTGCTATGACGAGGCTTTAAAGGTTAGTGACTCAGTAAAGTGGTAGTGTGCTATGCAAAAGAAAATGGATTCTCTCCACTCTAATTAGACTTGGGAGTTGGTTAGGTTTCCAGCAGGGAAGAAGGCTTTATAAAACAAGTGAGTTTACCGGCTTAAGCAGGAAAGCGATGGTAGCAAGAAGAATAAGGCCAAACTGGTTGTGAAGGCTTCCAACAGAAAGAAGGGGTGGATTATACAGAGATATTTACCCCAGTTTTGAGAATAATCACTATCCGAGTGGTTTTGAATTTGGTGGCTACACAGAATCTCTACCTTGAGCAGTTGGATGTGAAAACTGCGCTTCTTCATGGCGACTTAGATGAACAAATCTATATGAAGCAGCATGTTGGCTTCATTAAAAAGAGCAAGGAAGAGTTGGTTTGTAGACTCAAGAAGAGCCTGTATGGGTTGAAACAGGCTTCCAGACAGTGGTACAAGAAATTTGATGGGTTCATGTAGCACAACGCCTACACTAGAGGCAACGCAGATCACTGTTGTTACCTTAAACGATGTAAGTCGAGCTGCATTTTATTATTGCTTTACCTAGATGATATACTTGTGGTTGGGTCTTGTTTAGAGGAGATAAACAAGCTGAAACAACAGTTTCCAAGGGAATTTGCCATGAAAGATTTGGGTACAGCAAAGCAGATGTAGGGGGATAAAATCCACGTAGCTCTGGATCACGTACTTCCTTAATCCGACCCTAAATCTGCAGGACAGAAAAAGGGTTAGAGCACCTTTGCCTCTCGTCGGCAAAGGCCCTCCGATGCCTAAGTTAGTTTCACGTACTTAAACTCTCAAATCACAATGCGTATGAAATGGTTTCACAGCGAACCTTTTGTCATGGTTATTGCCTTGTATTTATAGGTGTAGATGCTCTTCATACTAGGCATCTCATGCCCCTGTTTCCTATTCTCTTTAGGAATCCTTTTCCTAATAGGACTTTCCTATTAGGGACGAGTCTCCATGTCCTGCTAGATCTCATCTAGCAGGGGTCTTCCTTTCCATATAGGATTCTTTCCTATATGGGGCATACTCCTAATCACGCTAGGACTTCCCATATCAATCCCTTATTTCACGGGATTGCTCCTTATCTCATAAGGAGCCGCTGTAGAGTGTTCTGGAATGTCTCACCCCCCTACTCGTGGCGGTGTCGTGCTTTCTCGTAGTTCAGAATAACTCGTACATAGCCCAGCTCATCACGTCGAGCTGAATTATGTATTCCAGAATGCTGTTTAAGCTATACACGTAGCCTTCCTAGCTCGGCCATTCCAGAGGCATCCTTTATGCCTTACGCCGAGCTAGTGCATCCTGATTCATTAGTTTACTTTAATTATTCTGACCTTATTCATGGCCAAACCAGCTCGGCACAGGGCGCACGGACTCCCTATGTGGTGCCGAGCTACTCCACCCTCTCGTGATGATCAACTAAGGCACGTGCTATGCCCTTTATCAGGTTTTACCCACTCCAGCAGATACTTGGGATGAGGATCAGTAGAGACAGAACTCAAGGGGTCTTAAAGTAGAGTCAGGCTGAGTATATTGAACAGGTGCTTGAGAGGTTCAATATAGAGAATGCCAAGGCAGTTGGTGCGCCTCTGAGAAGTCAGTTTAGGCTTTCTAATGTGCAATCTCCTAAGTCAGATGCTGAGAAGGAGTATATGGCCAAGGTTCTTCATGCCTCGGCCAATGGTAGCCTTGTGTGTACGATGGTCTGCACGAGGCCAGATATTGCCCAAGCAATGGGAGTTGTGAGCAGGTTTGCAAGCAATCCAGGGAAATAGCATTGGGAGGCCGTGAAGTGGATTTTACAGTATTTACGAGGGACCACTGATCTACTGGTGTGTTTTGAGGGAGGAGATTTGATGGTGAGAGGATACGTGAATGTTCACTTCACAGGTGATCATGATACGAGGCAAAGTACCACAGGGTATATCTATACTTTGGGATCAACAGCAGTGAGTTGGGTCTCACGTCTGTAGAAGATAATAACTTTGTACATGACATAAGCTGAGTATTTTGCTATGACGAAGGCTCTATGGAGATGATTTGGTTGAAGACATTTCTGGGTGAGTTGGGTTTCAAACAAGAGTACAGCGTTCTTTTCAGTAATAGCCAGAGTGCCATACACTTTACAAAGAATTTGGTTTTTCATGCCAAAACGAAATACATTGATGTGAGGTACCATTTCATTCGCTTGCTTTTAGAGGAAGGGGAGTTGTTACTTGAAAAGATTTTTTCTACCCAAAATATTCTAGCAGATATGTTGACAAAGACAGTCACCATTGAGAAATTGAAGTTCAATTGGCCTTCATGCTGAGGAGTTGAAAGGCCCAAGCCACACCAAGAGGGATGAAGATCACTGCTTTCACTTTGGGGTTTGGATGGTGTTACAAGATGGGTTCAGAAATAAGTCTTCGAGTGGGAGATTGTTGGGTTGCGAAAACCAATTTCTCAAGCTTCAGCACTTCTGGTCAGGATCGTCTGTGATTGGTCAGGGCCATCTGCAGGTTTTAAAGTTGCATAAAAACGGTCAGGACCGTTGCAAATTTGACAGGACTGTCAGACACAAACATAACACGTGTATAATGTCCTTAATCAGTTTTTTAGAGTTAGAACTTTCAAAAGCATCATAATCTTTGAGAGAAAAAGCTTTGTACTTGTGAGAGAGACTTTCAGATTTTCCACCATTGATTCTAGTGAACTGGTATGACTCCCGAGGAGTAGGCAGTTGCCGAACCTCGTATATCTGTATGTTTTGTCTCTCTCTTTCCCTCTTTTTCTCTAGTTTATGTTTTGCAATTCATAGTATCCAAGATCCTAAGAGTTTTGTGTGTTGGTGAGTTTGAGCGCGTTGTTCAAATTTCCTAACAAAAATACCATGGTTAAATCAACAAAATATCATCGACATAAATTAAATATAAAGTAATGGTTTCCATTTTTTGTATAGTTTGCAAATATCATCGATAGTGTACATATTGAATTTATGTCGACATAAAGATCAATATGCAAACTGTAAAATATACACATTGTCGACATAAAGATCAATATGCAAACTTTATGTCGACAGTGTGCATATTGAATTTGCATATCAAACTAATCGACAAATATCATCGACATAAAGAACATCTCAAACTGTATAGTTTCCATGATATTTTACAGTTCAATAAAAAAATTAAATAGACAGTTGATACAGAATAAAAATACTATACACGGTTAGCAGATTGATTTCACTTTCTTGAAATTGGATTTATGGGTCATTTCAAAAACTCTGTATATTTTGTAGATTGATTCGAATCTCTTAAAACTGGATATTTATTTAGTCGGTTCAAATTTAGTTGTGCCCAATCTATACTCAATAGGTCCTCCGTCAAGAGTTAAAATTTGACTTGTGTTTTCCCAAATTTTACAGCTTAGAAACGTGGTACATCATGGTGCTAGTACTCTTTGCGGGATATTTAAAGAATGCTGAAATTTCAGTGGATGCATCATCCATATGGTGAGTTCTATTTCCCGTAGCTCGTCCTAAAAGCAACTTACTTGCCTCACCCATGCTTACCTTGTCTTGAGTCTTTCTTTTAGTTCAATTTTTCTTGTTAGCAAAATCTTGGGATTACATTATTCCCATGCGTAAGCGTGCAAAATGGGGATATTGGGAGGGACTATAGAGATTAGTTCAAATTGCATAAAAGCTGGGCCGGAACAACATGCATTACCAAAAAGTAAATAATGAATAAATCATCTATATGTTTGTAAAGTATGTATCATGCATATAGTTAGTAGCATGGACAAGGACACAAACACAATAATTCTAAAAAAAATGGACACGGACATGGCGGGGGACATAGATATATGGCGGAGGATCTCATCCGGGATTTTCCGTTCAGGACTCCACTTTTCCCATGCTTAAATTGTATAATGTAAACACAAAAACATATTTGTTATTTGTTAGCTTGGATTTCAACGATTCAATGTAAAGAGAGAAGTCATATCATACACCTAAAAGGATCAACCATATTGATACTACCCATATGTAGTCTGTCAATCCGTACATATACACAAACATATTTGTTACTTAGCACATTTATATATTCATATTTGTTACACACACAGAGATATATATATGGTAGCGATCCACCGAGGGATTCCTCATTAGATCAGTTTGGTACAGACCTTATAGATCCCGATCGAATTTCGATGATCCGAATCGTTCAATGTCTTTGAAATGTATTTTTAAGCGTATCCGCGAGGAATCACTAAAACACATTACCGAAAAGGGCTTGATCTAAACAATTTTTCATATATATATATATATATATATATATATATGAAGGGCTTCTAGTCAGGGATCCCTAATTTTGCTTAAAGTCAGGGATCCCTAATTTTGATAAGACTATACATATCGAGCCCTTCCCAGTCTTTTTTTTTTTATGATTCCTCGCGAGGACCCTTAAAAACACATTCTAAACACATTAGACGGTTCGGATCATCAAAATTCAATCGAGAAATGTGAGGTCCTGACTTTAAGCAAAGTCAGGGACCCCTGACTAGAAGATTAGCCTATATATATATATATGGAGTTTGACACAACGATAATCAGAGCCCCACGCTAACAATCGGAGCCGTACAATTTGTTTAAAACATGTTTATAAGAGTTCTTGTAAAAAATCAACTCATTTGAATATCGGTAAATGCTTGATCAATTCATTCATTTTTGTCTTGAAAATCTGACAACAATCAATTGAATGAACCGACCAAGCCTTTACCAATATCCAAATGAGTTGATTTTTTACGAGAACCCTTAAAAACATGTATTAAACAAATTGAACAGCTCCGATCATCTACTATAATTCCTTCTATATAATTGGCCGTTTTCGTTGTATGGCATTTGAGACATTGAACTAAACGATATTACCAAACATTAATTTTCTTGTACATTTTTTTTTTGTTTTCACAGTGTAGTACTCCCTTCATCCCAAAACGTTGGTCCGCCTTTCAATTTTAAGACGTACCAAAAATTTTGTCCATTTTGACCATTCAATGGAAAAATATTGAGTTATTACCTTATTTTCCCCTCAATCCCATATTCAAAGTCTAAAAACAAAATTGGAGGGAAAATGAATTGGAGTTTTAAAAAAAAATCATTATGTTTTCAGATCGATGGAGGGCAATTTTGGTAATTTATTTTTTTGGAGTAATGATTGTGTTCCCTTAAAAAGTTGGATTCTGCAAAAAAGATTAACTTTCGGATACAGAGGGAGTATAAATTAAGCTCACATACTTGATTTTTTGCAGTGCAAGCATTATGGGCTGGACAATAAATACAGCAGGATTTGGATTTAACTCGGCAATAAGGTTTGAAGCAGATACAAAAACACCATTCTAACAATATCTTAGATTAAAAACCTAACCACACTTCAACAAGAAAACTTAAGACAAATTACCAAACAATTGGGGGTGTTTCGGAGCTTCTTATATTATTTTTTTTTAATTGCTTTTTGCATTTTGAATTTTTGTATTATGATAAAAAAAAATAAGTGTAGTTGGCATATATGCCAAAAAGAAAAAAAATAATTAATTCTTACTATGCTGCCTTTGGTTATTTGTTATTGTATTATAACATGTATGAATAACCATTTTACTTATTTTATAGATACTGTTAATTAAAATAGTGTTTGCTATTTTCACTTCGCAAAAACATTTGCGCAGTTGCGTTCCCCTATTTGAAATTCTCCAATATTTGTTTTAGGTAGGAATTATAAATATTATTTTTAAAAAACAATTATGGCCATTATTTCATTATGGAGATATATAGAAAATAAAACCATGGAGGGCGGAGATCAAATACTTACATAATCTCAAATAAGTACCAACCACAACATTAGACGAATTAATTAACCGTAAACTTTTGAATGAAAATTGAAGGTTGACATATATCGGTGGATAACGTATATCACTGATGAGGAGAGTTGTAATTTTCAAAATATGAGAATGATATAAAGGTCTTTTTATGTTGAACCCAAAAATTGACGTGAAAAAGAAAAGTAAAAAGGCTCCTCTCCTCTTCCTTTTGTATTTTGCTCTCCATCGACCGAATTTATTTTATGAAATCTCATTATGGGGTAAGGTGGTCAAACAGCTAAAAGCTAAGATGAGAAAACCACATGGGAAAAAGAAGTCCCAAATATTATACAAAAACTGAAAATTCTAAGACATGAAAACAAGAATTGAACGAAACTGACATGAAAGTATAACACGTATAGTTGTTGATGCAGTGTAAGGGTGTCTAATGAACTGGGTGCATCTCACCCTCAATTAGCAAAGTTCTCGACCGTGGTAGCTGTGGCGACTTCCTTTCTAATAGGTCTCTTCCTTGGACTTATTTTTATCATCACGGCAAAGCAATATCCCTCCTGGTTTTCCACCGATACTGAAGTCAAAGAGATTGTGTACGAGCTCACCCCTTTCCTAGTAATGGCAATTGTTCTTGTCAACGTTCAACTTCCTATGGCAGGCATGTATTCAAATGACTCAGTTCTTTGGGCTATCTATCATTTTCATTTTGATTTATTTACTATATTCCTTCATGAATTCATGATGTAAACAAACTCTCATGATTCATCCTACTAATGTATAAAATAATATTATTCACTCTATTGAGCAATATATATATATATTAGTGCAGGGGTAGCCATTGGGGCTGGTTGGCAAGCTTATGTGGCGTTTGTGAACTTGGGGTGCTACTATTTGGTTGGGATTCCTTTGAGCTTGCTTATGTCTTTAATGTTCAACATGGGCATTCAGGTATATATCCTCTTGTCCTACTAATTAGAGATTTTTTTTTTCCCTGGAAATCAAATAGAACTAAGTAGCACTCCATCAGGGAGATGAGTTAGGTTACTGCACCAACAAAGACATAAAACTAGTCTAGCACTTTTCTAAGACCTAAAAGGTCTCTATTCCATAACTCTCTGAGTGAGAGGGGCATCACATCCGAAACAATGAGATGCACGTTTTGCTCAACACCCAATTGTGCAAGATGATCGGCACACTCATTAGCACTTCGGGAGATATGAGTCAGAGGAGTGCCTATTGAGTCTTCAAGGCGTTGGTCTCGAAGATCATGTTACTTTGAGGATGACACCCATCAAAATCTTCATTGATTAAGTTTACCACCACAAGAGAGTCTAATTCAATAGTCACAATTTGCATGTTTTTCTCTAGAATGATGGTCAATCCTCTGTAAATAGCTCAAAGTTCTGCCACCAAGCTTGTCTCCCAAATAAGTTTTCTATAAAAATCCAAGACCATTCTCCTTCTAATTGTGAACTTGGGGTGCTACTATTTAGTTGGGATTCCTTTGAGCTTGCTTATGTCTTTAATGTTCAACATGGGCATTCAGGTATATATCCTCGTCCTACTAATTAGAGATTTTTTTTTCCTGGAAATCAAATAGAACTTAGTAGCACTCCATCAGGGAGATGAGTTAGGTTACTGCACCAACAAAGACATAAAACTAGTCTAGCACTTTTCTAAGACCTAAAAGGTCTCTATTCCATAACTCTCTGAGTGAGAGGGGCATCACATCCGAAACAATGAGATGCACGTTTTGCTCAACACCCAATTGTGCAAGATGATCGGCACACTCATTAGCACTTCGGGAGATATGAGTCAGAGGAGTGCCTATTGAGTCTTCAAGGCGTTGGTCTCGAAGATCATGTTACTTTGAGGATGACACCCATCAAAATCTTCATTGATTAAGTTTACCACCACAAGAGAGTCTAATTCAATAGTCACAATTTGCATGTTTTTCTCTAGAATGATGGTCAATCCTCTGTAAATAGCTCAAAGTTCTGCCACCAAGCTTGTCTCCCAAATAAGTTTTCTATAAAAATCCAAGACCATTCTCC
Organism: Vaccinium vitis-idaea; assembly: GCA_963854785.1. Classification (NCBI taxonomy): domain Eukaryota; kingdom Viridiplantae; phylum Streptophyta; class Magnoliopsida; order Ericales; family Ericaceae; genus Vaccinium; species Vaccinium vitis-idaea. The sequence goes on from OY978221.1 coordinate 15,245,770, forward strand.
TTCTAATTGTGAACTTGGGGTGCTACTATTTAGTTGGGATTCCTTTGAGCTTGCTTATGTCTTTAATGTTCAACATGGGCATTCAGGTATATATCCTCGTCCTACTAATTAGAGATTTTTTTTTCCTGGAAATCAAATAGAACTTAGTAGCACTCCATCAGGGAGATGAGTTAGGTTACTGCACCAACAAAGACATAAAACTAGTCTAGCACTTTTCTAAGACCTAAACAGTCTCTATTCCAGAACTTTCTGAGTGAGAGGGGCATCACATCCAAAACAATGAGATGCACGTTTTGCTCAGCACCCAATTGTGCAAGATGATCGGCACACTCATTAGCACTTTGGGAGATATGAGTCAGACTAGTGCATGTTGAGTCTTCAAGGCCTTGGTCTCGAATATCATGTTACTTCGAGGATGACACCCATCAAAATCTTCGTTGATTAAGTTTACCGCCACAGGAGAGTCTGATTCAATAGTCACAATTTGCATGTTTTTCTCTAGAATGATGGTCAATCCTCTGTAAATAGCCCAAAGTTCTGCCACCAAGCTTGTCTCCCAAATAAGTTTTCCATAAAAATCCAAGACCATTCTCCTTCTTTATCACGAAATAGCCCTCCACATCCCGCTTTTTGAGTTGTATTGTACCAGTAGCCATCCGTGTTAAGTTTAAGACCTGAAGAAGAAGGAAACCAACGTGTTAAGGGAGTTTTTATAGGCCTCATGATGAGTAATGATTTGAATGCTTTCTCAATATCTGCTTGACCGACCAGGCGACTAAAAATAAAGACCGGAGTCGAACCACAGAGACGACTAACAGTGTTTGATTCAAAAGTGTGAAATTATAGTTTTTAACCTGGCTCTTAGGTAGCCACCCCTTGATTGATGAGATTGATTACTAAATTACTGGACTAATTTACTTAATGCAGATTAAAAGCGAGAGCACGGCTGAGGGAACCCAGCGTCCGCGACTAGCCTAACTGATGCTTACTCGGGCCACAATTCCTATTTTTTACTGATTTTAGAATAAGAGAAAGGCTCCCTAACAAATGCGCACCACCTGACACCAGATTCCGCGTGCATTCGAATTCCGGCGATGCCTGGGTTTTGTTTGTTAGAAGAGTTTCTGTTTCCTAAAATTGCTCGAAACTTAAGTTAATTCGGCCTCGAGGTAGAACATCAATTAGCCTAACGGCGAAGTGCCTTCGCCCGCAGCCGCGCTCTATACGACTACTCGCTCGTGATACTAATAGTAACAGAAATTATAATAAACCTAGATCTAAACATGCTTGCGAATTAAAATAGAAAACAGAAAACGATTCCGCAGATTGCAATAAAGGAACGATCTTGAATATAACTTGAAAACACCAATCCAAAAGCTATAAGTCTGAAAATCTGAAATAAGCTTGAATGTAGAATGCTGTAAATCTGAAGAACTGTAGCCAAAAAACTAAGAACAATAATCCCTAGGTAAAAAGTCTGGACCCCTAATATGAGTTAAAAACAAGTATTTATACTCAAATCCGTAATCCTAATAAAAATCAACGAAAATCCGACGAGATGGGCTAAACGCTGCCGTTCCACGACCCATAAAAGGCCCTCGGTAGCGCTACCTAGCTTTACCTGTAGCGCTACCGCTTTGCTATCTTGGCTGGTCCGTACGACTTCGGTTGTTGACTCGTTGACCCTTTGACCACGCGGTAGCGCTACACCACTTTTGGTGTAGCGCTCCTAATCCTTCTGTTCATTTTTTAGCCCTTTTGTGCCAAACTTGAGCGCTCCAGAGAAATGGGTAGTGCTCCCGACGGGTTACGATCACTTCCACGCGAAATCCACTTCAACACTTAGCCTCCTCAGCCTTCCCACTCTTGATTCTCGTGCATGCCCCTCCAACAACTCCAATTAGCGCAAAAACACCTCTTTTTCCTGCGAATTAAGCACAAACACCAAATCCAACCACGTGCACACATTAAATGGAAAATAAGGATTAAAAACACGAAAACCGCGCTAACTCTATCTTACTTAGGCGCTTAAATGCATGGATTTCACGCGCCTATCAATATCTTTGGCATAAATAGTGTTCTTGAAGCTAACAGTCAAAGGAGTATCAAAGTTATCAAAACTTTCTCGATTTCTGTCTTTCCAGATTTGTGACAGAGTGGCTAAGAAAACACAGCTCCAAGGGGTATTATTTCCTATGCCAGAGATTTTCTTAGACTTAAGGTTACGAGTAATCCAATCCGAAAAAGAGCATTAATAACCATTACTCGACCATAGGCTACTCTGAAAGGACCAAAGATCCTGGGTTTTGGGACAATATTGCCGAAAAAGGTGATTGATATCTTCACCTTCCAAATTACACCTCGGGCATAGACCTGAATGACAGAGGCCTCTGTGATTTCTAAGTTTATTCGTGGGAAACTTGTTTAGAGTTTTGCTATTGTTTGAACAATTTTTCTTTTCTCTTTTTCGAAATGGAAGAAGACTGTTACTAATCTCATACTAGAATAAAAGAGATTAATAGGAATGTGGGAAGATATCAAGGTTAACGAAGCACATCCCAAGTAAGTTAGCAATCATTTCCAAACCAATGACAAGCCACCCCAACACCTAAAGATATTCATCCTCAATATTCGCAAGATAACAACATAAGCAAAGAAAAAAAACATAGTCAGTTGTCCTTTGCTAAGAACCAATCGTCAGTGCAAATCTCACTAGTTGCATCTTTTAACTGCCCTTGATTTTTTTCAGGGACTTTGGGGGGGAATTCTGGTTGGATTACTCCTACAAACCTGCATTATGATGTGGATGATATACCGAACAAATTGGAACAAGGAGGTACTTGAACTGCTCTCATAAACCTCCTCTCAAATCATAAGGCGTTTTATATTTATAAGCGACAAATTTATTGAAGATCTTAAACTTGTGCGGAATGCAGGCTTCTATGGCTGAACGCAAATTACAACAATGGGGAGGGAAAGCAGATGACAACCAAATTTAAGTGGTGGGTGTTAGAAATTTATACCAAAACCCATGTTTTTATGTAGTGAACTAATAGTTATTTTATTATTTATTAATTAGTTTTATATCTTATGATGAGAATCTTTTATGGAAAATGTTTGCATGATATTATTGTATATTGTGCATGTGTGTCTTTTATTCTAGTACATACTACAGGATCCAGTGTGTAAGGTATGGCTTACATGCGAAAGATTAGATCATCAGTTCTTGTGAAATTTAAGTTTTGGTTCACGGTCTTAAATAGAATTTTTGCGAAACGTCACTAGAATTGTAGCACAATTTTTTAGTAGGTTTGTCTACGGTTCACGGTCGTGAATGGAATTTTTGACACGCCGTCACTAAGATTGTAGCACAATTTTTTAGTAGGCCTGGCTATGGATAACAGTTCAAAGTCTATCTCATTGCGCTAGTACACTTTGCATGTATTAAACAAGACCACGTTGGGGTAATTGCCTTTGTACTAACTTTATAAGACAATTAGGACCTCCTTTTTATTATGTATACTTATGCTCTTAAACCAAATACCACGTTGCCCATTTTTAGTCACTGCAACTTTTAGCACAATTGTAACGAACTACCTGTTAACTCTTAACCTAACCACGTGACTCAAAATGTTAACCTCAAGTTATACAGTAGTTGCTCAACATTTGTCCTATATCACTCAATTTTTCTCTAATCCACCGATGTGGGATATCACAACAATCATTTTCCAAAATAATCCCCTCAACCACGGAATAGGATGGGAATTTAACTAAAAGCAACAAGCTTTTCCTTGGCTGAAAAACGAGAAACACCAATGGATGTGTATAATTGTTGTAGACTTTGATTCATTCGAGAGTGAGATCCTTTCTAGGATCAATAGTCTCAGTTAGTTGAGTCGGAACATCACGTTTACGGGGCAATAAAATATTATGATTGAAAATCTCAATTTTTTGAATAAAGACGAAAATAAGTCAAAAAAAATCTACGTTCTTGTCTTATTTTTGTCTTTATTAAAAAATTTTGAGTTTTACCATAATATTTTTAATTTTTTATTGCTCTCGTCAAAACAAACAAATAATATAAAAAATGATGAAAAATTAACAAATCAGAATCAAATTAAATCAAATAAAGACAAAAAAATAAGTCAGGATCCTTAGAGCAAGTGCAGCAGCTAGTGTAAAAATTTGGCCAAAATTGCTGATGAACAGTGTGTTTAGCTTACCCCATCACTATCAACACTCCAACAACTTCTCTATTATTTTCTCTACTCCTATTAAATATCATTTTCTTCTTCCTCTTTTATATTTTAGTAGTAAGAGAGAGAGAAAAAAAATAATAAAAAACTACATTGGAGAAAGAGAGAAGAGAGAGAAAAGAATTAAAAATTGAATTGCTCATGAACAGGGCTTCGGTACAAATAGACAACGACTGTAGCGCAGCAAGGCATCTAAGGCATAATACCCAACCTGCTGGAGCTGGTGTTTTGAGGTTTTCACAACTTCTCTTAGGTATTTTACCCATTTTCACCCATTTACCTTACCTGTTGTTTTTGCTCTTATTAGGCCAAACTTGGCCCAAGGATTGTATGGAACCTAGGGAAAGGAAAATAAAGGAAAGGAAAGTTTAAAAAATTTCCTCTCCCTTTATCTGATATGGTTTGGGAGGAAAAAGGGGTAAAAATGATTGAGAAAAGATAGAGGCAGTGAGGCACTAACACTCATACCAATAATTACACAAACTCTCTCACATGAGAATGGTAAAAAAATTCTTTATTTTCCCCATTTTCCTTTTCTTTCCCCACTTTCCACAAGTTCCAAATATGGCATAAGACCTGGGCAAACTTAATTAACAAAACAAATGTGTTGGTGCCAACCAAGTTGGTTTGCTTCTTTCGTAATTGATGCTTATCTAATGGATGGAAATATAAATAGGGGTGGCTTTTTTTTATTTATAGGCAAATAGGGGTGGCTTTAGCACCCTGATTGAATTAATTAAAATAAGAAAGTTAGTTCTGCATTTAATAGATATATTAAAAAACAGTTATCCTATACGAACCGATAAGTTTGTGAAGCTTTTCTCCTTCAAGCATTAAAGGGCCATACTGAAGTGTTAATGACGGGAGTTTTTGAAAAACGTTGTTGGTTATTAATAAGGTAAGGTCCTTTTTGAAAACGTTGTAGTTGTCCGTATGGAAATAATGGATTCTTCTAATCAAGGCAACCTCGGATAATGTATTAAAACTTCGTGTTATTCATGCCCTTTCTATACCATCCATGTGGATTTGCGATGTCCCCAAATGTCAAAAAAGAGATTGCGTTTCCATTTATTACTCCCTCTGTCGTTTTTAAACGTTTCTTACGTAAAGTCGTGCTATTTTGACTTTAAAAGAAAATGTATTTCTAAATTTTTTTTTTTCAAAAATTTTTACACCATTCAAAAGTACTCGTTAAAATCTTTTGAATGGTGCAAAAAAATTAAAGAAGTAATTTCGAAAGTATTTTATTTTTTAAAGTCAAAGTAGCCCGGTCTCCCACATGAGACATTTAAATTGGGACGGAGAGAGTATAAGAAAATGCTAAGTCAAAGAAACTACTATATCCATAAATTAACCAGAAAATTGCTAGTTAATTTTTTGGGTAATTTCTAGGTATAGTTTCTGGATATTGAGTGCTACTGTTTACTCCCTCTGTCCCATATTGTTGGGCCTCTTTTCTTTTTTGGACGTCTTAAAAAATTGTCTATAATTTTTTATTTATTAAGTTTTTTATATTCAATATGTATCTTGTTTGATAAATCTCAATTAGTTTTACTAAAGAAAGTTGTTGGAGTGACAAAAAACATCATAGATTATAAGATATAAATAATTCTTTGAGACGTTCAAAAATGTAAAGAGGCCCAACAATATGGGACGGAGAGAGTATTATATTATGTGATGTTGAAGTATGGACGGCTTAGTTAATGATGCACTAAGAGCAAGAGCAAGTCCAATAGACTAGACAAAATTTAAGCAAAAAATGCTACTTCCTCTGTCTTTTTTTAAGTGTGTTGCATCATAAATCTAACTTATTAAAAAAACATTATCAGTATTACTTTCACGTCAACTTTTACCTCCAATTTACATATTTTACATCAATTTTTACCTCAACTTTCCGAAACTATTCTCCACTTTCACTCATTAACTCTTTTCCACTAAATTTTCAAAAGAGCAAAACAATATTGTACAAATTTTTACTCATTAATTTTTTTAAACATACACTTATTAAGAGACAGCTGGAAAATATTCAACAATTAAAAAGGGACGGAGGGGGAGGGGGAGGGGTAATTAAAAGTGCGCATTTTGCAATCTCCAATCTCTCTTTCTCTTACTCACAATTCCTGAAATGGAGGAAAGTAGTAGCTCACGCCCACTTCTTTCCCCCGGCCGGGGAGTGATGATATCAAGCACTTCCCTCTCTTCGTCATCTTTCGTTGCAGATGAAGCAGACATCAAGCCCATCGGAAATGTCAGAGATTTCTTCCGTGAATTTTCTTTGGAGTCCAAGAAGCTTTGGTACCTCGCCGCTCCGGCGATCTTCACCACTGTCTGCCAGTACTCCCTCGGCGCCATCACCCAAGTCTTTGCTGGCCATGTCGGGACTATTGAACTCGCTGCCGTGTCGGTCGAAAACTCCGTCATCGCCGGTTTCTCTTTTGGTCTCTTGGTAAGATCATTTTTATAAACAGTGAAACGCACACAGATGTCTGAGAATAAATGTGTACATACGACATAGCTGTATGATGCTCACCATATGGCCTCATTTGATGAACGAGGGACTGTAGACACTAGACACACATGTTCGGATGTCTACGAGAAAAACTTGGGTACATGTATATGGCCGCGTGGTGCCCAACCACACATCTCGGCTGTCCGAAAATATTTTAGACGGCCCAGATTCATTCCCCTTCTCAGCCGTCTATCAAACTTTTAAACACTTTTGAATGGCAGAGATATGTGGTCGAGCATCACGTGGTCATACCCTAGACGCACCCAAGTCTTTCTTGGATGTCTACAGTCTACAATCACCTTAACTTTGTTACTTAGTTTTTTACTTTTGTTTTGAAATTGGCAGTTGGGGATGGGAAGTGCACTAGAAACCCTATGTGGGCAAGCAGTTGGAGCAGGACAACTAGACATGCTAGGGATTTACATGCAGAGATCATGGGTCATTCTCAACACCACATCACTCTTCTTGATGGTCCTCTACATATTTGCAACCCCACTTCTAAAACTCATCGGCCAAACAACTGAGATATCGGAGGCGGCCGGCACCTTCGCCGTCTGGATGATACCCCAGCTCTTCGCCTACGCCATGGTGTTCCCGCAGGCGAAATTCTTGCAGGCCCAAAGCAAGATTGTGGCGATGGCCGTGATAGGAGCGGCGGGGCTAGTTTTGCACACCGTCCTCAGCTGGCTCTTCATGCTCAAGTTGGGGTGGGGGTTGGTGGGCGGAGCGGTGGTGCTTAACTTCACGTGGTGGTTGATTGTGGTGGCGCAAATGGTGTATATTGTGAGTGGGCCCTGTGATCGGGCCTGGTCTGGATTTTCATGGAAGGCGTTTCATAATCTATGGGGATTTGTCAAGTTGTCTCTTGCATCTGCTGTCATGCTTTGGTAAGCGTACTTTGTTGCACTCATTTTGTTTAACCAAATGAAAACTTATTGTACTATTTTGTTTTTTCTTAAAACTTATTGTAAGAAAATAGTTGAACATCTTTTTTTTTTTGTTTTTTTAAATCAGGTATTCCAATGTCATGAAGAAAAAAAAAACCACCTTCAAAAATGTAAATTATAAATATGTTCTTCATGTAATTCTCTCCTCTGATGCTTAATTAACACAAGAAGATTTACCAGATTTCCATAATTTTGGATAGCGTATAAAATTCATAAAACAAACCCTCTGCCTACATAAATGGTGTTAGAATAATCACCACACGCACACAACAGAATACGTAAACAGTAAAGGAAATCAACACAGGAATTTACGTGGTTCCCCAAAACCGGGTACGTCCACGGGAGCACACAGAGTAGTCGTTTATTGATGAGAGCAGCTACTAGGGTTTTACAATAGAGAGTATTTATATGTGGCCACTACTCCTATTCCAACCCTAACTCAACATTATAGCCTGAATACCTATAATGCCCTTGAAACACCGTTCACAGGCTTTTTAAGCCTATCGGTATCGATACAGGTAAAACCCTGTATCGATACCCATACAATCTGTTCGCTCCTTGTTGCCTCGGTATCGATACAGTAAAACACCTGTATCGATACCGACTCCTCCCAAGTGCTTCCCAACTTGCTTATCGATTTCAGGAACTTCTCAGTGCCTCTCATACACACCATATGAGCCACAAGTTCCAACAATCTCCACCTTGGTGAATATCCTCGCCCATTCAGAAGACAACTACATCGATCCAACAAGTTGTTGGGAGGACGCCTCCTTTCTAGCATCTGGAGACATTAACCAAGTCCAAGCAATGCTCGAACTTGTCCACAGTCACAATCTTTGTCAACATGTCAGCTGCATTCTCAGAAGTGTGCACCTTTTCCAATATCAAATCACCCGAAGCAATCAACTCTCTCACCTTGTGAAATCTCACGTCAATATGCTTGGTCCTCGCATGATACACCTGGTGCTTCGCCAAATAAATGGCACTCTGGCTGTCATAGTACAACTGCACTCCACCTTGATCTATGCCCAGTTCTTTCACCAAACCCTTCAACCACAATGCTTCTTTAGCTGCCTCAGTCACCGCCATGTATTCAGACTCAGTAGTAGATAGAGCAACTAGAGGTTGAACCATGGATCTCCAACAAATAGGCCCACCCGCAAGTGTAAACACATAACCCGTAGTAGACCTCCTGTCATCCATACCCCCAGCATAATCCGCATCCACAAACCCTACAACTGAAACCTGATCCTGCTTTGCAAACATAATCCCACGGCCTACAGTACCCCTCAAGTATCTGAACATCCACTTGACTGTCTTCCAATGCTCTCTGCCTGGATTGGCCATGTACTTGCTGACTGTGCTAACCGCGTGTGCTAAATCGGGTCTAGTACATACCATTGCATACATCAAACAACCAACTGCGCTGGCATAAGGCACCTTTGACATATCCTGAATCTCTTCCTCAGACTTCGGACACTGTGCTGTAGATAACCTGAAATGACTCGCCAAAGGTGTGCTAACAGGCTTAGCATTATCCATGTTGAACCTTTCCAACACTTTCATCACATAATCCTTTTGAGATAACCACAGCTTCCCTGCTGACCTATCCCTGCGAATCTCCATCCCAAGTATTTTCCTAGCAGCACCCAAATCCTTCATGTCAAACTCTTTGCCCAACAAAGATTTCAACCTGTTCACCTCAACCATACTCTTTGCAGCAATAAGCATATCATCCACATAGAGTAGTAGGAAAATACATGAACCATCATCAAGACTCTTAACATAAACACAGCAATCATACTCACAGCGTGTGAACCCAATCTGAATCATGTAGGAGTCAAACCTCTTATACCATTGTCTTGGAGACTGCTTCAGCCCATAAAGTGACTTCTTCAACCTACAAACAAGGTGCTCAGTCCCTGGCTGCATGAATCCCTCAGGCTGCTTCATGTAAATAACCTCCTCCAAATCACCATGGAGGAATGCCGTTTTCACATCCAGCTGCTCTAACTCCATATCATAGCTAGCCACCAATGCCAAGAGAATCCGGATTGAAGTATGCCTCACCACTGGAGAAAAGACCTCATCATAATCAATTTCCTTCCTCTGTGAGTACCCCTTTGCTACCAACCTAGCCTTGAACTTTTCCTTTTCCTTTTCAGACGCAGCTTCTTTCCTCTTATAAACCCACTTGCAACCCACTGTTTTCTTCCCTTGAGGCAGTTCTTTCAACTCCCAAGTTTTGTTCTTATGCAATGACTCCATCTCCTCCACCATGGCTTGCATCCATCTGTCCTTTTCAGAAGTAGTAATGGCCTCCTGAAAAGTAGACGGATCCCCACTGGTAGTGGACAATGCATAAGCAACCATATCCTCAAACCCATACCTCTCCGGTGGCTTGATAACACGTTTGGGTCTCCCTGTGGCTATGCTCTCCTGCTGCGCCTTCTGCTGTTGATCAAGCTGTTCCTTTGGTTGAGAACCACCTGTGTCTCCACCTATATCTGTGTCGCCACCTGTGTCAGAATCACCCAGCTCAATCTGTATACCCAGCTGCTTGCTACTTTCCCCTGACTCGGATTTCTGTACCCCTTGATGTGCCTTGACCATTGAATCCTCATCAAATACCACATCTCTACTGATCACCTGCTTCCTTGCTTCTGGATCCCAAAGCTTGTACCCTTTCACCCCTTTTTCATACCCAATAAAGATACACTGTTTGGACTTCGCATCAAGCTTCGACCTCTCATTACCGGGAACATGAACATAGGCTGGACACCCAAAGATCCTCAAAACTGAGTAGTCAACTTCTCTGTCTGTCCACACCTCTTCCGCTACCTTTCCATTCAAAGCAATACTAGGCGACCTGTTTATCACAAACACTGCCATGCTCACTGCTTCTGGCCAAAACATTTTTGGAAGCCCTGCATTAAGTCTGATACACCGTGCTCTTTCTGCTATGGTTCTGTTCATCCTTTCTGCCACCCCATTCTGCTGCGGTGTCTTTCGAACTGTCCAGTGTCGCTGAATCCCATGCTCCTCACAAAACCTCAGAAAATCCCCATCCTTGTACTCTGTCCCATTATCTGTCCGGAGGCACTTAATCCGCTTCACAGTCTGATTTTCCACCTCAGCTTTCCACATTTTGAACGTTGCATAAACCTCAGACTTGTGTCGCAAGAAGTAAACCCAGACTTTCCTCGAATAATCATCGATAAAGGTCACGAAATACAGAGATCCCCCTTTCGAGGCTACCCTCACTGGCCCCCAAACATCAGAATGAATGTAATCAAGAATGCCCTTTGTTCTGTGAGTAGCATTCCTAAACTGCACCTTACACTGCTTCCCCAGAACACAGAATTTACAGAACCCCACTTTGCACGATTTCACCCCTTTCAGCAGATTCCTCTTATGCAGCTCCAACATCCCACGTTCCCCCATATGCCCCAACCGCATATGCCAAAGAATGGTATCATCAGTATCAACCGTTGTGGTGGCAGCAGCTCCACCTACAACTGTACTCCCTGTCAGTATGTAAATATTACCAGGAACTTTGGAACCCTTCATTATCACCATGGCACCCTTCGTCACATTCATCACTCCACCTTCTGTTTTGCACCCACAGCCATTGGAGTCTAAGGTTCCCAACGAAATTAGATTTTTCCTCAACTCTGGAACATGTCTAACATCACCCAAGGTTCTCACAACACCATCAAACATCCTGATTTTAATTGTGCCTATTCCTATGACTTTACACGATGCATCATTACCCATAAGAACATTACCACAATTCACTGACCTGTAGGTGTCAAACCACTCCCTGTTAGGGGACATGTGATAAGAACATGCTGAATCCAGAATCCATGAGTCTGCCAAGTGATCCGGATTGGCAGAGACTGAAAGCATATCACCATCTTCAGAATCATCCTGCTCCACCACGTTTGCAGAATTCGATGGTCCATCTTTCCTATCCCCTGCCTTTCCCTGTTTCTTCTTCCAGTTCCCTCCTTTGCCCTTCTGCGGACAATTTTTCTTGAAGTGACCCGGTTCATGACACCTGTAACACTTCAACTCAAAACCTGCCTTCGATTTCGATCTCCCACGCTCAACAGATTTTCCCCTCTCCACCCTTCTGCCCCGTTCCTCGTACCCTTTCACCACCAGTCCTTCACCCTGTACTGACTCAGTCTGTAACCTGCGCTGATTATAGGCCAGAAGGGCTGCAGTAACTTCCTCCAGTTCTAGGGTTTCTTTCCCCCAGAGTAGAGTGGTAACGAGATTATCCAGAGAACCCGGTAAAGAGGATAGCAACATCAGAGCCTGATCTTCCTCTTCGAATATTACTTCAATCCGCAATAAATCACTAACAATCTGATTGAACGTATTGATATGTTGAATTAGGTCAGAACCCTCGACCATCTTCAGCCCGAATAATTTTTGCTTCAGAAACAGTTTATTAGTCAAGGACTTCGACATATACCTGCTCTCCAGCTTCGTCCAAACCCCATCCGGCGAATCATCGCCGATCACGTGATACATAACTTCGTCTGCAAGACACAGACGAATCGTACTCACGGCCTTTGCCTGCAAATCTTCCCAATCATCGTTGGACATCTGCTCTGGTTTCTTGGACGCCCCGCTCAACGCCTTCGACAAACCCTGCTGCACCAGCAGATCCTTTACCCTCTGTTGCCACAGTCCGAAATTACCAGTCCCGTCGAACTTTACAACATCGAACTTCGACACAGATGTATTCCCCACCATTGTTCTTCGTGTGATTCAATCCGCGTGAATAAACCCGCGCTCTGATACCACTTGTTAGAATAATCACCACACGCACACAACAGAATACGTAAACAGTAAAGGAAATCAACACAGGAATTTACGTGGTTCCCCAAAACCGGGTACGTCCACGGGAGCACACAGAGTAGTCGTTTATTGATGAGAGCAGCTACTAGGGTTTTACAATAGAGAGTATTTATATGTGGCCACTACTCCTATTCCAACCCTAACTCAACATTATAGCCTGAATACCTATAATGCCCTTGAAACACCGTTCACAGGCTTTTTAAGCCTATCGGTATCGATACAGGTAAAACCCTGTATCGATACCCATACAATCTGTTCGCTCCTTGTTGCCTCGGTATCGATACAGTAAAACACCTGTATCGATACCGACTCCTCCCAAGTGCTTCCCAACTTGCTTATCGATTTCAGGAACTTCTCAGTGCCTCTCATACACACCATATGAGCCACAAGTTCCAACAAATGGCCCCCTTTTTTTCCCAATAGAAATCGAGATGATTAGTTATAGTTAGTGAGTTTATTTTTCCGACAGAAATTCGATATGATTAGCGTATGATTAGTTATAGTTAGTGAGCTTTAAACATCAGTACAATGCATGAGAATATAAAATATAAAAACCTATGGGTAAAGAAGGAATAGTGCACTGAAAATGTACAATAGCTTTTGGGGTCCACTTTTGAGTCACACACAAATAATTCAAACCGTTAAACGATTTCAAAATAATTTTTCCTATGGCCTCGGCAAAAATTAGCTCAATTGGATATGTGTAACTGGTCGATCCAAAACTTTTTATTCATAACAGTTGCGAATGGAAACCTAGAATTTTGGATCGACTAGTCACACATATTTAATTGAGCTGATTTTTTGGCAAAGCCATAGGAAAAATTATTTTGAAATTATTTAAGCTGTGTTTGGTTAGGTAGTTTAGTTTAGTTTTGATGATGTCAGCAGGTGTAATTAGTGGAGAGAGATAGAGAGAGAAATGATGATGTCATCAAAACTAAAACTAAAACTAAAACTAAACAGGAAAACGAACAAGGCCTTAATGGTTCGAATTATTTGTGTGGGCTCTAAAAATTAGCTCCAAATGCGATTGTACATTTTATGTGCACTATTCCTTCTGTACCCGTGGTCAAGTCCGATTACATATACGTGCTACATGAAAGGCACGTTGGCAAACTTGCGGCTTTAATGGCCTAATAAATTTGCCTTTATTAGGCCATGTTCTACTAACAAAAAACTAGTTTTGTTTTGACTCAAAAACCATTCTATTCCACTAACAAAAAACTCTCCCCAAAAACTAGTTTGTTTTAACTCAAAAACTACTTTATTCCACTAACAAAAAACTCCCAAAAAAAACCAACTACCCTTTACAATAAACTACATCTAAAAAACCAAAAAAACACTTTAGTGGAATAAGTTGTAAATTTAAACTACAACTAAAAGTCTAAAAAACTAAAAAATCAAAAAACAAATTAATGGAACACCCAGCTGAGTTTTTCTACTGAAATGGTCCATGGCCTCTGTTTATTTATTTGTTTTTCTAGGAGTAATCAATCACGCACTATCATTATTGTGATATTAAAAATATGACAGTCTAGTCCAATCCCCCCCGACACTCTTTCATGTATTTCACGTGGCTCACGTTGAGATTTTCATAGTATTATGATCCATAATTTGGTTGATTTAGGCCTGATTTGGGTAAATTGAAAAAATTAGTTTTTTAGTTTTTTTGGTTTTGTTCTTATTCAATTTTTTTTTGCATTTTTTAGTTTTCAATCGATTTTTTGTGGTTTCTTGGCTTATCTCGACGAGAGGAATCTAAAAAGTATAAAATTAATAGCCAAACTTAAAGTTTTGTGAATAAAGACGAAGATGACATCCAAAAAATCGGTTTTTTGGTTTATTTTTCGTCTTTATTTACAAAACTTTAAGTTTGGCTATTAATTTTATACTTTTTAGATTCCTCTCGTTCGAGACAAGCCAAGAAACCACAAAAAATCGACCGAAAACTAACAAATGCAAAAAAATTTTGAATAAGGACAACCAAAAAACCAGTTTTTTTAATTTACCCAAATCAGGCCTAAATAAAAAGGAGCCATCCTCTTCACTTTTGAAGAAAACTAGGCCGGTTCCGTTTTGAATTTTCAGCTCAGAGTTTACATTCCATATTTATTTTTATTATTGTAGAGCTCACCGAGAAAATCATTCATTCCTAAAAATTATGTTGATAGGTATCCGATTCACATGATTTGAAAATAGATTTACTTTTAAACAATAAACTGAAACACTTGATCGGACCCCATAAAATTTAAAATAAATATAAAATATTTACTAGTTATTTAACGATTTTTTATTTCCGTGATTTTACTCGGTTGACTTTTTTGATAGCTTGCATATATGAAGTGTTAACATCATCGAAATTGGACCAGAAGTGAACCCACATTATAAACATGGACCAGTCTAAATTTTTTTCCAACCAGAGAGGATCTGTTTTTATTTATTTTTGTAAATTGTAGGAGGATTATACCAAAAAAGTTAATGTAACAGTATACTACAGAAGAGGGGAAAGTAAGAAAAGAGTACTATAGATGAAAATTAATAATAAATTCTTTGTTTAATTATTTTTAAACATCAATTACGTACTATCATGATTGTAATGTTAAAGTATGATAATTTCCGAAATCGCCATGCTACACGACGCTCTTTCATGTATTTCACGTGGTTCACGTAGATGTGCACTTGGAATCCGGGGGCCCTAAGCAATACACGGTTGTAGCATCTATCTCAACGATTAACGGTCCGGATTTTAATAAAACTCTTGAATAAAAGAGATAACTCTTACCTGAAAGAGTTCATTTTAAATTCAGACTATTGAATACACTTTTGGAAGGGCTGTGATTGGCGGCTACTACCCTTTGGGCCACTACGGGGCTCCAAATCTGCGCACTTGTGGAAAAACCAATTATATGATCCATAATTTGGTTGTTACATTAAAAAAAAAAAAAAAAGGGGGGGCTTTTTCATTTTTGAAAAAAATGTTTCGTTTTTGATATTTTAGCTCAGAGTTCCATTCTGGATTCATTTTGATTATAAAAACTGTTCATTTTGTAGAACTCGTTGAAAAAACATTTATTCCGAAAATCATGTCGATATGTATCCTATTGAATTAATTTGAGAAAATGCATTTATTTTTTTTAAATAGACGTTATCCATACTTTAAATTTAAGAGAGAAACTACAAAAGCCCACGTGATCTTTTCTAGTTGTTGATCCCTAATTGTATTTTTAATTAATTTCTCCTTGAAATATTAATATAGTACTTTTCAAGATTTGTACAGCTTAGAGACATGGTATTTTATGGCATTGATTCTCTTTGCTGGGTATCTGAAGAATGCAGAAGTTTCTGTGGATGCCTTGTCAATATGGTATGTTTTGTTTTTTTCCACTCCAAACTGGATTAATTGTAATCGAACTAATAATATAGCACCCCAATAGTATTGTATTCTCCACACTGAGGCATGTTTGATTCTGATCGAAAATTATGCATTTTGTTAAACACTTTTTATTGGCTCACATTGATACATAGTTACTTCTATTTTCTTTTTTTCTTTTTTTTCTTTTTTTGGGTACTTCGGAAAATTTCTATTTTCATGTTTGTCGAATGTACTTTGACCTTTTCAAACATGCATATAAGCATACATCTTCATATTCTATATGCATAATGCCCAACCTTACACAATAACCAAAATTCTACCTGTACTGCTAACGT
Organism: Vaccinium vitis-idaea; assembly: GCA_963854785.1. Lineage (NCBI taxonomy): Eukaryota > Viridiplantae > Streptophyta > Magnoliopsida > Ericales > Ericaceae > Vaccinium > Vaccinium vitis-idaea. The sequence goes on from OY978221.1 coordinate 15,262,062, forward strand.
ACCATATCAACAAGGATCCAGTACAGGTTATATTCAGAACCTTGAAGATAAAATCAGATTGCTAATTACAGTGGCGTGCATTTAATTTTGCAGCATGAATGTATTGGGCTGGACACTCATGGTATCTATTGGGTTCAATGCAGCTATCAGGTACATAAAATTAACCATTCATTTATAGACCTGTAATTAACTAAAAAGCGACCAATTTAACGACATAAAGTTCTTTCTATTCTATGCAGTGTAAGGGTCTCAAATGAATTAGGAGCAGCGCATCCAAGGACTGCCAAATTCTCGGTGGTGGTAGCCACAGCGACATCGTTTCTTGTTGGACTCGTATTAGCAATCATTCTAATTATTGCACGAAAGCAATATCCAGACTTGTTTTCAAATAGCACAGAAGTTAAACAGCTTGTGTATTCGCTCACTGTACTGTTAGCAATAAGTATTGTCATTAACAGTATCCAGCCTACTCTCTCTGGTATATATGTATGAATATAAGTTCATGAAATTTTTAATTTTTTTTTATTGTACATGTTTTCGTGTGGTTATGCTTATGGCATGGATCGATCTACCAGTATTCATCACTTGCATTGCTGTTCGCAGGGGTCGCCATTGGAGCAGGGTGGCAAGCTTATGTAGCCTATGTGAACATAGGCTGCTACTATTTATTTGGTATCCCTTTGGGCCTTGTGCTAGGTTACGCCGTGGAGATGGGTATTACGGTACAATTTATTTTCCATCAAACGAATTGATTTCAAATACTTGGACCAAATGCTCTGCACCATAAAAGTAAAATAGTAAATGAAAACTGATCTCAGTTGTCTTTTCCTAAAATTAGTTGGTTTTCAAAATGTGCAGGGAATTTGGGATGGAATGGTGGCAGGAACATCCTTGCAAACATGCATCTTGTTGTGGATGATATACAGGACTAATTGGAATAAAGAGGTAAACAATTGCACTTTGCATTCAAAGTCTCTCTTCTATTTTTTATACGAAAAAAGATTTTATTACCTCAAGAAAAATATAACAATAAGATAATATATGAAAAAGTTGCATGTCCCAACTAAGTTTGCATGTACAGTAATTTCATCCAATCATATACTTGTCTGCATCTATAATGGTTTACAAAGAATAAACCAAATAACACTAACAAATCAAATTAAACCTACCATAGAAAACTGTAAATTGCTCCAAAACCAACTCTTGTAATGGAGTGTGTCACCTCCCAAAAACAAACACATATTACACAGTCAACAGTAATGGAATGGAGTCGGTAGCATTCTCTTCACCCGCTTCATTTATTCAACATACAACTCGTATAACTTATTGGATCAGATAAAAAATTGCTCTTCAAAAACATACTTCTTAATCTACACGTGGGAGATGGATTGTTAGGATTAGGATTAGAATTACGAGTTCAATCTCAAAAAAGAAAAAAAAAAAAAAAAAATTGGAAATCAACACTATGAACCAACAAGACATACACAAGAAAAGGATAGAGAAAACACATGATATACGAGGTTTGGCAAATTGCCTTCTCCTAAAGAGGCACACATTTCACTATTGACTCGACACAAAACATGTACAAGTTCTCTTTCAAGAGTTACACCAGCCTCACTCTATCGTATGAATTGGTATCCCTAAATTTAGGCAAAAATTTGTAATATATAGGCAGACGACCTTTAATCCCGTCCGAACAAGAGAAGCTACAACCTCCTATTTTGGTTCTCTTCGACATCATTTAAACGATGTTCAATCCTGTCCGAACAGAAACTGTTATAATGTTAGAATTTCCATACACACTTCAACAATCTCCCACTTGAAAGCTAGTTTATGTCCCTACTAGTAACTCTACCTAAATACAAAGTAAATTTATAGTAGTCTTCAATTCTCATGGTGTATCTGGGTCCCTTCAACTTCAGTTTCTCAATGGTGACCTGCTTCATCAATTTGTCTGCTGAATTTTTGTGCCCCGAAATCTTCTCTCTAGTGTCCATCTCGATTCCTATGGAAGCGAGCGAATGACATGGTATCAGATTCGGGCGTAGAACATCAAATTCTTGGCAAGCTATATAGCCTTCTAGCTGTCAATAAAAAGAACACTATTCTCCTACTTCAAACCTTCTAGCTGTCAATAAAAAGAACACTATTCTCCTACTTCAAACCCAACTTATCCAGAAATCCTGTCAATCTCCTTTCTTCTTTTTTTTTTTGGTACTTCGGAAATATATAAACTTAGGCTAAAGAGTCAAGCTGCGACAGGGGTGCAATACCGATACACATACTACAAACAGAAATAGACAAACAACTAAGGGGGGGGTTCAACTAACCCAGTTTTTTTAAAAAATTGGTTTTTCACGATTTTTTATGTGATGTGTTGTGAGAGAATGACACGTCTCGGTGTTTGGAAAAAACAGTTTTTTGTTAGTGGAACACCCCCTAAGACCAAACATAGTGGGTTAGTCCATAAACTGGTGCAGATTTAGGCTCCCAGAGCATGAACTCCCTAATGTGCTCCCCGACTAGTAGACAACACCAAATCTTCATTTTGTTCAGCTCCCATCCTAGCGAGAAAGTCAGCACACTGGTTGGCATTACGATAGATGTGAGTAAGAGTGTTGCCCGTTCGGGTCAAGAGATATTTGCCATCATTAAGCATATTGCTCTGTGGATGATTGGTAGGAGCTCCATCATTAAATAGAAGTACAGCAGTTTTTTAATCGGATTCGATCTGAACATTAGTGAACCCTTCTTCTAGGATAATAGTTAATCCTCTGTAGATACCCCAAATCTCTGTCTCTAGGCTCGACCTCGCTGCCATTTTCCCGTAGTACCCTAGCTTCCATTCTCCATGCTCATTTCTGAACAGCCCTCCAAAATCCCGATTTCCTAGTGCTTTCATACTAGCTCCCATCAATATTGAGTTTTAAGTTACCTGTCATAGGTGGAAACCACATGTTCAGACAACTTATAGGAGGGCCATAAATGGGAATAGCTTTGAAAGCCCCAACAATTTCAGATGCATAGGACCAGATTACTTTGGAACTCACCTCAGGGACCAATTCAAAATCATCAAAACATTTACGGTTACAGTCCTTCCAAATTTGCCAAATGGTGGTACAAAAGAGGATGTTCCAAGGTATATCTGACTGTCAATCTCCTTTCGAACCTCTATTGTGACTATATATTAGCTTGTGTCGTGGAAATACGTACTATCTTTTGGAGAGTTAAACCCAACTCGCTACTATTAAACCAAAAGTATAAACATGAATTGTGCTACTTCGCCTTGTATCATTATTACTAATGAAGACAACATCAAAAAATCGTGCATCGTCAAGTTCTACTTCCCAAAGCACAAAGGTACTTCACTACCTCTCAAATGTTGGTTCCCACATTGCTAGGATTTACAATTCCCACTTCATGAGCTGTGTCTGGCCTTGTGCACATTAACGTTATATCAAGCTACCAATGGCCGAGGCATAAAGAATCTCTGTCATGTATACCTTCTCTGCATCTGACTTGGGATACTGCCCAGCCAAAAGTTTGAAGTGACTTCCCGATAGCGTGCCAAGTGCCTTGGAATTTTGCATTTTGAACCTCTAAAAACATTTTAAATATACTCAACTTTAAATTATATTTAGCCTATTCCTAATAATTGTCTTCCTAAGCACCTGCTTACTTGCACCCAAATCCTTCACAGCAAACTCATTTCTCAACTACTATTTCAACTTGTTTATCTCCTATAAATAAAACTACACTACAAGCAGATCATCAACGTCGAGTAATTAAACAATTTAGTTGTGTGCATCCGACAAACTTTATTTCCAACATACTATTGAAGAGACTATTTCAACCCACTTAGGCTCTTCTTGAGCCTACATACCATCTCTTCCATGCCACCTTCTATGATGCCAACAAGATGTTTCATGTAGATTTCTTCATCTAGGTCGCCATGAAGAAATACAATTTCAACATCCAACTACTCAAGGTATGGTTTTTCAACATCCACTACCCGGTACCAATCGAATATACTACACAGCTCGTTGTCGCCCTAGTGTATTTTACAAAAGTTTCCTACTACATAGTCCTTCAGAACCTCCTGTTAGTAGTCACATAGAATGAGGCAACCAAATCAATCACCATGGCTCAGTGTTACTATCTATAGTAAGAATAAGTACATCCTTCACAATGTAAACAGAGCTCACTTATTTTGCTTTGGAATTTAAAATTTATTGTGACATGTTTGATTACATGCAGTTCCTAACATTCCCCTTTATTCCTTGTACTTAGGACAATCATCGATTTTTCTTACCATGTGGTACAGAACAATTCTTATTCTAATTCCGGCCTTCATTTAGACCATCTCTAGTTTGGCTTCTACCTTTTTGCTTAAAATTTCATGCAGAGCTCGTACTACTTGAACCTAAGGCAAATCTCGCAATTCTTAGCATCTATGATAAGATCAACACGAGATGTAAAGGAACACCCTTTAGACATATTGTACTAATTAAAAATCTTTTCCATGAGATGTACCTTATTTGGAGTGGATGACTATTTGTACATCCTTGCTAATATTGTCATGAGAACAAATCTAGTTTTCAATATATTGTGAGCTACCAACTTTGTTAGCAATTATTGAAGTAAATGATCGCCCACTGGTCAGGAACATTCCATTCTTGGTTGCACTCCCTTAACTTATTCCCTTTTTCTTTACCTAGCAACAACTAGTAAAGGTCCTTTTGTTATAGATATCCTCTATCTACGTCTTCTATCAAGCAAAAGTACGAACACATAAATTTATCGATCTTCTTCCGTCTTTCGAACCCATAGATCCCACTAAAATCCTAGATTGCTAAAACAAATCTTATCCCTAGATTATTCGAACACCCTCTCCGCGACCATGACTCTAATATCATATTAGAACTATGCATTAAACCTTACAAGAAAACAAACCCTATAGATCTTGGAATGCTACAATCACAAAACAAACACACAATAGAATATGGAGACACGAGACACTAGATGTATGAGATTCGGCAATGTGTCTACACCTCAAGAGTCGTGCCAGTTCACTACTAAATCGATATGAAATACCCACAAATTCTATCTCAAGAGTATAGCTACCTATTAGTAAATCTTATATACAAAGTTGTAGCCCTCTAAAAAGTAATAAGCATATAAAACCAAACTAAATGTGTCGCATCCGTTCGGACGCATATAACACTCGTCCAAAGAAGAGAAGTTCCAACCTCATATTTTGGTCATCTTATTGAACGTTTGGACAACATTCAGCCATATATGTCTGATTGGAAATTACTACATTGTCAGCATTGGCTCCACACCTCCTCAGGGATAATATTTTACATCCAAATACATAAAAAAAAAACTAGATTAAAGTTGAAAACTAGTTCTAAAAGGATACTAAGTTAACAAGTCTCACCAATCTATAGGGATGGCAACGGGGAAGAGCAGGGACGAATTTGACCATCTCGGCCTCCAATCCCCGAACCTCATATCTGCCTCCGTCCCCGCCCCGAACGAAAAATTATCTCCATCCTCTATCTCCACTCCTAACAAGTATTGGGGATCCCCGCCCTTATCCGAAAGTTACTAAACTAATAAAAAATAAAAATAAAATCTAGAAAAAATACCCCATAGACTTTAGCAACATATTTGATATCTAAATCACAAAATAATGAAAAACATGCCAACAATTTGCAATTTTTTTACCAAAAATCCGAACCAACAAAATAAAATTACATAATAGTCGAGGACTCCAACCTTGAAGTCTGGAATTACCAACCAAATTATGTTTGATTACGTTTGAGAATATGAACAATGAAGTGTATTGCTATGTATAAACTAATATATATAGTGGGAAAACCCAAGCAATTAACAATAATTCAAGGGGTCTAAATGTGAATAATATATTTGATGTGTAATAAAAATCGGGTCGGGAACGGATTGGGGGTATGAAGAACCCCCTCCAACCCAATCCCCGTTTTTTTATTTTTCCCTCCAAATCTGATCCGATCCCTGAAACTCCAACTCTGAATGGAGTGGGGACAGATCGGATCGGCTAAAATTGCCATCCCTACCACTAGGATCGGATCGGATCAGCGATATAGAAATGTCAAATTACTAGATCATGTAAGTAAAAAACTGACTGGTACAAGCTGAAAAAAAAATAATTAAGTTATCATTTATGTGCGAGTAGAGGGAGAACTCATCAACCATCACCAACTCTATACACTAACATTAGCAAAATATCTCCTGAACCCTAATCCAACAAGATGTGATGTGCTTCCAAATCAAATCCCTGAACAAATAGAAAATGAGGTGATATGCTACAGACAACAATTCTAAAAATAGAAATTAAGAGTCCTTGGCCTCCCCAAAATGCACATACGTCACATCATTATTGTCATCATTTGTGTATTCTATACAAAGATGGACCTTTTGAAGGGTTTACCTGAGAGTGCCTTTTTAATTACTTTTTTTGATAAATGCAGGCATCCATAGCAGGAGATAGAATCAAAGAATGGGGTGGAAAGGTGGATCTTCAGAAAGAGTCTAACGTAGAAAATTAAGAAATATGAACTTTCAATAAAATGGTCTTCATAACAGTTTCATGTATTAAAGGCCATGTTCCATGAGCATGTATCTATTTTTTGTATCCATTCAACTACATAAAGAGTGTTTTCTATTAGTAGGTACATGTTTTTCTCTAAGTCAGTGTGCTTTGAAAGAATCTTTCCCTCTAATCCTACTCCTATTTAATAGAAACATGATAGACAGCTTGCAAACACATTTCCAAGATAAGTTTTGCCAATTCATTTGCCTTGGCCTTCTATTTCGAGCTTCTTGTAAATTCTAAAGGTATTATTTGTTGGTGAAATCTTTGCTAGTGATCATAAAAGTTTTGTCAAAGGATCACTTTAACAATAACTTCGATATTAGGAGCCTTGGCCACAAAGTTTTATTTTCAACCTAGTCTCGTACAACTCTATGGATGAGTATGACTTTCTATGTTGTCCCAAACACATCTCTGAGATCAATTTCCCCAATTCATTTGCCTTGACCTTCTATTTCAAGCTTCTTGTAAATTCTAAAAGAATTATTTATTGGTGAAATCTTTGCTCGTGATAAAAAGTTCTAGTCAAAGGATCACCATAACAATAACATCGCTATTAAGAGTCTTGGCAACAAAGTTTTGTTTTCAACCTAGCCTCGTATAGCTCTATGGATGAGTATGACTTTCTATGTTGTCACAAATAAACTGTAATTGGAAAACATCCTACAATGAATCACGTACTTAATAACAATGTAATTATGGTAACACCCAACACAGAGCACTGACCCATTAACTTGTCAAAACCCAATAATATAGAGCAAAATGCTAAAGTCCCAACCTTTATACGCTCGTAAGCTTGCAGGGTTAAGTACTAACACCGCCACTTTTCTTGAGTCTTTACCCTTGTCACCACAATCACCACAACATGTCCTATGTCTTTTCTCTAGAACTTATTTCACACTTGCTACAACAGTTGGGCAATTAAAGTTTCTTGAGTCTATACTGTCATGGACACGGGTTTCTCTGATGGATTTGTAATGCCGAGGATGACTAGTGGCACAATCACTTGTTTGATCGGGCCCAAAAATTGAATTTAGGTTACTAGTTATAGCTTACATGATTCTTATGTACCATTATATCACATGTAGACGATGTTAGACAAGGTGTTACAAACTCTCCTCCTTTATCCCCTTCATGAGGTTGGGTGCTAGAGTTACCACGATTTTACCTGGCCTTTTTCCATATAGGCCAAAGTCATGACTTTCATCTAGGTCTTTTCATTGTACTTCGGACTCATCACCAATCTTTACATAGGTTATTTTGATACCACCTAATAACATACTGGAGCCTAAAACCATGGACCAAAATACTTCAGTCCAAGTTACTAGTATATATTAGTTTGTATGGTTTGTTACATATTGTGTTGTGGTATTTGACATGGTTCTCAATCTGGATCTCGGTTTAGGATTTGCTATGATGCTCCACTTCTCAACCTAGATCTGCAAGGCGAAGAACCACTGTTAGTACCTGACCGGTCGGTGACAACCGAGACACACTCCAATTGTGAAGAAAGTTCTTGTTCAAGGAGAAAAGCTACAGAGCTCTTAGGGTGGATATTACTTAAAAGCGTGCCTCTTTAGTGTGTGAAGCTGTACTACAAAAATATATTGGCGTAGCTTAGGTTTAAAGCAAACTAATGAATGCATAACCACTTCTTGAAATGAATGCATGACGTACCGAGTCCCATGAGACCAAACTAAACTTTTGGTGTGCACGCGAACTCTTCCTTTGCCAGGGTCAGATCTTCCCCAATCGACCCAATTCGGCCTATGACACCTGTTTGAATCCAATTGCTTGAGCAGACACGTGACATGGGGTACCTTGGAGTCGACCTAGCACGTACCATTCTGCCCAAGCACTCAGCCTTTGGGTTGTTGAGCCTCTGGGATTGGACAGGGTGATGGTTTGACCCACTACATACAAATATATGTCCCCTTTAGACTTCCGATATGGAGTGGTGTGATCCAAATTAAACTTTTATGGACCATGTTCATGGACAAAAGTTAATGTAACAAGGCTAGCACCTAGTCAGTGTCAAAATTAGTTATGGGAACCCCATTTTTTAACTTTTTACACTTTGCCAAAAACACAAAAAACAAAGTACAAAATGCAAAGTGCAAAGTTAAAAAAAAACAAAAAAGTGTGGTCTTTATATTAACAAAATGGAAAAAGTAAAAAATGAGAAATCGAAAAGCTCCTCTCCCCCTACTTTTGCCTTTTGTTCTCCAAACTCAAAAACCGAAAATGCATTTTGTGGGCTCCCTGCCAAAAATAAAACACCATAAAGTTTGGAAAGTGAGAAAGTAAAAATGTAGGATCCAAACACCTCCTAACAGCTGGAAGAATGGTTACAAAGGAGAAATTACGTACCATCACTACAAAACCCTGCATTTCTACCGTCTTTGACTATGGTCTGTATCTTGTTATTTTCAATTTTTCCTGTTTTTGCTTTCTCAATCCAATCATGTAAGGTCTAGAATTAGCTCTCTCTCTCTCTCTCTCTCTCTCTCTCTCTCTCTCTCTCTCTCTCTCTCTCTCTCTCTCTCTCTCTAGAATGACTTCTCCCATCATTTCGACTGAATCAGAAGCTTAGATCCAATTGGCGGAAGAATCCGACCATGAGAGGAGCATGAAAAAGGTTTAAAGCAATCATGGGAACAACAATAACTCGGATGCTGTGGAAGAAGTTAACGCGTCTGACCAGATGGGCTATAATGTGGATATTGTCATGGAAACCCCAAAGGAGTTACTGGCGGAGGAGGGTATTCGTCAAATAGATCTACCAACCCCTCCCCTCAACTCTCCTAAGCCTAATCCTCCATTGGGCGGTGAGAAAGCAAGGTCCTTCATAGCAGCTCTCATGAGAGAGCAATCTCAGGAGGATAAAGATAAATGCCTAAACGAATTTGAAGACAGTGAGGAGGAAGATTATATGGATAGCAAACAGCTGCCCAAAACCATCTCCAAAATATAAATCAATTTTCCACTAGATCATCTGAAATGCATCATAGCTAACTGGAAGGGGTGTTTAATTATTAAGCTTCTGGGGAGGAATATCGGCTTCAAAGTTCTAATGGACAAGATTCACAAACTTTGGAACCTTGAAGGTCTGATCACTCCTATGGATGTCGGCCTAGGGTTCTATATCATTCGATTCGAATCTAAATCCGATTATCATAAGGTTTATACAAATGGACCATGAAGATAGTATCTCTCATCTTATTGATGATGAGACTACAGAAATGATCTAGAATATTCATATTGTGGCCTTTGTTAATGATTCTAACCAATCGACCTGGGCTTTTACTGTGATGGTATTTTCACTACCTGTAATGCTTATGAATTTATTCAGAAGGAAGCTACTGATCTTTCAGGATGGAAATGGTTTTGGAAACTTAAAGTTCCCTTGAAACTCAAAACCTTTATTTGGTTAATTCTTTTAAATAAGCTTCCCACGAAAAAACTTAGAAACCACAGAGGTATATGTCAATCAGGGTTATGCCCTAGATGTTATTCTGATATTGAAGATATTGATCACCTGTTTCGTAAATGTCCCAAAGCCCAGGACTTTTGGTCTTTCTTTTGGAGCAACCTACGGTTGAGTAATGGTTTTGAATGCTCTTTTTTGGATTGGATTAATCGTAATCTCAGGTCCAAAAAGATCTATGGCATAGGGAATAACATACCATGGAGCTGCATCTTTTTAGTCATTCTTTGGCGAATATGGAAAGATAGAAATCAGAAAAGTTTTGACAACATTGATACTCCATTAACCGTTAGTTTCAAGAACACTATCTCCTATGCCAAAAATATTGAGAAAGCATTCAAATCATTACTCATCATGAGGCCTAAAAAAACTCCCTTACGCGTTAGTTTTCTCCAACTTCAGGTCTTAAACTCAACACGGATGGTTGTTGATACAATACAACTCAAAAAGCAGGCTATGCAGGTCTATTTCACAATAAAGAAGGAGAATGGGTTTTAGGTTTTTATGGGAACCTTATCTGGGAAACTAGCTTGGCAACAGAACTGTGGTTCCATCTATAGGGGTTTGACCATCATTCTAGAGTAGGGTATGCAAAATGTGACAATTGAATCAGATTCTCTTATGGCAATCAACTTAATCAACGAAGATTTCAATGGGTGTCATCCTCAAAGCAACATGATTTTCGAGACTACGGCTTTGATGAAGAACAGGCACAACTCTGAACCATATCTACCAAACTGCCAACGAGTGTGCAAACCACCTTGCACGTCTAGGTGTTGAACAAAATGAGCATCTCATTGTTATGGATACGATGCCCCTCTCAATCAGAGAGTTTTGGAATAGAGACCGCTTAGGTCTTAGGAATGTTTTAGACTAGTTTTTATGCCTTTGTTGGGTCATGTATCTCTTACTCTTCTCCCTGATGGAGTGCTACTCTTGTTTCCGAGTTTTATTTGATTTCCGAGTTACCAAAAAACAAAAGGACTATGGTCTGAACACCAGCATCGATCCAGCTTGGTGAAGACGTTTGTCCCACCTAACTCTCCTAAATAACTTTTTATTACTATTAATTAATGACATTGAATTTATTGTAACCTGCTTCGTTGTCTTCATAACAATAAAGGAGATCAATTAATTTACAAATGTAAAACTTTTGAAAGAAAATCAATTCAAGATATTGAGTCCAATTATATTATATCTAACTGTCCACGCCAACGGAGCATGATCAAGAAATGTGAATTCACATCACCAACTCGATCCGTCTCTATAGCAACATAATTTAATCATTACCAGACAAAATTAAACGAATCTTAATTGGGGCTAAATTGCGCTTACACTTCCTTGATTTGTTAGAATTACCCTAAACACCCTTTTTCTCTCTGAAATCACACTGCACTTTTAACAAATCTTAATTGGGGCTAAACTGTAATGACTTTGTTCGTTTCTCTGTTTAGTTTTAGTTTTAGTTTTGATGACATCATCATTTCCCTCATTTCTCTCTCTATCTCTCTCCACTCATTACACCTGCTGACATCATCAAAATTAAACTAAACTATCTAACCAAACACAGCCATTATAATTTATTTTAATGTTGAGTACAGTGGGTGAAGGTCAAGGCAGAGGCTAATAATTAAAAAATCAATCAGTGAAATTGGGTCATTTTGCTTTATTGTGATGTTTGCCACCAATAGCGACATTGTTGTCTATATCTCATTATCTCCTCACCATTGAAAAAAACTTCTCTAGAGGTGCTTCGGCAAAATTAAATAAACCAGTTTTTTGGTTTATTCATGTGTAATAAACTCTAGTAATTTATGAAAAAATATGTAGGCACTAACAGTTTACACAATTAATTATGCTAGCTCTCTCACATGGGATATGTGGGACCCATATATGCGTAGTAGGTCTCACATATCCCATGTGAGAGAGTCTGTGCAATTGTTGGTGGCAATATACCGGTAATTAGGGGTGAAAACGGTCCGGTCCGGTCCGGTTTTGGCACTTTTTTGGGACCGGACCGGCAATTCGGTTTGGCTAGATTTGAAACCGGAACCAGACCAAACAATCCCGGTTCGGTTTCATTCGGTTTTCCCGGTTTCGGTCCGGTTTGTCCGGTTTGGCGGTTTGGAAGGCCTGGACATTCACAGACAAACAATGTTGCATCCACCACAGAGTAATCACCACAGTCACCACAGTCAGCAACATTCACAGATCTGGACATTCACCACAGTCAGCAACAATATTCGCAGATCTGGACATCAACAGTGTCGCATCCACACACACAAACAGTTAAACACACACACACAGTCACGCGCGCACACACACAGATATAGTTTCATAAAATATTGTAGAAAGATTAAATGTGATAGGAAAAAAATTTGCATTGAGACTAAAAAAAATACCCTCATTTCATATGCCCATCGATACCACTAATTTGATTTCTAAACCTCCACAACAATGCACGCCACTTAAAACGGTAAAGGCTTAAAAGTTTGTTAAAGTTTTGATCCGTTCGATACATGAACTTAAACTTGAGAACGAATCAATCGAGTCTTTACAGGTACCTGACTGAACTGATTTTTCACAAAGAGCTTTAAAAAAACATTATAAACAACTTGACCGTTGTAATCATTTGTGTAAAATCTCAAAGTAAGTCCCACACAATTGGTCAATTTTAAGTAAACCGAGATTAACATCTCGCACGAGTTCCACACCCAATTTTCGTGAGACCCACCAGTTTACATTATTGCATTCATTAAAGATCTAATCAATGTGGGCAGGACAAAGGTATTTACCCATTTTATATATACTGCATGCTTTCCAACACCTCTCTGTCTCTCTCACTCGTACTGCGCTCCGTCTCTCTCTCTCTCTCTCTCTCTCTCTCTCTCTCTCTCTCCTAAAATGGAGGAGCAGGCCAGTAACACAGAGCCACTTCTCTCCCCCACGAAATACATTGATCCTGTATTGACAAAATCAAGCACTTCATCATCCTTCGTTGCAGATGAAGCAGACATCAAGCCCATCGTAGACGTCAGAGATTTCTTCCGAGAATTTTCCGTCGAGTCGAAGAAGCTTTGGTGCCTCGCCGCTCCCGCGATCTTCACCACCGTCTGCCAATACTCCCTCGGCGCCATCACCCAAGTCTTTGCTGGCAATGTCGGGACTATTGAACTCGCCGCCGTGTCCGTCGCTAACTCCGTCATCGCTGGCTTTTCTTTTGGGCTCTTGGTAAGTTTTACCCTATAAACCGGGGAAAAAATTTATTCACACTCGCCAAAAAAAGATGAACAAAACCGTCACCCTTTCCTATAAACCATGCACTTTTTTGCGATAGATTCTCCAACGAGGTCTCCGGACAGTTGAATTATTAAAAAGAAAACCAGGCTTTTTTTTTTAAAGGAAAGTCCATCAAAAAGCGATCACACTTGGAATTTTCGAGAAATTACATTAGACGTTTTACTACCTTTTTTTTTTATCGGCATTGGACTTTTTATTTTGTTCTAATATGTAACTCTAGTTTTTTCAGATGGGTCATTCGCACCATAAAAAAAAGGTGAACGGCCACTTAAATTTATCGTACTATATAGCTTAATTATACTCCATCTATCCTAAAATGTTAGGGTCGCTTTTGGATTCCAATTTTTTTCAAGACATGATCGTCACGCTTTTTTATTTTTTTTCTTTCCAACTTAGCCCATAATTATTGCAACTTTTCATTGAAATAGTTCTTGCCATATCAAAAAGTAAGGGTAGAATTGGAGAGTTATCAAATAAAGTACTCCCTCCGTCTTGATTTATTAGTCCTTTTTTAAAATCTGTGTCATTGCTATATCTCTAAATTTATTATGGTTTTCATGATTTGCGAACTTTGTATTATAAAACTAATCAAAATCTATCAAACAAGATCCATATTGTATATTTTTTGAGATACATAATGAAAGATATAATTAATAAAAAAAAATAACACAAATTTCAAATGGGACTAATCCAGACGGAGAGACTACATTTACTTATGTAAATGGACTAACATTTTAGGACTGCACAAAATAAAGTACTGGACCAATATTTAGGAACGAAGTGAGTATTTTACATTTCAACAAAAACAGAATAATTTTTTTTACCATATAAAAAAAACTTCTTTATATTGAGAGTTTCTACGAGTATTTTTTTAACCACTTGAGGTAAAATCTCAGAGTCATCCCTGTTCACAAATTGAAAACGGAATGGTATCGTTTAAAGCACAATCTCAAATGAGCAAATGCCGTGCTCATAGAGAGGTGAACTCCGTAGATCGAATGTGACCGTCCGGTGTACAAACTATGTTGGATCTCGCCAAATATTTGAAAAGATTGTGAATAAATAGAATGGTTGGGGGAGGAGTGAGGCATATGTTCTTGAAGGCTTATGTGCCAACCTCGTTCGAATGTTTGACCTCGATTGTAATGCCGTTGTGTCCAAAACACTAATAAAAATTCATCTTCGTTATTAAAAAAATTGGCAGATCCGATTTCCCCAATGACAATATTCGTTCTGCCCAGAGATTTACCGGAAACAAATTAGTATAGTGTAACTTATATCTCAAATTAGATGGGGATAAATCGTGGAAAAAAGATCAATTTGTAATATAGAAACATTATTCTGGGGGTATGACATTTAAAAATATCAGAAAAAGTAAGAATAAAGGAATTTTGATAAAATAAGATTAACTTGTATTTGAATAAGGATTGCAAAGATCACATTATTATCGGTTATTAGTTTCCACTAGAATATTCATATGAATGAAAATTAAATATCTATTTGAATATATATATATATATATATATATATATATATATATATATATATATATATAGGAAGCCGATCTACTAAGGACTCCCTCAAACAAAAATTCCGTGCGGACCTCACCATTTTTCGACTTTTCGGATCAAATTTTGACGATCCGAACCGTAAAAACTGATCCGATCAAGCCCTTCCGGGTATTTTTTTTTTTAAGATTTTCCGCGTGGACCCTTAAAAATGCATTTTAAAAACATTGAGCGGTTCGGATCGTCAAAATTTGATCCGGAATGGTGAGGTCCGCACGGAATTATCCTAAGGACTCCCTCAATAGATCATTATCCTATATAGCGTTTTTAACAAAAACTGATCCGATCAAGCCCTTCCGGGTATTTTTTTTTTGAAGATTTTTCGCGTGGACCCTTAAAAATGCATTTTAAAAACATTGAGCGGTTCGGATCGTCAAAATTTGATCCGGAATGGTGAGGTCCGCACGGAATTATCCTAAGGACTCCCTCAATAGATCATTATCCTATATATATATATATATATATATATAAATACAATTTATTTCCAATCCAAGCTCCCGGATTTTAAAAAAATCCGGACCTCCCCCTTCCCAATTTTTTTTTGAAAATCCGAACCGTTAGATGTGTTTAAAATATAGCGTTTTTGTGAAAAACTGCTCCGATCAAGTCCTTCCGGGTATTTTTTTTTTTGCCAAATCTTCGCGTTGGACCTTGAAAACACCTTTTAAACACATCTAACGGTTCGGATCGTCGAAATTTGGTCCGGAAAGTGAAGTCCGGACGGTAGGTCCGTAAATAGTGGTTTGGATAGGAAGAGACTCTCTCTCTCTCTCTCTCTATATATATATATATATATATATATATATATATATACATATTTTGTGTTGTGTCCATTCCATTTCCATGTCCGTATTTATACAGAATTATCATATCTCGTTTTCATGTCTACGTATCAATGTCCGTGATTCTCAGCCATTGAGAGATCATCGTGGTGGGAGATTTTGAGAGTACTAGGTTTTTCCTTTTACCTATATAATATACCCTACTTTAATTTTCGGGAACAAATACCGCATACAAAATTGAAAAAATTGAGTGATCGTATCAACAAATACCGCGTACAAAATTGAAAAAATTGACTGGTAGTCTCACTTTCTTTTTTTTTTCATGTTCATCTGTCTATATTTATGTAAATCCAAAGCATTGTCTTTTGAATTATGAAAAACCAAGAAAATGATCAAGTAAGATTCTAAATTGAAAGAAAGAATGACAAAAAGAATACATATAATTTGTTGATTCACTTATGCGTTTTGTTTTTGAAATTCACAGTTGGGAATGGGAAGTGCACTTGAGACCCTTTGTGGGCAAGCAGTTGGAGCAGGGCAACTGGACATGCTAGGGATATATATGCAGAGATCATGGGTTATCCTCAATACCACATCTATCTTCTTGATGTTCTTTTACATTTTCGCCACCCCACTTCTAAAGCTCATAGGCCAAACAACTGAGATATCTGAGGCGGCCGGAACCTTCGCCGTCTGGATGATTCCCCAACTCTTCGCCTACGCCTTTGTGTTTCCGCAGGCGAAATTCTTGCAATCCCAGAGCAAGATGGTGGCGATGGCCGTTATAGGAGGGGTGGGGCTGGTCTTCCACACCATCTTCAGCTGGCTCCTGATGCTCAAGTTGCAGTGGGGGATAGTGGGTGGAGCGGTGGTGCTGAACGCCTCGTGGTGGTTGATAGTGCTGGCTCAAATGGTGTATATTTTGAGTGGGTCCTGTGATCGGGCTTGGTCTGGACTTTCATGGAAGGCGTTTCATAATCTCTGGGGGTTCGTCAAGTTATCTCTTGCATCTGCTGTGATGCTTTGGTAAGTTTACTTTGTCTTCTAATTAGATGCTTATGTAATTTTAGTCATGCATTATCGATACCGACGCGTTTCGACGCTTATCATAACAGAGTTCTTAATTTCTTGATGAATTTAATGTTAATGAATTTTTACGAGGTTTGTACAGCTTAGAGACATGGTACTTTATGGTATTGGTTCTCTTTGCTGGGTATTTGAAGAATGCAGAAGTGGCTGTGGATGGCTTATCAATTTGGTGAGTTTTGTTATTTTACCTTGATCCTGATTTAAGTTAAACTTGAAAATTAAGACTGGATTTAGTCTTGGAAAAATCATAATTCGGCTCCCTCCAATTTCAATTCCTGGCTCCGCCACTGCCTATTTCGGTGTGCACGCCAGCACGGCTTGTGTATCCTTAAAAAATATTAAGATATGATCGATACCTTTACATGGGAAGCCTACTAATCCTCTATGAAATGGGTACATGTTACTTTCATTGCCAAATGCCAATTAAAGTGGTGTCCTTTTAATTTTGCAGCATGAATATATTGGGCTGGACACTAATGGTGGGTATTGGGTTCAATGCAGCTATCAGGTTTTGTAACCGGAACAAAGCTCAATTCATAATTTCACTCTGTAGCTTCTACAATTAACAAACATTGCAAAACATTAATAAGAAACAAAAAAATTCAATGCAGTGTAAGGGTGTCAAATGAACTAGGAGCAGCACATCCAAGAACCGCCAAGTTCGCCGTGGCGGTGGCTACCGTGACAGCATTACTGGTTGGCCTTGCAATGGGACTCATTTTGATTATTGCGCGAAAGCAATACCCAGATTTGTTTTCAAGTAGCCCAGAAGTCAAACAGCTCGTGTATTCGCTCACAATAATGTTAGCAATAAGCATTGTCGTTAATAGTCTCCAACCTACTCTCTCTGGTATGCATATACATATATATTCTAAACTATATCACCTTCTTGCATTTTTCAAATGAAACACGTCTTATACATTTTGTCCAATTCTACGCATAGGGGTGGCCATTGGAGCAGGGTGGCAAGCTTATGTAGCGTATGTGAACATAGGGTGCTATTATTTCTTCGGTATCCCACTGGGTCTCGTGCTAGGCTTTGTCACTGACATGGGTGTTACGGTAATGTTACTCATTTTCTATCTCGATATAGGTCAACAGTAAATTCATCCCAAATAATCGGACATTTGCTCCGTGTCAAAGCAATAATAGTTGAATCATGATTGATTTTGGTTCTGAATCTCCTAAAAAATTTGGCTTGTACATTTTGCAGGGGATTTGGGATGGAATGTTGGCAGGAACAATCGTGCAGACATGCATCCTCCTAGGGATGATTTATAGGACTAACTGGAACAAAGAGGTAAGCGATCACACTCTGCATCTTATAGCCTTTTTTGAAAAAGGACTGCCTATACTCTCTTTCATCTCTGAATTTTAACTTTACTATCTATTTTTGCTATTTATCCAAATAAACAAGTAGCAAAAGCAAAAGGGTAATATAGACGGGGAGGAGGGGGAGAGAGAGAGAGAGAGAGGGAGAGGGAGAGAGGAGGCAATAGCCAGCATTTCTTGCTCTCTACTAGTGCCTCTCTCTACTAGTACCTCCAAAATGATATGGGTGCTGAACCTTGGGATACCGAAATGTATAAAAGGCATGTGGTCCATTTTTGGGTCACACGCATATAATTCAAACTATTCATTAATTTTAAAATAATTTTCCAGCGGCCTTGTAAAAAATCAGCTCAATTGATATGTGTAAGTGGTTGATCCAATGTTCAAGTACTTATTGAGGGTTTAGGGCGTCGTCTGTATCTTTTCAGTACCCTAAGGTTGGGTACCCATAGTCAAAAAAATTGAGTTTTAGTGACAACAACATGGCACTTAAACTGTGTTGCTAAAAGTATTCAGTGACAGCTTTTTGTACTAAGCAGTCACTAATTACAAAATTATTGACAACTAAAAGGTTGTTGATGAATACTTTAGCAACACAGTTTTAGTGTCAAAATTGTTGTCACTAAAGATCAATTTTTTTTTTGTAGTGGGGGCGGACATGCTAGCCAGATGTCTTGCTCTAATTCTTGACTTAAGGTAGGAACTATTCGATTTTTTGAATGATATACTGTGAGAAAATTGTCTTGTCACATAAGTCATAAAAAACGCAATAAATCAGTAGAAGTTAGTTTTGAGAATAAGAGGGTGTTTGGGAGCCCACTTTTCAGCTTTTCATTTTTAACTTTTTGGTTTTTTGGCTTTTTGAATTATGGTCAGAATGAGTTTTGAATTTGAGAAAAGTATTTGGGAGAAATATGCAGAATGCATTTTGCAAAAGTAATAGTGTTTGGGAGAAAATGATGAAAATGAGTTAGGGATTGACTTTTTACCATTTTGCCCTTGTTTATGTCATATACCATTTTTCCCTTTTTATGTATTACACGGCATATAACTATATGAACAGTGGTTTTTGGTAATTAAATGTCTCCAACAATGTTACGGTGTTAGTTTCTATTAAAATAACAATTAAGTTAAAACTTAAAACCAATTCTCCTAATTGCAAAAAAAAAATAAGAACTCTTCCAACCATCAGTAATAAAAATAACGAATTTAAGGCAAAATTAGCACTTTCATCACAACAAGATAAATAAATTTTAGAAATTTGTACTGCACAGAACATTCTTTATCAATTACGGAGTATTATCCATGTTTTGACATGGACAAGTGACTGAAAAAGTCTCCAATATGAAAGGTATTTTGGCTATTACCCAAAATTGTGAAGGGCATTATTGTCTTTCATCATATCTCCTCAAAATGAACCAAAAAAGGAGAATGCAAAAAGGAGCTCTCACCCTCTTTTTGGCTTTTGCTCTGGAAATGTAAAAACAGAGAAATCATTCTCACATAAGTCATTTTGCAATGAGTCATCCAAACACTTAAAAGTTGAAAATGCAAAAATGAGAAGGCAAAAAAGAAGCTGCTAAACAGCCTCTAAGACAAGAATTAAAACAATGCCTAACTATGAGAAAATTGTCTGTCTAATAAGTCATAAAAAGCGCAATAAATCAGTAAAAGTTAGTTTTGAGAATAACACATGAATTAAAACAATGCCTAGTCTACTTCCACACAACCACAGGCCCAACTACAAAATCATTTTTTCTGCTTCTTTTTTGTTTTGTTTTACTTTCTGTTCAGTTGGAGTTAAGGTGGTGGGTCCCATGGTCTTACATATGCCACATAGGAAGTTTGTGTATTTGGCCGTGTAGTTGTGTGAGCAGGTAGACTGATTGGGCATCACAAATCCTGAACATCAAAGTAAGGGCAGATAATCTTAAAACCAAATGTACCATTGTGGGCTAGTCTTACATATGCCTGCATTTTTTGAAAAGTGCTTCAAAGCCTCTCCGAACACAGCCAACACCATTGCCCATTGGTATTGCTTCTTGAGTTTTCTTCCAAGTATTGACCATTTCAAGGAAGGATTCAGTTGACAAGAATTAAAACAATGCCTAACTGTGAGTTTTCTTCTAAGTATTGACCATTTCAAGGAAGGATTCAGTTGACAAAGATCTTGAATACTCTTTTTTTTATAAATGCAGGCATCGATAGCCGGAAATAGAATAAAAGAATGGGGTGGAAAGGTGGATCTTCCCAAAGAGACTGATGCGGAGAATGCGGCAGTAAAATAGCAGTAATGGAGTTTATTCCACCCAAATTGAAGTCCACGGAATTATCAACCTGAGCAAAAACAGTAGTTTTTCGTTACAATCCTATGTTTGGAATTTTGATCCAATCTTCCTATGTTTGGAATTTTGATCCAATCTTCCCAAAACTATTTTTTCATGCTGGAGTACTTTGGAAGAATGTGTCCCACCTTGTTATAAACACTAAATTTCGGTGTGTGCGTAAACCTCTTGTCCTCTTGCACAAGCTCATGAGCACCTTCAAAAGTTTTTAAGCATTTTCAAGACTTGTTTAAGATCATCAAGTACTAAAAACGTGTCAATTCTTTAACGAGTTTCATATCAACCCCACTCTACATCTAAAGAATATTCAGAGAGTTTACACATTTGGCCTAACTTTATTGGATTATTTGACTCTTTATCCGTTTCTTTTTTTTTTAGTCAAATTTATTTAAACTATTTAAGGAATGCAAAGGCAAAAAAATAATTCAGAATCAGAGTTTTGGATTATTTCTATCTTTCCTAACTTTTTTCAAGTTTGGTTCATATTTTCTCTCATTGAAATGAATAAATTATCTGCCATTTTATGGGCGAGGGTAAAGGTGACTGAAAATCAGTCCCTTACTTGAGGAAAAATATAAGGGAGGTAAGATAGTGATAGGACAATAGCAAAGAGTATATTGTGTATATATGTATAATATGTGTATAATGAATGTGGGATGTTTTTACATAAAACAACAGATGACTTTGTCTGTTACTAATCTAATTACACATTAAGCTATAGTTATTTAAATTAATTATAGGTTGTTTGATTAAAAAGAATATGTTGTATTGAAAAACATAGGGTCAAAATTTGGGTCGTTATAATGAGCGACTGGCGGATGGTAACGAGGCATAGCCCACCTGCTAGAGAGCAAGAATAGCACAAGGCCTAGATCCATAAGAGCAAGAATAGCACAAGGCCTAGATCTTATGGCTCTGATACTATGTTAGAAGCTCTGATACCAAATAGAAAAGTGAATTGCCAAGAACCTTCCTTTCATTGATGCATGTAAAACATAGCCTTAGCATTCTTTTATATAGCTACAAGACTTGGTAACTAAGAAACCTGAACCAACTAGGAAATAGGCATGATGAAGAAACCTATACTAACTAGGAAACATGAATAATAAACTAACTAGGAACCTAGATATCAGTTTATCAGATAGCATCATTACCATGTACTCCATTTCACAAGGACATTGATATAAATATTTACAGTATAGTATGTACCAGGTTCAGGAGTGACGGCTGCAATATGTTACATGTTTGTGCAATCCAACAAACTGGAACTAGAATTCAAACAGTTCAACTTTGAAGAAATAGTGCAGCTCCAACCAAACCGACCCACAATGTTAAAGCTACCCAGAAAGCTTCGTTCTTCTCCAAACCAATCGGAGGTCGCCAAACCAAGAAGTCCCCTATATAGTCCCTAGTTGATGGAAGCTGATTTGTCGTCGACCAAAATCTCTTTTCATCTCTGTCCTTGTATTTATCACTCCATGTTCCCGCATAGCTGCAAACAATTAAGGAAACTAGTTTCATCAACTTCTTTTGGATTCCTCAAATTCACAGCATAAAGGATTCCTATGTATTATGCTTCATATGCAAAATCAAAATGGAGGTAGAAAAATGGGAAGTCAAAATTAACAAGAATCTGTAAGCTTGCAGCATCAGAGGGGTGACACTACAAAGCTCATCAACAACACAACCGTGGCAAAAGACAAACAGTTTCGGAATAGCTTGCGATTTCATAGGAACCAACAACGATATGAGAACAGCCTGTTTTATCCTCCTAGCAAATGGTTTAGCTTTCAGAATCATTCCAAAACCAAAGGTAGCATGCTTTCTCCATAACTACTTCTGGATGCAATTGGCTAACAGTATTCAATGCAGAAAAGGAAATGGAAGATCGTATTAGAGCGCTCCGGTTAATATATCCCTAGAAACATTTTGAGTAAATGTTTTCCACACATAATTCTGCTTACGGTACTGCTTACCTACCAAATGACGCCACAACTAGTGCAGGTCTTAATCCTAAGTATCAAAGTCTTCTAAGTTGATGTTTTCAGTCTTGCCATGAATTGCATCTTAACATCTTCAAATAACAAAACCACTTCCCCCAACTATAGTAGTCATTTATCTCATTTCAAATAGCCAAACCATTATAGCTGAAAGTCAAATTTTCTCCAACTGTTGCACATTTAGTTGCAACATAGTGACCTAAGCAAAATTTTCATGATCCTTTTATTTTTCAAGGGTACGTGAACATGCCCAGTTGTCAGTAGAATCACCTCATACAAGTAAGATTTCATGAGCCATAGTCCCACTCGTAGGCAAGATGTAGACTCATTTCTTCAACTAAAATTAGATCGGTGAAGAAGGGCATAGACTTGCATCCCCTTCATCACCATTACAAACTAGTAGCTTTGGGGGGAATCAGTGGAAAAATAAAACAGCTCAAAACTGTTGCTACAAGCTTAATGAAAGTGAAAATAACTTCTCCTGCTTCCACGGGCCCTATTCTTCTCAAGCTAATCAAAAGATATCAATATATCGTTCTTTGATACCTATAGGCTATAGCAACCGAATGGTGCTTCAAAATTCAAATATGCGGGATGCAGTACAAATTCACTATATCTCAATAACAAGTGAAATGGACAATCAAGTAAAATCTGAACTCACTTGTCATAGCTAGAACCTATCATTGGGATAGTTACCATCTCCTCCTGGGATATCTTAAGCTTAGGTGCTTGCAAGATGTAGCGAAGCTCTCCAGCTTGGCGCCTTATACTTGGATTGGGATGATTCTTTTCCAATTCCTTATACAAGGCAATGCAATCTGCATGACGGTTATTGGCCTCATATGCCATAGCAAGCCATATCTGAATCTGAAACACCAAAATCATTGTTTCACATTAGAAGTGGCGGATGCAAGAATTTTATAACAGAGGGTAAAATGAAAATCATTTTGGGTTCGGAGGGATAATTATTGTAAAAGAAATTGGATTATAAAACGTTAAGATTTTGAAATGGCCTAGACACTGTAAGTTTCAAAACATATGGAGAGAAGGTAACATCACTCACAAAAGTTTAGGGGCGTGGCCTCTGCCCGCAACCTTTCTGTCCGCGATGCAACTTAGCCTAAATGATACATATGTTCATAAATAGTGATATTGACCAAACGATCATTGTTTTTCACCTACCTCGCCACCAAATAGAGTTGGTCTGGGAATGATTGTGAGAGCACCTTCCAGAAACTCAATGGCTCGTCCGTACATACCCTTTCCATAAGCCTTCTGACCCAATTCATACATCAACTGAGCCATCTTTCGCCGCTCTGCTTGCTCCTTAGCCACCTATTTTCCCATACCAAATGTAACAAAAACCATAGATACCAAATCAAATGACAACAAATCAGCTACCACCAACTAAACGAAAAAATCAAGAGTTTCAAAACTAATTGAATTGCATTGTTACCAAACAGTATCCAAAATGAAACCTCCTTAAAGTATGCATATGGCAACCCTATTATGTCAAAACTAGCCCCGGTGGTCCAAAAAAGAAAAACCTTAAATCTACTTCTTATTTTTCTGTTAGATCGCCAAGAAAATCGATTACGTCAAATAGGTGAAATAATCCTAGCTCAAGAGTTGCTCCACTTTCTGGGCAGCCAAGCAGAGCATACGAATGGAAGCCATTTTTCTTTTTCTCTCTTTCTTATTTGGTTTTGCAATATTTATCTCGTTTCCTGCTCGTTTCAACAATTTGAGTTTACAAACAAAAAAACACAGAACCAAATCAAATGACAAATATCATTTTCTGGGATAAAAATGACAACAATCACCAACTCAACCAACTATTTTCAAAAACCAATTGAATTTTAATGTTGGCAACACAGCATTCCATATGCATTCCCACTATATTTATGTTTCAAGTCCCCCGAGTACCAAAAAATGAAAAGCTTAAATCTACTTATCCCTCAGTTACATCGCTGAGAAAATCGTAAAAAAACTCACATCGATTAAAGTCGAATAGGTGAAATATTCCTAGATTCTCAAGAGTTGCTCCATTTTCTGGGCAACCAAACAGAGCATATAACAACGGAAGCCAATTCTTCTTCTCTTTTTTCCCTTTTTTGGTGCAATATATGCCTCGTTTACTGTCATTGCAATAATTTGAGTAAATAAACCATACAAGTAAGTAGAAATTAAACCTTTTCGAGTTCCTTTCTGACTCTCATCCTCTTATCCTCCTCCGTCTCTTCCTTCCCTTCAACTTCCCCTTCCCTCTCCTCCACCCGACTCTGCAACTCCTCCGCCTTCCTCTCCAACTCCATCCTCTCCTCAAACTCCTTCACTCTCTTCCTCATCGCTCTCTCCCACGCCAACAACCCGTCCATTTCCTCCTCCTCCTCCTCGTCGTACCCATTCCCATTCCCTTTGCTTTCATCATCACTCATCCCAGCAAGATCCAGCGCATTACCCTTCGAATTCGCCTTCCCTCGTGCGCCTACTCTCTGATTACGATTATCTTTGTCAAATTCGAAGCCGCTAGTGGCGGCGAGGGAGATGTGGTGGTAAGGTTCTTTCTTGAACAAGCTCAGTAAGACGTCGGCGGGCAACGGCCGAGGCTTGCCGTCGGGAAGTGAAATTCTGGATGAGCTCACGTCTAGTACTAGTGCTAGGTTTCCGGTAACTACGGCCATGTCGACGGGGCCTAGAGAGAGAGAGACAAGGAACTGAGAGCTGAGAAAAAGAGATGGGCGATATTAGATGATTGGAGCGTGGAAAGACTAGAAAGGGCATTGATTTTGGGCTTCGAATGCGTTGAGATGGTTAGAATGACAATCTCACCCGAACCATAATCAGTTTTTGTTTTTCGAAACATAACCAAAATATTCTCTCTGTGGGTGTGGGTGTGGGTATGGTATGGGATGTGAGATAATTGAACGGGTTCGTTTCAGTTCTAATTTGACCTGATAACCGAACCAAATTGGATATGTATAATTATAAAATTACCCTTCATATGTAGAAGTTTAGTCTGTTTATAGCTTCAATGCATTGAATTTCTACTTAGATGTATATTAGTTTTACATTTAAAATATCTAGATGCATATTTACATACCTTTTTAATTGATGGATCTTTGGCATTTCCAGTTAACTGATTTTCATATTTGAATTTCATTCATAATTATTTCGTTTTTATTTTGTTTTCTAATTTAACAGGGAATACCCGAATTGAACTGATTCCCGATTGGTTTAGTTATGGTTTAAATTTCTCCTACCCATTTGGGTTTCAGTTTAATTCTGAGTACCCATTTAGTTTCGGGTAATGAGTTAAGATATGGCAATACCTAAACCAAACCGACTCATTACCATTCCTAGAGATGGTTGGATTATGGAAGGATGGATAGGGGTAAAGTTGTCTACAAGGAACGTGAACGTGGCGCTGTGTGGCTATGGCGTGTGGGCTGCGGCTTTCTTGTGGAGTTTTCTTGCTGCAAGTCAAAAGCCTTGACTAAAGATGAATTGCAGTGTGTACCACCGGTAATTACGCACAAATTCTCACATTTTCCTTTTGCTCGCAGTGCAACGAATGCAATAGGCATTTCAGCCGTCCAAATGTACTTTTCAGTCGTTTAAATGTGCTTTCGACAATTCAGTCAAACTTTTTCATAGAAGATTTTTGACTGTCCAGATTAGAGTTTTATTTAATTCCGGACATAGAACAATTTTGAAGTTTTATTATTTAAATCCGGACATGGAAGAGTTTTATTTAAATCCAGTCCGAAAGAGTTTTATTTAAATCGAGTCTTTCAGAAGAGTTTTATTTAAATCCGGCTAGAAGAGTTTTATTTTAAATCCGGACCGGACTCCCATGGAAGAGTTTTATTTTAAATCCGGACTGGACTCCCATGGAAGAGTTTTATTTAAATCCGGACTGGATTCCCATGGAAGAGTTTTATTTAAATCCGGACCGTTGAAAATATTTTTAGACAGTTCAGATTGCACTGCACCATCCCGTTGCCCAAAATGATCCAGTCATATTCTCCAAAGTCCAAACCACTAGAGCAAGTTCAATGGTTTAGCCAAAATAAGGTTGCCCCAAGGTCAGAATCTATTTTAAGAAAATGCGATTTGTGTCTGGTTTAAAAATCATGCAATCCGATTCTGAACAATCTATGAGTCACAATTCGATTTCAGGTTTTATCAATAGATTACATAAAAATTAAACATTCCTAATATTACAACAAATTCATCACAAACTCATTCTTAATAGTGTAGCAAACTCAATCCTCTATCTCTAATAGCGCAGCAAAAAGCCAAAAGAAAAAACATTAGATTCTTGCATATTGCAAATTCCTAATTCCAAATTCCCAATTACTCTATAAGTACTTCTTTTTTCCAATTTAGATTAGAACTACATTTTACCTCCTTAGGTTTTAATGTATTCAAAACTAATAAGTTATATAGTTATCACTTAGAACTTAATTATTTGTAAGTATAGGTAAAATTATTTACTAGATATTACGAACATATATACCTATACTTAATATGTGTAAATATAAATAACTCACGGTCCGGTTCAGTTAATCCACTGTTCCAAAATAAATAACCGTGGACCAAAACATATCGCACAATTTTCAATTTTTTTAATTTGTGTTTGGACCATCAATTCACGGATCGGGACCAAAACGTATTGTTTTGTTTGGTTTAGTCCTATTTCGCAGTTCACCAAATTTTTTCTGCTACCCTAGCCAAAATAAACTAGAGCTATAGCCATTGTTCCCATGGATAGTGAAATTTGGCCAATAAAATGGCATTATTAGGCCTCGTTTGTTTGGCCGGAGATAAATGGATGAGATATGAAATCCTTGGGATATTGCTCAGGATATCAATGGATGAGAAAAATTCATATCCGGTGTTTGTGTTCGACGGGATATAGCCAGTGGAAAGCATTTTTTTGTACTAAAATGGGGAAATCCCATCCAAATCCCCCCCATGGGATTCTATATACCGTACGGATGGGGAGAAAAACTTGGTTGGGATTTCATATCCCATGCAAAAAAAAGATAACAAACATTGAAAAATGGGGCCTACTCCAACCCACCCCCAAATCCCCCCAAACAAATTAGTGTAATATGCCATGCCCTATTTGACATCCATTGTATCCCTTTTTCAACTAACTTCCATCAATGGTGTAATTAGGCAATGCCATTTAGAATTGGTAACGTTGTTTAATGACGGGGCATAAGTGGCAAGACTATTCTTGAGAGAAATGACAAGATAAATAGACGAAGGCAAAAATGATACACTATTTAGGGCACCAAATTTTGCGAATTTTGCCATTTTTTGGCCATAGCTCAAGCCATGTTTATACTGCTAGACTTTCTTTTAGTCACTTATTTTTGTCCCTTTAAAATATGCACCAGTTCAAATGAGTTAACAAAACATGTGGTTACGATTTTAGGCTGAGAAGGAAAACTATGTTGGTGGGGTGGTTGAATTGGCAAAATAGGGGTTATTGGTGTAGGCTATGTAGATTTGTAAGGCAAAAAGGGATGGTGGGGATAAAAACTAGCAGGAAACAATCGTTGTCACTTTCACTCTTCGAATTTTTCTCAATGCATTTCTTTTCCTAGTGTACTACAGTAGTTTTTTATTGTATCTTCGTGATAAATAAAATGTCTTATACTAATAGAAAACCAAACATGGTCACTTCTAATAGGAGGATTTGGGGTGGTTGTTAGCGAAAGACCTAGACATAGTTGGGATCGCAATTGAGAAAAATGACTTATACATTTGGCTCTTGCAATTGATAATTTATTTAATTTATCATCTTAAATAGAATCAAACTTTGCTTATGCATAATTAACTCACACACGGCTCTTTGAATGGATGGAGAGTAGATGGAGCAGGCGATGCTTTATGTGAAGTGAAAATGTGTAAGGATTTGACTGCACTATTACGAAGTGAAGGGGCAAAGTGATTGTATATATTGTTAGTAGTAGTACTAAACTTCAAAGGGCCAAAAGTGTAGTTTACCCCTATTCCTCCAACCAGAGATTGCAGTATTACACGGCATGTCACGAACCACACCTTTTCAAAACCCGTGTCGTGGGCAAACGACACATCTCGATTCTCGAGTGTCGTATTATAAAGGTCGTTACAATTGGTTTGCCCTCTATTTCGCAACCGTTAGTGTGCAATCCACGGCGGCCGCCGGCACTTTCCGTTGAGAGTCCCCTTCTTTGGCACTTGCATCTCTCTCTCTCTCTCTCTCCAAAAATCACAGCTTTATCCAGCGCCAGTGAGTGCATGCTGACCCAGCCACGATGCCACTGATTCTCCCCCACCTTCAACCCCGCCTCATTTCTTCTCTCCACCACACCCACCCCTCAATCAACACCAATCGCAAAATTCTCCCTTTCTCCACCAAAACCATAAAAAAATTCCAATTCAATTCCTCCGTCGTACACTCCAATCAAAGGTACGCCCTGAAATCGGCTCCCGTCGTCAATGGATTCCCGCTGCAGAGCAAGAGCAACCCAGAAGAGGAGTCTTCTAACGACTTCGGGGGAAAAAACAATGTGGAGTTATCTGAGAAGCTGCGACGGTGGATTGCTTTTGTTAGGTCGGTTTTGCCTGGTGGAAGTTGGTGGAGATTTCCCAAGGACGTTGATGTTGTATTGGCGGCCAAGCCTGTGACTGTGTTGCGAGCGCTTCAGCGGATGTGGGAGTTGATCGCCAAGGATCGGTGGATTGTTTTTTCTGCTTTTGCTACGCTTATTGTTACTGCTGTGAGTACTCCTCTAGTGGGTAGTTATTATAATATCAATGAAAATGGAAAGGTCTTTTTGACAGTCTATTAGATTTCAGGTGATGGCTTCAACATTATTGAGATATTCCCTATGCTTTAATAAAACTAGAGGCCGGGCACACGCAAATTTGTGTGCAAGTCGAACTTTGACAAAAAAAAAATGTATGTACATAAGTATCCGGCTAATGGATTGATCACGTTATATTTATTTTTTTGAGAAATAAGCTATCTTTTTATATTTAAGCAATGTATTGTGACAGATTGCACATAATCAAATAATACATTACCATGTAATGCCACTGTCGCCGTCGCTTTTTCCATGATCCAATACCTAAGTAAAGTATACCTAACTTGAGTAAAAGCTTCATAAGAAGCAGTACATGAAGAGAAAGTGGTAGCTCCACTAAGCTTGGACACCATTTGAACCAAATGAAATGTTCTGAACTTTGAGATGAATCTGCAATCACAAGCAGTGATTCACTCGAATCACTCCACTCAGAAATACAGATTTAGGCACAAGTTTGAGTAAAAGCTTCAGTGATAAATTTAGAGGCACCAATTAGCCCTGGAAAAAAGAGAGCGAGGATCCTGCTTCTCCGTTCATGTCAATACATCTCCCTTGATTTGAGTATGAAAGGGAGTAAAACTCATTTTGATGTGGATTTGATAGAGTTGGGAGGGATTTGGAGAATGTCTCTCTCAAACCTAAGTTTGAGTCAAGATTTTGAGGAAAGGCAGTAGATGCTTTAGCAATTAATTTCTGATCGACTAAGAAGGAAAGGGTAATAGAAGTGCAAGGACAAGCTCATGCAGTTAAGATACATGGATATTAAGGAGGTATAGAGTTGAAGTTAATATGAATTCCAATTGTTAGAACCTAAATGTTTAGTTAGAGAGTGGCCCATGACTACCTCATAACAATCTCCCGATATTGTTGGCTGACGGCTGTTAATCCTGCTTCCTGTTCACATTACACGCAGATGGCACTGAGAGTCTATTTGTGAAATAAGTTACCAATTGCCAAGTTCCCGTTCAGTTACTAATGCGCCTGAATTCCATTTTTCTGATTCAGCTTTCGGAGATTTCCATACCGCATTTCTTGACAGCATCAATCTTTTCAGCACAAAGTGGTGAAATCGTGGTGTTCCAGCGAAATATTCATCTCTTAGTTCTATTGTGTGTCACCGCAGCAATTTGCAGGTTATAATCTTGTATGGTCAAGTATCCTTCCTCAGAAATACATGAAAAACTTCTTAGTTAGCCATAAAAGGGGAGAAAATTGCTTTCTAATATTCTACATAAACCATTCAAGAGCTCATTCAGTTGTCCTTTTTATAACGAATAGCAAGGCTAGGGACATGTGTAAGAGCATTCTTTTCTATTTATTTATTTTTTTAAATTGATGTAAATGCATTCATGTATTTCAATCTTCTATCGTTTACTGTTCATGGTTAAAAATTGCCACTTTCTATTAAATTGTATGCAGCCAATAACTGGAATTTGAACCATCTGGTTGAAAAATGTGACAAGCTGCTGATACTACTCTTTTTATTTGAACTACAGTGGTCTCCGAGGTTGCTGTTTTGGCATTGCTAATATGATCCTTGTGAGTTGCGTCCTATAGTTTAATTTCTCAAAATCTTTTTTTGAGTAGAGGAACATCAGATATCAATGCTGTAACTTGTAACCTTTTGATTGATCGTTTGGAGATCATGTCTAGACTGGCTTTCTTATCATTTCTGTTCTTTGGTTGGTTGGATGGTGAAAGAAGAGCTTCTGGGCACTTGACATTGAGCAATACCAACCCCACCAAACGGAGAGTTTAGTCCCAAACAATTGGGTTGGCTACATGAATCCATTACTCCATTGAGCAGTGTTAGGAAAAGAAGTTCACAATGCTCCCACTTGCAGGAAGTTGTGGACGGTGTTGATTAAATGAATAAAACTCGAGTTTCTTTCTAGAATGCCACTATTTGTTCTTAAATAACTTTAGTGAAAGTTATTTCCAAGATAGTAAGTAGAATCATGTTTTTGATACTTTGTATCACCTTAAAATATGCAGGTCAAGCGGATGAGGGAAACTTTATATTCCTCCCTTCTTTATCAGGTTCTGAATAGCATATGAGCATATTTTTAGTTAAAGTTTTTTTTGTCCATAACAACCACACTCCAAGGACTTCTTAGTTCGTTACATAATTTTTTTGGTGTTTAACTTCCTTTGTAGGATATATCATTTTTCGACTCTGAAACAGTTGGTGATTTGACTAGTAGGCTTGGAGCAGATTGTCAGCAAGTGTCACGGGTTATTGGAAATGATCTTAATATGATATTACGCAATGTTCTTCAGGTGGCTTCTCTAACTGAAAACACGTCTCTTGAATTAAATTCCAAGTGGAGTATATCACTCTTGTTGTTTTTTTCAGGGTACAGGTGCATTGGTTTACTTGTTGATTTTGTCCTGGCCACTTGGATTATGTACTTTGGCAATATGCTCTACTCTGTCAGCCATTATGCTTCTATACGGCCAGTAAGACTTTATACGGATTTTTCTATGACACCCCCGAGTGGTATGGATGCATGATGCTTCCATTATAATATGGACCTTTAGATTGAAAGTTAGATAAATCTAAGCTGTTAGATCAAAACTACCCACATAAAGTAAGATGGATTTGCTAAAATTGAGATGGTTTTGCTCTTTTCCCCGCTGAAAAATGCAATTGTATTTACCATAAAAACTGGGTTTGCATACCATGATACATGGCTACACTTACTATGAGTCTACGATATATGGCTACATTTACTACAATTTATGGCCAAAGTTTTTGTTGGTGATTTTGATCTAACAACTTAGATTTACCTAACTCTTAATCTAAAGGTCTATATTTAATGGGGGCTATCATGCCCCATTACCACTCGGGGGTGTGGTAAAAGAATCCTATTTATACAGTTCCCCTTTCATGCATATAAGTATCTTCTGGTCTTGTTTTTGTCTTGTAAGAAACTTATATGAAATTTGTGGAGCAAAGCAATGGAGTTACAAATTCTTGGAGTAAGCATGAGTTTTAAAAAAATTGATTTCAACTAATTATAGGGGTATAATCATGGACAAACTAAACAGCTGTCGAGTTTGAATTACAATAAGAAATGAAAGAAGAAAGCAGTGAGTTCATTTTTTTTTGGAATCGAAACAAGATCATGGGGCATCTCCTCTCCCACTTGTGCTCTTGTAAGCTGTCTTGAGTATGGAAAATTCACTCACCATTTTGGCGTAACTTCCATTCATGTGGTCATTCTTGGGTTACTACTTGAACTTGGTTGCGGAGTTAGTTTGAGTGATGATGATGGTCAACCCAAATTTGCACGGCCTTTCCGAGCAATTGCTTTGGACAAGTCATAGATTTTTGATAGTGAATCATTTTGCAGCCTTCATTTTGATGTTTTGTTGCCTTGCTATTACTTACTGATTCCCGTGTTTCATTGGTTAGGTACCAAAAGAAAGCAGCAAAGTTAACTCAAGAATTCACTGCTTCTGCCAATGAAGTACACATAGAATACTAGCGTGTAATGTTCTTGTTTGTATACATATCTTGCCGAACTATCTTAAATTTGCAAATTTTCCCTCCCATATGATGTAGGTTGCACAGGAGACATTTTCGTTGATGAGAACCGTTCGTGTTTATGGAACTGAGAAACAAGAACTTGGCAGGTAATGTACTACAGATTACAATCTGTGCATGGGGACTCTAGGATTCACATCTAGGTTTGAACAGGTGTGTCACCTGTGATAGACACAAACTTATCCTGCTTTGGTGAATTAGGTACAAGCTTTGGCTGGGGAAGTTAGCTGATATAAGCTTGCGGCAAAGTGCTGCTTATGGACTTTGGAACCTGAGCTTCAACACTCTGTATCATTCAACACAGGTCCTTCCGAGTCGATAAAATGGTTCCTACGTGTAATAAGAAGTTTACTTACTCTATTGTAATTTCTTTCAATGTGGAAATTGCCACCTATCTGACTTAACCCCCTGCTATCATTGGAAAAGCACTGTGCTGCAAATTTAGGGTTCCCCTTTATTGACAAATCTATCTATATAAGGATGAATAAGAGATGGAAATTGGGAAGGAATGGTGAGAGAATTTGAGGTGAATTTGGGTCCCTTTCTTGTATCCAATTAGTTCTTTTACATTAATGCCTTCGTAAGATATTGTTGATTACATTTATACCTATTTTTGGTCACCGATTTTGCGCTGGTGCTAGAACAATCACACGTGCATCGGATTCCTCGATGGTTTTGTATCAGTCCTGTTACCTTGGATAATCTGCTATACAAGTAGTGTCCGCGATGTAGCAGTAAACTTTTCAGATTCCTTGAGGAAAAATTCATTTGTTACATAGAAACTTTTGCCAATTGCCAACTTCTTCAATTGGATGTCCAGATCATGGATTGTAACCTTTCTCAACTGGAGATTGTAACTTATTAGTGCTGAAGAATTTTGTATTCCAATCAATGTTATGTCAAGTGAGAGCGAGAGATAGTGGCAAGGTGGGAGATAGTTTTGCTTCTTCAATGTCCTTTACAATACCTTTCCACTCTTTCATGTGCCTGTCATATTTCCATAAGCCATAACCTGTTATTGTTTTGTCATATGTTATATTTCCTCCAGTAGGTCGGAATGATAACTGTGCTAGATTTATTAGTGGTGCTTTTCCGTTGTTGCAATGATATTACTGCAGTTTCTACTCAAATAGGATTTGCGTTAAACCCGATACACGGTATTATGTATATTTTCATTATGGGTTAAGTAGGTATAGTTTAACTTTGAAATGCCAGTAACAATGATAAAAAAATTTGTATCAAAACCCGATACACGGTATTATGCATATTTTCATTATGGGTTAAGTAGGTATAGTTTAACTTTGAAATGCCAGTAACAATGATAAAAGAATTTGTATCAGATTTTGTCAGGAACGACTAAAATGTTTAGAATTCTAGAGGTAGGGGAGTTGTTAAACTTGGCCTTTCACAAATGAAGTAGAGATGACATAAACTCTATAATCCACGATAAAAATGCGAATAGTTCAGTGAACACAGCTTATTTTCTATCAATTAAGTTTTCCTCTTATGTCTTAGAAAAGTTCATGATATATAGAGCTATGCCTGCCGTTGTACAGATGTAGAAGTTTTGAGATTATTTTTTTGAAGTTTTTGATATTCCTTGAACATATAATTATTCACAATACATTTGTACTAGAACTTCGCTACAATTAATGTCTTTTGCCATGCCAAAAAAGAAATTAATTTTTGTAGCATGGTTTCATCAAAGAAAAGGTAGCATGGTTTCATCAAAGAAAAGGCAGGTCTACTTCAAGCTTGAATTTTTTAAAGTTTGATTAACATAAAGGATTGTTGTGTCACAGTATTGATTCAGAATTTGTAACATGGTTTCAGAACTGACTTCTTCATTATGATTCATAAGTTAATTCTGGTTTACCAAACCAAACCCAACCAAACCGAGCTTTATGTCCCAAGACCAAACCCAACCAAACCGAGCTTTATGTCCCAATCAATTGGGGTCGGCTACATGAAATCTTTTTTTTTCCATTGAGCCCTGTCAAGGGCTGCTTGTTCACTTAGACAAATTTAATTCTGGTTTATTTTGCGTATTTGATTTTTATAGGTCATTGCTGTGCTGATAGGAGGGATGTCTATTTTGCACGGTAAAATTTCAGCAGAGCAATTGACGAAGTTTATATTGTACGGTGAATGGCTGATCTTTTCGACATGGTGGGTTGGGGACAGTTTCTCATCATTGATGCAATCTGTTGGTGCAAGTGAAAAAGTCTTCCAATTGATGGATTCTTTACCAAGTGACCAGTTCCTAGCTCAAGGCAAGCACATACGGCAGTTTCTCAGTATTTTCTTCGGTTTTTCTACTTGTAAAGCATATACAAAGGATCCGTGAATGGTCATTGAATAACCTTGTGGTTCACTTCGAAAGCTCCAAGTTTAGGATTCTATCTTTTGTACAATGCTATCATAGACACCCGTCTAGTGGCCTGGTCCTGTGCATTTGTTTTTGCATTAGTCGGCTAGCGATCTTCACCGATGATGTAAATGGACAAAGGTAGGGTAATTGTATTAGGTAATTATTGGAGGGGATATGGGAGTTCAATGAGGAAGTAGTGGTAGGCATTGAATCCACCTCTATTATTGCATCATTTTTGTGATTGCAACTGTTGTTGGAACCCTGGTGGCCAAGGCAGCAGGGCTGCTGTAACCTCTAAGTGGCCTCATCCCCAACCAAAAAACGTGATCTGAACCGTGACTGTTTCTTAGGGGCACAAAAGGCCCCTGGTTCCATTATGTGACTGTATGTCTTTTTTTATTATTTGTCACTTTCACTCCCTTTTATTACTATTTTTTATTTATTTCTTATTTTGTAAGTTTTGAATCGCAATCAATGGAGAAAATGGATTTATGTAGCCGACCCCAATTGATTGGGACTTAAGGCTCAGTTTGGGTTAGTTTTGTTAAATTGAGCATCGGATCAACTTGTTGCAGGACAAAAGTTGACAGAGCTGAGGGGCCATGTTGAGTTTATGAATGTATCCTTTCATTATCCTTCAAGAGCAACGGTATGCTTCTTAGACTTAAGGCTTTATCTTTGACACACTGAGACTTGCATCTTGCTTTTCAATTTGGCTTGATAATGGTAACCGTCTACGAGTATAGATTGATTGATTAGTTCTAAGCAGTATGAATGCTGTTTGGCTTTTCTTTGGTTGCACTTGCATGATGCACCTAGTAAGCTTGTCCACTATGAGAAGTTCAGTTAGTATTGAACATAAAACTTGACACGTCAAAAGTATGCATTACCAAAAAATGACTACAAAATGAGGTTGCTGCTGAAGTGCTTGAGCTGCTCCATATGTGAGGGACAGAATTTTACCAAGGAAAGAAATGGATAAAATTGGGAAAACGATTATCATGGAATGAATTTCTAGAGAAATTTTCATGTCAGAAACTGATTACACTCTCCTTTTACTCTCCTTGCATATTTGCTGCTCTATTTTCCCGTGTTGGAATGCGATTTGTTGCAGAGTTTCTCAGCTCCTTAAATAATTAACATGGGTCATGTGGTTTTCATGACATCTGTACTCCAAATTGCTACATCTGTCTTGCAGTAATGTTGCTAGCTTTTTTTATCGTATTGGAAAATATGATTAAGTTAGTTAGTACCAGTAGCGTTAATGTTCACTTAAAGACCTTTGGAGTTATTGTTTTATGTTGATATTCTCATTGCTGAATAGGTACCTGTACTGAAAGATGTAAACATCTCAGTGCATCCTAATGAAGTGGTTGCAATTGTAAGTAAGTGTTCTTCGCTTTATTGGTGCTATTTCTTCCTTAACGACCATAAAAATTAAACAAACTACATTCTGCTGTTGCTTAGGTTGGTCTTAGTGGCAGTGGGAAAAGCACTCTCGTTAATCTTCTTCTCCGTCTTTATGAGCCAACAAGTGGTCAGGTCAGCTCCTTTACCTTGTGCTGGACTTGTAACATCTGGAATTGAATAAACAAAAGAGAAGAATTGGCGCTTCACTCATCAGGGGACGATTTATGCGGATACATTTCTGGCCACAAAAAGCCTTTCAGAAAGATACAGAAGTATTGTGAGTCTAACAATATCCGCTGCAGGATTATTTGAACTAAAAAAGCACTGAAAAAAAGAACTCAAAAGGGGTTCTGATTTAATAGAGATCTCTGCTTTGCATAGAGAATCTATAAGGCTTCTGGCTGTTACTAAGGAAGAAATCCTCGAAACTCCTGTTTATAGAAGCATGAGCACACATTTGTAAGATACATATTACAGATATTAAGAAACTGTAAGGAGCCTGTGATTCCCTTAAATTAATCTCCTTTTTTTTCTTTTCTTTTTTTTGGAGAGTACACAAAACCCTTAAATTAATCTGAAATATTATGAAATCTACTGAAGATGCTATATGTTAGGTTTTTGAGCTTTAGTCATGTGTGGTCTTCGGGAAATTTTTCACTTTGTTAACCTTTTCCTTTTCAACTAGGAACCAGATATTACATTGTTCCTTTGTTGTTCTTATGTAGTCATATGGTACACATATGTATATTACTCTAGCTTTTCACTAATAGTTCTTGTTTTGTAGATTTTAATTGATGGCCTCCCTCTTAAAGACTTGGACATTAAGTGGTTAAGGCAACAAGTTGGATATGTGGGACAGGTACAGATTTCCAACTTTTATCCCCTTTCTAGGGCGATAAATATAAGACATTCCTTCTCTTACTGGAAAGGTTTTCCGTAGGAACCCCGACTCTTCCGGATGGATGTAAGTTCAAACATAAAATATGGATGCATGCGACATATTACACAGGAGGATGTGGAATGGGCTGCCAAGCAAGCATACGCGCACGACTTCATCGTATCCCTACCTAATGGTTACCAAACAATTGTTGATGATGACTTGCTCAGTGGAGGACAAAAGCAACGAATTGCAATTGCTCGTGCTGTTCTTAGGGACCCGACCATTTTGATTCTTGACGAAGCCACAAGTGCTCTAGATGCAGAAAGTGAACACAATGTCAAGGTATCGTATATTCAACACAAATTCGGGAAAAGGACCTAGCACATGGGAAGTTATAAGTCACTGAGTCATTGATGTTTTGTATGTAGGGTGTCCTCCGTGCCATAAGGAGTGACCGGAAGACCAAGAGAGCCGTCATAATAATTGCGCACAGGTAAGGTCGTCTATATTCTCCATTTCAGTATATCGATAGCAAGCTCTAGTTCATATTTCCCCCTTTCTGCAGGCTCTCCACGATACAAGCTGCTGACAGGGTAGTGGTAATGGATGGTGGCCAAATTGTTGAGGTATGCCCTCTGATTGGTGGATTTGCGGATTAATGGAAATGTTATCATATTCTGTTGTTTCTATGGTGGTTCTCTAGTTTACAAAGTAGCACGAATATGGACATGGATACCACGGCACAGATGTGCCCATACGGCTGGCATTTCGACAAGATCAGAACACAGCATGGGTGTTTGAGTAAAATTCTGGAACCAGTTTTAAAATTCTGGAAGCAGCTTTTAGATTCTAGCTTTCTCAAAATAGTTCTCAGTTTGTGCCACAGATTCCCCTCAACCAGATTTTAGATTATAGGGGGTTTATAGAAACTGAGAAAGGTCTCAAAATATGAATTTGGAGAATCTGGGCTTGGGTGCTTTCAGGACAGATTTTTTGTTCTAACAGATTTAAATCTCATTTTCATATTTTGCAACAAATAGCACTAGCTTTTCGTGCAGCTTGATCTTAACTAGAGGCAGGGGCGGCTCTAGCGGGCTTTGAGAGGGTTCGAGCGAACCCTCTGGATTCAAAAAATGTACACTAAAATTTTGCAATTTGTTACAACAACATTGTCTGCTGGATCATTCATAAAAAAATCGAAGTAAGTTAAAATTCACTTAATTTTGTGGTTAAGTAGATAATATAACTCAAAAAAAAAAAAAAAAAGACAATCTTGGCCCGATAAGGTTTCAATCATAATAGATTATATGAGAGCAGCCACTTTATGCATATCTCCAATCATCCTCCTCCCATACCCCCAATGATTGGGGACTAGATGGGTTCTGTTATTGTTGTTATTGTACTCATTTGAACACAAAAAAAATTAAATATGTTTTTGTCACCGAGGTAAAATTCTGCAACCACGCCCCTGTGTGTGCACATTTTTAGGATGGGTGGGGATAGTGGAATAGTGTTATGACAAAGTGGTGTTTTATTTATTACTATTTTTCCGTAACAGGTATTTAATGGCACATTAAAAACAGTTGTAATTGTCTAATTTTTGGAGGGAGAATTATAGAAATCACTTTTGTGGCAAGGCTTCCAAAATTGTTCACACCAAAAAGCACTTCCCCCTTTATATATTAGAATAGAATAGATTCATAATCGCAGAACAACGCAAAAAATGGTTTCCAAGTTCTGCTATGATCAAAATATTATTGTCCAAGGCAAATTGTTCATCTACAATACAAAAGTATTTCCACAACTATTGCAAACACCCCTGGCATAGCTAGGACACGAGATTTTCAAGTGTTTGGCATGTGTTTTGGGAGCTTACAATGATGGTAGGGGTCCAACACAGACCTGCGTTTTTGGAATAATGTGCTTCTTAGGTTGTTTATTCATCTGGTGATCATTAGCAACGAACAGCCTTAAAAGGATGATACCAAAACTTGCCACTTCTTTACCATGCCAATGCTCGAAGCTGATTCTGAAGGTTTTGATACTGCTATCTTATATGACACCCACTAATGTTCTGCATGCAGATGGGCAACCACATGGAGCTTCTCAGTAAAGATGGCTTGTATGCACGACTAACCAAGAGACAAGCTGATGCGGTGGCATGATATGCAACAAATTGATGCACGATATGTTCTTCTATATGTTTTTCTTCAAAGATGGAGGACTCTTTCACTGGTTACCATTCAAAATAGTATTGGTCCAGCAAAGAAGATTTCGGAAATTTTGCTGAATGAGGAACGAAAGTATATAATTGAAGTAGTTGCAGTGCAGCCTTAAGGAGAGTGATGCATCTAATTCTTGGTTTTTCACTGATTTGATGCATCTAATTCTTGATTTCAGATTTATTTACTTATTTTTACAAGAACCCTTGAACAAGGTTAATTCCACACAATGTAACTGAAAATGCAAACATTGCAGGAGCTTCAGAGTGGGTGCATATCTCCACTATGTAGATTCCTGTCTTCTTTGAGTTTGGGGTACCATCTGGTTAGGGGGAAGAAATTGCCATCACGGCTGCCTTGTAAAGTATATTGGGCCTTTTGCAACTTTTCTTTTTGTTGTAAGACTGGTAAATAATACTATGTCAATATGCCCATGAGGGGGGTGTGGCATTTCACGATTCTTGGTTCTATAAAGAGCATTCTCTAAATAGGATTCTGCTGGGTTGAAGCTTATGTTCATTGGTAATTACAGTCTTGGAAGATGAAATTCATGGTGCATCTTTGACACATTATTAATACCACTGCAGGAACCATGTCCCCTTCCCTTTTACCCTGAAGATGAATCATGCTATAGTTGATGGGGTTGGGAGTTCGAGTCCCACCTCCCGCCATGCAAACTGGGCTGCAGGCTTTTCCAAATTTGGAAAACGAACATCGCCAAAAAAAAAAAAAAAAAAAAATTTGATTTAGAAAATTATATGTGTAATACAAATTT
The DNA here is from genome assembly GCA_963854785.1 of Vaccinium vitis-idaea. Lineage (NCBI taxonomy): Eukaryota > Viridiplantae > Streptophyta > Magnoliopsida > Ericales > Ericaceae > Vaccinium > Vaccinium vitis-idaea. Next base: position 15,302,673 of record OY978221.1, read on the forward strand.
ACTTGACTTCGAAGTAAAATTCACACACCACAATTTTGTTTCTTCAGATAGTTTGATATGGTTTAACTATGAATATAATTTGTTAGGAAGTCAACAACACAAATGGGAGGGGCCAATAATTATAATATTTGGAGGCAAATTGAACGGAGGGGGAAATGGCCAACAAGTCGAGCACTTGCTTTCTCTTTCAAAAGAGTTTTGTAAGCAGCACAAACACTTGAAGGCACATTTTCAATTTGTGTGAAAACTTGTGTGCCAAGTGTCTGTGGCTTTAGCCTTTTAGGGTTTTTGCCCTCATAATTGAAAAGGAACGGAGGCGTCTATTTCACAATTTTTTTGTACCTTCTTTCCATTTCAAACCATCTCGCATAAATAGCATATTTTGAAATTTTTGTCACATGCTATTACCAAGGATTTGCTTCGAGCCATTGCTTATTTCGCTTAGTTATTGACAAATTGACTACGCATATTTAAGATACTAGTATCTCGTAGTGTTTGTTGTTTGCGAATATTATTGTCTTAGTAAATGAAACTACAAGGAGTCTTTAACATTAAACTAGAAATTTGAATCAAACTAATGGAATAGAAATAAATTAAACTAGAAATTTGAATCAAAGTAATGGAATAAAAATAAATTAGGATTAGTAGGAGTAAACCGGCGTATATAGAATGTAAGTTTAGTGTAGTCAAAGTGGGAGTAGTGTTTGTAAAGTGGCCCTAAAAGATAAAAAAAAAAAACCATAAAGCAAGCACTACCGGTATCCGGAAGCCCACCGGACCCCAACTAAATCCGGTTCGAGCCGGGTCGGCCCACGAAGGGGTAAAGCTCTCCCAGAGCAAGTTTCCTCCATTCACAAGACTTAAACTCGAGACCTTGCTTAAGGGGAACAAGTGCCGAACCACTTGAACCAACCTGCGTTGGTATACAACCTTCTTGATATACATACTTGTTACTAGTTGATATCCCATTTTTCCCCACCGCATTAGATAATCAAGAAGGTTGTCATTAAAATAGATTTCACGAAATAAAATATAAGTTTGCGGGCTGCTCTCCCCATAAGGACAAAATCAAGGCATGACGACCAAATTGTTTCATACCTCATGCCAAAACACTTTGGCAATTTTGGTACTGGGAAAGTTAAAGCGGATCTTTACAGTGCAACAGAGACCAATATTGGAAGAAAATCTATTCTAATATATAACGGGGGAGCACCATTTTGGTGTGGATCAGTTTTTGAAGCTGGCTCACATTTTTATTATACCTAAATTGCCCTCTTAACTGCCCCACAGTTGCCCTTTCTTCCCCAAACCAATTGCCTTTTTAACTGCCTACACCATTCACCAATTTAAACTCAACTGCCAAAACGTGAAACACCGCCCACAAAAACTTTCCCCTTTATTACGCAAGATTAAAAACATGTCTGTCTCTGCAAAACCTTCCATTTCCTCCTACACAGTAACACAGGTACAATTATAATGGCGTCAATGCTTTTTACTTTGTAAACCTCTGCACATATGTTTCTTTCATGCTTTTTCCCCTTGCCATGCTTGCCAAGGTTCTCATATTTTTACACAGGAACGGACAAGTCACTGCGCGCATTCCAACCTATAGAGTGAGATACACATCCTTCAATTTTTATCACTGCCTCACTGGTCCATGATTTATTTTTCCTATTGTGTTCACGTACACGTCCTTACGTCAGTTAATTTCAATGGGCATAGTTGTAAAACAAAGTAAAAACTACCCCAATAACTGCCCCTTTCCCAACAACTACCATTTTCCCCAACCGGGAAATCCAATTGCTTCACTGCCGACCAAAATCCAAAATCCACTTTCCCACTTTCTCTTCTGCGATGCCTTCACCCACTTCAATGCCAAAACCCGAGTGACATAGGCGCAAGTGGGCAACACTTCCAAGTACTACTTTGTCCACTTTCCATTCATATTTGATTTTATAGACAAATTTTCACAATTTGCCTTACTGGGATTTTGTTATGTATGACATGTTTTAGGTTTCCTGTAATTTTGCCGACTGTTTCTATTTGGTGTAGTTGAAGGCTTGAAGTCGCGCACTGCGAAGGGAACACGGCCAAAAAGCAAGTTGGGTTTTGCATTGTGCGTGGGTTTCTCCATTTGATACACAAAGATCTTATTTGTTGTCGGGTAATTTAAATATTTTTTATTTCCTTTTTTTTCATCCTTGAGAACCCAAAAAAAAAAAGTAACCTTACTTTTCTTCATAGGGGGAGAATATGGTAATTAGGATGGTTGGCTTTATTTCTTTTGTCTTCGAGTTTACTAATTTATATTTTTCTTCTCTACAAATAGTTTGCTTGCTTGAGAAAAAAATCAACTTTGCACAAATGGCACCCATTGCGTGAGTAAACTCAACTTACACATCTTTCTATTCTAATATATAAAGGGGGAAGGCAAGTTTGGTGTCCTCTTTTTTTGAGAGTGTGTATACTTTTCACATTCCAAAACCATCCCTATAACTGCACCGAATTTTTTTTGTTGATTCCATAACTGAGGGTATAAAAAGGCCAAATGACCACACTTCAACTGCTCCCACATGCATGCCCGGTCTCCAACTCCCGAAACCATGCGGTTAACATGATATCATTTTTCAGACCCATAATTATTCTGTCATTTGCGAAGGTATGTATGTATCAAATTCAATGATTGTTCATATGAGAAGTTCTTCAGCGACACCTATGATCACAATTTACAGGTAATCCAATTGAATTTTCACCCTCATTTCTCAATTTCCTACGGATTTCAAATTCTTTTACTTATGGTATTTCAGAATAACTTCATTTTCTAAGGATTTTGAATTGGAATTTCGGATTTTGCAGGCACGTGGTTCTCCTTCTTGAAAAATTGGCTTCTCTCTGCACCGAGAAATTCAAGTCCTAATTAGCATTCCATTATAAGAATGTATCCATTCTAATATATTCTAATACGTAAAGGGAGAGTACCATTTTGGTGTCGCCCTTTTTGGAAGCTTTATCATGTTTTTATACCCCGTTATTTTTCCTAACCAAAACTATTTTTGCAAATAAATTGACTTCTAGAATTCCTTTCAACTGTAAGGACTTTAAATTAACTGCTTTTAAAATTGATGTCCAATTACCAGTTTGTGTGCACTGTGATCTCTTCGGACTCGGAGAAGGCGAACCGATGCATGATGGTTCCTTATTTTTTAGACCACACATCCATTTTATACACACACAGGTGAATATGTGATAATAATTTGTGATTTTGTGTTTAAACTTGAAAGATTATTTGCTTATGAAATTTTGTGTTCTTTTCCAAATATTGAAATTACAAGAAGTGATGCCTCATGGGTGAACGTTTGAATGAGAGATGGGATAGGAATATGGCTCAAATGACTCAGAAAAGGGGAACCACTGCACGATGGATCCTTATGTTTAAAACATCACATCCATTTTCTATGCATATGTGATAACAATTTGCGATTTCGTGTTTATACTTGAAAGGTTATTTGCTTATAAGATTTTGTGTCCTTTTCCAGAAATTGAAATTACAAAGAAGTGATGCCTCATCGGCAGACATTCGAATGAGAGATGGGATAGGAATACGGCTCAAATGATCAATGTCTACTGGTTGTTTTTATTTGCCTTATTATCTCATATTTTCTTAGATGCTTTTGGTAATTCATTTAAATGCAAGTGCATATGTGGGGGTTTGTGGAAACAAATTGTTGATTTGGTTATCCTTATTTTCTTCATCTTCTTCTTAAGTTTTACAGTCGAGTTATGATAGTTTGTTAGTTTCATTATCACATCTCATGATCTACATCTAAATAATAACCCTTGGTAAATAAGAAAATGGTAATTTAAGGGGGAAGTGAGTTAAATTCGTAGTTAAAGAGGGAAGTAAAAAAAATTTTGATAGATTGAGGGGCAAGTAGATATTTAACCCTCATTTAGAACCACTCAATTCAAATTTTCTTGTTACCTTCTTATCTTCAATTGTAACAATTTATACTACTTCATACAAGAATATTTCAGACTGGATAATTCAAAGAACAACATCATCCACTATTTACCTTCTTTTTGTAATTCATAGAACAACATTATGGATGACTAAAACTTTTCAATTTCAGATAGTTGGTCATTTGAGAATGATGTTCCCAGTGGGGAGAGCATCATCCACAACGGTCACGATTATACACTCGAATTTACCACTGACCAGGTTAGTTATTACCATTGTTCTTATTCATATTCGTCATTTATTTTGAAAGTAGAGAAAATATATTAAGACTGGATAATGTTTTACTTCATAATTAATTTTTTTTTAATAGATTTTTGAAAGTGGAGAAGATATGTTAGCTTGGGTGTGGAGAGTTGGTCTCGAAAATGGTATTATGGTGGTTATTAAAAATTCTGCTAATTTAAAAGGAGGCAGCTTGCCGAAGTGCATTCTTGGTTGTGAGAGAGGAGGAAAGTACAAACCGCCATGGTATCTGGTTGAAGGGCAATCCCTGTAAAGGAATACTGGGTCTAAAAAATGTGATTGCCCATTTGAGCTGCGAGGTAAACCAATACCTCCAGACGATGTTAAGTGGGGTTTAAGTTTTTCCTGTGGTTTCCATAACCATGAACCAGCAGAACATATTGATGGCCACGAGTACCAGTCAAAGCTGAAACCAATGGAGAAACAATTTGAAGTCGACATGGCCAACAGCACCGCGCCTCGCGAAATTCTTAGTATTTTGAAGGAAAAAGACCCGTCAAACATTGCGGGAATCAAAGAGCATTTACAACGCCATTTTCACAAATAAGGAAGCCAAACGGGGCGGTCTAACTTCTACTCAGTATGTCTTAAAGCAATTAATTATGAAAGGATACCTCCATGAATTAATTACAAATCTAGACAACAACGAAATCATAGATATTCTTTGGGTTCATCCTAGAAGTCTAGAGCTATCTGTTAACTTTTCGTCCTGTAGATCATTGATGCCACGTACAAGACCAAAGAGTATTGGATACCACTATTGGAGGTTGTGGGTATCACATCCACAATGCGAACTTACTCGTTCATGTTCGCAAATCTTAGTAATGAGAGGTAGAGCGACTGACATGGGCCTCGAATACCTTAAAGAAGTGGATGGTTGGAAAGGGGGCATTGTTGCCATTGGTGTTTGTTTCTGTTAGAAATAATTGATTTTGATTATATTTTATGAAAAAATTGATTTCCTAAAACAATGTTAAAAATATCTTTTTTATCCAATCATTATCACATGATTAGCTCCAAGAAATTGAGTTTCTAAAAAGTTTCATTTGGCTCCGATGTATGCATACTAGACAGAATTCCCTAGCGTTCTACTACATTTTTTTAAAACGTGGCCGATGAAGAAAATTCTAATAAGTGCCTTTGGTCCAACGACCTATGTTTCGACCACGCTAGATTATTTTCTATCCTTATAGAAAATGGCACGTTAAATCTTCTCAGCTGAAAGTGTTCTTCTATTATTGACTTTTCTTCATGAAATGTCATTTTTGAATATTTATATTAGGCCAAAACTTTATTGAAAAATCCAACAGCAACTTACCATTATTTTAGTCCATATCAGTTGTCTTATTCTAGATCAATTAAGTTTTTGGTCAGCAGGTATATATCTCTTTCTTCCATTCTTGACTATGGAGCTTTACATTTATTGCTCAAGAACGTTGCAAATCAGTTTGCAGAAGATATGCGGCCCAACGTTCAGAAATGGATATCAAGCTGACTGCTATAGATGATTTTCCCTCAATGGAAATGTTTCAACGTTCTAATAATTCAAGCTATAAAAGAAGAACCTTTGCAGATGAAGAGGACTACGAGGACTACCAAGCTACTCCAGAGCAATATCATTTTCAGAGCAATACACCAGAGCACTTAATTTTCACATATATCTTTTGAGAGCCTTTGAGAGCAAATTTGTATATTTACTCTTTGATAGAGATTTATTTTTCCACAATACAATTTCTTGTCAGTGTTGTATTGAGAGTTAGAAAAAAAATTCTCAGTGCGTTACTAGAGAACTGGGTTTAGTTCTGTGAGTAATTTTAGAGTTTGGGAGATAAACTCTAGCGGTTCGGCTAACTCCTCGGGAAAGTTAGCATTGTAGTTGTAAGGTTTAATCGGCACCAGAAGCTGGTTGTTGGATTAGTAAAACAACGACTCCTTAGGCCAGTGGACTAGGCTGAGCAGTGGACAAAACTCAGACCGAACCACTATATATCTCTGTGTGATCTCTCTCTCCCTTAACTCCTTTATATTTTGATTGTGCAAATTATTTATTTATTTGCTTTACCTTGTAATAATTTTATTTGGGCATTATTGTTAGTAACCGTCTTCACCGCCCCTCTAGGTTGCCTTTTGGGTAACAGTTTCAGATCGGGATTTGGCACTTGTTAACGCCATTGAAGCGTGTTTCCTCATAACACGTCATATCATTTGTATTTAGCACATAAACTAGTGCGTAATGAAGAACTGTAGCCATGTGCTTGGTCCGGCGTGGAAACGTTTTTTTCTATTCATGGCCCGCGCTTATTAATTCATCGACATGGTCGTCTTACTAACAGAAGTGGCATGCCATGTGCGAGGAGTTTAGACAATTTTCGTGTGTCATAAATTACCTTTGGGATACATGGTTAAGGCCGTACAAAGAACAGTTTGTTTTAGTATGGACAAATACATGTATGCACCTCGAAAGCAATTCAAATCAAAGGTATAGTCACTTTATAAATTTACTAATTCAATTATGTGCATTATTCTACTACACTAAGGAATATTTTTTTGTAACTTTCCTATTGAAACACAATGCATTATTCTATTATAGGGCGGAGTCTACACATGTGAGGCTAAAGATGTATTTGGGGGATACCATGTCATTGCTACAAACATCTTTTGCTAAAATAGAAAAGATGTTGAAACTTCATCTCAGGGATATTCAGAAGTCATTCAAGAAATCTATAAACATTCCACGCCACAAACAATTACATGACGACATTTTTTATAAAGTAAGGTGTTGCATTTCATTAGAGGCAATGGAGTTGATCCATGTTCAGCTAGAATGCACTAAATAATCATCCCCCCACCTACCCGGCTCTTGTGATTGTATGATCAAAACAACACATGAATTGCCATGTGTGCACGATCTTGCATGTTACCATTACCTTTCCATACCAATTTTTCTATGGAGTATCCACGCTCATTGGAGTAGGTTGTCTATGCATGCACATGGGTTTAATGACGAGGGAGCACGACCCGACAGGACACCTCAAATTCTTGAGATTTACATGGGATGGATCCATGTATGCGAGAGCATATGATAGACAGGTTTATCGATATGACGGCTCCATCTCATAGCAGTGTTCGATCCTCGTCGTACAACACAGAACATAAAGGTTGACGTGTTGGTAAAGATGAGCAAAGTAGACGTCGCATACTGGTAGGTCATTTTTCACACCAAAAAAATATTTATAAAAGCAAGGAATTAACCCATATTCAAAAGAACAGTGGTTAAGTTCAAGTGTCGATCCGTAGGGACAGATTGGCTAAGTTACAATGATTTCAATTAATCTCTAAATTAATTCTAAGAAAACAATTGATTGAGATTTTGATTTTGAAAAGCTAATTAACTAAATAAAACATAAATTAAATAAGATGAAGACAGTGAGAGAAAAGGGTCTTAGGGTTTCGAATCCAGCCTAACTTCGCAACCAAGTAATTATATTAATTTAGAGAAATCAATTACCGAAACGACAATCACTCACTAGAAGTTATAAGCCCTGGCGATATCGACAAGAAAATAGCAAGCAATTGAAAACCGGGCATAACCTATCTTCGGTTGGCACGAATCGTCTTCGATTCTATAACTAATTAATCTAGGCACGACTCGTCTTCCCTAGGCATAGATTATCCTAATTCGCAATTTCACGCGCCAAGAAAACCGTTGCATAACTATGTATTTACAATCATAGAAAACAAACACATAACACTAGATAGGAAAAATAAGATCGAATCATAAAAATAAATCTTAAAGTTATACAACCGTCGTTTCGATAATTAAAATCCAAAATTAATATAAAAACAAAGTTACTTGGTTAGGGTTTCATCTACACCCTAAGAGAGGTGTTTAGCCGGCCATCGCGACTTCCGAACGCAGCAGCAACAATCCCTCGTTTCTGAATAACAGAAGCCGCAGCCTCAGTTTCTCAATTCTGCGTGATATGTATATGTCTGTTTTTGACTTCGTGGTGTGTGATCCCTTTATAATGATTGTGCCGCCCCACTTTCTTGTTACCCAAGTGTATTCCGTAGCCCTAGCCGACTCCCTTAATTACCCTGCTGCCTCTTGGAGTAGAATTTCCTCCCACGTTGGCAATTGCCAAACTTGGGTCACAGCCCAATTCTTGTTCCTGACACTTCGTTGGACCCCACAGCAAAACCTACTCCACTTAGCATTATCAATTCTTGGCAATTTCGTTTCCTTATAAGAACAGGACTTGAATGAATATACGTGAATGCAAATTGTAAGCTAATTCCACCACTTGAATTAATTTGACCACGGCTTTACTTCGATCCCAAGTAAAGTTCGACTTTGCACATTTTTAATATCAAAGCTCCCAAATACCTACAATCACAAAAATAACCCATTAAACGCCAAGTAACAATATTAACGGACTTAGCAAGGATAAATTAGGGGGCGCTAATGTGAACAATTGCGCACCTATCCCATACCTTCTTTTTCAGAAGCATCCACTTCAATCTAGGGTTGCATCTGCATCACGAGTGAGAGGGAGAGAGAGAGATGTGGGGAGGGGTTGGGGGTTCACAACACTCAACCGACCCATGCTCAATCTCCAGTTCCACCCGTCCCTAATCCCTACATTTATCAATTACTTGAGGCTTATCAACATTATATTTCCTACACTGTTGACGTCCGAGCTGACGGTCATTATGGATTCAGGGCGATAGCCGCGTAAATCGGGTATAATGAAGATGATTGGGCTCGAGTACGACATGAGCTTATTGAAGAGATTCAACAAAATAGAGATCTATATGATGTGATTTATCCATTACGGGGTTGCACAGACAGGCTACTACGGTCACTGAATTGGTTCCAGCCTACGGTACCAGAGACACATTGGATGGACTGTATGACTTTGGGAGTTGTCATCGCATCAAGGTACAACTTGTACTGCATATATTTGACGTGAATACTTCAGGTTGTTTTACTCACTTGCCATTGATATCCTCTCCAGTTCCAGTCTGAGATAGCCAAGAAATAGCTATGCCTGTGTTGGCAATCACTTCGTGCAAGTTTTCTTACACCCTCGTTACCCTGTACCACCGATCCCATTATGGTGGTGGCAGCATGTATCAGACGAAGCTAAAGGAGGGGTTACTAGTTATAGAATACGTATTCTTTTGTGGTTCAAAGTAATGAGTACAACACCAAGTGCGGCAGGAGTAGAATTTGGAGGAAATATTGATTAGAATTTGGAGATTTATTATTATTGATTAGAAGTTTTTTATTATTCACTGTTAAACGTGATTGTAATAGGACTGCACATTGTTGTGCTCAAAAAGCCCTCTCTGATGGTTGGTCCGATTTGTGGACTTCCATTTAGCTCCCATGGGATTCCCAACTTTTTGATTAGAAGTTTTATTTATTATCATTGTTAAGAAAAATTAATTAACTAATTAAAATAATACAAAGTTTTTAAATATAAAGTCAAGTTTAAATGTAAAAAACATAATTTTGTTGAAAATATAATTTGAGTTAACCAAATTAAAATTAAATAATTAAATAAACGAATTAAATAAATTAGATAACAAATTAAGAAATTAAATAAGTTGGGGGAGGGGAGGAAGCACCTCTCATATTGGAACACCCATAATTCAATGCCTTTGGCCCATGTACCAAACACGTTGTCATCTTTTGGGGTTGGGGAACTTTGCTGTCTTTAAGGGACGGCAGGCTCTACTAACCTTCAATTCGACCGTCCAAAAGTGTTTTGAATTATCCAGATTGAAAATAGAACTCTTCGCGCGAATAGATAGCTCTTCGTGTGAGGAGTTCTATTTTGTCGGGACGGACGATTCGGATGTGGTTGGCAGGGCCTGCCGTCCTTCACATACAACAAAGCCCTCAGGTCCATCTTTTGAGCACACAATATTGTACTCCCTCCGTCCTAAAAGTTTCTCTTACTTTTCTACTTTGGCTGTCCCAAAATATAAGACCAAGTTAAAATTTTCAACAAAGGAAAGTTGGTAAAATTTCATTTCTACCATTGAGATGCTTTTAACAATCACAACAATGAGACCAAAAGAAGAATAATTGAAGCAGTTCAAAAAAAGAAGAATAATTGAAAAGTTTAAAGTGAGCTCTAAAATTTTGAAAAAATTATTCGATTACATTGATTAAAATTTTGAAAAAACAATTTAAATTCAAAACTTGATTAACTCCTATATTATTAGAGTCAATTAATGAAGGTCAAACTTAAAAAGTTACAAGTTTTTGGTACTATTAATTGTGTATTGTACATAACATGTTGAAAGTTAAAAGTAGGACAAACATGTTGGGACGAAGGGAGTATATCTTTTTTTACTTAATCCCTTGTTTTTGTTATACTTGCATAGTTATACTCTTTGATCTTACATAATGTTATGTGTTGGGTATGTTTTTGTCCATTCTTGGTAATTCGAGGTTAAAGACGTTCCTGAGAGTTTTCACTAGTCCCTGAGAGCACTCAAGGTCCCAAGTCATCATGAGGGTAATTATCCAAAGCTTAGAACTCAAGACGAGAAGTCCTGGAGACCCAAGGAAGGACCAAAAGCCAAGGGAAGAAAAGTGAAAGAATTTGCAAAATCTAGTCTTTTGTAGCAGTAGAAGCTATTTAGCTTAACTGGTTAGTAAGTCGAAATTTGGTTCCAGATTCCAATAGTGTTTTTGTATCGGTAGTAGCCTTTTTGCTCTATTGGTACGGTCTGTTTTCTGCAATTTTTTTGCTTGATTTCACTTTATGCAAGGGACACTTAGCGTTACTTTTGAGACATTTTGTGGGGTATAAATAAAACATTTTCATATATTTTGGCCCTCTATAACCCTTCTTACACAATTTCTCTACCAATCTCTTAGGTTTAGCTCCCAATCTCCATGTTCTTGAGCTTGGATCTCTAGTTTCTTTTGTAATTTCCATAAAAGCTGGAAAGTACCTTTCAGTTTCAATATAATTGCTAGTATTTATGAGATAAAATATAGTTTTGATAAAATCTAATTTTGTTTGGAAGTGTGATAAAATCACATTATTTTCCCAATTGATAAAATCTTGGTTTGATAAAGGTGTTTTTCAAATGATTTTGTGAGATAAAATCTAGTTTTGATAAAATTTAGTTTTGCTAAAATCCGTTGAGGATCTTAGATTTTATCAAAGAGAATTTTAATTAGGTATCCTATCTAATAATCCTACTTATGTTTCCATCCTTGACGTCATCACTAGTTATGATTACATCCTGAAATTGTATAATCGGACCATTATACCCTTATTAAAACCATTATTAGCATATTTATTGTAGGATAGACTAATTATCTTTTCCTTTGTTAGTTTTGCATCACTTGCTATGCACGGCATGGAGACATGAAATAAAATGATGTGTTTTTTCTTTTTGTGATGAGCTAAAAAATTGTATTTTTAATTAACCGGAAAGTGTATTGAATTACTCGATCACTTAAAATGAAAAGAGTATAACAATTCTTTTTCTTATCTACTCCTCTTGATTCTAATTTCCAATGGTGATTGAATTGGCTATAAAAACATAAACAATGCATGTGATTGAATCAGCTATAAAATTTTAATATATATATGTGACTTTTCACAAAATAATTGAAGTCAACACTCTAGAGGGAAAATATGCCACAATTTTTTTATGATGCATGAATTGGAAAAGGTAAAAAGTATCTATCTAATAAAGAAAAGCGGTTTTTCAATCCCTTATAAATCCTAAGATTTTCATTTCTAATCTTATGGTTAAGAGAGTGTTCAGAGTTTCTATAAATCTATGTCGTTTATTTTTGTTTCCAATAATAGCTTAAGGAACGGTTAGGATTAATTTCCGAAGCACAGCAGAGATCACGACCACTTATTTTCTTTTTTAACATCTCTCTCTCTCTCTCTCTCTCTCTCTCTCTCTCTCTCTCTCTCTCTCTCTCTCTCTCTCCCTGAATTTCACAATCTGCTCCACAATTCTTTCATATTCGTTTGAATTTTAAAATCATTTTTCCATTTTCTACAATTCTTCTCTTATTGACTCCGTAACCTATGTGTAACCCCTCGCATTTCAATTGTGTCATTGAATTTTGAAAATCATTTGTCCATTTTCTACAATTCTTCTCTTATTGACTCCCTAACCTATGTGTAACTCTCACACTTAAATTGTGTTAGAATATTCCATAGTGATTCGCCTCACTTCCTAATCATGCCCGTGATATGCCCTAATGTGAGAGTTTAGAGGCTGTGTGTATTCGTAGTGATATAAACATTGGTGAGGTTTCTATTTTGCTAATTGTTAAATTTATACAACATAAATAATTTAATTTTTCTGATTATAAATTTAAATTTATATAAGACTCATTTGGAAAGTTATATTTTTATAGCGAAAGTTATATTTGCCTGATCTTAGCAATTGGGATTTAGATAATTTGAATTCTGTCAAGTGATCCAATTTTGCAAGAATTAATTTTCTTCCCAACCCATGGATAACTGATTTCCTCTTAATATTGTTATACTTTAATTTCAATATATACACAGATTACCTTCTATAATAAATTAAAGGCTTAAATGTTGTTTTGGTCCTTGAAGAATGGCACCGATTTCAATGTAGTCCTTCTAAGAATTATGGATTCAATTTCGTCCTTGTAAAACTTTGACGATTTCAATGTTACCCTTCCGTCTAATGGGTGACGGGAAATGCTTACGTGGACTAATGGAAAATGCTTACGTGGACTATCGTCCCCCAAACAGAAATGCTAGAGCCACGTAGGTGGTGGGCCCCACCACTGTCGCAACTTTAAAAAAAAAAAAACACTCTGAAATTCTAAATTTCCTTTCCTCATCTCCATCTCTTTCCTCAACCACCACCACTACAAAAATTTATGTACTCACAATCATCCAAATCAACAGTGTGGAATCAGATCTATGCTGCCTTCTGAATCCTGATTATCCAACACCTCGTCTAAGTCGATTTCCAAGGTGTTGGAGCTCAACAAACTTGTTCAAATCGATACCTTGAAAGCTACATGAGACTTGCTGGTGTTCTTAATCCTAATTTCTCACTTGCTTCGATAGCTCATCTACAAATCACAACAAAACCAAATTCAACACAATAATTGAATGGAAAAAAAAGACACTTTCAACAAACTAAGAAAAAAAAAAAATTACAAGCTGAACGACGATGTACAGGGGAAGTAGAGATTGTTGGATGGATCAAAGCGGAGACGACGCCTGGTCGGAAGGATCGACCTCGCCACCGAAGAGACCTTATTCGAAGATTTAGGGTTGGGCGGGACGGCTCCGTTTTGGTGGGTGGAGCTCTGAGTGTTATGAAGGTTCTGAGTAGAAGAAGTTGAGGAAGAAGAAGCCGTTCGGGATTGCCAGAATGGGCAGATCTTCCATGGATTGGCTTTTGACGGCGTCTTGCGGTGGCCAGCGATCGCCATGGATTCGCTGGAATCCAAAACGTCAAACGTCAGGTTTTTTGGCTCTGGCGTCGAAACTTGAAAACGCCTGTTGGAACCGTCTCTCTCTGTGTGTGAGTGATTGACTTTGGGCACATAAACTTTTCCAATTGTCGAGTAAAGAGCAGAACTTGAAGTCAAAATCAACAATCCAAGAATCAATGGCATCACAAAATCAACTGCACAAATCCATACATATATAATGGCATACGTATATACACACAGGTTTATAGATACATATAGATACATACCTGAATGTAGCATATGGTATTGACAAATTGAGCTTGATCCTTCAAAGGGAGGACTTTTTTGGGGTTTGAGGAGGAGAGAGGTGGGGTAATCTGTAATCTGTTTGTGTTTTTTTTTTGAGTTATTAAAATGGTGGGGCCCACAATCTATGTGGCCCTAGCCTTTCCCAAAGGGGATGGTACACGTCATGGGTGACTAGGCTTCCATTAGTCCATGTAAGCATTTCCCGTCACCCATTGGACGGAAAGGTAACATTGAAATCGTCAAAGTTTACAAGGACGAAATTGAATCCATAATTCTTAGAAGGACTACATTGAAATCGGTGCCATTCTTCAAGGACCAAAACAACATTTAAGCCTAAATTAAATTAGAATTGTCATAATATAATCAGACTCTCTATTAGTGAATTTACATTTTACTTTTTTATTTTCTTGTTGATAACTTATTGACTGGAATAGAATGGTAGAATCAAAGATTCTTTGTTTTGTTATTTAAGGCAAGATATATGGGTTTCAAATCCATAACAAATATTTGATGCAGGTAATTAAGTCACATGCTTCTCTCAAAACCCTAAATGACAAACCAATCAACTCATGCCACTTGTTGCTACCACGATCCTCCTCACGAAAAGTCATTCTGCAACAATATATAAGATTGTTACCAAAATTTCAGGGATTATCATCACATCCCCTAAATGGGTGGGATTCTGTTTCAATTCCATTAATTCATACCATTTCTTAATCACCCCATCTCCCTCTTTGTCGATCCCCAAATTTCGGGATTAACATAAATCATATTTCAACAAAGCCTCCATTACCAACTTCATTTGCATTTATTTGACTACTCTTTACTTTCGTTCTTCTTCTCTTTCTTGTTACAGAAAAAAAATATTCATTTCTCTTTTTCTCAGCCAAGAGGCACCAACATCAAAGTTGGCAATTGGCCAACTCCAGCAGTGGGGGACGGAGAGGCATTAAAGACATTAAGAGATTCAACTGGGGAATTGAAAAATTGCTGTCAACGACAGAAGATTTCACTGAAGACTGCTGGAAAATATAAATTATTCCAAGCCTTGGTTGTGCTTTGTCCTTGTTATTGACGTCGTTCTATTTTTATGTAAGGCCCTTCATTTCTTCTTTATGTATAAGGTCTTAGTTGAGACTATGAATATGCAATTTTGATTGTTTTTTTCCGATTCAATGGTGGTTTTTTTTTCCGGTTCAAGGCTGGTGTTTTTCTTCGATACAATAAAATTGGTAAATCAATAAACCATATTCACATGCCCTTTAAAAGATAGTTATTTCATAAAATGAATATGGTTTACTGATTTACCATTTTGGTGATTTGACACAATAAAAGTGGTAAATGAGTAAACCATGTTCACTGTATGAAATAAATGACACATGAACATGGTTTATTGATTTTTCATATTAAGTGATTTGATACAATAAAAGATGGTTCATTGGTTTACCACTTTGGAACTTTGGTGATTTGGCATAGTAAACATAATAAATCAACACATGATTCAACCATGTTTTTCATGTGGTTTTATGGTGCAACCATGTTTTTCATGGTTTTGGCTTGGGTGCATTAATTTACCATATGTTTCATGGTGGATTAGTAACAAAAGTATATTAAGTGATTTATCATTTTTTTTACGTAATCTAAGATGGTTAATTAATTTATCATATTTTTAACATAGTCTAAGATTGTTCAATAATTTATCATGTTTTTTTTTTTGTGTTCATTGTCATAAGAATTTTTCATGTCACGAGAAATTTTTTTTATTTTGTTTTGAGATTTTAGGTGAGAGTGGGAGAGAGAAGATTAGGGAAGAGAAAGATTTAAAAAGATAGGAGATAATGATTGAGATAAATTAGGAAAACATTAAGAGAGAGAAATAGTGGGATAATTAGGAGAGAGAAATAATAGGATAATTAGGTGAGAGAAATGGTAGTTTGGGGTTTATTTGAATTTCAGGATAGATTCATAAGTATTCAAATCTCATAGGATGGAATCATAATGATCTTTTTTTGTACATGATGCCTAATTAACTCTCCCTTTATCAAAACTAGATTTTATGAGATAAAATTCATTGGAGAACAAGGCCAATCATGTTTCTCTCTATGTTTTGTGTATTTTCTTCTCCTTTATTGTTGATTTCTTCTACCATGGAGGGGTAGCATCATATGGCTTGGTCTTAAAGGTGAGATTTCATCCTATGACCTAGGTGAATTTCTTCTCTCGTTAGTGAATATCCAAGCTAAATTGTTACAAAAATCGTGTTAACGCATGCATTCATTTCAGCATAGAAATGAAAACATATCTTCTACCCAAAATAGAAGGATAAGAGGAATTGAACTCAAGCAACACGAGTTAAGAAACACACACAAATACTACTACACAAACACTGCTAGCACCGAAACATAAGCTACTACTATTTTGAAATTTAGAGTGATTTATTTGGAAGAGAGCTCCTATTTTTTCACTTAAATTTCAGGACTTAAAGTAGCTGCCCCTCCCGTTTAAAAAACATAAACCTAAATAACTCTGAAGATTGCCAACTCTGAATAAATCTGTCAGGTTCAATATATAAAAAACAAACATAAACCTGTCCAAAAATATACTCTTTTTTTTTTATTAACCAAAAATGTCATGTCATGTTTTTGATAATATTTTCTTTATTTACCAGCTATTTAAAATTTCCCCTTCAAAATTCCATCGTATGGAAACATTCCATTCGTTTTTCCACTTCTTCTTCCCCTCTCGTCTGCAATTTCACACTTCTAATCCTAACCTAATCGCACCAGAGATCGGACAAGATGGAGTATCAACAGCCTCACCGATACATGCGTCCTCCGCCGCCTCCTCCTCCGTCCACGGCGGATCCCTACCATCAACAGCCCGTCCCTCCGCCTGCCCCCTGGTATCCCGCCCAATTCCAGTACCAGCCTCCGTCGCACTCTCCGCCCCCTCCACCACCACCCCACCTCCAGCAGTGGGCCCCGCCACCTCCGTACTCTGCGCCTCCTCCTTATCATACTCACCCCCTCCACGACCAGTACCAACGACAACAAAATCCTCATCGTCCTCCTGTACCTCCCCCATACCATGCTAATTCTCAGATTCCTCAATCGTATCCTCAGGTACCTACGTATTTGCCTTTAGATTAGTTGATTGCTTTCTTTTGCAAGCTATCTAGGGTTCCATTCCACAGTATGACTCTTGTTTTTTCAGTTAAGTGCCTTTTTTTATTTTTATTTTTAAATGTTAATGATTAGCTTGTTATAGAGGTGATTGTTAGATAGCATTAGGCTGATGATATAGTTATGGAGCTAGTTTAGTTTCAATTTTCTTGTGAATTTGAACTGATTTGTCGAGTTATGAGCTTTTCTATCACCTCTGAGCTATTTAGGGTTTTATTCAACAGTATTACTCCTTTTTATTTGATTGCTGATATTTTTGTTAGATACTATTAGGTTATTGTTTTCTGTTGTAAGCTATCTAGGGTTACATTTCACGATATGACACTTTTTTGTAGTAAAGTGCTGTTATTTTTTTGCATGTTAATGATTAGGTTCTAATAGAGGTGATTGTTAGACGCATTAGATGCGGAGCTATGGTTAGTTTCAACTCTGCAGTCTCTTCTTGTGAATTTGTAATGATTTGAGGAGTTATGGGCTTTTCTTTCTCCTCTGAGCTATGTAGGGTTTTTTCTTATTATTGTGTCTTGGGTAAGTTAAATTTCATTAGAACCAAACCAAACTACAAGGAGCAGAGGGGGCATACCCCAAGAAACAAGATACAACTCAACAAAACAAACTAAGGCCAACTAAACTACACATCCAGGACCAACTAATACAGAGTCCAATCCAGCCAGAAACAGCGGAAAAAGAAACGTACAGAAAAGAGTTTACGGGAAATTTTCCATTGCACACAGAAAAGCCTAGCTAAATCGGATCTTTTTACATTCCTCCAATTGTTAAAGCAGCATCTCAACTCTTTCTCAATACTAGCAGTGGCTTCAGGGCTTCCCCTAGCCAAATGCTTAAAGATTATGCTATTTCTCTCAGCCCACAGGTGATAGATGGAAGCAGCCAAATACTGAAAGATTTTGTAGGGTTTTATTTGATTGGATAATTCCTTTTTATTTGATTGTTGTTCATTTTGCTAGATGTTAATTAGTTGGACTTTGTTGGGCACATTACATTGGTTATATAGCTTATGGAGTGCTAGGCTTAGTTTCTGTATTGTTTGTGATTTGTTGTGCAATGAAATTTGTTTTAAGTGTACTTATGGCCATTGTGGATTTCAATAGTGTACTTATGTGTGTTTTGGAACTGGTGTAGGTTGATATTGTTTGAGTTTTATGAGTTAGTCTTCTGTTTAGTTCTAATGTTTTACAGCCAGTATGAGCATGACACTTCTGTTTTCAACCACAAAACTTCACTTTCTTAATTCCTTCACATTAGCCGCTGTAAAGCTTTGAAACAGTGTAAAACTCGACCAAGGCTTTATTAGGAGCAAGGATTTGGGGAGGTATTTGTTGCCGGGTGAATCGACGTTGAATATATGGACAGAATGTTCTACGGAATTTTCCCTCCAGAAATTTATATCTGGGCCCATTTTAAAGAGTATTATTTGTGTCTCTCTGCCCCTACATACCCTTGTGTGCCTGCCCAACCTCACCCTCACCCTCAACCTGAGGCAGTCACCCCACTAGTTCATAAATTTAGCCATCCAATGCAGGTGGGTATACTTGTGCCTTTTTCTTGACAAAAAATTTGAAAGCATGTGTTTTGAAAACAGTCTAGAGTGCTCATGCAAAACGTGTTAAAAAGGTGCAAATGCATGGACGAATATTAGTACTTCTACTTCCAACTCTCTTGGGTACACAGGATGCATGTTTCTCGTCTTATCGACAAGTAGGAAATGCATCCAAACCAGAACTTCATTTTTTGCGCGTTGTGATCAAATCCCTTATTTGACAATAGTACCCTTTTTGTGCAATTGCAAATAAGATAAAATTATGGAATTCTTTAATTCCCTCTACTTGAATCAGGTTTATTGTGATAATGAAAATTGAGGAAATATATATCTTCTGAAGGAACACTTAAAAAGTGTATACTGTATATGTTTCTTAAGGAAACTTGGTGCTTCTGATCGTAGGATGTGGTGTATCTTTTGCTCCTTTTGTTTCTTGAAGAATGTTCTGTGGTGCATACCTGGCCACTGGCAAGGGTAATCATTGTCAATCAATTTGCATGAACTAACAAGTAAGGTATTAATGTTTGTAGGATTGGGGCAATGCAAATTGGGGTCATCATCAAGGTTGGGAGTATCCAGGTCAGTCTATATGGGCAAATCACTTTCTGGAAGTCATTTGTGTTATGACATGAATTTTTTCTCCTCTTCTCGTAGTTTGGTAACTTGTTGCTAGTTATTCTGCAAAATCTTTTAACCAGTTGTTTTTTATGCAAGTAACTTGTTGCTAACTTCATCCAGTGGACGGAAATGTGATCATCAGATGTGGACCAAATCAAAATAAACAAAGCCTTCCTTCCCATTATGATTAACAATTAGCTGTATGCAGATTGCACCTTCTACATGTTTGCTGTTTTCTCATGGCAGATTGCACCTTCTACATGTTTGCTGTTTTCTCATGGCAGATTGCACCTTCTACATGTTTGCTGTTTTCTCATGGCAGATTGCACCTTCTACATGTTTGCACCTTCTATAGAACGCGAGTAGAGTTGTGGTTTGCTTTTGCCGTTTCCCTTAATATAAGCACTTGTCAAGTAATATGTCGGCATACATTTGGATGTAAAACATTGGATCATAACTTCGCTTTTTATCTAGAAATTATTCTAAGAGGTCGTTTGTTATTATAATGTCAGAGTTAGTGTAAATGAGGGTGGTGTTGGAAATTGGATGGACATGTTTTTTGGACAGAAATTAGATTTGATTTATTTTAACTGTGCTTAATTCTTTTGTCTTAAAAACTGGACAAGACGTCAACTTGGAGGAAATGGTAAAGAACTGTTTTCATTTCAGCCAAAAAAAAAAATGTCTAGGTGAAGCATTTGCTTTGCCCGGTAATTATCTGCACATGGCGTAAGTGGGAATCAAAGAATGGTTGAGCTCATTAACTGTAGGAGGGTCCAACTGAGGATATTGACTTGTATTTAGTGGACCAAACACGGAGGAATGTTTCATATCATGCTGCTGCATGTCTTACTAGACACTTATTTTTCTGTCCATTTTTTTTCTACATTTCGAACTTTTCTGGTCTTGGGACTTGGCAATGTGCCCCTCCCCCTGGGCTAACAAATAGTACTAGAGGTCTTTCCCTATTTTGTTTCATAATTTAATTGACTTTACTACTAACTTTTCATGATTTCTGAAATGAAGTCCATCAAAATGGAGAAGATTGGGCCGCCAAGGCTAGAGCGTGGGCTGCAGCCAATGCTACAACAGATTATCAGCAGTCACAGTCACAGAATTATCAGGATCAGTATCCACAAACTTCTGATCCTCATTATCCTGATGTTCATCAACCGTTGAATGCAGCATCAAGTTATCAACAGTATCCACCTCCAGGTGCACCCTCACATGGGCCGCATATGGCTCATTCACAGGAGTCTGCATCCATCAGTGCTGGACAATCTTCTTTTATTCCAGAAGAGCATTTAGCTTACAGTGCTAGAGATGGAAATTTGGCAGGAAATTCAAATGCTGTATTTCCTCCTCAAGAAATTTCACCTACAAGCTCATCGGTTCATCTGCAGGAGGTACCTTCTAGTTATTCTTCTGTTACAGGTAATAACTCACTTGGCATATTTATTTTGGATGTGAAGCATATGGTCAAGAACTGCTTCTATATCACGTGAATTTTGTTTGTTGATGAGTGTCTATAGTCACTCAAGTTATTTTTAGATGATGTAGATTGTTCGCTGAAAATATTCTTGAAATTTTACCTGATGATAATGGGTGCTTGAGACCTCTCGGATTTATTTATTTATTGAATGTGATGGATGTGTTCTTTCTGACGTCTGAACAACAGAATATATTATTTCTTCCTTTTGACTATGATACAGTGACTCTTGTGTTTATTTGCCATTTAACAATGAAAGTGTTTTCCAATTTAGGCTTGCCTCTGTGTGTGTGTTTTTTTTTTTACCTCATTAAAAGTTTATACCCTCAATTTTCAATTTCTAAATCATCTGCAGCTAATAAGTTTCATCAGGGCTATGCACACTTTCTCATAGCAATATTTAGTCGGAAAGAAGGTTAGATTTGAGTAATAACGGATATTTTCTCATGGCTTGTGAACTCAAGAAGGCTTTGTTCCAGTTCCATAGGGGTAGGCTGCATGATCCATGTCTTCCAGTTGGCTGTTGTTGGAATGACTAATAGTACTAATAGATTTGTTCAACTACTTGATTTGCACCATTCCCATGCTGCCGTGCTTATCATCCCAAGTTCCCAACATTTATATACCTGGTTGTTGCAATTTCCTATTGTTTCATCCAGTCTGTATGTCTGCTTGTGGCAGGCTTATGCAGCAAAAACTGCAGATGAGGATCCCTAATTTGCACCCATTTAAGAAGTCCTTCTAATCTTTTTTAAAAAAGAAACCATTTAGTTGTTTATTATCTCTGGAAGATTCATAGTTTGTGACTTTCTTGCCTGCCAATTTTGAAGGTTTTGGTGGCCCAAAAACCGTTAATCTGATTGTTTGCTGGTGCCTTCTCAAAGCATTCAATCAAATGTCTTTGATAAGCCAAACCAAACTGCAATTGGATTTTATTTTGCTAGCCAAGCCATTGCCAATTGAGATGCTCCAACTAATAAGTCGCGTGGCTATGAAGGGTTATATAGTTTTTAAAGGGTATGCTAGATATTAGCGGCTTCTGGGTAGTAGTTGGTGCAATAAATAGGATTGTTAAATACTAGTGCGCACCTAACAGATGGTTCTTGAATAGGTCAAACAATCATCATGATAAGGGGGCTGCCGTTCAGTCCCCTGGTCAGGAATTGCCCAAATACTACAAAGAAGCCAGGCAAGGCTTCCAGATAAAATGGGATTTAACATTTACGAATCCTTCGGATGCGGAACAATATGGGGGTATATTGGTGCTTATGTTACATGATCGACAATGAAACTCCTGAAGTTCTATGTAATTGGAAGCTTTTGTAAATGTTTACTAGCTTGAATTATTTTTTCTAGTGGATTAGAAGGGGGTGTGGTCATGTTGGTCTGTCGCTTGGGTAGAATTGTTAGTGCGCCTTTTAAAATGGTTCTCATAAATTTTCGCTTGAGTTCCAAGTCTTTCTGAAATGTAGCTACTAGTGTTGGAGGGAATAATGATGTACACATATCATGGGGTACAATGGAACCCCAGGATCTATGTAATTGGAACCCTTTGTTGATTTTTAGTTTTATAAATTTTCCTATTGGAGTAAGAAGGGGGTTCAGTTGGTTAAGGAGAAATTTTACTATGTCTTTTCCGGTGTTTCTTGTACATTTGGACTTCAGTTTCAAGGCTTTCTGAAATGTTTTCCTTTTTCTGTTTTCAGAGATAAATTGTATTTAGCAAATAATTTATGAGCTCTGTAGTTTACCACTGGTGGTATTGGGCAAAAGTGGCTTAAAAAAAGTCCTTCAGTTAAATGATATGCTTACCTGATGCAGGGGTTAGGTGATAACTGCATTTATGCCATCATGTTTAGGACATTGTAGGTCACAATTTTTTTCTGCATGAGCCGTCTTTCAAAGAAGTTATCTATGTTCTGCTATCCAATCAAAGCATTCTCAATGCTTGTTTGTTTGGTTTTCGTGATAGTAAAACTTCAAAAGTTTTGTTCTTATGATTTAGAAACTTGGACTTTGTCTGCCATAACACTTACATTGGAGTTGTTGGTGACCGAAATATTTTCTCAATGCATTAATTGTTTAATTTTTCACTCACATGCCAGGTATAAAAGAGGCTGGAGATCAGAATGAACAGTTCTACAGGTCTTTTCCTTTGCCCATTGATTCAAATCAACCTCCGCACCATGTGCATCCGCCACTGCCTACTGTTGGTAGATCTGTTTCAATGGAACATCCCCATTATGCAGTTAGCAACCAGTCAACTGAGGCCTCAATTGATCTTAGTGACCAGCCTTTAGTTTTTTCACATAGGTTTAATCATAATCATGATCCACGTACACAACCTAGTTACAGTCACACTGATTCAGCTGCCACTACTTCAAACCATTCTTGGATTCCCCCGGCTGGGCCTGGCTCTGTTTTTCCTCCGATCCCCACAGCACTCCAAGGAAGGATGCCTGGACCAAGCTTCCAGCCAACGGTTCCTTCTGTTACCACACCCTTTGGCATTGGCGCAGGTAGTGGACATCATCCGACAACGGCCTTTACTCCTGATGTTTATGGGGTTCCTAGTGTTCCTGACCGCCCTAAAAAGGTAATTTCAGTCGTCTACTCCCAAGCTACTTGCTGAAGCAAACTATGTTGCTACTTGTACTACTTAGCTACTTGTACACTTGCATAGTTATTCCTATGATTTGAGTCACATAAATATGTCTGGAATTTTTCCTTTTCTGTTTGCAAACCCAGGCTTCAGTACCGAACTGGCTAAGAGAGGAGATAATTAAGAATAAATCTGTTATTACAAGTTCTACGTTTGAGCACCCGAAGGAGGAATTTGAATCCATTGAAGATGAAGCTGTTGATAAATCGCTTGGGAAGGCTGATCAGGCAGATAGCAAAAGCATAGACTCTTCAAAATCGACCGAAGAAGAGGATGATGATGAGGTTTTTTTTTCTTCCTTATTTGTGATGTTTATTTCATCTCTTCAGTGTCGAAATTTTTCTTTCCTGGATGAGTTCTATTCATTGGCTTTGTAGACGAGTTTATGATTCTTTTGAGTCAGCCCCATGGTTAAGTGGATGAACTTTCTTTGTTCTTTTGTTTTTTTGAAATTGAACTGCTATTTATCTTTATGTAGGACGATGTGGAAGCAGCTAGAACGGCAGCAATAAACCAGGAAATAAAGCGTGTTCTTACTGAAGTTCTCTTGAAGGTTGCAGCTAGTTGATGACCTTCATGTATTAAGTTTCTTGGGGGGTGTTTTAACTTTTGTTTTCGCACAGGTCACTGATGAACTTTTTGATGAAATTGCAACGAAAGTTCTGAGTGAAGATGATCTCACTGTTGAAAGTAATATATGACTTACGTGTCTTTTATTGATTTCTCATTTTTATGTGTTTGGTGTAAATACTCAAGTTCTCCGATGACTCCCTCCCTTTTCTAATTATATGTATGTTAAAATTGTTTTGTTGCAGTTGACCAAAATGTTGTCGGTCCGAATGCTAAACCATCCCCATCTGCTTCAGCATTTCCAACTCCTAAGGCTTCTGCGAAAGTTATAGTTCCAGCCAAAGCTGAGGGAGTTGAAAAGGAAGATGGTAACGGAAAGTCTACATCTATGTCTCCTGGAGATGTGTTGGGTCTTGGTAGTTATGCCTCTGACAATGATGAGGATGATAATAATACTGTTCACCCGCAGCCAAGTACTAGAAAGCTTTCGGAAGATTACCATGCAGTTGAAAATGGAAAGTCACGAGAAGAAACTGAAAGCTACGGTAAAGATCTGAGAAAAGAGGAGGGTGGTACTATCAAATTGGCTCCTAATGGACACACAATTCATAATGGTGATAGCCTTAATGAGCGGAGTGTTAATAGGACAGGTAGAGGGTCATCTGATGATAATATTGGCTCCAGATATACTTCTAGGACAGCCTTAGGAGCTGAAGAAGATGATGATAACTTTCGCGGTGATAAAAGGCCGGAGAGCAGTGATGCCTCCGAGGCAGATCATATTATAGGAGAAAAGGCTATGAAAACTGAATTGCCACTTGATAACATGAATGCCAAAAAGCAAGTTACAGATGATGCTCGTGGTAAAGAAACCAGAAATAAACAAGATAAAGATGATATGCGTGGTGAAACCAAAAGGAGTTCTTATGGAAAAGATATTGTCAAGGAGGTAGCTAGTGGTAAGAGTAGAACAGATGAGAGGGAAGATGAGAGACAGAGAAGGCAGGATGAGAGGCATATGAAAAGGGAAAGGGAAAGAGAAAGGGAAAGGGAAAGGACAGATGATAGGAATGGTTCAAAAGAGAAAATGAAAGAGCAGAGTGGTAACCCTAGGGAGAAGGCAAAGGAATCTGATGCAAGGAAAAGGTCTATTCATCCTGATGTTAAGGAGGATAGGAAGGAAAAACAGAAGGACAGGAGAGCTAATGCTGAAGATAATGGTGAGGGAAGAAAAGAACTCACAAAGGATGAGAAGGGAGAAAGATCAAGACCTAGGCTTTCTAGTGAATCAAGCAGACATAAAAGGCGTCGATCTTCTTCAGTTGGCAGTAGAGGTAGAAGCAGCAAGGACAATTTAGTGGTTAGTCATGCCAATGACTCAAGTGAGGAATTGTCAGATGATTCTAAAAGGTTAATCATCAGATCTGTCATCTTTTACTCTTTTTCTGCTCTCATCCTGCAATATAGTTTCTTATATTGCTTTGCTGCAGGAAGCTGCACTCAAAAAAGCGCAACTTATCACCATCACCTAACAGGTCTAGGAGAAGGTATTCAGTTTTTCTGATTATATTTTCTTTTCCTCCATCTTCTTCACCACATTTGAGCATGTACATGTACATACTCCTACCAACCTAAGCCTTGTGCCCAATCTATTGGTGTTTATGGCAGTTTGACACTATTATTGACCCCATGGTAGGCAACTGAACAATATGTCGATAGTTCAATATGTACTTCCAAAATGAAATAGGAAAAATAGCTATTTGTCTAACCACAATGTGCTTATCCAGGGGAGAAAAAAACCCTCGGTAAGCTAAAGGGTGATACTGATACCTTTGCTAAATGGGCATAAAGCTTGCTGATGGAATAGAGTGAAAAGCTTCATTTTTTGGCTTAAGTATACAACTGAACTGTCACCATTGAGAGAAAATATCCACGTAGTGGTGACACTTCAAGAACCAGTTAGTATAGCATTTTTACCATTCAATTCTGTTTGATGGATTGATGCACAGTTTCTTATATGCTAGAACTAGCTGAGCATGACAACAGATTGCTTAATCACGACGAAACTGAACCAAGCTCGAGCATCGAGCCAAAGCTTGAGCAAATGGGCTTTGTTCCGCTTGTTTTCTTGCTTACTACCAATGTCCGATAGATACTTATCCTCCCCTCAATCCTTTTGGTATTCAAATCTTCAATATACCAACGAAATGTTCTTCGTTCTTTCCTTTGTAAATTGTCATTTTGAATCTATTCCATAGCTTTGTTTTGGTGTTTGGAGTCACACACTAGTCTTTTTTGGCTCTTGTAGTTTTGTGTTTTTGGAATTCCTACTGGCTGCTGCTTTGTGACCTTTTTTTTTCTAATGAAGAGATGCAAGCACTGTTGGGTTTAAAAGAGATGTTCCCCTACTGTCATGTTTCATGGCTGGTTCTCTCGTCTGTTGGTTTCCGTTGCAGTTGAGGTTGACTTGAGACTTAGTTCTTGGTAAAAAGTAACCTTGCTGGCTTGAAATATAGTTTAGGTGTTGGACATTGGTTATCTTTAATTCTTGCTTTACCAATTTTAAGGTATTCATGATATGGTAAGATATCATTGCTCGATCTGACATTTTGGTGCAGTGGTTAGAACTGGATATAGATTGGTCCTCTTGACTTGACTCCTTCGATAAACATTGGAGTTGATAATGGCATACATGAGGCAGGACTCATTCATATTGATAACAACCAACTTTGCAACAGGATTTCCATTGGATGGTTGTTATGTGATCTTGTTTGTGCTATGGAGTGTGTAGTTTTTATTTGATTTTCACGTTCACATGGACACCTTCCTTTCAAGAAACTTCGTCTTTAATGTGATTTAATGGTGTTGTCTTAATCAACCAGGCATTCTCATACCTTGTTTCTTTGCCTTGTTTTTAAACTCATCTCAACCACCATAACTTATATTCTAAACTCAACCACCAAAACTTCTAGTTCAACTACTTAAAATGGCCTCTAGGTTTGTTTGAAGATTTTGTACGTGACTAGATATTTTTGTAGCTTTGGCATTTTTCCTCTTTTGGATGATTTTGTGTAATGTTGTTTTTGATGTTTTATATGGAAAAATAACACTTGGAACTTATGAGTTCTAATACAAGGTGCTTACGAATGTTAAGAATTTGGTTTTACTAGTGATGTGGATAGTTGGATTGCCCAAATATGTCACATACGAAGATTTCTTCCCCTATATCCTATTGATGTGGGCCTCCAGGTAAATCCTTTGAGCAGCTGGATCGGTTGGTTCTACAAGTGCCAACTCGATTTACCAGATTAGACAGGTGGTTGGAATACAAAACCTGTGGGGTGTGATTTCCTGTATCTGAATGCAACAAGTTGTGCGGGATTACAACTTGACAACCAGTCGCATAAAACATGGATACCAATACCTTGGGAGATGTGGTATCGCTATTCCCCCTCAGTATTAGGTCTGCGAGTTACGCATTCTGTGAGCCTATATTTCCTGTCTCTATTAATCCGGCCAATCAAATATCGACTTAAAAGTTTTGGCAATTTTGCCTTCTCAATAGTAGTTCGTTTCTTTTCTGTTAATTTTATGATAATGGTGGTAGTCAATCTTATAGGATGCCATTCGATCGCATCAGAAGCAGAATAGATTATGACAATTCTCCTATAGTTGGCTCTGCGCAAGGCTGAGCCTTAATCTCTGTAATTATGTATTTTAACTCACTGGCTTAGCATGGAATGTTTTCGTTTCTAGACAAGATTCGCGGTCTCCACATAGCAAGCATTCTCAGCGCAGGCATTCTCCCTACTCTTCTCTTGAGACCACAAGGTATTTTACTTCTCAGTCTCTTAGGTTAAGATTGTGTTTATGTACTTGTGGCACCAATCCATCATCTTAACAATAAGCAACTCAGGTGAAAAGCATCAAGTCTTGGACTTTTGCCTTATAAGTGTTTTCTCGTTAGTAACTATTGCAATCTATCGCAGGAGGAGGAGGTCGAGGTCCAGGTCACCTGTTCGTCGACAAAGATGATTGTGAAGGATGTAGGCTTAAATTGCTTCACATTGGTGCGAGAAATTTCACATTGAAGGCATGGACCATGCTTTGCAAACTGACATCTATTATACGACAAGGATGCATATATACAGGTCCTGTGTGACAGGGTATTCCAAGTTGGTGTCCTCGAGGGGAATAGAAGAGGTCCTATTGTCATGCATGTACGCATGGGTAAGAAGGCTTGGATTAGACATTATGATGCATAGTGTATCTTCGACATGGTTGTATCATGTGTCTTCACTTACATTTTGGATTGGAAATCTGTATATTTTTTGTCTTGTGGGATCAGGGTTGCATGTCTATTACCCGTAGTCAATTATATAGATATGTGGATCGGTGCTGATATGTTTTCATAGCAGCAGTTTCATAGTTTTGGTTTGCATCTTCCTGTATCAAGCACCGAGTTACAACTTTTGCCATCTAGGCCACCTTCGGGTGGTAATATTAGTTTACTTGGGGACCAAACTTTTGCTTGCTTGATTATTTATCCCACTTTTTCAGGTCACAGGCATCCAAATTGGATATTTCTGCTGATCCTGAAGTCATTACCATTTCAACATGGATGACCTTCGGGGTGATATCATCATAATCTTATATCTCATTCTTCATTTGCAAGGTTTATTACTGAAGTCTCGCAGTGGTAGGAGAGGATGCTTCCTGCTTGAGACAACGGCGATCTATCTTTTCCCCTTTTGATAATGAAATATACATATACATGTAAATAGATATTTACCATATGGATATACTTGTAAATTCCTTTCGGGAAGACAGCTAACCTAAGCCCTGCGGATGGGGCAAGACTCGAACCCTGACAACACAGCCGAGTAAAGGCGAGGAGGGCTTTCACATTGAGCCACTGTGTGGCTATTTTGTAGATGCTATCTTGATAAACATCAAATTCAATTATTCCTCCATGTGTGCGATACCCATGTATGCCTTAGGTTCTTTGACTTCATCTAGGGCTTCAATTCACCTCGCGGATGCGATTACCTCGCTTGTTGGCAGTTTGCAAAGTGTCTGAAACTGCCCATGGCTCTTCATTTTCCTGTGATTGCATTGTGATATGTACACACCCATGGTTAATGTGTTCTATTAGGAGCAGAAAGTACTTTGGTGAGATCCTCAGTGATACAAAAAGATTGCAGTCCGTTTGATAACAATCGACCCCGTTCGCCTTTCAAGAAGCTCTATCCCATGTGTCCATCCTCTTGGCTTAGCTAATTGGTCGGGTATTGCATGCTTCTCCTCCGTTAACTATTTCAAGTTCAGGACACTCACGCTACAATATTACTGGATGCATGCTTTGATATGTCTACGTATCCCCCATATTAGCGTTGTTCAAGCTGAACAACGCTAGTGGTTGCTGCCCATTGCCAAATCTTCGTCTCGAATCAAAATCTTCGTCTTGAATCCTTGTTTCGAAATCACTGTTAGAAGAGAGAAATAATCCGTTGACAATTCCGAAATCAATTAAAAAATACTGCTGATTTTTCAATTAACCACGCACACATTCAAATTGGTTTCCGTACCACACTTTTCACAGTACAATGCTAATACTCGACAAGAACTTCGTTAAAATCCAAGTATACAAAACCGCCAGCAAAGCCCCAATGGGTATCGTCACAACCCACGACGCCACAATCTCCCTCACCGTCTCCGCCCTAACGCTGTTGAGTCCCCTCGCGAAACCCACCCCCATCACGGCCCCAACCAGCGTGTGCGTAGCCGATATGGGCAGCCCCAATTTCGACGCGAACAGAACCACAGACGCTGCTGCAAACTCCGCTGCAAAACCTCTCGTGGGCGTTAACTCCGTTATCTTCTTCCCAATAGTAGCAATAACTCTGTACCCCCACATCATTAAACCAGCCACTATGCCAAAGCCTCCCCATGCTAAAACGTCGTGTGGGATCACAATCTCGGCTCCACCGGTCCCACCTTGGAGGATTGATAGGGCGGCGGCTAGTGGGCCGATGGCGTTGGCCACATCGTTACCGCCGTGGGCGAAGGACATGAAACAAGCCGACAATACCTGCAGGGGCGGAGGGAGTAAGATACAAGTCATATAAATTCGGTACTCCGTCTGTCCTAAATTGCTCGACATTTTTAGGTAATTGTGCATATACCAATTTTCCTTCTTTTAAACTTCTAGTTCACTTTGGTTAGTACGAGGATATGTGAGCAAGGTTGCCCGGGAGCGACACGTAGATCAAGTTACTGAAATGTAGCTTCAAGAGCACGGGTAGTAAATGAGAGAACATTCTTTACACCGGCAGTGTAAACCAAAGTTTCTTCCAAATCTATTAAATTGCGTTATGTGTCCAAACTGTCGTCCCAAAAAGTAAAACATGGACACATGGCGCAATGTAATCGATTTGGAGGAAACTTTGACCGCCGGTGTAAAGAATGTTTTCTCGTAGTAAATACGTAACGTTTACGAGGGTGGTGAATCCTCTAAGTATTTAGGGGGAATCCCTTGCCATACTTAGAGGAAATGGAAGAGTTTCTTTTTCAAAGAAAAAGGCCTCCATACACCATTTATCTTTAAATTTGTGTAAAAAATTTTGGAAATTTTTTGTGTGCTAATACATTACTATTATTTTCATGCAAAACGCATAATGACCCCAAAAAGTTGAGTAATTTGGGACCGTAGGTAGTAATTTGTGGCCAAATTTTACTATTTTGACCTAAAAAAAATCTCGAATATTGCCTCATCTAGCTTCAAATGCATAAAAATCCCAAGCATTATCGTCTTTTCTTTCCAATAGTTGAAATTATTACAAATCATGCTAACTATTTTAAGTCTTTGAGACCGATTGTAAAAGCAAAACATGGACACATGGCGTAATGCAATCGATTTGAAGAAAACTTTGGTTTACACTGCCGGTGTAAAAATTGTTTTCTCCATTATATTACCTCTTAATTTAAAAGCTATTTTATTGGATAATTATAGATAGAAAAAATGAAAAATACACTAATTTGCATGTGGATGTAATTTTTGACTCCACAACTAACCAAAAATTCTGGCTCCACTTTCAATTTACCTGCATGTATCCGAAAACGCCGTAGACGATCTCGAGTTGGGTGCCTTTTGGGCCAGCCACGTCGGTGAGGAAGCCGATGGGTTTGGGCTGGGCGGTGGTGGTGGGGTCGGGTTGGGTTGTGGAGGTTGGTGAGTTGAGGAGGAGGTGGCCGAGTTGTCTTCGGATGGTTCGGTTGACTAAGATGGCGGCGGCAGTGCCAATGGAGAGAGCTTGGGCTAGAGCGAAAGGGAGGGTTTTGCTAAGTGGGAAGGCGGCGAAGGAGATGCCGGTGACGCCTACGAAGGTGGCGAGTGGGGCGGCAGCCGCAGCAGCTTGGCCGGGGTTTGGAGCGCTGTAAACGAACTGAGAGGAAACGTAGGAGGTTAGAATTGCTCATAACATTTCAAAACTACTATATACCTTCTTTTTTTTTTATTTGAGAGGCAAACTATCATAGTATATTTTGTTTTGCACATTTCTGCAGAATATTTTTCTGAAATATATATAAATAGAGTTCTAATTTTCATGCTCAATTGTTTTTCATATCATTGGAATTACAGAATTTACACACGAAAACAAAATATTTTTAATTTTACGTGAAAGAAGATAGACAACATTTATCATTATTACATCGTATCGTATCGTATCTCATTCTCATTAGTTTCATAGCTAATTTTACGTGAAAGAAGATAAGACAATATTTATCATTATTACATTATATCTCAGTCTGTGTTAGAGATGATTGTGAGGTTCTTTTCTTTTCGGTGTACAAGCAAGAAATCTATTGTATCCTAAGTACGTTTTAATTGGGCTATCATTTGTTCTCGCGATTGTAAGATTTTGAAATAATGTTTTTGATATGGTTTGGAATACAAATTATTGTTGTGTTACAAGAGAGTGTACCCTGCGGATGAATTTGTAGACAAGAAATGAGGCAAGTGCTCCCATTAAAGGTGAAATCACCCATGAAGAAGTCACCCTTGCCAGTGAACTCCAGAAGACAGCTCCAGGTCCTCCATACACAAGCCCAAATCCAACCATGGATCCTATAATGCAGTGAGTAGTAGAAACAGGCCATCCGAAATATGATGCTACCTGAATAATAAATGAATTTATTCATCATTAACCATAGTTTGATCAATGCAAAATTCGTAGTAGAATGTAGCAAGCAAATGCGAAAAAGTATTCACCAAAGAAACCAAATTCTAGCCATTGATCTCCGCAATCGATGGGTTCAGATTCGCCTAAGTATTCTTACCGATAAAGTAAGAGTATACAAACATATTTGAACCATTTGTTGCTGAAATGGAAGGCTCCGATGCTCATTAGACACCTGTGGTGAGCGAGCTCACTAAGGCCCCCCCAGGTCCTGTCAAAAGGGTACTTGGATACTACCTCTGATTTGGATTCTCGAAAAGAGCCTAGTTCGTTTTGGGTTTCCAAAACCATCCCCCTCTCACAGCATCGTTTCCAATAAGTTTTCTTTCTAATTATTACTCTCATTTCTCTATATCTCTCTTCTCATTCATTACCCCAAAAACCTTTCTCAAAACCCAAACTAAGCAAACTCGAGTCTTGAGAAAAACTAGCACAGGCCCCTCCTCTGATTAAACAGAGTATATCAAACAAGTTTAACAGTATAATATTCTTGGTTGGCTACTTCGCTCATGGACAAGGATGGAGCTAGGGGTAGCCAGTAAAAGCTTCGCCCCTACTACAATTTGAAAAAAAAATCCTACTATTATATTGAAAATATATATATAATCATGTAGCCGCAGCCCTCCAGAGATATAGTTTGTCCTCCCTATGCAAAAATTCTGGTTCCGTCCCTGCTCATGGACCTTGTATGAGTCTGTAAAAAGTTATTCAGCATGTTGAGAAACATAACCTCTTTATTGCATTGAAGCATTTTCCTGGGAATTACTATATGCATCTTTCCCTTTGGTAGAGTAAGGAGGTTCACTGGTCTGATAGTTTCTAGTGGAAGCCAAGTGAGTATTTCATTTATCATGATCAAAGCAAGTTATGATAATATTCGGGAATGTTCTCTTCTAATTTTCAGCACCTCTATGATTCCAAAGGAAATACAAAGGCTTTGCGTAAACTTCTAATTTTCTGCAGATTTTAGAGTTCAACTCAGATCACTTAAAACTCATCATAAAGATTTGGACGCGGGGAGGCTGCTGTATAGAATCCGGGCCGTCCGTTGCTTGGATGGACGGCCCAGATTTAACTATTCGCGAGAATAGTTTGTTTTCAATCCGAACCGTTGAAAACACTTGTGGAAGGCTGTGATTTTGCACAACACCTGCTGTGCGCAGCCGCCTCCCTGCGTCCGATTTCAATTGATATGCAAATGATTTCAGATCAACTGAGTGCCTTAAGGGCTGGAAGTGGAATTGATTTCAGTAAATATGTAGCTGAAGAAAACAAGCATTCTGCACTAAACCAAATTAGAGTAAACCTTGCTTTAGGGAAATTTTCATAAAAAATGAACTCTTATTTTTTTTTTTAGAAATTCAGAAGGAACTTTTGATTCTAAGTGATAGCCATTTCACAACACCAGTATATTCATCAATAAACAAAGTCACTCCACAACACCAGTATATTCATCAATATAATGCCCCACAATTCAGTCATTGTACACAGGCAGCCATGGATTTTACACAGAAATGGTGATAAAGAAAGGGGAGAAGTGGAATGTACCTGCAACCAAGTACCAGCAGCAGCCAAAGAGGAAAGCAATCCGGTGAAGAGCAAAGTATCCTTCCCTTGAAAAACATTAGCAACAAGTATCCCTTTCTGCATTGTACTAGTCACATGAGTCCCCATCAAAAAAGCTCCAGAGAATTCCAACACCGCCGCCGTCAATATCGCCTGCTGGAGAGACAAGGCCCCTGACCCCACCGAAGTCCCCATGGCATTGGCCACATCATTTGCCCCAATATTCCAAGCCATGTAAAACCCAAGCAACAGGGTTGCATAGGAAAGCAACTTAGTCTTTAATCCCAACCCCTGAGCCAGAGACTTCATGAAAAAGGGAAGTGTCAGAGCTGCAAATACTATGCAAATTGATATGGCGTATGCTGTGCCGGATGATATATGAAAGGCCTGTGCCATTCCTCCTCTGGAAGGCGGTTCGGCATCGGGCTTCGTATTTTCTTGATTTTCTTGCCCTTCTTGTTGTTCATTACCTTCTGCATATGAGGATAAGGCAGCAAAAGGGTGTGTGATTCTACTTGATTTTGGTCTTAAATTTGAAAGAGAGATTTTGGGTAGAATTGGGTTTGGCTTCAAAAGGAAAGAAGAAGAAGATGTGTTATTAGTTATTAGTGAAGAAGAACAAAATCTGGGCAGATAGAGGTGATAGTTGTGGAAGAGGAAAGCTTGTGGATTAGTGGTGTTTCTGGTACAAGATAAGCAATAAGATGGAGTCATGACTTCATATGAGGAGTGAGAGGATGGAGGTTGGAGAGACAGAGTTGAGGAGAGGAGAGGAGAGAGAAGGGAATAAGGGATTATTCAGGTAGAATCTTGGGCCATGGAATGTAGAGGTGGAGGTGGAGGTGGAGGAGGAAGAAGAATGGAGGAGGAGTGTGCATTCTTTGGATTGATGTTGGATTTGTTTTTTGGATTTTTTTTTTTTATTTTAAGGGCGGAAAAAGGGTGGAGGGTGGACTTGGCAGCTTGTTTTGGTCAGATTGGAATGAGTGGTGGTGGTGTTGTTTCAAGGGGATTCCATCAGCCCCACACCCACAAGTTTTAATTCTTTGTAATTTGGATAAACAGAGAATTTAGATACCCAATAATATTATTATCTACTACAGAAAATCTAAAGTCCAAGAGAGGGACAGATATTCTTCTTCATTGTCGTGTGGGAGGAGGAAATTACAACCCAAGCTCACCATAGTCTTGCTCTTAGGCCAATGCTTCTCTTGAGCAGTGAAATCACAAAGTAACCGAGCAAAAACTTAAAAACCACACACGAACAAGTGTCCTCTACTTTGACTCTCAAATTGATACTTGAATGTTGAAACGAGGAAGATGATCGATCGATTGGAAAACGACCCAAGGAAACGGCAAAAGAATCTCGCCGTGTAAGAGCATGCATTGTAAGAGATAAGAAGATGGCCGGTCAAAACACCACCAACGACTCTATAGGTTATTGTCATCTTCATGATTTTGTACAAACATTTCTTCCTTTCTCTTCCTTTTTTTCCGGCAATTTTTTTGATACCCGACACTTAATAGGTCGAATCAATCAAGTTCATCAAACAAATGGAAACCAAATTACAGAAGTGGCAAAAGAAGCTCGAATTCTTAGATCACGCATATTAACGTGAGAAAAAAATTAGCGTATCCAAATAACATCAACCGCTCCATAGGTAGACTTCTTTTTTTTTGGGTAAACGAGGTAGACTTCTTCGTCTTCATGCAATCTTTATTTATTAGAATTTTTTGAAAAATCCCATATACTATAATCATGATTCTGAAAATGTGTTATTATTTATATTTCCCACTATATTGTTTGCAAAAGATACATCGGTACAATGCTATTGGAATTTATGAAAAAACAATAGATGGCAATTGAGGAAAAAAGTTACTGTATTTACTCAAAAATTGGATTTTGTTTGCTGTGTTGAATTTATTTTGTATTTGCTTTGTTTTATTCACTAAAAAATGGGTATGAATGATATATGTTTTTTCAGAGCTTGTTGATAAAATAGCTTGATATATGCTTTTTATATTATCTTTTTATTGATGAATTTATACGATAACCTCAACATATTCATCTGTAATTCTCGGATTGGGTGATGCCCGATCTATAAGGGTCGGGTCGAGTAGCCGCGGGCCACATAAAAATATGTTTATATATGATCATATTTTATTATATATAATTCTAATAAATATATCTGGGCGCGTTCGGTTTGGGTATACATATAGCCATCCAAACCCGAGTTGGGAAAAGGAAATGGGACTCCGGCTCGACCCTTATTCATTTTCGGGCTTGGTAATACCCTCCCCATGCAGGTCGGATCGAGGATAAATTGTCATTAATTCCTAATCTCGTGCATAGCACGTGTTTTATGCTTGTATCTTATATATTATTGTAGAATGACTTTTCGTGAAGAGGGTCATGAGAGTGACAAGTGGTACTTTAGTTGTCATATCCAATTTCACACCCATTTTAAAATTATAAAGAGTCTTTTCATAGACTGCCCGAATTAGAAAATTTTATGGGACTTTCATTAAATAAAAGAAGGAATCTTTGATTAGTAAACTGAAAAGTTTAATAGTTAAAATGCAGATGGAGGATCAGTTTAATCAATATTCAAGCTATTTTATCAGCAAGCTCTGAACACATACCCAAATATTTGCATGCATATTATGTGTTGCATAGGTTTCTTAATTAATTCCGTGGTTGCCCAAAATGTAAAGGAGTTGTTATTTTGTATTGAGATCCACCGTGAAGAAACAAGTTGGAAATAACATCTGCTTTCTTTTTCTTTTTTATTGATGAATTTATACGATAACTTCAACATTCTCATATGTAATTTTGGGTTGGGTGATGCCCGGTCCACTAGGGTTGGGTCGGGTCAGGTAGCCACAGGCCACATAAAAGTGTGTTTAAATACAATCATATTTTCATTCTTATTAACGCTAATAAATATATCTGGCACGTTTGGTTTGGGTATTCACATACCCGGTTAATGCAATGCCCCCAAAATTTGGATTTGTTAATAAAAATTACATAAATAATAAATAGGGTTTTACAATGGTAACCCAAAAGAAATAACATAAATCTTCCTGCCAAATACAATCATTCTTTATAGGGTTGACTAGGTTTCTCTATTCCATCGCACGGTCGTCCATCCCGGCGGAATCCTGCTCTGCTCTGTAGGCCTTCAAGCCATAGTACTCCTCATGTTCATCTTTATAGTCTAGCATAATACGTCAGAGTCACAGAGCAACATCGTTGTATTATGCCATGGTTACACAAGTACAACATCATGAGCGATAACGCCCAGTAGACTACACTACCCAATCTTTAACTAGTAATTCTAGAACAATAAGCTCAAAAACAGTAATGCAGACTTGTTAACAGTAAAACCATGAAATGCATTGTGCGTGTCTATGTAGATCAGAGTAAACTTGCGCAGTAAAAGTAATTCGTTTTAGTGTCTCAAAACAGTGTCTCGTGTCAGTTTCTCAAAAACAGTAACTCGTATCAATTTCTCAAAACAGTCTCTTATCAATTTTCCAATTTCGGCATTCTTCTTCAAATTTCAAACATGTCAATATCTCACATCACTCGAAAGTTATTGGTCCGCTTACGCCTCCTTTCAGCTGGCGGCACCAACCTTTCCGCTTGAGGCCCAGTTGTCGTGCATCACTGAACCTAATTAGTCTCTTTGCACGGTCCGTCTGCCCAACAACTCACACGACACTGTCCCGGCCGCCTTGCATCACGGAAACTTAACAACCTGTTTGCAAGGTCTGTTCACTGTGTGTTGTGCACGCTTAGCCCTTACCACCAAGTTCACTCCACGAAAATGGGGCGGTGCCTCACTGCACTACCGCATCAATTCCAATCCTCCAAGTTCTCCCCGCGGAACTTGAGGTGGCATCTATTCATCTCATCACATTTCATTTCATTTCATTTCCCAAAAATCTCATTTCTCATTTCAAAAACAAATTTTCATTCTCATCTCTATTTTCTATCAACAGCTATTCAAACTTTCTCAAATCCGGTGTCGTAATGTATCGTGTACGCGCTCTATGCCATATGCTCAAAATTATGTCCATGCAATATTTTCCAAAAACTTTTCTCATAAAATCATATTTTTTCCTTTGTGAAAAATATCACATAAAATCATGCACTTCAATGCACCAACTTTTCCCAAAATAAATAAATCTCTCCATAAACTTCATTTTCTATCCAAAAATCCAATTTCTCTTTTTTTCTCTTTTTTTAATTTTTAAACCCAACTTATTTCTTCTCTAAAAGAAATAAAATTAGTAAACTTTCTTTTTCATGCAATTTCTCATAAAATTGATTTTTCTAGAAAATTATGACCAAATACTTTAACCCAACTTTGTCATAATATCTCCACACCAAAAATTTTAATAAACAATTTAAACTTACATTTTAGAAAATCTAACTTTTCTAAAAGTGCTTTCTAAACTTTAGGAAACTTTGTTTTCCAAGAAACTATAAACAACTTTTACAAGAATCTTTTTAACACAACACACTTTTATTTAGAAGAAATATTTCTACTAAATCTTTAGTAGAGAATTTCTAGAAAATATTGATGTTAGAAAAATTCACCCGCACACTTTATTTTTTTTAAAAAGCTTCTAGTTTTCCAAAAATAAAACTATTGAATCATGAAGAAACTTTGTTAGTATGAATTTATCCATTTCTAGAAATGATCAACAAACTAATTTTAAGAAGAACCATTTAATTAGTAAATTAAGTTAGTAATCCTCCCAAATTAGTTGGTACTTCCAAGAAACTCAAATAATTTAAGTAGAAACTTTCTAATAACCCATATTGAAACTTTATCTTCTAATTTTTTCTAATAAACTTTAAACTAGTTTAATCTCATGAAACCAACCACTAATTGCATGAAGAATCATTCTAATTAAAAACTAATTAGAACCCTTTTCATCTTTTCAACATGAAATCCTCTCACTTAACTTTCTTATAAACTAAGTAACAAGCTTAGAAACCTTATCACATGCATAAATGTGCTTAACAACCTTCTAATTCCATCTTAGATAAACAATTAGAAACAACTTAATGAACTAGAAATTACTAATTAAAAGATAGGTGGAGTAAACTACCTCAAATTCCGGGTGTTAACCGGAAGCCGATAAGCAAATCCTTTCCGGTGAGTGTGTGGGCTCTCTAATCTACCAACTTTCCTACTAATTAACTTAGTAGGAAGTTAATTATGAGCTAAATTGGTTGACTTTAGTGGTGGGTAAGTAGGTTTATAATTAGAAAGGTTGAAAGCACAAATATAGAAAGTGAGGAAAGGTGACAAGTTGACAAATGAGGGATGGCTTTTTATAGCAAAATTGTGGTTTCTCTTTCTCACCCAAGAGCTTCGGCCCTCTCCCTCTCTTATGTTGGCCGAACTACTCCCAATTGGGGAGTGAATGTGTTCATTCAATTGGCACATGGCAAGTACCATGTTGGCCAACTATCACCGTAGGTTCTTAGGTCTAGTCCTAGGTCCAAGTACTAACAATTTTAGGGAGAATCTAATAAAGAAATTACTTGGGAAGAAAGTGTAGTAATATCAGGCCTCTTGTTGTGTAGAATTTTGCATGGTCACCTTTATTATGTGGTGTTTTTGGATACTTAGACACAAAACAAAATGAGAACATGTGCTTGCATAGTGACCTAATTTTAGGCTTGCTAGGCTCTATGGAAGGAATATGCTTTCCATAAAACATGGAAACATGTTGTAAGGAACCTTGGAGCCAAAGGTTCTAGGTTTTAGGCTAGGTTGTAGCATGTGCTCAATTCTAGCACAACACATGTGCATGCATGTGCTTTCTTGCACACATCACTCTTTTCCCCCTCTCTCCACCGTTCTCTCTCTCTCTCTCTCTCTCTCTCTCTCTCTCTCTCTCTCTCTCTCCATGTGCAAGAGTTTCTAGGAAATACCTATTTTAAAAGCAAAGAATAAATCCTAGGCTAGGTACTAAATTCCTAGGTGTGGACGGTCGATTCCACTTGTTAGGAAAACTTGTGTTTTGAAAATAGGAGTCGCCACCCGGGTTTTTGGAAAATGGTTTAGGACCCGAGAAACCAAGTTGAAAGAGATTCAGAAAATGATTTAGAAAATAATTTTAAAACCAGAGATTCGTTTTGGATTCGGGAGCTAGGATACGAACGGGGAAGGGTTTTAATGCACCCCGCTCGCCCGATTAGAAATCGGTCTTTACTAAACATTTGAGGGATTTTTAGGAAATACTTTAATGCTGAACTTTATCCAAATAAACAATTTATCATGCAAAAACAGATGATAATAATGAAAAAAATAGATAAATAATATGATTATTGACATAACAACAGATAATCAAACAGGAAAAACATAATTTCACACTGCCAGTGAAAGAAGAGGATTCAAAATTTCAAATTTGAAAAATAGTGTCAGGCTGCAGACAAAGTGTCTTGTGCAGTACAGAAGGTGTGTCGTGCAACACTGTTCAAAGATTCAATGGTCATATTTTTTAAAGTGTGCCGTACAACACTCCAAGTGTACCGTGCGGTACAGGAGGAGTGCCGTGTGACACTGTTTTCTTCACAAACAGTTTGCAATTTGGTTTTTCGAAAAGATTGGGATGGAGCACATACAAAGCAATCAAAACCTAATTAAAACAGATTATTTTGAATTATAAAATGATGTGTTTAAGTAGAAAATGTTCCTCCTCAATGGATTACTCTGTACAAGGCGATGTATTCACCGTACGGCGCAGTCGCGAGGTTATAAATCAAACTAATTTTCAATGTAACATGGGTACACCAAATGTCGAGAAGATATAGGAGATCATTCCACACTTTGTACCCCTCCCCTCAGGGTACTAAAGCTAAGAGTTTTGGCGAAACTAGATTATACCTCCGGCTTGAACCTCTCGGAATGAAACGTCTTCTTGATCCTTTAAGCACGGCTTGGACCTCCTCTGGACTCCAACTTCACTCTGGTGCAGCAGCAAAGATGATTAATGAATGGAACTAAACAGGTTTGGGATAGTGAACTCACGGTTTTAGGACCGAAAACAGGAGATTTGGTTTTTCGGGTGGGTTTTCTTGTGTAAGGCTTTGACGCCCTGTTTGTTTGCAGTATATAAGGGAGGGATATAGGATATGGCCGGATATACATATCCGGGTATTTTATATCCCTTGTTTGTTTAGTTTTGGGAGGCCGGATATTTTTTAGCTAGGAAATGTATATCCCCTTGCAAGGGGATAAAATTTAGGCACCCCTCCCCCCTTCTAAATTATATCCGGGCCTTCTTTACCCAGTTGCCCTTCCAATTCTGACTTCCCATCATTGTCAGGCGCCAGAGGAGAGACCGAGAGAGTGCCTAAACAAATTGTAGACACCCCAATTTTTGATAAACTTGTACATCCCCGATGATAAAAAGAACGCGCGAAATGTACCTTGGAACGGTTACCTGAATCGAATGGATCAAAAGAGCCAAAAAAAACCCAAACCCACCTGAACCGTACGGCCCGAAACCCAGAACCGTACGGCTTGAAACTTCATTTGCACTGTGCGGTATTGCTTTGTGCACCGTACGACACATCCTTGACGCCATACGGCGCCCATGTCCCATTAACAGGATTCCCGGTAAGCTCCAGCAGCTCAGAGCGATGATGATATTCGGTGATGATGAGAAATCTTTGCGTACAAACCTCGCTCATCTTTGCTTATAAAATCCGTCGTCATCCACCGGTTTGAAAAGTTCAGAAAAAAATTCGAGAGAGAGTTCGATCAGAGAAAAGCTCGACCAGGATCGTACCAAAAAGAGAAAACCAAATTCCTTCTATGCAAACCCTTTGAAAAATCCCAGTGATAACGCTACTCCTTCGAAAAATCCTGTTGTTATACTCATACCCATCCTTCAAAGCCCAGTTTCATAAGGACCCGAAAGTCCTGTGCCCGCTTCCGTAATCAACCAATCCCGTCCATCCAATTCTGTTCCAAGGTACAACATTCGTTTTCAAATCGCAACAATCTGCTGAGGGGAATCTCCGTCGGGCTCAAGGAGGGCTCCGTAGCTCTTCCTTGAGTCCAAACGAAGATATTTCAACAAAATTCGAGCCTCTCAGGTTGGTGTCGCGTGATATCGTTCATTATCACGAAATACCGTTCCTAAAAACGAGGTACATTCACTCAATAAAACCATTTTTCAAACTTGTTTTCATCAACAAATAATGTGGTTTTTGCACAAAAATAGAGCTTGCTTTCAATCGGATGAAATCCGGAATTTTCGAAAATCATAATTTCTAGAGGCACCGTACGACATCCCTTTTGTACCGTACGGTGTGATTTTGGATACCGTATGGTGTCACTGGAAGAACATTTTCTATGCTCTGTTCCTGAAAACCCGATGCTCTATTTTTGGTAAAAACTAGTGGGTTAAATTGCGGTTAACCCCATTTACTTCATATTTTTGCACTTAACCCCTCCTCTTAGCTAATTTTCTTGCATTTATATACTTGATTGTGTATCACGTGATTTGTTATTATTATTGTTCCCTTTAAGCATATTATTATCTGGAATACTGTTTATGTGAAATAAAGTTTTTCATAAAATCTTTTCAAAAATAATCCCACAAAGATTTAGTAAAGACCGGAAAATTACGGCACGCGGGGTGCATTTTTCGAACAAAACCTTCCCCGCGGGTAACCTGGCTCCCGAACCCAAATCTCTATTTTTCGCAGATCAAACCCCTTTTTCAGCGGCATAAGAGTCATTTATTTTTCTAAACGGTTTCTCGGGTACCCAACATTTCTCAGAAATTAAACCCCGGGTGGTGACTCTAAATTTTTCCCATTTCCCGGATCGCCCTTCAACACAACCAAAACTTCGTGGATACCTTTTCGCCCGCGCGAAAAATCAGCGTCCACAAAATAGCGACTCTGCTGGGGATCAATATTTTTAAAATTAATCTCTATTTTGACGTTTTACACTTGTAAAACGACCCTTTCGAAAGCTTGACACCAAGTACGTGCTTCACGCCGTACTAGAAAGGATTGATGTCAGGGTGAAAGCCCGATCAGTCTGGACTGGAGCTTTCCGGGTTGTTTGCATGAGTAAAATTTCAAGGTTTTGATTAATTTAAAAAGCG
Source organism: Vaccinium vitis-idaea (assembly GCA_963854785.1). Lineage (NCBI taxonomy): Eukaryota > Viridiplantae > Streptophyta > Magnoliopsida > Ericales > Ericaceae > Vaccinium > Vaccinium vitis-idaea. Next base: position 15,345,738 of record OY978221.1, read on the forward strand.
AGCCAAACTTGAAAAATATTTGTGGGATTTTTGAAAAGATTTTATTGTTAAACTTTTGCATTGCACGTGCATGGTTACTAGCCTCGCCGTTGCGTCTTGGTTAACCTACCCGGCTTGCTGGTGTTAGGACATCTCAGGATTCTCGGCAACCTTGGACGATGATGAGTCAGCCTGCCGTTACTACCCTTGCCACGTCAGTATTCTGTGCAAAGGGGAGGCAAATATTGGCTCTAGTCTGGGGAACCCCCTTTAAACCAAAACCGGCCTTTGCATATAGATAATCCTAGAACTTTCCAACCTAAGACAGGAACCCACAGGGTAGGATTCCGTGGTATATCCTGCTATGTGTTTACTGTTTTCCCATACCCTGCCGGCATGCTGCCTGTTTACCGCTTTTCGCACATACCATGCTACTTGTCTACTGCTTTGTATATACTGCTGTCATTTTGCATGCATACACAAGTTAGATTGACCCTAGGTTTCACTTCACTCACCTCAAAGGTTGTCCCGGTAATCTCTGATTAGGCTGAATACAAAAAAAATTTCCCCCAAAATTTTGCGAATAGGCTCCGTTTTTCTCCAAATAAAACCAGTACTCTTCCTGTCAGAACACAATGGATGACCAACCAAGCAACAAGAGACTTAGGTCTACCTTCTCCACTCACTACAACGCTCCTGTCTGGATCTTTGAAGAAGACGAGTCCCCCAAGCCTGAAGAGAAGACGCCCGAAGGTGAAAAGCTCTACAAGTGGGTTGACCAAGTCACCGAGCCCAATCAGTGGAACAACACTGAAAGCCATCCAGGCTGGAAGTTCCATGTCACGCCGGACAACATCCTGAATGTGCTCCAGGACAAGATCACTGTCATGTATGAAGAAAATGATGAAGACTTCTGCCCCATGCCACCAATCAAGTACTTTGATGAATGCGGCAACCCGGTATACTACTTTGCCGACCCAGTCACTGGCCATAAGTACTGGGATGAATGCAACTGTGATTGATGCTACGAGGATTACCTCCTTGACAATGAGGGCATATCCCCCCACCAGCTCCAAGAACAGCATGCTAAGGAAGAAGAAGCCAAGGCTCGCAAGGGAAAGCAGAAGCTCGGTGAAGCCAGTCCACCATCCACCCCGGTCAACCCAACTCATCCCATCCCGTGAAGCCACGATCTGAACAAGCTGAAGCACGCGCCATAACCAGATCTGATCAAACCGTCAAGGGCTCTTTTGGAATAAAGTCAGCATCAGTTGTTTATCCAGTCTATCGCAGTTTGCTTATCGAGTCTGTTGTTGTTTTCTGTATGGGTTATTTATCGAGTCTGTAATGACCTGTACTTGCTTTTCGAGTCTGTTTTCCGCCTGTCGGAACTCCTTTTGCATCACCCCCTACTTGGGTGATCAATGAAAAGACATCTTTTTCTCAAAAATTTGGGAGCTAATTTGCAGTCTCGAACTACGTTACGGCCTGATTCCTCTCCTTGGGGATACGTAGGCAACCTCGGTCCGGCCGTTGTTTTCAGCAAAATCAGAGAAAATTCGGACAATCTTGCATCATGCATAACAACTCATTCATTCATGTAAATAGATTGCATACACAGCATAATTTACTTTGTTCATACCATCAGTACATAATCATTGGCAAAAACAAGAACACTCCTGCACCTGGTTGGGCTCGAACTCCCCGACAGCGATTAATTCGGACTGAGTCAAGAGAGGAACAGTCAGCTAGCCTTCCAGTCATGACCAAGAACACAGAGTAGACAGAGAAGACCGAGGTTCAGATCCTCAAAGAAGCCTTGGAAGATCAACAAGCCGCCAACATCAAGCAAATGGCTCAGATGATGATCTTGATTCAGGATATTACTTCCCGGTTGCCTTCTGGGGAATCATCAGGTAATCACCCAGAGATGGATGCCATGGTGGCCAAAGTGGCCAAGCTTGAAGAATCAGTTCAGAAACAAGAAAAGATCGCTGCTATAGGCATTGACATGGAGAAACTATGCCTATTCCCTGATGCTAAACTACTTGACAAATTCAAGCTAATTGACTGGGACAAGTTTGATGGAAGCGGTGACCCAAAAGCACACTTGCAAACATATGTGGGTACCTTATCCATGTATGATGTGGAGAAAAATGCCATGGCGCAAATGTTCCAGCAAACCTTGATGGGATCTGCACTCCGTTGGTTTCTCAACTTAGACAATTCAAAGAAGAAGACCTGAGAAGACATTGGGGCAACCTTTGTAGCTCAGTACAACTACAACATCCAGCTGGAAATGACCGTTCGGGAGTTAGAATCCACAAAGATAGGGAAAAACGAATCCTTCGCCGACTTTGTCAAACGCTGGAGAGGAAAGGCTTCGCAGATGATGGATAGGCCCTCGGAGAAAGAACAGATGAGAATTATCACTCGGAACTTGAAACCAGACTTTGCTAAACATCTGGTGGTTTTTCAAACCTCCACCGACTTCAAAACCTTTTATGAAGCTGGCCTCGCAGTTGAAGACGCAATCCGCACTGGCATATTCGACAAAGGAGAATCCGTTTCTTGGCCTAAGCGAGTCTACTCCGGTAACAGCAATACCCTTTTCGGGCCAAACACCTACTGAACTAGTTAACCAGATAGCCACCCAGTCACCACCTATCCAAAACACCTCCCAACCAAGAAGAGAATTTTACCATTTCCCTTTCCCTCTTACCACTGTCTACAAAAAGCTCCTAGAGAAAAACGCCATCAAGCCTCTTGATCCACCTAAAGAGCTTCCAGTGAACCACAATCCAAATGTCTACTGTGTCTACCACCAAATGCCCGACCATCATATCGACAATTGTATCCGTCTCAAACACGTAGTCCAAGACTTGGTTGATGATGGAACCATTCCAATTTCCAAACAAAAACCCAATACCATTTCCAATCCCTTGCCTAACCACAAGCAAAACATCCAGATCAACCAAATATCCTTCAGCTCCACTTCAAAAGGCCAAAGCCCTACCCAGTTCAATCCAAGCCTGTACATCGTGCCAGTCTCTGAACCTAAACCTTTTGCGCCAGTACCAGAAGACCCGGAGATCCATGCCATTGGAGCTTTTGAACAAAAGCCCAAACTCAAATGGAGTGACCTCGCTGAAGAAGGAGAATGGACCATGAATGATCAGGAATGGGAAGATTCCCAACAAGCATTGTTCAGTTCTTTGCTAATCTCTTGGGACCCAGAAAACTTTATGAATAGGCCCAAAAGTACCCAACGAAGTACCCATAAACTCAAAAGTACCCGGTACGTTTTTGGAGTACCCGGTACGTATTTTGAAGTACCCACGAAGTACCGGTACCCGGTACGGGTACTTTGGGGTTTTGGAAGTACCCCTGCTTCATAGGGTACTACTCAGTACGACACATATATGTGAAGCCATCATTAGATCTTTTCTTGGAGTTATATTTTTGTGTGTTTTGTTCTTTGTTTTTAATTGCTCTTTCCATTTAAAATTTTAATTGTGATGCATTTTTAATGTCAAATTATGTTCCTAGAAGAAAGTGTTCGACAACTTAGCCCCAATCAAAGGAAAAATCTTGCTTTTTGATGTTGAATTGTTTTATCTTCTTTTGTTATCCAGAGTTATGATATGTGAAACATGGATAATAAGTGGACTAGGGATGACTTACCAGGCTGAACAATAGATGATAATATGGATGTATTGTACTTTATATTCAAGTGAGGCCATCAAGACATATTTACAGCAAATAACTGAATACACCAAAATTTAATAGAAAATAATTGATAAGCCATTTGATTAATTTAGTCCAGATTTAAGCTAAATGTGTCTTGCTTTTGTTTGTCGTAGTATCGGAAGATGATCAAGTGACAACATTCAAACAGAAATAGAAGTACAAAAATTGCATTAACGAGACCAAATTACAGGGACCAAAGTAAATAATTCTAAACTTAGTGGTACCCAAGTACCCGATCTAAAACCCTCCTACCCCTTTATTAGGGCCTCAAAGTTTGGAAATTGAAATCATAAACCCTAGAACTCGCTTTTTCACCTTCAACCCTCCGAATATATCAACCTAATAACCATTCAACACAGTTACAGCTTACAGGAAACTGCGATTGATTGAAGATGCAACACGACGAGGTCATATGGCAAGTTATCAGACACAACCATTGCAGTTTCATGACCGAGTAAGTCTCACCAGTTCAACAACCAATTTTTTTTCGTCATTGTATGTTTCGAAGTTGAAACCATTTTGACTGATTTGATTTGTTCTTCATCTCGAATGTTTGATTGCTTTTTTTGTTGATCTCATTGTGTTAGAATAACGACAGGGAATTTCTATCGAAACCCTTATAATGTGACTGGGATTTGCAATCGGAGCTCTTGCCCTCTCGCTAACAGTCGCTATGCTACTATTCGCGACTATGACGGTGCTATTTTCTCATCTCTCCTTCCTTTAGGCTTTGTTTGGGTTTTGTGCATTCATATGTAGGGATTTTGTGTATACTTTCAACTAGTAATAGAAGAAGGGATTTGTTTGTTTACTTTCAACAGTAATAAGAAGTTGATGGGTGACTTATGAAACTATAGTGGAAGTTGGAAGTGGAAGATAGAGTAGAGGTGGAAGATATGTTATTTACTAGAATCCTTGTAGAGCAACATACCTCCACATGAAGTACTACAAGTCAAATCATATCAGTTAGTTACATCAAATCTATCATGATGAAATTTGAAACTCCAATTCTCCATTTAGAATATAAATGAAGCAAATGATTCTTTATTACCTAGTCAAGTTGTAATTTGTTTTCTCAAACCCAAGCAGAAATTTATTCCCGACAACTCATATAGGCCTATCGTAATCTGTGAATAACTCTATCCATAAAAGGAAGGAAAAAGTTGGTTTTAATAATTTTCTTCAGAAGTTATGTTTCTAATTCTAGATAAAATTCTTGCATAATCAAACACTTGAGTGGGAGTACCTCAGGTTTGGAATATTGTAGTAAGTAGGGCTGTTCAGCGGATCATCCGATCCGCCAATCCGACCAATCCGAACCAATCCGAACCATCCGTTGATCCATCCGTGAATGTTCGGTTCGGTTCCGGATCGAGAATTTTTTATCTGGCAGTTCCGGATCCGGATCGGATCGGATCCGGATCGGATCGGATCGGATCGGATCCGCTCGATCCGCTCAATAATCCTTCTTTAATCTGTCCGATCCGATCAGATCCGATCCGATCCGTAACCGATCCGTGAATGTTCGGTTCGGTTCCGGATCTTAAAAACTACAATCCGCTCTGAGCGGATCGGATCGGATCCGTATCCGATCCGTCCGGATCCGATCCGTGAACACCCCTAGTAGTAAGATTTGCATTCTCCCCTTAAATTTTTGACTACTTAAACGTAGCATAAGGAAGCAGTAGTAAAGAGGAATAGGTAGATCTGCTTATTAAGAAGTTTAATTCCTCTTTTACCTTCTTTGGCTATTGTCATGTGTGATTTCAAGCATAACAAAGTTGAGGCGAGCTAAGAAACACAAGAAAAATACACTATGCGGGAAAACAGCTGTCTTGAATCATTTGGACAAGTGATGTGGATAGTTTGTTTGTTTCTTTTTTTTTTAATGTTAATTTTCATGTCCATACTGCAATTTGTATTGGTCCATATGGGAATATTTTCCGTCAATTCTGGAATGAATCATTTGGACATGTCATGGATGTGTTTCTGTGCATAGCTGAATGTGTGTTTAACCGTCATGGAATTTTGTCTTGAGTTTCTGCAGGAGTCTTCTACTTATATATGAAAACAATAGAAAGGGCTCATATGCCAAACAAATTGTGGGAAAGAGTCAAACTTCCAAGAAACTATGAGAAAGCTCTTGAAATCATTGACAAGCATCTGGTATTAAAGATCTATCTTGTTCTAGCATTCTGGCAGGACTAGCAATACATTTCATCCTTTTCTTAATGTATTCTCTTGATGGATACTGACAGGTGTATTGGCCTAAGTATCTTGTACACAAAACAAAACAACAATTGACCAAAATGACTCAGATGCGGATACGTATGAGAAAACTTGCTCTGAAAACAAGGTTCTCTCTTCTCTCTCTCCCATTTTTTCCCTACTACCATATGCATGGTAGATCGATATGCTTATTATACGTTTTTTGTTTACTTATATGAGAAAAATTGTCTATTACAACTACAAGCTAGATAATGATCCACTGTGTAAATTATGTATTTTTACGGTTGAATACATTGTTCACTTTAAAAAATGTGCATGTCTTGCAGGTTCTAATTATCCTTCCACTTTGCTTGACATTCTGCGTGCTTTGTGAATATGAATCGTTTGCATTTAGGAGGCATCATTTCAGGGTCCGAGTTTGATATCATAGAAATTAGTGCATCGTTCCTTCTCTCATATCTGAATCCTTGTTTGCATGGGAAGATGGCTGCTTTCATAGGGATATATGGCTTACCTAATCCTAGGGGCCCTAACTTGATCGAGTACTTCTTCTACATTTTCATTGGTCTCACGGTAGCATAGGGCTGTAGTCCCCTAACTTGACAGTATAGTAATATGCTTTTAGCCTTCTACATTTGGTTAGGTTTGAGCTGCCTTTTACCAGCATTTTTTTGTATTTGGATTTTGACCTTCCACTTGGAGAGTTCTTTTGTGAGTAACTTTTGGGAAGTTTCAGTTTCAATTTGGAATACGCATGAGAAGTGGGGAACTTTGTAGTATGTGGTGGTGTACTGTATGATGCATAAGTGGTTCGTGGTAAAATGTTGTTTACATTGTATTGTATGGAGTCAGTCCATTCTCCATCTGTGTAATCTATAAGTCCCGTTGAGGTATCCCTACATTAGCTGTGATTACATTTCATTATCTTGTGATTACATTTCAGTATCTTCCTTATACTGTTGAGTATGCTTAGTGAATTGTAATATCTATGACCAAGGGTCAGGTTCTTTTCCATCTATGGTATGTTTCATGTTCCATTTTTTATTTTGTCTCCCAGGGAAAAGATAATGACAACCCCTAGGAAAGAGAAAAAGAGAGAGGCTAGGAGAGTGGATAAGGCTGGAAAAGTAGCAGCCTTGGAAAAGGTTGTAGAACCATTTCCTCTTTTGGTATTGATGCAATTTACCTTTCCCAAATAAAAAAGGAGGTGTCACTAATATTGTTCACACTTCTGCAGATTATTGAAAATGAATTGCTTGAGCGGCTTAAGAAAGGAGTTTATGGTGATATATACAATTATCCTGTAAAGGAATACAATAAAGTTCTTGATATGGAAGATATGGAGGGACTCCAGGCTGATAGTGAAGATGAACTTGTATTGCTTTGTGACTTACTGTTATGAACTTGAAAAGATAAATTTGGGACATAGCAAATGATTTGTTATTTGATGCGGGAGCAAAATATGCAAGAACAAGAGATAGAATATGTTGAAGGCTATGAAGATCTTGAAGATGAAGATGATATAGAAGATTTTGGTGGTCTTGCAATTGGAAATTCTTACATGGATGTTGATGGTGGTAAAACTTTTTTAACTTTAAAATTATGTGTAGCTTCATAGAACTTTTGAATTGTTGCAATTGTCAGATCTCTGTATATATGCCTGATTTGTATTCCATCATAAGTTAATTCCGTTTATCTTTGTGGTTACTTGCGTATTGCATGTCAGAAATTGTACTCATGTAATTTGGGGATTTTGGAAAAACTAAAGGACGTCGAATGTGAGGAGGTTCTCAAACATCTTTTGTGAATCACGTGCTTCTCATGCTGGTTATGATGTCCTTATGTTTGTTTTGGAAAGCACCTTAATTTTCCAGAAAATCGTATTTTTTAACATCATTCCGGTTGGTATAGGAATGGATGATGAGGATGAAGAGGCAGTAGCAGTTGATCGGAAAAGAGTGAAAAGACATTCAAAGCACGAGAAAGATGAATCTAGTGCCAAGTTGAAGAAGAAAGCTAGAGTGCTTGTCGAGGTAAATATTTTGAAACATATTAGCCATTTTGTTCGAATAGTTCAGTCTCCCACTCCATATTGTTCGGGTTAGTTGGTACATTTACCCATGATAAAGACAGCTTATGACCGGTCTTGATAAAGAGGATGAAATTCTGAGAAATTTTAGATATGCATTTTTAGGATAAAATTATTTCCGTAGGCTAAAATGCTTTAGCCTATGGAAATGACTATGCACTGGCCTTGTTAATTCTAGTGAAGTAAAAACTTCGCTTAAGATGAGATATTGCATTCTTCATTCAGTGTAGGATTGTTTGCCAGTATGTGACTCAAGTATGCCTACATTAACTTCTCTGAAAATGATTTTTTTTTTTGGTGTTAGGTTGAGCGTGAAGATACTGATGAAAGACAAGTGGCAGTCCAATGTGACCTTGCGGTTGATTTCCTTCATATATTTACTTAATGTGCATAGCAGATAACAACTATTAACTTCAGTTTTATGGGCTTGACTTCTCTCGCAATGGCCTGATTGAGAGGGAAATGCTGCTTAAGGAGATGCGGCATTTTAGTGTCTTTAATTGTAATGTTGGTTCAAAGATTGTGTTGGACTAGATTTTGGTCTTATTTTCCTTTCGCCTTCTTCTAATTTATTTATTTATTTATTTTCGTTATAAGTAGTTGCGATGGATTTAGTTGCATGTACTACGCATTCTACTAGCCAGGGGCGACGCCAGTGTACATCCACTGGTGTCAGCTGAACCCACTTACCTCCAAATTTCCAGGATTAACTGAGTATGAATTTTCTTCTTCTTAGAGAGCCAATAGTCTCATGACACCACTTCAAAAATTAAATGAACCCACATAGTGCAGACTGTGCAAGTAGGAAGCCTACTAATTAAAGGCTACAAAAATGTGCAGACTAGCACACAAGAAAGCCTACTATTAATAAAGGCTACCAAAACAAGCTACATGTTGACTTATTCTCTTCACGTCATTTGTTTGTGTACATACGGAGTAGTATATTTACTATGGAAAATGTTAACGTGTGTCCAATAAATACATATTAAGGTTGAAAAAATGTATTAAAATGTGTAAAAAGTGTATATAAATATGTGAAAGTATTAAAAATGTAAAAGTTGTATTGGAGTGTATTTTTTTTGTGTGTGCTTATTGTGTGTCCATTGAACACACGTTAGCAAAACATTTAATATTTGTTTTAATTACTACAAATGGTCTTGCAACTTGCAATTATCTTTGACCCTTTTTTCATCCCTCGTACTTTTATCTACTAGTTTAAAGTAAATCAACTGCATTGTAAGTGGCAACATAGATATGATTTTGTAAAATTTTGATTAATGAAACCACTAATAAAAAATTCTGGAGTCGCCACTGCTACTAGCTATGGAGATTTTTCTACTTCCTTCTGATTGGGTTTTATCTCCATCTTCCTTGCAGTATTCACTGGCTTCTTTTGTTTATTCTAATTGCCCTCGTTAAGGTGGGTTCAATTGTATTGGATATGTATGTATTCTATGCAGGTATTTCATGTGTATTTCATCTGTTTGATTTCAAATGTGCTTTATGAAGAATCAAGAGACATACGAGGAGCAGCAAAAGTTAAACAAGATGGTGGTGAAATGATCTTGCAAGCTAGCCCAAGTAATGGGTGCTTGTTCCAAGTTCATCTAGCTATAGGTTCAATTCTTTCAACTTCCCTTGAACGCGCTCGTCTTGCCTTGCCTTAAAAAAAAAAAAAAAAAAAAAAAAAAATGCCGGAAGAAAAGAAAAGATGGGGAAATGAAGATGTTAAATTTACATTACCATTCTCTCTCATTTCCTGCCGATTCTTGATATTCCTCAGACGCACAAGTGTTTGGGTTAATTTCTTGCACATACTTTAAGACAACTATTGGAGGTCAAGATTACCGTTTGCTAACCAGAATCAGATTAAGGCGTGTTCCAGAAACTGACTTTAAGTCAGGATTTAGTTTATGTTTGCTTTTTTAGTTGATGTAATATAAGATAAGAGAAAGACATATATTGTAAAGCGCGATAAATTAGTTTTTAAGTCTGTTCGAAAATAATTCAACTTCTGCAATAACCCCTTAGCCGTAGCGGGGACACCACCTTGTATCGACTTAATACACAAAAGTTGATACGACAAGCTGAGCTAAAACTTGAAAGACTATTTTCATTTCTTTCCGCCTTGTTCGGTTTGGGCTTAAGACTCACCCTGCACGGTCTCCAATAATTTTTTTTTTATCTCTCTACTCATTACCCCCAAAAATCTCCTCAAAATCCAAACCGAACAAAGGCTTCATATTCTATAGAAACAGTAATACCATCCCCAGTTATGCAAATTGATCCATTTAGCTTTTTAAGACGAAGGGTACATTAGCTTTAATGGCCTATCAATATCATGCACCCAACACCATCACATGAAGCCCTCTCCTCATACCAACAGCTTACAAAAGGCACACCAAAAAGCTGCTCTTATTTAAATTTACTACTATTTTATAGCCAACCCAAGTTTTCCTTACCAACCAACTAATTGAGTGCCGTTCAAAAACCAACTAATTGAGTGGCAAACAAACCGTCCAAACGAGGTGTAAAGAATGGATATGACTCATTTTTGGAAAAGATATTCCCATCGTCACCTGAAAGTAGAGAGATTCTCAATCACTGGGACCCCAAAATGGGTTTTCCCTTTCTTCTCATTTCTGTTAACGGTTAACTCTTCACCTCTCCCTACCTTTCTCTATTATATACGTATATATATGTATATATAGCTTTATACTCTTTTGGGGAGAGATGGGTATCTCAAGAAAGTTGAAGTGGACAAAAGTTGGGCAGTCATCAGAATAGAAATCGATCACCCCCAAGAACAGGCAAAGGTATTACTATTCCATAAGAGACGTTTGGTTTTGTGAAATTCTTGGAATTCTCTCCTAAATCAATTGTGGGTTTTTTGTGTTTTTGAGAAACTGTGTGAAGGGTTTCTGATTATCGTTTTTGTGTGTAGCTGGAGTGGACGAAAAGAGGGAAAGGGAAGCCATTAATAGGAGTGAACAGAGCAAAGTGGAGGTGGTTGCATTCCTTGAATCAGATGCCTCTCGACTTCCTTTGCTCCTCGGACAATCTGCCCCGCGTTTTGTTGTCCGATCCCGGTGGTTCGACTGCTGAGGTTCTTCTTCTTTTCTCCCTCTTTCCTCTGTATTTATATATCCACAACACATACAGGGGAGTAGGTACGAGTGGGGTCACTTGATTTGTCACAAGCACATTAGATAGTTCGGAGCTAAATTTTGTTATTTAGGCCACACAAAAAAATTCCTAAGTTGCGTCAACTTACTTCAAAAGCATAGAAATCGGTGATAGCATTAGGAATGAGGCTATCATGCATCTTTCTGAAATATAATAAGTCATTGGGATCCATTGTAAAGGAAAATTACATTTATCAGGTATATCTATGTAGGGACGGTGCCAGGAATTTTACTATGCAGGACGAGCCTATATAATTCATAGGAAAATGTTTGGATTTTTTTTTTCTATATAATACTAGAGGTTTTTTTTTTGCCCCTCAGCCCGGGGCTCCATCCTTGTAGATTTAGTTATTTCTTCAGATTAGGAAATATAAAAAATAACTTGCATATGGAATTATGGACGTAATTTTTTACCCCACTAACCGAAAAATTCTAGCTTCACCCATGTTTACGTAGGGGTGTGTGTTATATGCACATTATATGGAACAGAATACTGGTTGGTCCTGTTTCATTAGTTTTTAGTCGAACTAATAATGAGGCATGTTACAATGAGGAATTCAGTAAGCCTAATAGTAGGGGATTATCAATACACCAAAAGTATTGCACATTCCCTATCTTTTGGGATTCCTTGTCCGACGGATATGTCATTTCTCTTCCAATTGTGCATTTAAACGCTGCAAACCCGGTTTCACGGGTTTGGTAATCAAACACTTATACCATGTCTAATGTAGCTAACCAAACGTGCCCGATGGGTCTCCCTGTAAGGGTTGTTGCTGTCACCTAGAGGCTAGACGTAAAAGCTTGATTAAGTGTTAAGGTAACAATTGTGTGCCAAATGCCAACCACAAATTTGCATTTGGAATCAAGTAAATTGTGAAAGTCTCTTTGCATGTTGGTTGAAAGTTGAAATAGCCAATCAGTTGTTTACTAATGCGGTCGCCATCATCACCAGAGGTAGTGATTAGAGTAGGGGAAGTTTATGTAATTGTTAAATTGATCCATCCTATTCTATTGTGGTGGTTTTTCTCACATACATAAGATGCCCCATATAAAATCTCGGATTTGTTTCCTTTACCTGCTCAACGTAGAAGTTCATAACCTAAATGATTGATGGTTGAGATGATTATTTCGTATTATAGAGAGCGATACATCTTTTATGTGCTCTATAGCCTGAATGGGTGGTGACAACCATATCTTACAGGTTCTTCTTCATGGCGGTCAAGTTGTATCTTGGAAGAATGCGCAGGGCGCAGAATTGCTTTTTACGAGCAGCAAGGTAAGCATTTAATATTCAACATGTGAGCATTTCATTTTAGTTTATGTAACAAACTGGTGAATATTCGTCTAGAGCAAGAAACCTGTAATTGCTTCCATATGCTAGAACTTTAGGTAATTATATATAGATCCCACTGGCTCTACTGCAACAATATCCTCAACTAAGTTTATTTGATACACCATTCTTTGGAAGTTGTCCTCCTCTATGGTATTTCACATTTCTGAATTATTTCTACGGTAAGTAGGAAATAATGCATAGAAAAGGGTATGTTCGGAGTTCCAAGGACATTTTAAACAAAAGGCATCTGTATTGTTTATGGGTCTTTTGTTGTTGAAGCATAAGCAATATTGACTTTAAGCACAAACAGAGATTCAATTATGGTGTCCCATGATTAACGGATGTATCCCTCTCAATTTACCAGCAACATTCGAGTGACTTGACAAAGGTATTTGCCATGTGCTGTCAAACAAAGTCCTGTAACATCATACATGCATTGACTAGGGGTATGAATTCTATATTCTACTGCAAATAAGTACCTTGTTGGGTTTTGTTTTTTAATATTCTGCTATGCTTTTTCTGTATAAAAAACGATGCCTTAGCTCGACCATTGTTTTCTGATGTGTGGTAAACTATGTTGCCGAAGGTTGTAAGACTTTTTTTAGGGCCCATATAGGCACATATGGATCTCTCTTGTACAAGTGGCCAAGTTTATCCAGTTTCCACATCCATTGCATCTTTTATCCCGGAGTGTTATCTGTTTAACAACAATCTATTTATTTTGTGTCCCACTCCGCAGGCGATTTGGAAATCATCAAAAGCAATCAGGGGAGGAATATCTGTTTGCCTTCCACAGGTTGGCTTTGAGGAATCCTTTCGGACACTTATTTCCTTAACATCACGGATTCACGTATAGGTGGAAGGTATTTTTACTTCCTTTCTTTTCCCTTTGCAGTTTGGCAATTTGGGGTCACTGTTCCACAGGTCTCCAAGGAACAGATTGTGGTCAATCGATAACTGTACGCCTCTGGATGGGAGTAGCAACCGGTCATCTGTAGATCTCATCTTCAAGCCCACAGAAGAAGATATTAAAATGTGGCAACGTAGGTATGCTCCGCTTGGTTTCTGGAGTCAAGAGAATTAACATTATGTGGAAGAGTGACCAAACTTAATGATGGCTTTGTGCAGCTTTGAATTGCGACTACATATTTCCTTGGGCCCAGGCAAGCTAACTTTGGTGCCCCGTCTGAGGAATACTGATAACAAGTCTTTTGCCTTCACGTTTACTCTCTGCAACTACTTATCAATATCTGACATCAGGTTTGCAACGTGTCCTTGGTTTACTTTTACGTAGGGAATGCCGATGATCAAAACTGTTTATATTTCAATGTGCTGCTTTCAGATGCTATGAAGTTCCACCTGGCATGCATACTCTCTATCTCTGCATTTTGGATTTTAAAAGTGTTTTGTTGTTAATCTTTGCGCGAAAGGATGCTCTTTTATCAAGACCTGTTTTGAAGATACTTTCTATTATTATTTTCTGGAGGATTCCCTTATGCCATTTGATTTGCACTTTTGCAGTGAAGTGCGCGTTGAAGGTTTGGAGACACTTGATTACTTGGACAATTTGTTGAAGAGAAAAAGACTCACGGAACAAGCAGATGCAATAACTTTTGATGGCGAGGTCTCTCTCTCTCTCTCTGGTGAAATTTTGTGCAAATGCCTTATTGTTACGCTTCAAAGTGCCCCCTCTGATTTTCATTGCTCGATAATTCTGACCGAACAGCAGCCATTCTTGACTCTTCTTTTCTTCTACAATATTTTAATCTTTATTGCTGAATGGACATTCTGTTACTTTAGCATAATCTAGTACTCAGATAAAAGAAACTGTGTTCGTGCATGTTGATAGGTTGACAGGGTTTATTTGCATACACCGGCAAACATTGCAGTGATAGACCATGAGAAGAAGAGAACCTTTGTACTGCACAAGGAAGGCCTTCCCGATGCAGGTCCGTCCTTATGGCTTTCCAATCACTAATCCCTTTTGCGCTCTCTTTCCTAATTCGTTTCAATGTTTCACAAGATTTCTGTCGCTTGGCATGCTACTAAAGTCCAAACACATGTCATTGCAGTTGTTTGGAATCCCTGGGAAAAAACGGCGAAGGCAATCCCAGATTTGGGAGACCAGGATTACAAGAACATGTTGTATGTATGCTCGGCTGCAGTCGAAAACCCAATTGTTCTGAAACCTATGGAAGAGTGGAAAGGCCGTCAAGAGTTTTCTGCCGTATCTTCAAGTTACTGCAGCGGGCAGTTGGATCCTCAAAAGGTTCTTCGCTATTCTAAGCTAGCTGAACCCCAACAATGAACTAAACAGAAACTTCGTTCCATTATATCCAGTCTCTGCTGATATTAGAAAGAAAAAAAAAAAAATCCAATCGCTTCTGCTGTCAATGTTGAACCGAAACTAGAGTGAAGTTACACGAGGAGCAAAGTTCATTTCTCTTCTTGATGAAACTAGCCCCGCAGGGAACTGCCTGCAGGTGGATGTTAACACATCTTCTTCTTGTATTTACGTCGCCCGGGCCACTTTTACTGATATGGCTTTGGTTGCTGGAAATGTGACTGTAAAATAACAAGTAAATCTTATCCTTCAGTTGGAAATTAGCATCTTTATGGTCAATGTATTGATATTATCCGCCCCGATCATATTGTCATTCGATGTTCACCAGAATGAAAAATTGCCTTCCCTGTTTGGATGCTTTCTTTTCTATTTTTCTTTTTTACATTATTGGTTTTTGGTTGTTTGGCTGAAAAAGGAAGTCATTTTGGCAAAATGTGTTCTCGTTTTTGCGATTTTGAAAGGGGAATTCAAAAAAGAGCTCCAGAGGAGCTATTCCACTTCTACTTCTGCTTCTCTTTCCCCCCAAAAAAAAGTTGAAGACCATTTTTACCCTCACCAATTGTTTACGTTATATTCTCCCCTTCACCAATCTTCCCCTTTTAAGTTCATCGCAACAGTAAAGGACTTGCACCATTTTTACCCTCACCCATTTTACTTAATCTTTATTAATTACAAAACTAATCAATATTGGAGACTTTCAACTACCAAAAGTAAAGGACTTGCACCAAAAAAAATATGCCATCAAACAAACATTAATCTGTATTGTGTGAGACAGTTTGAAAAGATATTTCACAATATGATTTTAAAAAAATTGCTAAAAATAATATCCATACACATTTTAATATACTACCATAATAAGAAACAAGGGCAAAATAGTAAACAATCAATCCATATTTCATTTTCGTCATTTATCTCCGAAACACTGCTTCTCTTGCAAAATGCATTGTGCACATTACTGTCAAACACTATCAGATTCAAAATATATTTTGACCATAATCTAAAAAGCTAAAAGCCAAAAAATTAAGAATGAAAAGCTGAAAATGATTCCCAAACACCCGGCACAAGCGGTAGGTTTTTGTTTTTGATCATCAAGTGAAAGGTTTGTGATGGGGTTTACGTATCAAGCCTTGAGCACCACCTAACTATAGCAACGATATAAGAGAAGGTATCATGTGACTACCACAGGTCCACAGTCATGATGCAAGTAGGGATGGCAAGGGTGCGGTTTGGGTAACCAACAAATAAAAAATCAGTTAAAAACTGCACGAATCGGTTCGGATTGGCATGGTTCGGGTAACTAATGGTTTGGGCAACATCGCTCTCCCTAGATGTAAGGGTCCATTAGAAAATAGGCTGGAACCTGGGTTGGATTCCTAACCGTTTTCGACCTGTGACCGGCCCATTCTTAAGGTGGGGGATCCAGCGAATGCTGATTGTAATTCATGGCAAATTGTTTTCCTTTCTGCCTACCCAAGAATAGTAGAGTGTTAACCATTGTCACGATTTGGAGACAGCAATGCTATATGCAGGGAATTTTTTTTGCAGGGAATCACGCAGGGAAGGCCTTGCGGGGCCCAGTACGGATCCCAAACGGCTAATCCGAGCCGCACAAGAATTTTAGAAACACATTTCGAGTTGACCCGCTAAAAACCAGCTCCATCTGACTCAGATCAGTCGTCCGGAATTCCTTGCACATATCATTTTTGAAAAATTAGTGCCGGGTGCGTGGCATGTAATTTAACGGGACACGTGGGAAAAAGATAATGAAATTCGAAATTAACGAAATGCTTATCGAATCACATAGCCCAAGTTCAGAGACCCATTACCGAGGGAGACCCAAGACCGGTGGGCCAAGTGACCCAGTGGAGGGCTAGGCCAGTAGACCCAGTTGGATCGCTGGAAGGCCCAAGCCCGGTGGAGGGTTGGGTTGGTGGGGCGATCTCGGTGAATCCAATCCCGGTGGGCCACCCACCGGTGAACCAATTTCGGTCAGTGGAGGGATCGAGCCCGGTGGGACATTTAGCCAATGGACCTCACTAGGGGTGTAATCGAGCCGAGCCGAGCCGAGCTTTAATATGTTCGGGCTCGGCTCGACCAAAATAATGCTGGCTCGAGCTCGAGTCGAGCTCCAAAACCTCGGCTCGAGCTCGGCTTGTGTAGGCTCGGGAAAAACGCTTTGCAAAAGCGTGTAGGTGTATGTGAAGTGAAGCTCTACTTATAAGGGTCCCTTCAGAATTTTTTTTGCTAAATAGCCGATGTGGGACAACAAGTAGAAGGCAACAGACCAACAGTGGGATCTAACTTCTTCTTTTGCATTTACTCTTAGTTCCAAACGTCCCACATCGCCTATTGAGGCTTCTCACCAACCAATCTTTTCTCTAAATTTACCTCTCCACCACAAATCTCTTGTGCGAGCACCCATAGTCTGCCACATGACAGTCAAGCATGCATTTACATATATTGTATGCATATGTGCACTGGCTCGTGAGCTAACTCGAGCCGAGCATCAAGTAGCTCGGGCTCGGCTCGTTTATTTGACGGGCTAAAAATCCTAGCTCGAGCTCGTTAGCTCGAGCTCGTTCGTTTACCCCTCGAGCCGAGTCGAGTCGAGCTATTATCGAGCCAAGCCGAGCCGAGCTCGCGAACGGCTCGGTTCGTTTACACCCCTAGACCTCACTCGTTGGAGCTTCGTTTGGGCCGGTGATGACTTACTTGGTGGAGTGGACCCGGTGAAGGGAATTTTTCGGTGGACTTGTTAGTTGTTACCCGGTGTACCCTTCTACCTGGTGCACTCCCTTGGTTTTATTACGGGCCGCTACAAAAAATAAATATTTATTACCACTAACTCCAATCATTCTTTTTAATTCCCACTAACTCTATTAAGGTCAATCACTCTTTTTTAGGTTTAGGCACTTAGGATGTACTTTCTTATTATAGGATTTTTAGTGGTTTAGGCACTTTCATAGGGTTCTCTAGGATTTTGGGCACTTTCATAGGGTACCCTAGCGTTTAGGTTAGGCATTTTCATAGGGTACCCTCGGGTTTAGGTTTAGGGTGCACTTTTCTATTATAGGGTTTTTAGTGGTTTAGGCACTTTCAAAGGGTACCCTAGGATTTTAGACACTTTCATAGGGTACCCTAGGGTTTAAGCACTTTCATAGGATTTGAGGTTTTTAAATTAAAAGTAAAAAAAACAAAAAATAAATCTGATGCACATGAGGACTGGCGGGAGAAGCTAGAGGACGGGCTGCAGAGCACTGGAGCGGGATGAGCTTTTCAACAATTAAAATTGAGTGGGCGGTAACCAGCCCTCCAAAACTAGGGATGACAATTCCCCCAAACCCGATGGATATCCGCCCCGCCCCCGCTTATTTGGAGGCGGATATTACTCGATTTTTCATCCAATAGGAGCGGGTATGGTAGAACTTAAAGAATCCCCAGTTGAAAACGGGGCGGGTATAATTTTGTGATATCCACCTCCGAATACCCATACCCGCCCCCGTTTCCAATTGTATATGTATATTTTTTATGAATGTGTGTATATGTGCGGGCATATAGCAGTATATAAATGTATATGTATGTGTGTATATATAAGTATGCATATACGTATAATTTGTGTATATTGCTCCGAATTTAAACTATATATGCTAAGTGTTAAAAAAAGTTTAGTGATGGTAGTTAAAATTTTATATATCTTGGTAGACTGTTATTTCTTTGTAATTTTGTATTCTATTTTTTTGTAAATTGTTGTTTTTGTTATTATAGGACATATAAATTAGATCTTATCATTTTTTTTTTTTTGGTTCAACATGTTTGGATATGGATTTACCCGAACATACCCGATCCCCAGTAGGAGGCGGGTATGGTGGATTGTCCACTATCCCTTTTGGGTATGGAGGTGGGGATGGGGATGAAATTCCCGATTGGAGATCGGGGGTAGAATAGGGTCCCCCGATCCATACCCTACCTGTTGCCATCCCTATCCAAAACTGGAGTGACTGGTAAATGCCTGAAAAAAAAATATTTATTACCACTAACTCCAATCATTCTTTTTAATTACCACTAACTCCATTAAGGTCAATCACTCTTTTTTGGGGCTTAGACACTTAGAGTGCACTTTTCTATTACAGGGTTTTTAGTGGTTTAAACACTTTCATAGAGTACCCTAGAATGTTAGGCACTTTCATAGGGTACCCTAAGGTTTAGGCACTTTCATAGGGTACCCTAAATTTAGAATGTACATTTTAGAATTTAGACCGTACATTTAGAATTTAGAATGTATATTCAGAATTTAGACCGTACATTCAGAATTTAGACTGTACATTTAGAATTTAGACTGTACATTTTAGAATTTAGACCGTACATTTAGAATTTAGACTGTACATTTAGAATTTTAATCATACATTTAAAATTTAGACCATACATTTAAGAATTTAAAATTTATATTTTTATATTTATGTGTATATATAACTAAAATTTTGCTCAATTTTATAAACCTCAAATATGCATATGACTAAATACATGCACACACCAAATATACATGAACGTTAACACAATATATTCCAAAATATTAAAAGTCAATTATGAAAATAATCAATTGAAAGTTCAAAACAATAATTCCACCCACAGTTCACATTATTTCCCACTTACCCATTTCTCAGGCACGTGATGCAATCTTGGAACTTGATCTCCTCTCTCTCTCTCTCTCTCTCTCTCTCTCTCTCTCTCTCTCTCTCTCTCTCTCTCTCTCTCTCTCTCTCTCTCTCTCTTCATACTTATCTCCTCTATATTTTCAAAACCATTGAAACTTGAGGCAAAATGTCTCCCCATTGCGATTCTCTCTCACCGATCTACAGTACATTTCTTTTAAATCAGAGTCGACAATAGCTCTGTCTTGCTTTACGTACATTGCTACAAGATTCTCATGCCGGAATGCACGCGGTTTCACGCCAGAGGGCAAATCTAAACCTTAAAAGATGTTTGTTTCAATACCAGACGGAATCCGGGAAATTGCCGGAACAATCCGGAACAGGACGATATTCCAGCCGGAACGGAACAGGTAGCTGTGTATCCCATTTTTTGGCTGGCACGGTACATCTCGGCCGGTACCGGCCAGTAAGGTACGAGATTGAAACTATTGGTCTTCACTTGTCGCCTAGATAAGAATTGGAGAGAGAGAGAGAGAGAGAGAAAACAGGGGTAGATTGGGTAGAAAAGTAAGAAGCGGAGTTATTTGAGCATTTTTGCAGCTCGACTGGAGAGCGCGGAGCATGGGCTCCAAATATGGAGCGGCTGGTCATTTACCCTTTTTTGTATTGGCCCGTAATAAAACCTTCCCTAACTCGTTGTAGCCCAGGCCCGATGAGGCATTATGTAACGCTCTGAAAATTGGGTACGTTAATAAGTAAATTTCAAAATTTATTTAAATAAAATACCAACTTCATTTAAAAATCCAAAGAATACTTAATAAATTTTTTTTTTTTGCGAAAATTAAAGTAAACTAACTTATTACAACTGAAATAAATTGAATTCGAACACTATCTGAAAAATTTAAACATTTATTCAAAAAAGTTCAACGAAAATAAAATGACAGAGCCATCTAGCTAATTCTACTAATAAAGTCATGGGTCCGCCACTTGATTCCCATCTAGCTGTTCCATCGCCTCATAATCAACAGGCAGCTCCTCATCTCCTTTTGTACCTGGCGTTGGGGACGCCAGGGCCACAAAAAGTAGCACCGTGAGTGGTAAAATTACACTCAGTAGGGCGCCCTAAGCCACCCCTTTACTGAAGTTACTCATTCAACAATTACACACATAACTGAAATTTTATTTCGAATGATATACTAAATTTTTCACGTCATTCCTCAACGGAAAGGATTCACCAAAATTTTATTAATCTCGTTCCAACTTTGAACGTATACTTTCCGTCAAAGGCTTCCATCCACAGTATACCTCAGGTGCTAGATTACACAGTAAAGTCACCTCGGGGTATGCTGCGCACAGCCCACGATTGATCACCCATTGATTAATCTCTATCCGACATCGATTCCCACCCACAGTATACTTCCGGCGCCCGATCACACAGCAAAGCTACCTAAAAGTATAAACTGCGCATGGCTCAAGACCCATACCGGACATGTCCCAACCCCAATATCACGATTAAATCCAATCATTCTTAAAGTTTAACATTTCGATCAATAAGTACTTAACAATTGGGTTCATGCATCACGTGGGTCATTAATCACATAAGTCCGACATAACGACAAAATTAAAATAATCACAAAAAAAAAATTTAACATAACATGTAAAACAGAAACATTATCAATCTACTAAAAATAGCAAACTAACTCGATAAATCACGAGATTTTACAGAAACATTAATCTTTACGTTACAAACAGATTCCGTGTTTTACCCGGGTTCTAAATCCTTCATTAAAGAGGTCGAAATTGGATTTTAAAAATAATCTGCAATCTGTCTCGTACTACACTACAGCAGAAACTTTGAAAAATCATATAAAATTCTACGTAACTCGGATCGAGATGAGTTCTATATCAAAGTTTCTTAGCTTTTCAAGATCTACAACTTCTCAGTTTTGAGTTTTTCCTGAATCAACTCAAAAAAAATCCGAAACTGACGAACAGAATACAGTACCCAAAAACCCGATTTTTTCAACGTCAAACTTTCACTACCCATTCGATAATGATCTAGTTTTCGGTGTACAAATTTTCTACACTTTCTCCACATACACACTAACTATAAAAAATAGTAACTAAATTAATGGTTAGGTTTAGAATTCCCTACCTTTCCTCCGACAAATTTAGCACACGTAAACGAAATGGTAAGATTGAAGAATCATGACTCCGGAGAAAAATCTGTAAAAATGATAATTAAATATCCGCGTGAGTAAAAGAAAAATATACTCCGCGAGAAAAAAGAGAAACTTATCAATGGTGTAGGAGATACAATTTGATGGGGTGAGTTTATGAGAGAAAAATAGAAGAGTCAAAGAAAGAAAAGGAAGAAGAAAAATAAAATAAAAAGGTTACCTGGGGGTTGAGAGATTGACGAGGGAATGAGGGAGTAAATTAGGAATTCTAATTAGTTTAGATATAAGAAGATTAGTGATAATGATGGTGGAAGAGTTTAAGGGGAAATGGGAGAGTAGAATGAGATAAGGATAGGGTAGTTAGGTTAGGATAATTAGGATGGGTTTTAAAAGTATAAATATATATTTTTACACACTAATATATATGCATGTAAATACATATCCCTCAACAAGATAATTATCTCATTGTTAGGATAATTAACCCTATAACTATTTATATTTATAAATATAAATATAAATATATTTAAAAAAAACGATCCGTTACACATTAACCCGGTGGGGCCTCCAGCCTGTGTGGTCCAGACTCAATGGGAGGGCATCAGCCCAAGGGATTCCTACTCGGTGGGGCCCAAGACCCGGATATGGTTTAGACCGGTGGAACAATTTGGGGGGGGGGGGGGGGCTAGACCGATGGTGGGACCGACTATTGGTGGCATTTGGCCAAGAGACCCATGTGCCACTTTTCACCTGGTTTTTGGAGAAAAGGTGGATTATGGAATTTATTCTTCTAAGGTATGAGACCTTGTATTGCCAAAAACAAAGATGAAAAGGAAAAGGGTTTCACATAGAACAACCCTAGGTCGACAAGACTTGGGCATAACTCAACGAAGATTTAGATTAAGCCGCAATGTAGTCCAATTGTGCCACGGCTTATCTCATCCAAGTCCTCGGACGAGAGGTGATAACAAGAGGATCGATTGTGATACCCCGAAGAACGAGAACATGACAAGGATAGACATCGACTCCCCAAACGGACCCACACGATTTGGTCCACCCCGGTCGACTTGGCAGGACCAGAGGGGAAGACATTTAGTGGCTTGGTCGCGGTTTCAGCGCGCCCGAGATGGTCACGACCGCAACACCTTTCAGGATTACTGGAGATTTCGTAGATTGGTGGCTAAAAACAAGGGTTCACCGCGAAAAGACATCCATGGAATAGCACCCGCGGGATTACTGCGGGTGTCGTGGGGGCCGTGGTCTAGACAGTACGGAAGGAATATTTGTGCACAACATATGTGACCCGTGTCCGGAATTTATAAGTGGACTCGGCCCAGAAAGAGAGGGCAAGTCCCCTATAAATAGGGCATCCCTCCCACATTACTAGGGACCTTTTTCAAGAACTCTGAGAGTGATTCTAGAGAGATAAATCATTCTTTCTAGAGAATATTCATCCTCATTCAAGGGAGAATCATGCCAAGGTTCTTTCCTACTGTTCTAGCCTTATTCTTCACCAGTTCTAGACTTCTCCTTTAGTTTCACTCACTAATCGTTCATTATTTTCATCCTTAATCACTTTTCTTGTTGATTTAAGTACTCTACTAATTTCACCCTCTTACAAGGCACATGTCACATAACGCACAAGTTAAATTGGGAGTGAGAAGCGTGAGATAATCTTTCGGAAACATTCATTGAAATGCATGAGAACAGTGGATGAGAGCGAGTGTGTCTGAACAAAGTGGAGAATCATACTAGAGGATTATGTAACCTAAGGTAGAGGATTATGTAACTTAGGGTGTGTGTGGAATGGGGAGCTTGCGCTCTTGCTATGACACACAGTTAGGCCTCATCTTGGGCTAAAAAAAGTGATCAAGTCGTTCATTTTGTTTTGTTTGTCCACATTTACATTGTGCCAAAATCACACTGATCGGATACTAGTAGCGACATGAACTGGTACGTTTTTTCTTAGATTTTTTTTTTCTAATTAAAAAATGAAAGATTTGATTAGCATTTTAAACCGGGGATTACTATTTGTGCGTCACAGCAGGCCACGGTCTGGTTTGCGTACACCAGCTTTATCAAGAAGGAAAATTTTAATATGCCTACCTTTAAAAGAAAATTACTCCATAGCCCATTCAATATCAATAATGTATGGTTTATAATCGGGTAATTTTTTAGTGATGAATTTGATATACCAAGGTGGGAATAACATTCAGCATAAGTGCTTCTGTGAATTAATAAGTGGTACGTGACACTCCACGGGAATGTCGGCCATGATAGCAATTGGGACCCTGAAAAGTGATCTCAGTGCCATGATTTCTCTCGTGATCCAACTGCACAGTATAAAGAGAGACGAAGTGGTATTAGCCTTTTAGGAATAAAGGCAACGGGACTAATGTTTTTTATTGATAGCTTAAAAGAAAAAAAAAATACAATTTTCACGTACTTTTAACACTTTTCGAGATACTTAACACATAAAACATAGCGTTTATTTTGTCTTCTTCCGGCGTTATTGACTGCCCAATGAGTTGTTCTCGTGCGGGCCTAATCCCACTGCTTATTTGCGAGGCACACAATTAAAACCAGAGAGAAAAGCTCTATATGTACTGGTCTCAAATGAAATGATAACACTTGAAAGGTTATACGGAGCAAACTCCGAAGTCCCCAAATCCTATGGCCATGTTGGGGTTGGCAACGGGACTAATGTTGATGTACTCTGTTTTAGGTTATAAAAAGTGATAAAATGTGGGTGGTGTTTTAAATGGAGTTGATTGTCACACCCGTGAGTGAAACAGAAAACAGTGAAAAAAGGTTCTAAAAGTCATTGCCATGGCCATCTGTGGATCTTTATTAATTCAACACTCTGGCTATGTCAAAATGTCTTTAGACTGAATTTGAATTCTCTCTCTCTCTCTCTCTCTCTGGGCACGACTTGGTGGAGTTGTAGCTCATTCCGGCATCCTGATCCTCTCTCTCTCTCCAGGTAACCAAACAAATTTAAAGTTCCAATTTTGTAACATATCATCAGCATGTGTATCTATGTTTTTTAGATATATGTCTTGATTCAAAATTGTATGTATAACCCACTCTTGACCCGCACGACGTGTTTTTAATCCGCCTCAGACCCTTTGCTGCTAGGTCCGACTGAGAGTTACTCCCTCCGTTCCAAATTGCTCGCCTTTTTTGGACCCATGCATTTTGCGCCCGAAGATAATTTACTTATGAGATTTTTTTTGTTGAAATAAATTTACACCATTTTTTTCTTCTTGCACAACTGAAACTGTGGAAGCAATTGGATGCTTAAATTGCAGGAGAGGGAAAAAAAAAAATTAGAGAAACAAGAATGGAGAATAAGTTAGAGAAGAGCAACAAGCATATGAAAACCTCAATGGAAATCAATATCCCCTCTCAGACCGAAATGCCCTCACTGATCTCCCCGCCACCGGCTGGCGGGACTGGGTTGGCCAGACAGGGAAGCCTTACGAAGAACAGCAACTGCCTCTGCTCTCCTACAAATCATGCTGGTTCATTCCGGTGCAGGCTTCACCGTGCCCCAAGCCCTACCGCCTCGGCCCTGACCGGACTCCAACGGACCAAGAGCATCGACTCCTCGGCGTCATCCCTCAAGGACTCTCACTCCAACAAGGCTAATGACGCAAGTTCTCATGAAACCGGTACTACTACTGCGACTGCCGGGTCGGCTCCCTAATTCTTGTATATGTATTTTTAAGTGTTTGTTGTGTGTTATGTGACTATGTTGTAATTACTCCCACATTTCTAGTTTTCGACGTCGATGCCTCTTCTATTTTATTGGCATCCCTAGTTCTATATCGCAGCTATTGCTTCCCTGTTACTTTTACAATGAATAAATTTCTGTAATTACTTGTAATTGCTCCTTTCTTGTTTCATGTGTAGCCTGTTCTGGTTGGCGCTATTGTTTAGTTGTTTTGGACGGTCCGGATTTTAGAGAGAGAAAGAGGGGAGAGAGAGGAGAGGAGGAGGCAGAAATCTGGACCGTCAAAAACACTTTTAGACGGCAGAAATGCGCACTCGGGCACCACTCTGTTGTACCTATTGCATCAACTAGAAGCTTGTTCCAAATGAGTTTTACGTGGGAAAAATGAAGGGTTATTGATCGGGACACCCCCGGTAAGTTCACGTTTTTCACCATACACCCCCTACAAGAATTTAACCTACCAGAACCCCCTCTATCTTTCAAAACTTTACCCCAAGACCCCTTCCGTCACCCTTCCATCTCGAATCTCAAAGTTCTAGGTCATGTTTTGATGATCCAACACATTCAAATTGTTCAAAACATGTTTTTAAGGGTACTCACAAGAAATCATCTAAAAGTATGAAAATTTATTTGGATCAAGCACTTCCCGGTCATATTTTGAGCCGATTTTCTGTGGCTACCCTTAAAAACATGTTTTCAATAAGTTGAACGGTTTGTAAAAAAAATTAATGGTTCTAAAAGGTTTTAGACGGAAGGGTGATGGAAGGGGTCTTGGGGTAAAGTTTTGGAAGATAGAGGGGGTTCGCGGTAAGTTAAATTCTCGTAGGGGGTATCCGGTGAAAAATGAGAACTTGTAGGGGGTGTCTCGGTAAATAACCCAAAAATGAACAACTGTTGGGGACTTCTAAGACAATTGTGTCTTGAGTTTTTAGTTTTTTGAAGCAAAAAATTGGAGTTCTACAGCTTCTTTTGTGAGTATGGAGAAGATTGTGGCAATTTCAGCATGTAATATCACCGGTGTATATTCCGATAAAAAAAAAAAAACATCACCGGTGTATACCTATGCTCTCTACGAAGCGTAGAGACAGTGGCAGACCCAAGAATCCAACTCAGTGGGGGCACCTTATTAATTATAATCGTGCAATTTTTTTTAGTCAATGATCTTGCTAAATTAAGACATTTATTATGGATTATAAGGTTTATAATGCATACTTTTTATAAAAAAAAAAAAGAACAAAAAATGAGCACATAATTAATTCTACATTTTTATTTTTGAGATATACATAAGTGTGTATGCTAAATATAGCGTCATATTACATAATTGTGCTAAATATATAATATTATTTTATTTATTTTTTAGTTTTGAGTGGGGGTCAGTGGGGGCACATGCCCCGCGTGACCCCCTTGCGTCCGCCCCTGCGTAGAGATATGGCTATTTCAGCATGGAACATCACCGGTGTATGTCCGTGGATAATATTGATGTGCACAATAATATAGTTGCATCAATATTAATTCTAGCAAACAGAGATTTTCATAACCTTTTCAAAACAAGCATATTGAAAACTTGTTCATTGTTTTGTCTCGTTTGGCCAATAATTAACCCTGTCTTTGTTACAAACTTCTAGGCTCTGTTTATTTCGATGTAAAATATTTTTTATGTAAAACTATTTTGCAACAAATATTTTCTTCCAAATTTTATTTTTATTGTTTGGTTGACAAATGAAAAATCATATGGCCACAAATTGTAAACCAATCTCAGTGAAAACACTTCTTAGGAAACATTAATCTACTGGGGGAGAGAGGGGTAGGCAGGAGGCGGGGATGCTACTGTGGGATCGATTGTGTGGGATCCGAAAATGGGTCCCACAAGTTCGCATCTGGCAACCACTTGTGTGGGATCCGAAAATGAGTCCCACAAGTTCGCATGTGATTGAGTGTGTGTGTCACAAGCATTTTCCTTTTTGTAATGCTGCAAAGGTGGAATTGACACGTGATTGGGGACTGCAATAGATGGGAAAGGTTAAAAATCCTGTCCATGGGTCGCCGGTCACGGAAGTAAAATAACTTACCGACATTTTGAAAGGACATCATTTTCAGCCGTATCATGAAAAATACTATACCGCGGAAAATGATTTTCAAATCTTTTGTCCAACCAAACAAGGAACGTAAGTAAACAAAAAATTATTTTAAGGGAGCCCCAATGTTCCCATTATTCAGCCATGTAATCCTTCCACGGTGTTTTCAGGGAGTTTGGATGCACTTCCATTGTCCAAAATGCTTGACTTCTATTTGCTTTGTGGTCTAGGTGTTGTGATCATTGAACAAAGGATCATTGCACGGATTAACCAGGTTTCTTGGTCTGTCTCCGTGCATCATGGGGTATTTCTGGCGGTTTGCAGGTTTATATATCACGTTTGTTCCTAGTGACACAACGGAAAAGTGAAACCGTGACTAGTCATCCTTGTAGTAGACGAAAGAGGCTTCTCGTTAAGAAAAATACTCCAGTTTTGCCCCGGCATTATGATTTCAGCCTTGTTTTGATTCTAGACACTCCCAATACTTTAGGAACCCTCCGGCTACTTGTTCTACATCACTTAAGCGATTAGGAAAAGAAATCTTGTGAGTATTTTTTGTATATTATAACACAACTCCACTCAACAAATCAGTAATGCAGTGCACCAAAATTGACAGCTGAATAAAGAAAGCAACATCAGATTTAACAGAGACAATTACACAGAAAGTTCCTAGATGGTTTCCACAAAGCGAGGTTCCTCAAGAGATTTTCCCCTCAGGTCTCTCAAAAAACTTGTTCTTATTAGCAAACTGACTTCTCCTCCCCTAAACCACGAGGCCTAATGCAAGAACAAAAAATAACCAAGATTACTTTCAATTTTTTTCGCTTACACTCCTATTAATAGACAACAACTTACTCAACATCCTTTTAGGGCCAGGGGGAAGTGAACACATGGCCTTGACTTTAGAATTTTTTCCAATTCCATCGGCGTAATTGTCTTCCAAATCCTCATCTTCAGCTAGCTTCATCCTCAAAGTTGCAAGCTTTGATTTTGGCGATTTGAGACCTGTAACGCTCCACTGGTCCTCCGGTGGAACTGTAGTCGCGTTGGTACTTAATGATGATGTGGGTTTTCTTGGATCACCATTTTGAGCAAAAAGTGCCTTGATGTTGCTAGGAAGCTCAGTCACCGGACCACCAGCTGTGGCAGTTCTAGTTTGGTCAAAGAAGAGGACTTGAACCACCACCCTCAGTGGGAGTAACTCGTTTTGAGCTGCATGCGTGCATGCTTCCATTGATAGTTTCTTGCAGTCTAGGATTCTGCACAAACGTTTTCTTTCGCTTTTGTTGAGATCCGGGTGTGCCTGGATGTTTAGGAACAATAAGTGCCAACACTTCTTATGTCTAAATTCTACATTTCAACATGTTCTAGAGTTCAACACTGACAAAATTGTACACAGAGCATAAGATTTAGAGACAGGTCAATATGAGACATTGCAAATTAGGAAAATCAAAATGCATGGCATGTCTGTATGTATAAATGTTAAACTGCTCTTACATATTGACTTCATTCATGAACTGCACAAAATCATTTTATTAAATGGCCAGATTTTGTATAAGTGGTAGCAAGGAAAAAGTCAAGTAAAAGTCAATATCATATCTGACTGTCACCAATTACATTACCTGCCATCAAGTAATTGACACCCAAGCATGTGAAGTAAATGGCGCCAGAAAATGTTGAGAACAGCCTACTCTTAATTACTACCAAACCTCGAATATGACTGCCGTAAGAAGGTCAAGGGAGCAGGTTATCTACTAACATGATCATGACAATTCCAATATTTGCTAACTTCCAATTTCAGTAAATAAGTTTGAAACTTGAAGAAATGGCCTCATTTTCTTTTAAGAATAAAGGGGCATGAAAAATAATTCAGTAAGTGATCAACAAATAATAACCTGTGTATATGTTATTTACCTTGAGATAAATGTCAATTGCTCCGTACAGATCATCATGATCAACCCTTGCAAAGTCCGGTACAGCCTCAGCCACTGCAATGAACTTAGACAGTGACAAATTCACATCTCTTGCTATCTCTCGAAGATACCCATCAACAAGTTTCCCCACCTTCAGTTTCGAGCTATGAGACGCTGAAGAAGACCTTCTACTCTCCTGAAACTTAAAATCAATGATCTCCGCGGACCTAGATCTCCTTCTCCTCTCAAAACCATCTTTTCTCCTTGGGGGACTTATCGGCGGACTCTGCCCTTGTAACATGAATTGCTCCAATATGGTCAGCACTATATCCACATCATATAGTGTACTACCTTTTGTGGGTATCAACAAGTCACTCACTTTTGCTTCATCTAACTGAATCCCAACTCTCCTAGCCAACTCCATCTTAGGAGAAGATGAGGCATTAACTATATTGGCCGCTTTCAAGAGTTTGAGCAAGAAACTACAAGAAACAGCACCTCTTTCCACTGGGATTAAGCTCACAATTGATTCCAAGATAAGCCTATGCTTTGATCTTAAGTCCCCAACAACTGAATCCGAACCCACGTCTGATTCTAAATCTTTGTTGACATTTGAGTCTTTGGATATGTTTGGTAGCCATCTAGATGCATAAATCCTTAACGCATCTCCGATAAGGTTTGAGGGTACCTTCCCACCAGATTTGATAGCTATTAGAGTTCTCCAATATAGATCAATGGTCAATTCCACTATATCTTCAGCCCACCACCCTTTAGCCTTATGTCTATGGCTCTCTCCTCCGTTACAAGACACATCGTCTCTCCCCCTCAGCGAATGACTATGTGACAAGTCTACCCTTGAGGGCTGTGCTACTATTTTTGCAGCAATGGCATCAATACATTTGCTTGTGATACCAAGGTCCTCGGACCACGAGGGGAATGATTTGGTGCTTTGTAATGTCACAATTGAGTCCTTCCACCCTTGGAGTATGCAAGAGTTGAAGAAAACCTCAATTTTGTAAATTAGGTTTCCCTTCTCAACATCTTCTGTCATCTGGAGGTATTCTGCTGCGCATCTTGCTGATACTATGTTGTAGGCACTTATTGTTATGGTGATGCCATAGCAAAATTTTGCACATAATTCGAACGCCTCAACTCCACCGGGGAAATCCGCGAGTTGGACTATTTGGTATTGTTGGGCATCAGGGCTTTCGGAACACAGCCTTTGGAGGTGCAAGCACTTGGAAAGAAGGGGAAACTGCATACCCACAAGTCAAAATTTGTCAAATTTAATAAACTAAAGAAAGAACTAATTTACTTACCAAAACTACTACTATCACAAAGGGTGGAATTTTCTGAAAAAGGAGGAAACAGCATATCTAAAACTCAAAATTTGGCAAGACATGTATAACACCAGAACACATAATATCACAAAAGGGTGTAAGTCTATGTGGGGGCGGCTCCAGGGGTTCGTTTCAACCCTTCAACCGTGGGTGGAGCCACCCCTGAATCCACCGGAAAAAAGAAAGAGGAAACTGCATACCCAAAACTCAAAATATGGCAAAACTATCACCCAAATGAATTGAATCACTTTACAAAGTAAAATCACAAAGTACAGGAAATGACTAAAACTTTACCTTGTGAAGCAAATATCTAGTTCCCTTAACTTGAACTATGAGATCACTAGAGACTTCTGAGGAGACTGACCTGTATTATTATAAGCAAAAGGAAACCCTTGTTACATTATTCCTTCATAGTATTACCAACAAACTCTTCCTATACATAGAAAAAATTAGGTGAAACACAAAAGAGAAAACATATTTTCACTTTTTCCAGTGAATTAGTACTTACCTAACTGAATCAGAAGTATAGAAGGTATCCGGCCGAGAACCAAGTTTCATAAACTTCATGTTTGATTCAACCCTTGTTATCACTCCTTCACAAGTTATTTTCTTTCTTTTTCTTGCTCTTCTTTTTTGTTAGAAGAAGAAGAAAAAGTGAAGCTATACCAGAATTGAGAACAGTCCTTTGTAGGAGTAATTAACTTCACTTGACCCAGTAACCAAAGAACAAAAAATTAACCCAACAAAGAGAGGAACTTAGTAGCAGAAAAGAGAGAGAGAGAGAGAGGAGCAGAATTTCTCTGGAGGAGAGAGAATTTGTGGGTATCTGTTTTACTGGTGTGGGTTAGTGATATAGGAGTATAAAATTACAAGACGACAATATGTCAGAATGACAGATACCCAGAAGATCAAAAAAACACTCAAAAATCCATGTCATCTCAGTCAAAATTCTAGACCCTATTTGATTTAGACATACAAACAAAGAATCAAAGACACACCGATCCCACCATCAAAATCATCGATGTACCCACATAAGTCAATCAAAACTCTTTTTTTAAACAAAAATGATAGGTACCTTCTCAACCACACCCTCTCTCACATGTGTGATGGGGCCCACTGGGACCCACCGAGTGACCACATCACACATGTGAGAGAGGGTGTAATGGGGAGTGGTTGAGAGAGTGTGTACCTATTATTGTTCTTTTTTAAACCAACCAAAAGAAAGAAAAAGAAAAAGTTTATACCATGAAAGCAGTATTCATGGAGGAACAACCGAACATTACCAAAATTAGTAAATAGAGAGAGAAAATTACTCCTTAAACAAGTCTCAGAATTATGAGGTGACAGAAATTTAAAAAATAGCTGCCAATCATTTGCCTGAAAAAACCCGAATTGAAAAACTAAATTGTGCCGGTTCTTGTGGGTGGAAGTTGGGAAGGAGAGAAATGGGCTTAAACGTTCATGCCAGCGTGCAGGGGAATGAAAGAGAGAAAAGGCCAAGCCCACGTGCCTATCCTGCGCCCACTTGCGTCCTTCTCTATCATCATTGCCCTGGCCAATTGCAGTGCAGCTGCTGTAACAGTAACTTAAGGAAGTGTTCCGGGTTTACCACTTGTTGCACACCAAATGCACACAATTGATGTAGTGGATGAGAAGAAATTCAGTGTGGGGGTCATCCAACTAATAATTATCAGTGCTTCGGATAGGGTCCCTTTATCCTCATCCGACAGACCGTCCATCCAACAAATGATGGTTAAAATTCACAGATATATTTTTACTGCTAAAAGTATATTATTATCGTTAAGAGTTAATAAATATATCTCAATCGTTAATTATGGGGACCAAACAACACTGTAGTCCCATATAAAACCCCGAATTCGTCTCCTTTTGGCTCCCTTTTCAAATTTTAATCAATGTTTTTTTTTTTGTGGGATCCATCTTTAGTTCCATAAATATAAATCAAACTGCTTATTATTCTTAAAATATCTTTTATGCGTTCTTAAAAAAAATTAGTTTAATTGGAAATCAATAAGGTTTTTTCAGAATAATAAGTAGTTTGAATCATCTTTGTGAGACCCGAGATAGGCCTCATAAAAAATCAAGAAATCATTAATATGAGATTTAATGTTTCGCCCAACAAATTCTAAATAAACCCTTCTCATTTTTTTTTTTTTTTTGCAGGAACCGATAAAAAATATTTTAAAAATAATGAGCAGTTTGAATCATCTTTGTGGGAACTGTGGTGGCAAAATTTCCTGGTTCAACCTTCCTCAACCGTTTGATCCGCCTAAGCTCCTCTATGCCCTTCTTTCTTGCACACAAAACAATCGTGTTAGTGCCAAACCGGAACGTGGAAGTTCAGCAAAGCACTCCGACGATCAAGTAAGAAGAGGAAAGTACAAGTATAGATTTAGGGGTTTTGAGTTGTGTAAGGAGTCCCCTTTAGGGTTGTATCGTGTAACTTTTATAGTTAAAGTTAATGCTTGAGTTATCCTTGAAGTAACGTCGTGCCACGCACGAGCGGTAACCATTCGGTTGACGTCACATTTGACATTGGGAATTGAGATGGTTACGAGCACATGCTACGAATTGTCCTTTGGCACGTTTCATAACGGTTCAGTTGACATCCTTCATGACGTATTGAGCAAGCCGGCTAGACACACATATGTATGAACTTCCTTCCGTAAATCTCACAAGTCAGACCATTCAGATCCGGTCAAAACCATCACAAACCCTGCCTTTAAGATTTCGAGTACGCGCGTATAGATTCGGATCGTTCCGGATTCATTCGGATGTGAACTACTATGTCCTGGCTTGGTCCATGGTCGAGCCCAATAAACTTCAATCACTCTAGGCCAGGTGGCCCTTTGCACCTTGACCTTTTTGGGGGTCCAAATTATTCGGCCCACTACAAGAACCAAGATGGACCACACACAAAATCAAGAAATCATTAATTTGAAATTTAGTGTTTTGCCCCACGAATTCTGAAAAAGATCTTACCGCTACTTTTTTTTTGGCAGGAACCAATAATCAAAATATTTTAAAACATAATAAGTAGTTTCAATAATCTTTTATGGACCTGAGATAGACCCCTCAAAAAAATCAACAAATCATTGATCTGAAATTTAGTGTTTTTCCCTAAATTTTGAAAAGCCCTTACCAACACTATCATCTTTAAGGACCCAAGATGGACCCTATAAAAAATCAAGAAATCATTGATCTAAAACCGGAACCAAACGGGAACTTATAAGCAAGCAGAAGTGGTGTGCAAACAGTCTCTACCGTGCATCACTCACGACAGAGTCTCCAAATCCTCTTCTCTAATAGCATGTCCAGCCCAATAACGTCGAATAGAGAATCAAAATAAGGTTTTATATTCAAAAAGCTAATTTAGAGAATGTTGATATTCATCTGCACTCAAACCACATAATTATAATTTCATATCTATTTCTCTTAAAGCTCAACATTTTTTTCATTTTTCCTCCATAATTGAATTTACAAACTGTAGGAAAGGTCAGCGCGTCGGGTGATGGGGCAGTTGACCAGCCTATAATAACTGGCCACGTGGTTCATAAAGTCTCAACAGACACGTCATAAATCAACAGAAAATGATGGCTAAGGTACAGCCCCACCGCGAAGGTGATAACCTCGCGGAAGAACAGGACAGAATTACAAATACCCTAAGCAAGGGATGCCCTGTGCAAGGGAAACACCATCTAGTGGAAGTTCACCCCTCGCGACGTCCTCAGCGAAGAGGATTGGGGCGACGGGAAGGAATGAATACTTACGCGGACACGCTAATTGAGCTCGCGACTGCACCTAACCAAAAGGCAGGGGCAGGGAAGTCGATAAGAGTCTCGAATTAGGATTTGGCGCGAGCCAAAGGGCTCGCGACCATGCCCAGCACAGCAGGAATAGGGGAGATACAAGTGGCTTGGTGGCTTAAAGGATTAGGGATCGTCGTGATGGAATGGCGTGCACTAGATAAGCCATGGGAACCCTCCCAACGGCCAGTGATGTCACCCACGTTACCTAGATATACGAAGAGAGCACGTGTCATCATATTATTGGGGAAATGTCTGCAGCCCAATGATTGGGTACAGACCCCTATAAATATGAGACATTCTTCCATTAATTCAAGGACTGATCCATTCTAAGGGCACGAAAATCCTAGAGAGATAAAGTGACTCAGAGCCCTGGAATCAAGAACATTGTTCTTGCTAGTGCTCGTGAACCCATCTTTCTTCTAGAGCTGTGATTTAAGGATGGGGATGATCTAATGAGAATGAACGGAGTACTGCTGCCTTCTCTCTTTGTGTGTTTGGCCTAATTCTTCACCCCTTTGCACACTCTCTTATTCTCGTTCAATCGTTAGTTATTGTTCGCCTCTCCAAATTAAATTATTTGAAGCATACCAAGAACCTATCCTACATAAGGCGACTCCGCTGGGGAGGCTTTCATAGCTGATGGTTAATACAAGAAGTCATTTACAAATTCAACGAGGTGGTTCACAAATACAAAGTTCTTCTTCCCAAAACCTTCTAAGCGCAATTGAAACTCTCCGCCAAAGAGCAATGGAGAATCAACAACCTGTGCTGGAAGAAATCCAAGAAATCGATAATACGCAAATCCTTACTGCCAACGCTGAAACTCTACATGTCATTAGAGACGGCCAACAGCAGATGCAACAAAGCCAAACTCAGTTGCTTTTGGCCATAACTCAACTTACTCAAGCCGTGATGGCTGCTACAGCACAAACGACTCCACCAGTGCCCCCACCAAATGTTGTGGAAGGAAACCTGGGAGGCCAGCCTCCACAAGTGGTAAACCTACCTGGTGGTCTTCCACCTGCTGCACCGCCAGCTCCGCTACTAAATGAAAATAACACAAACCCTATGGTACCACAAGCATTAGCACCAGGCACACCAGCTGCATGGGGTGCCATCCAGCAACCACAGCCCCAAGCATTTCTCACTTTGGCGGACGTCCAAGCTTTACTACAACAAGAAAAGGCTAAGGCAACATTGCCAACACTACCTAGTCTTGAGATTCAACCACCATACCCTGCTGCGATCATGGCCATGCCATATCCAGAAGGATACGTACCACCCAAATTTGTCAAGTTTGATGGGAAGGAAGGAAGCGCTCAAGAGCACGTCCATCGCTTCATTGAAACTTTGGGTGTCCACTCCCAAGATGTCAATCTTTGATTGAGAGAATTTTCTAAGTCCCTCACCTCTCGTGCATACACTTGGTATGTCAATCTCGAACCACACTCTGTAAATACCTGGGAGGAAATGGTGAATATGTTCTACACCAAATTCTTCAAAGTGACAGAGAAGATAACTTCATTGAACCTTATAAATGAGAAGCAAAAGCTAACAGAGGATATCGTTGACTTCATTAAAAGATTTTAGGACAAAGCAGTTCAATGTTATGAACCTGTCCCAGAAAAAAGACTGGTGGAAATTTGCCTTCTAGGCATGATCAAAGAATACAAGAAACATTTAATCAATGGAAAATATCAAACGTTCTCTGCTTTGATGGAAGTAGCGTTTAATATTCGCGGCATTGTCGATGTGGAAATACCAAAAATAGCATGGAAGAACAAAACTGGTGGGGTTGTTACTGCGGCCTCCGCGCAAACCTCACGAAAACCACAGGGGGGTGATGGCAACCCTAAGAGAAGGAACAAGCCTTTTAAGGATTACAGGGAACAAACAAGAGATGCACCTCCATATCCCTGCAGCGTGGAAGAGGTCGTAGATCTAGTCAATGCGTGGGTCGCGGACAGATGTTTGAAACTCCCAGAAATAGAGGTTCAGCCCACCCAGCAGGATCGCGCGAACCCAAGGTATTGCGTCTTTCATAGGAAGGTGCAGCACCCTACGAGTGACTGTTGGATGCTCAAGGAAATTTTCAAAAAGAAACAGGATAACAACGAGTTAAGGATTGGCGTAAACAGAGATGTACGCGACAGGCCCTACCCCCAGCATGGTGAAGGGGTCGCGATGGCGGAATGCTATAATGGTGGATACTACGATTTCATGTATGAAATGGAAGATGACGTCGAGGAAGCTTACATGACCTCCTTCTATGATCATATTGAAGAAATCGCGAGCTATGACCAACCTGCCGTGGAAACACTACAACAATTTACACCATTCCCGACTAAAATCGCCGACTAAATAATGTTTAGTCGGAAATTGTTGTTCATTCAACGACTAAATAAACTTTGGTCGGCAAATATCACTTAAATTTCCGACTAAATAATTTTAGTCGGAAATTAGTATAATCACCGACTAAATTTTTTTTTGTCGGAAAATATTCAAAGGTTTGGCCGACTAAAATGATTTTAGTCGGTGTTTCTTATATCAATCACCGACTAAATCTATTTTAGTCGGAAATTATAAACTAATCGCCGACCAAATATTTTTAGTCAGGAAAATTTAGTATTTTCCGACCAAACTTTTAGTCGGCAATTCATTTTTATATTTTCCGACTAAATATTTAGTCGGCAATTCATTTTATATTTTCCGACTAAGTATTTAGTCGGCAATTCATTTTATATTTTCCGACTAAATATTTAGTCGGCAATTCATTTTTTATTTTCCGACCAACTATTTAGTCGGAAATTATCTCTAATTTTCCGACTAAAATTTTTTTAGTCGGGGAATAATAGTTTTCCGCCAATTCAACAATTTCCAAAAATTTCGCGAAAATTTCGGCGGGAATTTTTATATTTTCCGACTAAATATTTAGTCGGCAATTCATTTTATATTTTCCGACTAAATATTTAGTCGGCAATTCGTTTTCTATTTTCCGTCTAAATATTTAGTCGGCAATTCATTTTATATTTTCCGACTAAATATTTAGTCGGCAATTCATTTTTTATTTTCCGACCAACTATTTAGTCGGAAATTATCTCTAGTTTGCCGACTAAAATTTTTTTAGTCGGGGAATAATAGTTTTCCGCCAATTCAACAATTTCCAAAAATTTCGCGAAAATTTCGGCGGGAATTTTTATATTTTCCGACTAAATATTTAGTCGGCAATTCATTTTATATTTTCCGACTGAATATTTAGTCAGCAATTCATTTTATATTTTCCGACTAAATGTCGGCAATTCATTTTTTATTTTCCGACCAACTATTTAGTCGGAAATTATCTCTAATTTGCCGACTAAAATTTTTTTAGTCGGGGAATAATAGTTTTCCGCCAATTCAACAATTTCCGAAAATTTCGGCGGGAATTTTTATATTTCCCGACTAAATATTTAGTCGGCAATTCATTTTTTTAACAAAATGATAATAAAACGAAAAAGAAAAGAGAAAGACTCTCCAGACTTTAAAATTTAAATAATAATAATAATATTTTTTTAGAGAGAGATAGAGATGGACAAAAAAAGAAAAAAAAAATACAAATCATTTTTATAAAAAAATGATTGAAATTCAAATTATAGGAATTAGATTATTTTATTAAATTATATTATAGAAATTATTAGATGTTAAATTATATAAATTATATAATTTTTTTTATTAAATTTGGTTATAGAAAATTATAAATTATACAAATTAAATTTGATTCCTTTCATAATTTCACTGTCTCACTCTCACAGAAACACAATAATGGGCCTCCACTTTCCGGACCAAATTTTGACAATCGGAACCGTTGGATGTGTTTGAAATGTGTTTTCAACGTCCTACGCGAGGATTTTGCAAAAAATAATACCTGGAAGTAGTTGATCGGAGTAGTTTTTCGTAAAACTACTATACGAAAACCTGGCCCGATCAAGCCCTTTTGGGTATTTTTTTTTCCAAATCTTTGCATAGGACCTTAAAAACATGCTTTAAACACATATAACGGTTCAGATTTTAAAAAATTTATGGAGTGGCCTTGAAGTGGTGCATTATAGTACTGAAATTCCATTAGAAGCACTGAATGTGTTTCGATCGTGTTGTTACCGATATCGGATGATCATCAATTTGGGGGAGAATGATAGAATTGATAACAGTTCAGATCGAACATTCGGAAAAACGAGTCTGCACCTACCTTGCAATTCTATACATCAAACTTACTTCTATATGAACCAAACTACTATGTTATAGAATAACGTACGAGAACCACACAATTGCAACACAACTATGACGATCCACACCGTTCACTTTGTTTGTGTTGATGTTTTAATGACTCTCGCCAATTTTTTCGTCTATCGGATTTTGAAAGGTCCTTCATCGCAACACAATTACGACGATCTTCACTGTTCATTACAAAAATGGCTTTTGGGTCCCATTTTTTGGACCTGCATGAGTAATCCAAACCGTTAGATAATTTTGACATAATGTTTTGTATGTCTTTGCAAAAAATCAGGTCAATTGGATATGCGTAACTCGTCGATCCAAGGTACGCACATCCAATTGATTTTAAAACTTGCAGTTTTGGATGTACCAGTTACGCATATCCAATTGACCTGATTTTTTGCAAGGTCGTACAAAACGCTATTTAAAAAATATTTAACGGTTTGGAGTATTGACGCGGGACTAAAAAGTGGGACCCAAAAATCATTGTACAAAATGAACGGTGAGGATAATATTATTCACTACAACAATTTAAACCTGAGTTTTTTTTTTTTTAATCAGAACCATCCATCTTTTGCACAATATCGAGTAAATTATTTTCAACTAGAATAAAGTTAATCGCGTATAAGTGGACTTCATCAGACGAAAAATATCATCCTTCTCTATTAGTAAAATTTTCATCCTGAATAAAGGACAATCGGTGACTAATTTGTCACCATTGATTAATAACCCTTGGCCCAAAAAAATTTAACTTTTTCGTTCCGCGCCTTGTACCCAATGTAAGCAAATGGGCGGGTGATTTAACTTTTTGGCCTTGGTGACCACTTAATCTGGTGGCTGAAGATTCCAGTAATTGGCCCCTCTTTGTTTTGATGCTACTAGTTCACAGCAGATCCAAAAAAACTCCATCCTCCATAATTTACAGCCCTAAAGTTACGGCTCTCTCTTCCTCCCTCCATGGTCGGCGTCCACCACCACAGGTCTTCGCCACTACTACCGACGATGAGATCGGTTAGCACCAAGGTCCTCAAGGTCGAGGTCCACCTCTATCGGCGAGGAAGTCTTCAAGTTGGGCCTCGACAGGTGGTACCAGGACCAAATTGAAATTGGAATCGCTCATTCAATCGACGACTTACAGTCGTGCTTCAAATCCTTCGCCTTCAACCCAGAGTTGGGTCACGGGTTCCATTCGCTTTCAAGAATGACTACTCTCTGCTCCCTTACGCCCATGGAGCCGTAATTTTCTTCGACCGCGTACCCAACGTGCATTTACATTTGAGTTTATACAACCCATTACGTACCTACACAGATATTCCTTTTACAATTTTGATGTGATGGTGAGTAAATTTCTTTTACAATTTTGAGATTGTTTACTTCGAAGTTTGTTGTGTCTTCTTGTGGTGATAGTAAATTTTTTCCCAATGGGTTCTGTTTTCTCTAATCAGATGTACATGAGCATGAAGAGTGATTTGGGCAAACGTATGTAAATCCTATCTGTATATGCTATCCATTTTTAGAGCATATCTTTTGGTTTTTCCCCTTCTATTTTTTTTTTGTTTCGTATCAAAATTCTACCTGGTAGTTTGCACGAAGGAAGAAATATTTAATGCAGTACAGTAATATTCCTTTGGGAAACCTTTTGTTTCCTCTTTAGTATTAGTTCTTGACCCAAATCACTAGAGTAATATAGATTGACCAGACAAATTCGATCATTGAATTATGAACTACCAACAGTAACAGTTGTAGAAATCATAGAATAATTTTGATTGGAGGACTGCATTGCATTCCTTGATGGCTTGATTCAAAACCATTAAGCAATATACATAAGCATTTGTGAATTTTTGAGCTAAAATGCCTAAGGTTTAGCATTCTATGATCGTGTCATACTAATGTATGGCTTTTTAGGGCTATCCTTTTAGGCTCTTGCTGTACTTTCAATATTAAATGCCACATTTGTCTACCTGGCCAAGTTTGATTGGAGATCTTACTAACATATGATGTTCAAGTTTCTTGCATTTGGAAAATATGTTTTCTAGGTGAGTGTCCAACAAAATACATCGGACACGAATCCCATACCCATGTCGGAGTGTCGAGTGCCCGACACGGGTACTTTATACTTTTAGAAGAGTCCAGATAACATAGAATGCTTTGCTCCTCTTTCCTAACACTCCAATTGTTTGAGTCATGAGCATTGTGTTGACTGTTATTCTTTTTCCTATTAATTGCAGAAGTTTGATTACTCACTACATTGTTGCTTATCAGCGAAATTAGTTGTTTTACTTTAGCTTTTATGGTTCCACATTCTGCCGAAAGGCACCACATTCTTAACCCTAACCAAAACAAAGAGAGAAAGGGTTTTCCTTTTTCCAGTGTTGTGTTACTCTGTTCTACTACGCGATGTTCTTTTGTTCATATGATTATCCAAAGCTATAACTTCTACTATGCTAAGGTTTGAGCCTAAACGCAATTACCTGAGCACAAACAAGTAATGTGTTAATATATCAAAACGGCGATTGAATCATATGATGTATTTAGAAACTTTAAAAGCCCTACCAAACAGAACTTCTGATGTTGATTCACATAGTATGTCTCTACTCACCAGACTATGATGAACTGCAAAAAATGGCTAAATAATGATAAGTTTTTGTTAGTTGCAAAGAAGGTCTAGCCATGCTGCGTTTAAGTCCTTGAGCTCTAGAAAATAGCTATTGAAATTATGGAGTTAGTGGATTTCTAATGCTTGACAGGAGTTACACACAAGAAAAGTAGGAAACACCTAGCATGAAGCAATTAAGGTTTAAACTCAATCGTTAATGTAAAGATCTAGTCGAACGAAATATTAATGGGATAATTATTTATGCACTTGACAAATCTGGGTGAGATGTTAGTTATTGATTTATTTTGGGCATTCCACTATGCATAGGACTATATATTTACTTGAATTTCAATATCCCTGTTATCATTTACTCCTTGATACCATGATGTCGATGAAAAGGTTATATCTAATAATCGTGGTGTTTTGTTCTTTTTACAGATGGAGTGCCGCATCCGGTTATGAGCTAGATGAAAAGGTTGAATTTTTGCCATGTATTCTCTACCGTGGTTGGATATTATCGTGCGTTCTAGTGTTTGGATGGATACTTTTTTATTTTATCCTTGGATGGATTGTTTTTGGATGATGCTATGGACATTGTGGTTGGATTTTGTATTTCGCAGTTTTTGTAGTATGATACTATTTTGTTAGGTGAAGACCTTTAATTTGGGAAGTCTTCAATTTTGTGCTTTATTAATTAATTAGAGCAGGTTGGTGAAATATTGTATGGAATGATTGGTTGCTTGATTTAATCGATGGTTAGAAACCAAGTTTGACAAATTTAATGATTCAATACGAGCTCGGATTAAAATTGCAAAAAAAAAAAATCATTTACCAACTAAATTATTAGTTGGAGAACAAAACAATTTCACCGACCAAATAATCTAGTTGGAGATAAAAAAATATTCACCGACTAAATAATTTAGTCGGAGAAAAACAAATAATTCACCGACCAAATATTTAGTCGGAGATAAAAAATTATTCACCGACTAAATAATTTAGTCGGAGAAAAACAAATAATTCATCGACCAAATATTTAGTCGGAGAAAAAAAATAATTCACCGACCAAATATTTAGTCGGAGATAAAAAATTATTCACCGACTAAATAATTTAGTCGGAGAAAAACAAATAATTCACCGACCAAATATTTAGTCGGAGAAAAACAAATAATTCACCGACAACAAATAATTCACCGACCAAATATTTAGTCGGAGAAAAACAAATAATTCACCGACCAAAATATTTAGTCGGAGAACAGCAAATAATTCACCGACCAAATATTTAGTCGGAGAAAAGTAAATATTTCACCGACTAAATATTTAGTCGGTAAAAACAAAACTTTTTCCGACTAGACTTGTTTTGGTCGGAAATTACAATCTCCTACCTCATTCCGTCAACCAAACGGGCCGACTAAATTTTTGGTCGGAAATTACTATTGCCGACTAAATTACGACATTTTCCGACTAAAATTTTAGTCGGCAATGGGGAAAATTGTTGTAGTGAAATAAATGAGGAAGAAAGACATAGGATCCTGTCCAAAAGCCACAAGTTTAAGACCTTCTTCGATGGGCTGGGCTTTACCCCCAACGTCAGAGTAAAAATAACAAAGGCAATACTGGAAATAGCTAATGAAGGCCAGGAAGCATGTGTAGTAGAAGGAGGTTCCGTCGCGAGAACAATTCGCGAGGATTCTAACACTATCTCCTTCTTAGACGCAGACAGGAAGGTGCCATTTCCCCACAACAGGCCTTTGTTCGTCACTGCGTACATCAACGACATCGAGTTTAAAAGAGCATTTTTTGATGGGGGTGCATCAATCAACATTATGCCCCTCGAGACGCTGAAAAAGCTTGATATCCCGGAGCTGCGAATAATCAAGTCGCTGGTAGGGATAGTTGGTTTTGGAGGAGAAAAGAAACCCTTTTTGGGATATATTGTGCTAGATCTCGCTGTTGGGCCCATTCGCGCGCCAACAAAGTTCCACATCATTGAAGGACCAACCAACTACCATGTAATCCTGGGAAGATCGTGGATGCATAGGTATGCAGTGGTTCCATCTAGCTATCACCAGTGCCTTAAAGGCATTTGGGCTGGAAAGAAAGTCACTATACCTGCCACCGAAAGACCCTTCGAGGCCTGCGAAGCTCACCTTTCAGAT
This sequence comes from Vaccinium vitis-idaea, assembly GCA_963854785.1. NCBI lineage: Eukaryota > Viridiplantae > Streptophyta > Magnoliopsida > Ericales > Ericaceae > Vaccinium > Vaccinium vitis-idaea. Next base: position 15,389,367 of record OY978221.1, read on the forward strand.
GCGGTGAACTTCTCTGAAGTGGATGAAGGCTGCGAAGCCATAACTGCGAAGCCTGTTGGGGTGAAAATCCCAAAATGGGAAAACATCAAAGGCGAATCATCAAAACCCATCCCCGCGAAACGCTCCACGGTGTTTGACAGGTTGACCCCTCGCAAAATCACAAAGACTAGCGAAGGGGGGAAAACTATGTATCACTTATGACTTATGACAGGTGCTTGAAATAATTGAAAAACCTGAGCCAGCCCCCGAGTATATGCAAGATGGACCTAAACCTCAGTCAGAAGAGCTCGAGGAAATTAACTTAAGAGATGGGGAAGGCCCCGCGAGGCCAGTATTCGTTGGCCCCGCGAGGCCAGTATTCGTTAGCAAATCCAGGAGACCGGAGGCTCGAGTTGAGATGATGGCTCTGCTTTGCAAATACAGCAATGTGTTCGCTTGGCATTACGATGAGATGCCCGGTTTAGATCCAGAGCTCGTAAGCCATCACCTTGACGTGTTTCCAAATTCTAGGCCTGTGAAGCAACCTCAGGGGAAGTTCCATCCAGATTTGGAAGAAAGGATTAAGGAAGAAGTGGAGAAGTTAAGAAGTGCAGGATTCATCCATCCAATTCAATACCCCACGTGGTTGTGCAACATTGTGCCCGTGAAAAAGAAGAACGGCCAGATTAGGGTCTGCGAGGACTTCCGCGACCTTAATAAAGCTTGTCCAAAGGATGAGATGCCTCTGCCTCACATCGACACTTTGGTTGACATCACTGCCGGCCATGAAATGTTCTCTTTCATGGATGGATTCAGTGGATACAATCAAATTAAGATGGCACCCAAGGACGCGGAAAAGATAGCTTTTCAGACCCCTTTGGGAAATTTTTACTATACCGTGATGCCATTTGGGCTCAAGAACGCTGGCGCGACCTATCAAAGGGCAATGACCGCGATTTTCCACGATAAGATTCATCATTCTGTGGAAGTCTACGTTGATGATCTTGTCGCGAAGTCAAGATACGAAACAGAGCACCTGCATGACCTCGAAGGGGTGTTCAAGAGGTGCAGAAAATTTAATATGCGAATGAATCCCCTTAAGTGTGCTTTCGGAGTCACAGCAGGAAAATTCTTGGGTTTCTTGGTGCACAGACACGACATTGATGCAGATGAATCAAAGATCCGTTCTATCTCGAGCATGCCACCTCCTCACTCTCAAAGACCCCTCAAAGGATTCTTAGGAAAGGTTTCCTATCTAAGAAGGTTCATTCTTGCTTTGGCAGAAATTACTGCATCGTTAGGCGATTTGCTAAAAGAAAAGGTCAAGTTTGAATGGAAAGATCAGCACCAATTGGCCTTCGAGAAAGTCAAAACAGTCTTAGCCTCACCTCAGACGATGGTCTCCCCGCGACAAGGGAAACCATTAATTTTATATCTTGCCTCTACCTCGAGATCAATTGGAGCACTGCTGGCCCAAGAAGTAGAAGGAGTTGAAAAACCAGTGTACTACATCAGTCGAAAAGTACAAGGAGCAGAGGAACGTTATACCCCAATTGAACGGCATTGTTTGGCACTCGTTTTTACGGCACAAAAGCTCAGGAATTATTTCCTTTCATTCAAAGTACTGCTCGTGACTCGGAATGACCCAATAAGATACCTGCTCTCTCGCCCTGTGCTTAATGGAAGGGCCGCGAAGTGGCTCCTAGCTCTTGCCGAATTCGATATAGTATGTACAGCTCCGCGAGCAATCAAGTGTCAGGCCCTCGCGGATTTGTCGGCCCAGTTTCCTAGCGGAGAGTGTGAACCGTTGGGAGAATCACTACCAGGAGATGATTTTGAAGCATTAGCGGCCAACCCTGAACAAGAAAGCTGGACCCTAAGCTTCGACGGGGCAACAAGAAGTAATTCAGCTGGAGCAGGTGTCACGTTGCAAAGTGCTAACGGTACAAAGGAGTATTTATCATACAAACTAGCATTCCAATGCTTTAACAATGAAGCAGAATATGAAGCACTTATCCTGGGGTTGCTCGCAGCAAAAGAAAAAGGGATCAAAAGGGTCAGGATTGTGGGGGATTCAAAGCTAATAATTTTGCAAAGTGAAGGTGTTTATGCTCTAAAAGAAGCTAACCTCGTGCCATACAGGGCAACTGTTCAAAGACTTAGGAATTACTTTGATGATGTTAGTATCATTCATAAACCAAGGTCTGAGAATAGTTTTCCTGACGCATTGGCTACTTTGGGTGCTAAAACAGAATTCGAAGGAGGCACAGTAGCTATCGAGATCACCAAGAGAACTGAGCCATCATTTGTTGAAGAAGAAGTCTGCACCACTAGTAAAGACTGGGGCGAGCCTTTGAGGGCCCAAATCGCGAGCGGGGAAGGAGAAATCCCCATCATGACAATCTCACAATTTACCATCCTAAAGGAAGAATTGTACTTTCGTGTCCCTCAGGGGTGGCTTGCAAGATGCATCGTTAGCACAGAGGCTCAGAGGACGTTACAGGAGATCCACGAAAAGACTTGTGGAGAGAATGACATTGCGCTGTACAGGAGAATTCAGCGCCAAGGTTATTATTGGCCCACAATGAAGGATGATGCCGCGACCACACTTAGGGAGTGCCCTAACTGTTGGCTTCACGAAGTCAAGCACAAATGCAACTTCTCTAGCAAAGAAACGGACTGGAGGCAGAAATACATTGATTATTTGAAGGAAGGAGCCCTCCCCTTGGATCGCGACGGTATTCGAGAAGTGCAACGATGTGAGAAGAGATTCTTTGCCAAAGATAACCAGTTATACAGAAGAGCCCTTGACGAAGCAAAAGAGGTCTTGCATAAAGTGCACGAGATGGAGCACCAAGGGGGAAGGAAGTTATATGAGCAAATCACTCATCTCGGATATTATTAGCCAAGGATGGAAGGGGATTGTAAAAGCCACGTTTGAAGATGCCATGCATGCCAAAAACATGGAGATAGGGTGAATGCGCCCTCTGTTGAGCTCCACCATATTCAAGCACCCTAGTCCTTTCACACATGGGCAATGGATCTGATTGGCCCTATCCATCCCTCTTCGCAAGGGAATCAATGGATTTTAGTGGCAACAGAAGTTACCACGAAATGGGTAGAGGCGGTTCCCTTGAGGTGTGCAACTGGCGACGTGGTGGCAAATTTCATTAAGAAAAACATTATCTGCAGATTTGGAATTCCTAAGGTAATCCTCTCAGATAATGGCACTCCCTTTGTGAATAGACATGTAAAAAAGTTGCTCGCGTCCTATGGAATCGATCAGAAAACTTCAACACCGCATTACCCTCAAGGAAATGGGCAGGCAGAGGCTACTAACAAATCCATCATTAGGATTTTGAGCAAGCATTTGGATGAGAAAGGGGGGACTTGGGCTGAGCACCTCTCTATTGCTCTGTGGGCTTATAGAACGACTAAGAGGAAGTCTACGCGAATGAGTCCCTTCAGTTTGGTATACGGTGCCAAAATGGTGTTGCCCACAGAGATAAGTTGTAACGCTCCACGTAGACCACTGGCCCAGTACCTTGATTTGATCCACAAGCCACACCACATGACTCAAAATGCTTAAGCCCAAGGTACTAGTAGTAGCCCACATGGTTTGTATATATCCAAGATAACTCATCTAAACAACCAATGTGGGACTAAACATCATCTACCCCCAAACCTGGGGTATTACAATCTTCCCCCCTTAGGGATGCAACGTCCTCGTTGCATAGTCCCAGTAACCTCCCCTGGTGTCCGTGGTGGCAGAGCGCATCCTACCCACCACTTGGACCAGGGCGGGGCTCTGATACCATTTGTAACGCCCCACGTAGACCACTGGCCCAGTACCTTGATTTGATCCACAAGCCACACCACATGGCCCAAAATGCTTAAGCCCAAGGTACTAGTAGTAGCCCACATGGTTTGTATATATCCAAGATAACTCATCTAAACAACCAATGTGGGACTAAACATCATCTACCCCCAAACCTGGGGTATTACATAAGTGTCTTCTGCACGCCTCACATTATCTACCGAAGTGACTGAAGAGGAGAGAAGGGCTGATCTCGAGGCGCTGGATGAAAGAAGGGAGGTCGCGGCTGAAAATCAAGAAAAGTATTGGCAATCCGTGGCCAAGTACTATAACAAAAGTGTGCTCGCGAGAGAATTTAAGGTGGGTGACCTAGTGTGGAAGTCAGTTCCTGGGGTCATGCAAAACCTGAAGCTCCCAAAATTCACACCAAAATGGGAAGGCCCCTACGAGGTGATCAAAGCTGCCAAAAGTGGGCAATATAGGCTCGCGAGAGTTAGCGACGGATTCCTTATGGGGCCAATCAATGCAAAGTACATCAAGAAGTATTACCCATGACATGGGTTAACTTTGACAAAGTTAGTTCATGTGCAACTTTAGGTTATCTTTTTTGCTTCTTTTCCTTCAAGAGTTTACTTGTTCGCAATCAGATGTAGCCCTGGGATATCGATTTACCACCCCATGGGCAAAATTATGTTGATTGAAATTATGAATGAGAATGATATCCCATTATTTCAAAATTGTGCTCCATGAATAATGTTCTGAGCATGATAGAAACATAGGAAAATGGTAGAATGAGATGGGCACCCATGACGGTGACCTTGCAACACAAATTCGTGCTAGCACAAGGGGAAATTTTGCCCTTCGCAGAGTAAAAAAGGGTACAAGATAAAATACTCACTCGCGATTCAAGGCCCTCAAATGTCGTGAAATAAGTGGGGACCAAAGTAATTTATTCCTTTGGAATACTAACTAAAATGCTGGAAGACCATCGCGACGGCCATTCCCCATAAGTAAATGGGAACCAAAGTAAGCCTCTCTTTGGAATGACTGACTTTAAGGTTGGAAAAACCCTTGCGAGTAAGCAAAGGGAAAATCCCTGGTATAAATTAAATGTTGGGGCCCTTAGAGGGAACGAGTGCAATAATGAACTTTGGAACGTTGCGAATAGAGGGGAAACACAAAGCTAATGAAAGGCTTATGAAGAAGATTTGCCATAGACAAAGTGCTAAGGGCTTTCATTGATATTGATGTCATAGATACAAAATTTGTTTCCCCAAAAAGGAAGGCTTACACTTGTTTAAAAAAAAGAGAGAGAGAGAAAGAGAAGAAAAGAAAGAGGAATAAGGCCTAGCTGCTTGAGGACTTTCTGAGAAATCAGATAAGCAGGCGGGAGAATGGGCTCTGCGTCACTTAGTGTGGTTTTTGGATTAGCCTCCAAAGCTCGATGATCCTTGACTAGCAGCTTGTGAGTTGCTTCCAAGACAGAAACCTTCCCCTTGGCCTCAGCGAGCAATTGCTTATACTTCTCATATGTCTCTTTTGCTTCGGCAATTTGAGCCTCACTGGCCCGAACTTTGAAAAGGCTCGCGAAAAATATCATCGTTGAGCGAACCTTTTCTAAGTGCTCGCGAAGCCATCAAAGATCAAGGCCAAACTTCTCCATGTCTTTGATCGAAGAAGTAATATCTTCATACTTCCCGTCATAGAAATCCCTCACCCTTGACTCCTGCAGGGATAACACCATCTCGCCAAGGACGTCAAGGAGTGGTTCACCCATGAGACGACTAGCAGAGAAGTTTGCAAAAGTCAGAGGGAACTGCTTCTCCAAGGCGTGAAGGATGGAGGCGTTGCAAGTCTTGACCCTCCATTGCGGACAGCCCTGTGTGTCAGGAAATAGAGAATATTCGGGAAATACATGGCCTGATGCTTCATCTTGAGCCCGGTGGTGAGCCAAGTCCCCATGTTCTTCCAACAGCTTCTCTCCCTAATTATCATCTTCGCGAGTCGGCTCTGAGTTAGAAGGACGACCTGATGTTAGCAATTTAGAGGGGGTAAAAGAAGGAAGACGCAAGATATCTCCAATCCCTGCAAATACATCATTGCTAGACTTACCTTTGGAGTCTTTGAAATCCTCTTCGCTCTCTTCGCTGCTCTCACCAAGGTCATCCATGTCAGAGCTTTCGCTAATCGTTGATCCAAGGGCGGCCTTGGGGCCATGGAGCCCCTTCTCTGTGAAAGAAGGTATCAGAACTACCTCGTCATCGCGAGGAGGGGATAGTGTCCTGTCCTGCGGCGGGGAGGAAGAGGTTGTAGCTAACTCCTTCATCTTCTTCTGCAAAACTTTCTTCTTCTTCGAAGAAGAAGCAGCCTTAACAGGACTGGAGGTAAGAGGGGAAGGTTCAATCCCAGGAGATCGCGCTGGTGACTCAATCTCCTCCGCGGGCTCCGCGTTCATAGTTTTAGTCTCCTCCCCTGAATCCTCAACTTCCTCCAATTTCTGCTTTTCCTTGTCTCCAGCTCATCGCCTGAACCACCAGCCTCCTTCACAACTTCCTTCGCAATAACACTCGCGATGTCCATAGCATTGAACTCATCGACATTTGGGGCATCCTGACCGTGTACCTCAGCAAGACTCGATGCAGCCCCTTCCTTCTCAGACGCAGCTCCTTTTGAAGCACCCTCTGAAGGGGGAGTATTGGAAGAGGCTGATTTATTCACATCTTGAAGAGGGAAGTTTACGAGAGGCACGTCCTCTTCAATAGCAGCAACAGTTTTGGACATCTGAGCCCCCTCGCCTGGATTGAAAGAACAAAATTATATAAGTTCACGAAACAGAGGTAAAAGTTGCAAGTTTGTCCCCTAAATATAAAGAAGTAAAAAGAGGCATCACCTTGATCCATTCGAATTGAGGGTTCAGCCTGGGATAAGGGTTCCGCGAGGAAGAGAGAAGATTTTGTCATAACGCGACCCCTCCGCGAAGGACCCTAAGGGTTAAGAACAACGACAAGTCAGTAAAAAAAAAATGGGCAAGAGCTAGTAAAAAAAAGAAAAGAAAAATAAGTGTATAGCTCACCCTTGCTCTCTTGGGAGCCTGTTCCATCTGCGGCGGGGGTAGTATCCTTGGCTTTCCTTTTCTCGCTAGCAGTAGAATGACGCGGTGTGGGAGCAATCATTTGGTCTACAGGACGGATCTTCTGAATAGGGATGACGTTGATCACATCCAAAGGAGTCATGGTTCCCTTAAGCCAACACGATTGGGGACCACGCCAATCTGAGTTCTTCCTTGGTTTAAAAGTACGCAGGGTCAAATCTTTCTTCGAAATAGGATCCACAGAAGGCACCACCGCTGGGGTTTGGACAAAATCCTTGAAAGATTGAAGATTTCTTGCCCAGTACACCCTGTTCTCTGGGGTATAGGCTGCCTTGCGCGCGGAACTAGGAATAATCCTATCTCCCCCGTAGTCTGCAGTAAGCTCGTGATTGAACAACTTCAGGAATCTGTGAATCCCAGTGAAGAAGTCTTTAGGGGTCTGCGAATCCCCGTAGTCTGCAGTACCCGAACTGCAGCTGAAGCCTATCCCCCCGATACAACACCAGGATTGGACCCTTGGCGGACGGAGTGGGGAGATAGTTGGGAGTAACCCATGTGAGAAAGTCCAGCTTGTGGGAACGAATGTTCTTGTTTTGAAAATTCTCAACAACGTCCTTTGTGAAAGCAAAGGGACCTATGGCACCGTCAACGTTCTTCTGGTAGGGACGCAGGTTGAAGGAGGTCACCTCATCACACCAATCTTCGAATAGTTGGCTTGAAGAAGTCCGACTCCACCTCATAATCCTAGGCAGTCTGTCGCTTGTAAACCTTAGTAGGGGCATGCCTTTGTTGTCGCGGACGATTTCACCAGTAGCATTCCTCTCCTCAACAGTCTTCAGGGGAGGGAACTCGCGGGGAGAAGGCGCGACTGCTGGAAAGTGCCCGTAAAAGAAACCGAGCAGGAAAGAGATATGGATCATAGAGGTGATCTCATACCTCCCTATGGATCGCTCGAAATCCTGCACGGTGCGATCCAGTTGATGGTAAAAATGGCCCAAGAACATGGGACCCAAAGGGAGCCTCTTCTCCAGTGCAAGAGTGGTCGCGAGAGGGATCATCTCGCGACGGGGCCCCTCGTGTGGAAGATCAGGAAAAAGGAAAAGAGACAGAAACTGGACAAGGAAGGCTGTCAAAGATAGGGGGCCTTCATGGTGAGGACTCATTATCATCGCGAGCTCCCCATCCACTTCGACAAGGGCGACGTCGCGAAACCAGAATCGCTGCCAAGACCCCCAAGTAGTCTTGTTGGCTTTTGGAGGGTCGCGGAGTTTCCCCGTGTTGTCATAGCGGGAACCATACTCACCGGCCGCCTTGAACTCTCCCTCTACGAATTCAACCGCCGTCTTGACACCAGTAGAATGACTAGTGGGGTCGTAGTGGTACTCACCACGAGTGGGAAGGACCATTAGGGTTTCGGTGTCAAGGAGAGTGGGCCCAGCCTCCCCGAAAGGAAAAATGAAGGTGTGACTGGTTGTGCTTCAGCAAGATACCGCGAAGTCTATATCACGCTGAGGGCGGCTCGTGGAGAGATCTCGAAAGAGGCGCACAGCCTTCACCAAGCCCACTTTTTCAAGAATTTTTCTATGATCCTTCTTGTCAAGGATCGTGGACACCCAGTCGCCCCAGTCCTTTAGGGGTTGGACGCTAGCCCTATATTGAACCTGAGAAAAAGGGAAATCACCCCTTTCAATCCTCAGACGTACAAATGAAGAAGGATCGACCATATCTGCCTCTGAAGTGCTGGGCTCATAGGAAAAAAGAATGTACTGGGCATTATGATCTCCACGGATAGAAACGTAATTCTGAACGTTAGCCTAGAAAACGTCACCCTTGGGCCTCAAATATGGAGCCCTTCTCCACTCACTGGTAGGAGGCAGTGAAGTCTTCGCCAATAGAGCCTCTGTATCAGGTTCTGATCTCCTTGTTCTAGACATGATCGATTTTAATAGAAACTAGGGTTTCGTGGAAATACGAAGTGGTAGAAGGAGAAGAAGAGTTGGAGGACTTGAGATTTTCTGGAGATAAGCATGGGGAAATTCTAAGAGAAGTAAAACCTTATCCTCTCTTTCAAAGGGGATTTATAGGCATAAACCCACTACCATCAACGGTAAATAAGCGGTCGAAACGGCACCAGTAGTCCAATCGGCCAGCAAAAAAAAAAAAAAAACTTCGAAATTGGGAACAACCATCCTTTTGGAGGGAAATGCTAAAACGACGGACTTAGCTGACGTCGCACGCGCGCGATAGAACGAGTAGAGGGGCACGCGCCGCGGAATCACACTCGCGCGAGGGGCATATATAGGAAAGGTCAGCGCGTCGGGTAACGGGGCAGTTGACCAGCCTATAATAACTGGCCACGTGGTTCATAATGTCTCAACAGACACGTCATAAATCAACAGGAAATGATGGCTAAGGTACAGCCCCACCGCGAAGGTGACAACCTCGCGGAAGAACAGGACAGAATTACAAATACCCTAAGCAAGGGATACCCTGTGCAAGGGAAACACCATCTAGTGGAAGTTCACCCCTCGCGACGTCCTCAACGAAGAGGATTGGCGCGACGTGAAGGAGTGAATACTTACGCGGACACGCGAATTGAGCTCGCGACTGCACCTGACCAAAAGGCAGGGGTAGGGAAGTCGATACGAGTCTCGAATTAGGATTTGGCACGAGCCAAAGGGCTAGCGACCATGCCCAGCACAACAGGAATAGGGGAGATACAAGTGGCTTGGTGGCTTAAAGGATTAGGGATCGTCGCGATGGAATGGCGTGCACTAGATAAGCCATGGAAACCCTCCTAACGGCCAGTGATGTCACCCACGTTACCCAGATATACGAAGAGAGCATGTGTCATCATATTATTGGGGAAATGTCTGCAACCCAATGATTGGGTACAGACCCCTATAAATATGAGACATTCTTCCATTAATTCAAGGAATGATCCATTCTAAGGGCACGGAAATCCTAGAGAGAGAAAGTGACTCAGAGCCCTGGAATCAAGAACATGGTTCTTGCTAGTGCTCGTGAGCCCATCTTTCTTCTAGAGCTGTGATTTAAGGATGGGGATGATCTAAGGAGAATGAACGGAGTACTGCTATCTTCTCTCTTTGTGTGTTTGGCCTAATTCTTCACCCCTTTACACACTCTCTTATTCTCGTTCAATCGTTAGTTATTGTTCGCCTCTCCAAATTAAATTATTTGAAGCATACCAAGAACCTATCCTACAAAAACTTATTTGTTTTCTCATATTATGTTTAACATAGGTCTCGTTTAAAGATTATGTCAAGACATTTTTAATAATATTAAATTTGTATTATATAAATCTATTGATTACAAGTTGTGTGCATTTGAAGATTAAAATTTTAATTCTCTCAAATAGAGGATCATCATCTCCATCTTCTAACTATAGAGAACCAAAAACCATCCCATACTCTCAAATGGAGCCTAATTAGCCAGAGTGAGTGGTTAAGATTCCCCTCCCTCCATGTTCATGGACCTCGTAGGTTCGAATCCCTCCCATGACATTGCTGGGACTTGTGTGGATTTGTCTAAAGGGCCTTTGGCCAACCAGTCACCTAAGTGATGTTGTGGTAACGACATTCCTCCTCGGACAGTAGCTATGACTCAACCGGACATTCCACAACGGATCGGGAACCCCAATGGTCACGCCCATGGGGGATTGCTACGCTAGTCGCCCCCTTTCCATCCCTTTAGGGCATCTACAGTGAGCTCCCTAAAAATGGTTCTTAAGTTGACTCCTACGATGTACACATAAGCCTAATTGGAATTCATTTTTCACTCCTAGAGCTTGATAAATATAGAGAGCACACGTGCACTCAATGGACTAACAAGAGCATTTTCTATTTTGTGAAAAAAAAAAAAAAAGTGGGTCTCATAAAAAAAGATTAAAAGGGCTTGGGTCTCACTTAGAGTTTTTTTTTTGTGGTAATTAACCGATGTATTAGAAACCAGAAAAAGAATTCACAGTGGAACAAAAACTAAGGCATGAGCCTGTACAATAAATGAACCAAAAAGAGACTAAAGCCTATACAATATAAAAAGCCGAGAAAGGAATGTGCCAATTTTGGCAAAGCTGAGTGGATAAAAGGGTAGGCTTAATGTTCCTGCTTTGGGAAGCTTTGACCCTAACTTCAAATCTGACTTGTCCGATAATTGCTGAAGGAGACCTATGAATGCCTTTAAAGATTCTAAAATTCCTCTCCTGCCAAACAAAATAAACTGCAGCAGCAAAAGCAAGCCTCCTAATAAGTTTAGGGAAACCCTTACCTTTGAAATGAGAGGAGAACCAGACAAGCTTTTGAGACCAAAGAGTAGGACCAAGGGGAATGCAACATAGATTTGCAATGGCCGTCCACACCTGGCTGGAGAAAGAACACTAAAAAAGAAGGTGATCCAGAGTTTTAGGAAAATTATCACAAAGAGGACAAGTAGAGTTAGCTACAAGGCTACTTAGATTTAGCTAATATGTTAGAAGCCATACTTAAGAGCAACAACAGCAGCTAAGCTAAAAATTTGGCCAAAATACCTGGTGTACAGTGCATATAGCTACTCTGTCACCATCAACACTCCAACAATCTATCCATTTTACCTTACCTCTCATTAAAATAATATTTTTTCCTTTATATATATACCCACACACACACGCGACTGTATATATATATATATACACGCGACTGTTCATCGTCGCCCTTTACCTTTTTGCCGTCGCCGTCGGTCGCCCTCTATCGCCGTCGCCGTTGGTCACCGTCGATCGCCGTTTCTGTGGATCGAAAGCTTCAATCACTGTGGATCAAATGTTTCAATCGCTGGCGTTCGGTCGCCCTCGATCTCCGTTGCTGTCGATCGCCGTTGCCGTCACCCGCCGTTGCCGTCCTCCGCTGTCAATCAACGTCTTCACTGGAGCGGTAGGGAGAGAGAGAGAGAGAGAGAGAGAGAGAAAAAATAAAAAAAAATTTCGTTGCTGGTGAACAATGCTTGTCTAAAGATAGACAAGTACTGTAGCAAATGTAGAGAAAATGTAGAATAGCCATGGTGATAGACATGCTGCTGCTGCACCATTTTGCCCACCCTCTTGTCTATTTTGCCCAGGTAGTGTATTTTACACTAGTTGATGTTTTTGCTCTAAGAGCCACCATTGAGAGCTTGTATTGGGAGCCCATTGAAAACCATAATTGATCAAATGGCTCACTAAATTTTAGAAGTCTCACCTATGAGCCATTTTAAGTAGGGATGGCAATGGGGCGGATCGGTTCGGTTCGGGTTCGGTTCGGAAAAGGGAGAGGATGAACCATAACCTAACCATTCGGGGTTCGGGTAATTTCGGGTAACCGATTTTGTGAAAGAAAAAATAGCTACCCATTTGGGTAATCGAATTGTACCCATCCCGCCCCGCCCCAAACCGTACTAAAACATGAATAAATTGAGTTTAGGATATTTTATTTTCTCAAAAAAATTGAAAAAACATGAAAAAAATAACAAAAGGAGGCTACAAATATCAGTCAAGAGACTCAAGACTATAATATATAAAATATCAGTCGAGAGAGTCTCAAAATGTACAGAATGTGAGACCAAAACCTAACCTGTGAATATCTTACATATATATACGAGAGGTAAAGTGTAATTTTAAAATATACCTAAGGGGTTTATGTAATATGTATATATAAAATAAGGGTATATATATAGACAGGGGTACATACACAATTACTATAAATTTTAGGGGTAAATATGTAATTTCATATTTCGGTTCGTTTCGGGTCACGGTTCGGTTATGACCTCAAACCATACCCGAACCATACCCATTCGGTTCGGCCATATCCCATACCATACCCATACCCACGGGGAATATTTCGGTTATGGTTCGGGTAAAAATAGCGGTTTCGGTTCGGGTACCCATCAGTTCGGTCACGATTGCCATCCCTAATTTTAAGACTATGGGTTGGAGATGCTCTAAACTGTTCAGCCAACATCGTATACAGCTTTATTGCTACATTATTCATGAATCGTAACCCACCGGATGGAAAACTAACAATCTTTCTACAATTACACAGAAGTGAACTTGCGGGTACACACACATTTCATTGCGGTACCCGTGTGTGCGCATTGCCACTCACTAAAATACAAAAAAAGAGTGTTTGAATAATATTACCCAAAAGAAATATAGCTAGCAGTTGAAAAGAAAGAAAAAAACAAGAAGAAGAAATATAGCTACACAATAAGAAATAAACAATATAACTTTTTCAAAATGATTAAATAATTCAAGTAATTACATTTCGAATAACATAGAATAATTTCGTTCACCTTGGTGAACGTGTACTCATTTTAGTTCCACTACGGTAATCAAAATTTTGTTCATTTTGACAATGTAAAAATTCAGCTCAATTGAATATGGGTAAAAGCATTTATCATTATTTGATCAGGATAAACTAATGTTAAAACAATCTCGTAATGAATAAATCTAGATTAACAAATGATTCTTATTATCAAGGAGAACCGGAATGAGCATAGCATCTCCTTTATTCCCACACATAGGTATATTAATCAATTATATTCACCTCAAAAGTTGGTGCTTTTAAAAAAAAAAAGGTAAAGGTAATAATTTTTTATTTTTTCGATTTTATTTGTTCAGACGAATCATTAATCATCAACAATTTGATTTGATGCAAAATTGACAAACGCAAAAATAAAAAAAATTAAATAAGAACAAAACCAAAAAATGACTTTATTAGTCAAGTGACTAAAACCGGAAAACTCAACCTAGAGGAATAGGATCATATTGATAAAAAAAAAAAGAAAAAGGAATAGGATCATAGGATGTGTGCATCACTGTCGCCTATGGCCTAATGGAGCTTCTTAGGGAAGTGTAAATGGGATTTGTCGGTATTATACCGAGTTCAAAATGCAAAATAAAGCCTCCAACAGGTTCAACAAAGGCCAATGTAAAATATCTTAATGAATAGTAACTATGTAATTTTACCTAGCTAGGCACGATTCACCATTGTATTTCCGCTTTTGAACCGTTCTATACGTACTGACCACGCAAGGAAGGCGCCTAGGATCCCCTTGTGGGTCCCAAATCCAAAGGGTGTTTTGAGATTGAGCTCATAGGGCCATTCGATTGAAACGATTCCCGCGTGCCCCACTTGGAATTCGATTCTGAGATGATCAACGGTTCGGATTGATCGTTTGGAACCACAAGGGGATCCCTGGCGCCATCGGTACAGGGGGGTCGGTACCCCATGTATTTCCGCTGCTTTTTATTGTTTTCTTCTCTCTCAACCCCCCCCCCCCCCCCCCTTCTCTCTCTTAAATTAATATTTTAATAGTCCATTTATTCTCTCAAACCAATATTTTAATATTCTCTCCGTCTGTGTTTGTTGGTCTCTTTTCGAGTTTGTGCCACTTTTCAAACGCCAAGATCTTCCAATTTATAATATTTTTCATGATTTTGAAAACTTTAAATAGTAATAAAACTAATTGAGATCTATCAAACACGATGCATGTTGTATATTCTTTTAGATCAATATTAAAAGATATCATCAATTGAAAAGTTTTCAAACGCCAAGATCTTCCAATTTATAATATTTTTCATGATTTTGAAAACTTTAAATAGTAATAAAACTAATTGAGATCTATCAAACACGATGCATGTTGTATATTCTTTTAGATCAATATTAAAAGATATCATCAATTGAAAAGTGACACAAACTCCCAAAAAGGACTAGCAAACACGGACGGAGGAGTGGATGATAGGTAAACTATATACTCCATCTGTCCCAAATTGTTGGTCCATTAAGAGACTACGTTCCATTTTTCAATTGCTTATATCTTTTGTTGATAATATTTTTCATGATTTTGAAAATTTTGTACATTAAAGCTAACGGAGATATATTAAATAAAATCAATATTGCAAATATTTTATGATCTATATTGAAAGATATAAGCAATTGAAAAATGGCATGTAATCTCACAAAGGACGAGCAATTTGAGACAAAGAGAATAGTATTATTGGAGTACTGAAAGAGAAATGAGTAGCTAAAAGAAAAAATGTGCACTGTTCACTACCATCTTTTGCTCAAATTACCTATTTTGTTGCACTTGCTCTAAATGACCGTTATAAATAAATCACTGTACACATACTCTTGATAAGGTCAAGAAAAAGGGGTATTTGGATATCTCATCTTTTAGTCTTTCACTTTTACCTTTTTTAAAGAGATCGCCCATAATGAGATATGGAAAAACTCATTTTCAATGTCTTATATTAGAGAAGAGAAGCCAAAAGTAAGGAGACAAGCTTTTTGACTTCTCGTTTTTCACTTTTGCCATTTCGGTTAGCAAAAAGACATATATAATGTATTCTACACATAACTCTCAAACACGCTACAGATTCAACTAATGATGCCAAACATCACTTCAGTAAGTTTGGGGGTTGGATGTTGTCAGTCTATTAGTAGTTCTTTGGCTTTGGATTCTCTTGTTGATTTAATAGTAAGTGTTAATGATTATGTCAATGGTACAAATCAGCGTGGATTGATGGGCCATTTGGAAGCACCATGATATTCGTTTGATCAAGAAACCTAGGAAGAGTGATGAACACCATGATGTTAATTGTGCATGTGGCCCTTCATAATCAATTTCCCTATACATGCAATATCGGTAGTGTTGTTAATTGAGTAACCATAAGTCCCGTTCAGTTGCAAGGAAATGAAAATAGGAGTAAAGTATAGAAATGTATGACCTTGTATTTTTTTAAGTGTTCAGTTACCAATGAAGATGCGGGACTCACATCTCTAACTTCCTCACTATGACTGCTTTTTTCAACAAAAGTTATCCGAGGAAAAAATACAATAATTGCAATATTTTGCAGGAATTTATTTATTTTTACTAGTTTCCTTTACAATTAAACTATTGCCTTTTAACTTACCCACAAGTTTCTTTTATCAAATGAACAAATTCAGGAAAAAAAAAATACTTTTCTTAATCTTTACTTCACTTTACCAAAAAAATTTCAAGGACAATTTTTTAACACTAATTTCTTGACAAGTAAACGGGTAACTGAGTTTATTGAGAGATGTGGAAATAAGTTTTTCTGTTACAATAGGATATGGGTGACTTTCCCTTCAACAAAAAATATAAAAATTCAGTACTACTTCATTTAGTCAATTTTTTTTAGCTATTTATAAAAACTTCATATTAATTTTTAAATGCATAATTTTTGTAAAGATTTTTCAGCAATTTGAAGATCTAAATTAACAAATTAAATTGGTGCAAAACGTCTTGAAATTTACACATCAAATTATTATTTTTAAAATCCAAAAATAAGTTTTTTGTGGTGAGCAACAATTTGGAGAAAGAGAGAGTATGATAGATGCAGATAGTATACAATTACAAAATGCAGTAGTACTTTAAGTAATAATTGCATTAGATATCTACAATAAAATATCATGAAACTAATTCTTAAGAAAGACATAATTATTTAGCCAAGTCAGATAGAGGACCATGCCGTTTTCTTTTTCTTTCTTCTAAGTCAAACTCCCAAAAGTAGTTCAAATTGTATTCACATGATGAGATGATAATTAGGCGTGCATTTGCAAACGAAGGGGAATAATTTATTACTATACATGTAATATTGTAGCTTCAATCATTAATGTCCTCTTCACTAATATTATGAGACTCGTGCTAAATCTGAATGGCTACAATAATTAAATTAGGATTGTCTCTGTTCCTCATTTTGCAAGTCCTCAAAAGCATCTTGAAGATACTGGACTTTTGGGGGTGAGGTAATCAATTCGAGAGAGATTCATTTATTTTTTTGGAGTAGTTCTTAAAAACGAAGGGCAATCTTTGCTAGTGAATAGTGAGATTAGTCTTTTAAAAACTAATTGAGATGTGCGTGAACAACACAAAATTTAGTGCAGGAGGGGCAAATCTTAGTTATAGGCTTTAAAACATATGAGATTCTACAAGAAGATGGGGTCTAATGGGGTGTTCCACTAAGGTGGTTTTTTGAAAAAACTGGCTTTTCACGGTTTTTTATGTGATGTATTGTGAGAGAATGACCTGTCTCGGTTTTTGGAAAAAACAGTTTTTTGTTAGTGGAACACCCCCTAAATTTGAGTTGAAAACCAGGGGTATTAGATTTACTAATTCAGTTAATCTTTCCTTTCATGATTCTCTTGTGGCCCCTGTTACCCTGCTGAGATTAATGGGGATAAATCCCCAGGGGCAGATGGTTTCAATGCATGTGTCTATCAGAAGAAGTGGAATGTGGTGGGCAATGAGGTAATCTCTTACACACTTCTTTGTGTCAGGATGTCTCCAAAGAGAGGTAAATGCGACTGCTCTTACTCTGATACCTAAAACTAGTTGTCCTCAATCTATGAAAGAGTATCGACTTATTACTTTGTTGTAATGTTTTATACAAATTTATTACAAAAAATATACTATCAATAAGGCTCAAGCAGCCTTTGTTAAAGGCAGAGCAATTTCTGATAACATACTCTGTATGCAAGAGCTTGTTATGAACTATCACTGGGACTCTAATGTGGCTAAGTGTGTTATCAAAATTGATCTCATGAAGACCTACAATTTTGTGGACTGGGATTTCCTTTCTGAGGTAATGGAAGAATTGAATTTTCCTAGCCAATTCATTAATTGGGTCAGGATCTGTATTTCTTCAGCAATGTTTTCTGTTGTTGTGAATGGTAAACTGGAAGAATTCTTTAAGGGGGAGAAAGGTCTCAGACAAGAAGATCCTATTTCCACTATCTTTTCTTATTGGTTATGTTAGGCTTATATTCCATTCTCCAAAAGAAAATTCAAGATGGAAACTTCACCTATCATGCTAAGTGTCATACTTTATCCATATACTTTCTAGCATTTACTGAGGATCTGCTCTAATTTGTTTGAAAATGATAAGCCGTGTTGACCCCAACTCTTTCTCCTTATTTCAGCAACTTGGTAAACCAGTTTCCTGGTTATTTATTTATTTATTTTCAATTCTTTTTACGAGTGCTCTAGGAGGAAGTGGGGGTGGCCCGTGCCACTCCCCCTTCCAAATAGTTCTTCCCCTGGTACTAGAGTATCCATTGTTCAATTTTCGGGTATCTAAATCAAGATGGATAAAAAGGGGTGGTCTACATCTTTTAAAGGGTTAATCAAGAGTACTTCTTACTAACATGTGGAGTTCTTAGAGAGATTAATATAAAAGCGAGGGGGGAACGTGACCTCGGCTCTTACTAATAGAGTGGTGAATATCGTTAGTACATCATATAAATGTCATGATGTTCTATGGGAGAAACAAGTGTAAAGAGTTATTGAGGCACTTAACATTGGAGAGCTTTCAAGTGGGCAAGGTTAATTTAAATCAAGAAACAAATCCCCAAAGTCCTGGTGATACACGTTGGGGCTCCCATCATAACACTTTAGCTAGCTTGATGAGTATGTTTTCGGCTGTGATTGATGTTCTTGAAGTTATATCAGAGGATGGTTCCAGCACAAAACAAAAGGCAGAGTCGAATGTATTGTTGGACAATTTGAAAACTGTTGAGTTTATACTCAATCTTCGTTTGATGAGAGCAGTTTTGCTATTACATCAGACCTATTGCTAGCTCTACAAAGAAAAGATCAAGCTATTGTGAATGTTATAGCTTTGCTTCAAAATGTTCGAGAAAAGGCTCCAAATAATGAGGGACTCTTGGTGGGAATCTTTGCTTGATGATATGGTCTATTTTTGCGTGAAAAAGAAAATTGTTATTGCCAATATGGATGAGATGTTTGTACCTCAAGGATGAGGAAGACGTAATGCTCCACAAATGACAAGGTATGCTGAATCCAGAATCTAGATTTATTTGTTTCCCGAATCCAGAATCTCTATCTAGTTTATTGGTTTCTCAAAACCAATTGCCAACTCTAAATCGTGTGTAACAGAACCGGGTACCTCAACATAAATGAGAGTTCTGAAACATCGTGTGTAACAGGACCGGATTGTGTGGCGACGCCCCAGAAATAGGCGGGGTATCCACGAGTGTGTTCAATCTCATTACAGTGAGAACTAAACTACGTCTGGAGAAGTCCTAAGTGACGTTTGTTGTCTCAGTTCACACAAATGGCGGAACATTTCAAAGCAGGACTGCACACTGGTCTGCCAGTAAATTTGGTAGGCTATCAAATGGGAAGGTTCATGGCCAAAAGCTACCTATCCTGTGCAAGGATTATCCGTTGCCTCTTTCTCGTGTCAACTTTGTACTCTGCATCCATATGCCTACCAATTTCATTCACGGGGAGGATTGTTGAAAAATTTTCGGAAATTCGGTGTGAATGAATCGAGGCAACCGAAAGGACCCATGAAGTTTGATGATGTTACACGGTCATAAGAACAATGTAGACCGAAGCCCTATGATTATCTTTGTGCTATTTCTGTTGCTTGACAAATTGCCACTCTAAGGATCACTCACTGTTGTCAAATTTCTCTTGCTATTACCTCAAAATACTTTTCCGCTCGCCTTAAACGTGTATATCTTTGTGACGCTTCTCTTTCTTTGAGTTGTGAATCCTATCTTGAATTAAGGAGAGTCAACCCTTATAATATAAGTAACTTGTTCCACATCGAGAATGGCGTAATGAGCAAATTATGTATTGCTACCCTTGAAATCAACTTTCTCAATTAGAACCCTTGTCTACCCAATACAATATTTCTTCACATTAGAGTCCTTGTTGTTTTGGTCACATGACAAATTTGAATCATCTCTGTCATAGCAATGTGTCCATGAATTCGAAATTATTAAATTTGTTTTGGTTGATTTGATCAAAATCAACTTAGCCACCACAACCCCCCCCCCCCCCACGGTCATGGTCCCACTCAAAAGTTAGCCTTTTGTATCTAGATTCTTGGAGGAAGATTTGCTCACGCCTTGGACATCAAATGTTCAACTTGTGATATTGAGTCAATAGAAATGGTTAACTTCGATAGGTCGACTATTCGCCAACACATTACCATGGACTACTACCAAAAGATGACGAATTATACTCTTGACAGGATGTGCTTCAAATTTAAGGGGGATAGAGAGGACCCCTCATTAATAGTAACTCAAGAATTGAGGTAGCATGACTAACAACGTATTAGTTGTCAAATCTCATTCCGAATTGCGAAGAGAAGAACGGACGGTGATTCAATTTGTTATAATTCTCTAACGAATACAAGGAAGAAGAATAGACCTAATGGAGACGAACATCAATAGTCAAGCAACTACTCGTAACCGGAGGAACGCCCGAATTTCGAGGACGAAATTGTTTTAAGGGGGATAGATTGTAACGACCTGGATTTTCGCCCATTTTTTTTTGTTTTCGAATAAAATTTTGATTTCATTAAATTACTACATGTGTGTGTGTGTGTGTATATCTATGTGTGTGTATGTGTATCCATTTAGTTCCTAACCAATTACCCTAATTAAGTCCTACACCAACTAAACACCCAATTATCCCTAAGCATTCTTTTACCCAGTGAACCACCACCTACGCCCATCACTCTTTCAAATCTATCATCTAATGTTTAACCATTTTTGCTCTTCTTCAAAATCAGCCAGTGAGATGTGCACACACAACCTCAAGGCCTTCCCTTAACCTCCAAATAAAACCCTCCTCTGAGCATCCTATTATCCTTCGGTTCATGGGCCTAAACCACTTCCCCTTTATCCCCCTCTCTTCCACTCCGAAAATCACACACAACCCACTCATTTTCTGCTGCAAATATACTAGAGAAAGAAAGAGAGTAAGAGCTTGGGTCCTTTAATGGAGTTTTAAAGAGAGAAACTAGGTGGGTTTATGCACACACACTCTTACACTACCAATTTCAGGTTTCATACACCTCCACTACTCTCAAACGTCCACCAAGCTTCCAACCAACCACCTCAACGCCACCTCGTGGCCTTCTTGCCGGTCATCTTCTCCGTATCCATTTTTCACCAAAAACTCATTTCCACGCTTTAGTCTACGGAGGAGAGGTAGATTAATTTATACCCACTTCCCCTAAGTATATTTTGATGTTTATATGTTGTCTCCATTGTTTAGTAGTGAAATAAATCGAACCTATGTGCAAAAACAATCTTGACCGATTTACAAATCCAAATGTAAAATATAGTAACAAAACTCCTCTTATTATTTTTCTCACTAGAATGATAAAGTGTAGGTTAAAATTTTTATAAATAAAAGTATAGTTCATTCATATCTTTGACCTACTGTTTGTTAAAGAAAAGTATAGGTTAAATTTTCCTCTCAGAAATTACACAAAGGTTCTAGAATTATTAAGACTTTTAAAGATCTTAGAGTTTTATAAATTTCTTGACAACCGTTAAAAGTTTCCATTTTTTTTTCTACTTTATCTGGTACAAACATTTCGAAACCAAATACCTTGTTATTTTTCCTGAGCTATATACTAGTGAATATGTCGAGACTCGCGAAATATAATTTATGTGAATTGCATGCTTGTTACCAACTGTTATATCGTTATGTTCCTTATTTTATTACTGCAAGCTTGAATGAAATTGTTGATTGTTAGAACGGACCTAGGTTCACTAGGTTGGAATACGAGTATAGAAATCACGTAGACGTTGATAAGTAAAGAAAATTGGAAATGATTAAGATCGATTTGTGATAAGACGTGGGAGGTTATCCCAATATGATGATGAGTTATAGGAGGTTATCCCGAGTTGGAGATGTGATGTAGGGAGGTTATCCCGAGATTATGAATGGTGGTCAACCAGGGATTGTTATTAAACGAAACCTACGATATGACGTTGTGTGGTTACTCCTTGAGAATTTAGGCGATAAAAGGGTGGTTTGTAATATAGTTCCTGGTTAAGGACTATATACTCCCGAGGTTAATGGTTAATTCCTCGTGGGCCCAGTGGTACAGTCAGTCCCTGGGGAATTCATCCTTGTGTGGCACTGATGAATCCGACTAAGTAGATAATTTAGGCCGTTTCATTGGGGCTCCTGGTTAAGGCAAGCAAGGTAGGAGTTGAATCACGAATGGTCATAGTCTTAGTGGTTAAAATGGGAGGATGCTCTCGAGGTAGAGAACTTAGATGAAATATAAGTTAAGAACTAGATAATGAAATCATTTACCTGCTTTTTAATTATGTATTGCTTTATGCTATACTTGAACTGTGCTTAATTGTAATGTAAGGGTTAGTGGGTAAGGGTTATCTATTGGGTGTTTTATCACTTATGGTGCTGTTATGGCCTTGGCATTTTACGCCAGGTATTGAAATAGAAGGAGGAGCGTACTACCAGACGAAGGAGTTCCCTACTGAGCAGATAACAACAAAAGAGTGGGATCTAAACATGAACCTCTAGAGATCCATCACCTCATTTATTTTGTGGGACAAATGTAATTTAATTTTCCCAAGAAAAGTACTATGTTTATTTGTACTCAAATTAAGACAATTATGTTATTTCCACTGCTTATTTTATGAGATCCTTTTTATTTATATTAATATTTTATTAAATGATTTAAATTAATGCTTCCAAAAATCGGGGTGTTACATGTTTATGACTGGTTAATATGGTGATAATGGTTGGTCAATACACCCCATGATTGGTTAATATGGTGATAATGGTTGGTCAATACACCCCATGATTGAGATTGAATGGCATTCATTCCTCAATTCGATTTTAGATCTATGTTGGGAGTTACAAGGTTTGAATCACCCTATTGATTGGGTAGGCTCCCATATTGATTTTTTGTATTGAATGGGGAGGCTCCCCCTTCACCTATATAAAGGGAGCCTCTGCCATTGCATTAATACACAGCAATTTTCGTGCTCAAATATTCACCACCAGATCATTGTTCTTTGTGTTCATGTCAATATATGCATGTGTGCCTGTTGGAATTAAAAACAAAATAAATTAATTAATGCAATGGAAAAGAAAGAAGGGAAAAGGATATAGTGTGCCCATCTATATCTAATTAATCTTGGCAAGATTATACGGATATGCTACCTCGTAGATTTGACCAAAAGTGAGTAATATTAAACAATGTGATAAAGTTTTAAGTGTATATTTTTCGTTTCACATTATAGTATTTAGTACATTAAATGTATGGAAATGGCTACAATACACACCTATTAAAGGTGTGTATCATATGCACCCATACATAAGTTCGCTAAGGCAACCGACGGAGGTGTTCTGGCAGTGTGTGGTTCTAGTCGTTTTATCCTAGGAGGAAGACGCCGATAAAGTCTACAACACCCACGGTAGGCAGCAAATCGTCTTTAAGGAGACTGTGGTTCACAGGACTCGGCTCGTTTCATTTTCATTCAGTTTGTCTTTCATGTTATTTCAATACATGTTCTGTAATTGTATTTCGATTGTGTATATCAATGGAATTACGTTCTTTGAATCATCTACAATTCGGGAATTTTACCCAACAAAAAATGTGATTAAACATAGTGAAAATTAATGCCCCAACTATAGAGAATTCCTAAATCTGTCCCTTGTTGGAGGGATTCTCTTCCCCATGGTTGTCCACCCTAGCTCTAGATTATGTAAGGGCTGTTGGCCCCTCTTTATTGGAGCAATGAAACGGATTGTTAAAAAAATGCATCCCATAATACGATCCATATTTTTCATAACAAATTTAATTTGACAAGGGATTGAGGAGGATTGAGAAGTATTTATAATTTAACTACTAACACTTTTGTTACTTTTAATTTAACTCGTACTTTTGCAACAATGCTATGGATACATCACATGTGCACCTCAAATGCACACTACCTTGATGTGGCAAATGAAGAGAGGCTCATTTTTTGGGTGAGCCCCACATTAGGCTTCTCCTCATTTGCCACCTCAGGGTGATGTGCATTTGTGGTGCACATGTGGTGTACCCATATCATTTTTCGTACTCTTGTTACTTTTGAAAACTCATGTATGAAATAGTAAAAAGCACAGGTACGAATTTCTGCCAGTTAGGGAATTCTAGACATGGGGTGATCATTTTCATGGGGTGCTTCTTTTTAGAGTTGAAAACAAAGGTGTGGGCTGTTGAGAAAATAGTGATTTCTCAATGGGACCACACCGGATTGTTGCAGGAAATTGGGACCAAAACCGCAAGGGGAATATGACCCTGCATTTGTTTTGAGTTGGTTCCCTTCATTGTCCAAAAAGGAGCGGTAAAGATAAGGGAACCGGCCGTGGTGCACCAACCACGTAACGACACCGTTGTGGGTCTCAACCGGTCGATCCGAGCCGTTCATCCTTCTCAAAATCAAATTCCGAGTGAGCTAATGCAAGAATCGAGGCAATCGGACGGCTGTATGAGCTCGATCCAAAATCACCCCATTTCGATCCAAAATTTTGAATGAAATGGGGTGATTTTGGATCGAGCTCATACAGCCGTCCGATTGCCTCGATTCTCGCGTAGGCCCACTCGGAATTTGGTTTTGAGAAGGATGAACGGCTCGGATCGACCGGTTGGGACCCACAACGGCGTCGGCCACGCCGTCGGTACGTGGTCGGTGCACACCGGTCTGTGCACGTAGCAGCGTTCAAAAAGGAGTAAGGAGTGAATTTTCTTTTTAATTAGATTCCCTTCATTCGAAAATGAATTTAAATAAATATGATCAAAAATTTTAATTTAAAAAAATCAGTAAAGATATTTATTTGTCCTTTTTTCGTGAATTTTTTTCCCAAGAGTTCGGTATAATTCTCAAATTCATCTCGGCAAATATGAATTTTTTCCCTATAAAAGTTACAGTACGATTTTTTTTATAAAAGTTACGACACACCAAATGTTACGAATCATAAATTTTTTTACGAATATATTGCTGAAAAATTACGAAAAACTAAAAAATTTTACGATTGCCAATGAGATGACACAATCTGAACCATACAATAGGTACATATAGTACACACCTTTAATGGATGTGTATTATAACAATTTCCTTTGAGATAGTTTACGAGATTATTGAATGGTGGTGGCCCGAATAATTTTTCGAGATTTGTCTTGGGTTTGAGTGGTGCTGGATACAGGGCAAAAGTTCCGTTCGTAATGGGCATTTGGATTGGGATTGCGGTCCACCACCGTTGACGGGTGCCTATCCCTTGCTACCCAACGGGCCGGCCAATAGACATGTAGGACCCCCCTTTCTCTCTCATACCCACACCCCACTGCCTATGGTTTGTGGGAGAAATTATGAAATACTCCTCTTTTTTTTAGTTTTAATAACTCAGGTATCCGCGCTAGTTTATGTACATATCGACTAATCGTAGGGCCCCAATTCTAGCTCCAATAAAAGCCCAATTAAAGTCAGAACAAAGCTCCTTATGAATTGGAATTGTTAATTTGTAAATGAAAAAATTACAATCAAAACTACTCCAATAAAAACATTTACAAAGAGGGAAAATATTTAGAGATTTACCATCCGTCATTTAATCTTTTTGACTAAGTTCTATGTTTTTTTTTCAAATACTCTCATCGAGAGAAATAATTAGGCTCCATTCCGTTAACAAAAAATCAGTTTATTTAAAAAATTAGGACATGTTATTCTCTCACAATACGTCATTTAAAAACCGTGCGAAGCTAAAAAATCAATAGTTTTTTTTGTTAGTGGAACACCCCCTTAATCCTCTGTATTTTGACAAAAAAGTTGTAAGAAAATCATTTAGCACTTGAAAGACTAGTTGGCTTTTGAAAATGATTAATTCACTTTGAGTTTCCACTACGGTATTTTTTGGTATTTTTAGACTACAAGTTGTCAAATTAACAAGTTATTCTCTTTAGAGTGTCTATTGCTTTTTTCACTTAAACTATTCACATTTTTTCTACTTCGTCCCTAAACTATGAAAACTACCAATTTAGTCTCTTAACTATTTGATTGCAACTCATTTCGTCCCATCGTTATCGACATCCACTTTTTTGGACGGAAAACCGTCTACACGCACATATTTGTGCGCACAGATCGATTCGTGGGGCCCACTTTGAGGTCTCACACGAACAATCTAAGCCGTTCATTTCTTTTGGAATATTTTTTCAATTGGCCCTTATGAAAAATCAGCTAAATCGAATAACTCTAAGTGCTTGATCCAATATTTCAATTTTTGATAACTCTAAACACGTAATCGATAATTAGAATGCAAGATCAAACAATTAGAAATATACGATTGAGTTAATTTTTTACGAGGTCACTTGAAAAGATATTTTAAATTAATGAAGGTTGGATTATTCATGTGGGTCCCTGAATTGGACCCCACGTAGCAATCTGTGAGCATAGATCTTTGCACGTAAACCGATTTCCGTCCAAAAAATGAAACTCCGTTAATGATTGGACTCAATTTCTTGCAATCATACAGTCGTAGGACTAAATTTATGGTTTCAATATTTTGGGGAAGAAATAGGAAAAATGTAACTAGTTTAAGGAATAAAAGCATAAAAAACTCATCTCTTTTCATGCATCAACTAATTTAACAACTGATAGTCCAAAAATACTAAAAATGTCAAAAATACCGTCGTGAAAATTCAATGTACTCCCAAACTCCAACCATGTGGTAGCCCTATCCCTTTTCACATACTGACATAATGCAGAGAGGATCGCTACTTGTTAGCGTAATTGAATAGCAAAATCCATGACTCTGTTCGTATGATCACTATCTCTGTCTCTCCCCTGTTTTCTAACCTTTTGAAGATCTCAAAGTTCTTGTTCATATTAGAGCATATTTCTACACATCCAAATAACTCTCACATGGAGGATGTGACAGAATCTTGTTTATGTTTTCAGATTTTCCAGTTGTATCATTCTCATTTACGCTCGGGACCTCAGGTTCAATGGCATTTAATATGCATGCTAAAGTCCCTCTCATCTTAGGACCCCAACTAATAAACCAACATCACCAATTCATTTAACAAGTGGGACCGGCGTAAGAATGAAAGGAAAGTATACACAAAATTTTAAAACACAATTTCGGATAGAACCCTGACTGCACTTGTCATATGCATGTAGACCCATGCGTATCGCACAGTTCGAGACAGATATGTGTCCGGAATTGTATTTTAAAGTTGTGTTCGTAACATCCGGCTGATATCTGGCACTATTGTATTCAGCATCTAGTGGTCCAAACAGTAGCCTCTCTCCTACCAATTCATTTTTCTTTCCCCTCTTAAATGCAAGAAAGACCAATAAAAGTAGTAATTACTACATGGAGTCTTCGTGACATAACTTGTTTGGTTGGCTAAAGAAAACATTGCCCCGGTCTGTCCTCTATTTTTTTTTTTTTTTTTTTTTTTTTTTTTTTATGGCTTGCTAGTTGATACATTGTTATTTGGTTTAACATAGTTTTCCAAAAGATTTTAACAACCCAGTTGCAAAATCAAGAGTTCAGCAGGTGCTAAAATCATGGTTTTAAAATAAAAGTAGTAATTCCTCGTGCACTTTAATTCGGTGTGAAAAATTCAAAAAGTAATACACGGAAACACTTAATTTTTTTATTTGAAATAGCATGATTTTAGCACCTGTTGAACTCATTTGCTAAAATCAAATGGAAAACTTAGCTAATTGGACTAAAGTCATTATTTGACCGCTACCGCCTACCAGTTGTAGCTATTAGATCACACTCACATACTACAGCCAATAGAATACTCCCTAATACGTATAAAATCAACCGTTGACCAGATCTGTATGCTTCATCAGAGCCTGCTCGGCCTGACTGAGTTGCTTAATCTATCGTCATCTAATTACACCGGATAACTACAATCTATCATACTCTCAACGGGAAAGGACTCTCCTAAACCACCTCAATCCTTGTTCAAATGTTGTCTAAATTCATATGATATGGTGAACATTAAAATTTGAAGACATTACGGGGTGATTAAAGGTGAATTGGTAGAAAACGAAGAATTTGTTTGGAATAGAAAGATAGGACTGCGCCACACCCATTTTCCGAGTTCACTGAATACTCCAGTATGTTCTTCTTGGAACCGAGGACTCTGTAGGGCAAGGGTATATGTGTATATCGTGCGAACCGAGCAATGCATCCATCTCTACCATCAATATGGACCTTGAAAATACTTTTGGACTACTCGGTTTGCACACTACACCTTTGTAGTCCGCCTCTGAACTACAGGGTCCCGCAGACGTGTTTCTATGATATGGGTAGGAGATATCTTTTGTCACCCATCATTTTGAATACTCAAATCAGTAAGTTCAAAGCCGATCAAAGACTAAAAACTAAAATAAAATCAGTAAGTTCTAAACCGCCATGAGAAGCTATAAGCTCACTGTTAATACATGAGACTAATGGTAAGTATTTTACGTGATTTTTTTGTCACCTCTTAATAGTTCCTGTGATCATTTTCATGTACGATATAAAAAATTGCTAGAATTTAAATGTCTTGATAAAAAAATGTCTATAGTCTTGACCTTAGTCATATAATTCTTAAAAATGTCATGCATGCCCTCCTGGCATTTCACTTGCGCTTTCAATTCTAGCTCTCGCGGATTGTAGTAGTAGTTTTAGATATGATTCAAAGATATTTTTACGTTCACAATCCCGCTCACGCATGCGTACCCGAGGCTTTTTAGGTCTTGACCATACCATTGGATGCAGTGAACAGATGTTCTGACGCATTATCTTGTCCCATTTATATTGCAAACAGGATCAGCTGTTGGCAGGGTTCAGGGATAATAGAAATTGGCTTCTGCCTTCTGCTACAGAAATGGATGGTAACACATACTAATTGACAGTAGTATATTCAGCATCCTAAGAAAAAGTCGACTTTGTTACTGTTGAAAGGCCAAAGGTGCATGTTTTGTTTTCTCTATTTGTATGTATATATGGGAATCGGATGCCAAGCCCCTCACCCCTTACCTGGTTTGGATGCAATTACATTAACAATAATTTCAGATTAATGATTTCTTGATCTTTTGTGGAGCCTATTCTCGGGTTTTACAAAACTGATTCAAGCCACTCATTATTTTGAAAATATTTTTTATAGGTTTCTGCAAAAATAAAAATAAAAATAAAAAATTAAATCAATCGGATATCAGTTAAGAGTTTTTCAGAATTCGTAAGGCGCGATTAATGATTTCCCCCTTTTTTTTTATGGGGCTCATCTCGAGTCCCACATAGATGATTCAAACCCTCATTATTCTGAAAATATTTTTTATGGGTTCCTGCAAAAAAAATAACTTAATCAGATATCGGTAAGCGTTTTTCAGAATTCGTAAATCAGATATCGGTAAGCGTTTTTCAGAATTCGTAAGGCGCGATTAATGATTCTAACCCCCCCCCCCCCCATATAGATGATTGAAACCTCACTATTCTTAAAATATTTTGTATGGGTCAAAAAATTAACAAAATCGGATATTGGTAAGGGCTTGTCCATCTCGGGTCCCATAAGGATGATTCAAACTGCTCATTATTCTTACAAAAAATTGATAGGTTCCTGCAAAAAAATAACTCAAATCGGATATCGGTAAGAGTTTTCTCAGAATTTGTAACGCGCCCACAAAAAATCAAGAAATCATTAATCGCGTCCTAAGAATTCTGAAAAAACCCTTACCGATATCTGATTGAGCTAATTTTTTGAAGGAACCCATAAAAACACATTTTAAGAAGCAAAATGCTAACGGTGTTATTTTGAGTATGGCAGCTGTGTTTTTTGGCTTTTCACTGTTTTTTATGTGATGTGTTATGAGAGCATAACCTGCTTCGAAAACCACAATAGGCTGACCTTTTGGCTTTTTGAGTTAGTGGAATGGGGTTGGTCGTATAATACGAAAATACAATGGGCATGAGCATCGACTAAGTTTTATAACTAGCGAGGACTTGAATCACGTGTATTCTTACACTGGTATCTAAATTCACAGTTATCTAAATTCTCATTGTTATATATACCTAATGATTGGGGATTAGATGCGTTTTATTATTGTTATTGTTGTTGCTATATCAAAACACATGTGCATGTCAAAACAAAACATGCAAGAAAAAAAAAAATCATACTAATGCTACTTGGTTTGGGAGGGAGATGAGATTGTGTATGCGAGCTCGCGCGGTTTAATTTAAATGAAATTTTTTTAACACATATATTTTCTATCTGTCCATTTTACCCTTATACCTTTTTGCTTTTGTCAAAGATTCCCGTGCAATTTGGCACTACAAGTGTGACTGGACAGAATTGCGTATCCTATCAGCTTTAAATCTTACCTTTGTTTCTTTTAGGATGGGATGGATTAATGGGTAAAGACAAGGCTTAGTACTAATCCCGACCTAATCCAATCATTATGGGCTGGCATTTACTATACTTATCAATGTCTCCACCCTTTTGACGTAAATGGGGTAAAAAATATATACTACTACGCTTTTTCCTTGTTTTGCCGAACTTCCTACCTAAACTTCACTGTTTATGCTATAGAGAAAAGCTCGTTTTACAGCCGAAAAAGTTGAATTATTGGGTTACCCGTGAGTCAGCGATGAAATTTTGTTCCCAAAATTAGTCGAGGAGCACGTAATTTGTTGCTCCTTCCGTTTCAAAATTGTGGTCTCTTTTTTGGAATCCAACGTTTTGAGTAATTATTCAATGCTCCGGGAGTATGACGTGGCATTGTCTACGTGATAGTCCCAACCATTACGTTGCGACAAATCATCCGGTAAGAACATTTATCATTCACTCTTGTGTGGTGGCTAGGAGACAAAGGATGACCCACATAGATTGGTGTCGATTTTTTTTTTTGTGGGGAGTACTCAATAATTAGCCTAAAATTTTAAAAAGACACAATCATTACGCTTCAAAATATATAAACTTCCAAATTTATCTTCCCTTTTGAATTGCAATGATTACTTTTTTTGACTTATTACATTTTCCCTTCATTTTTTTGTTTGAATTTACATGTGGAGACGAAGAGCAAAAAAAGAAATAACTCAATTTGGGTCATCCAAAAAGGGAAAGTGGACACAGATTTTGGGACATCCAAAAAAAGAAAAAATGAGCCAAAATTAATGGACGGAGGGACTAATTATTATTATTATTTTTTTTTTTTTGCAATTTTTGTTTGAACTGTTATTTATTTTTTCTTGCCCTGGCGTGATTTGTTTACATATCAATCTACCGATGTATACTCAAGCTGATTTTTTTTGGATAGAAACATTTAGTAAGAGCGTTGCGAAATGAACAATTTAAATTATCTTTACGCACTCAGAATGAACATTTAACGACCCAAAATTGGAGCCCACTGTATGGATGAAACCTAGACAAAAGCCGATTCCCCCGCTTGAGTTGTATGACCCAATCCCGTGTGATTAATTTTCGTTTCTTGGATTCCTTAAGTGTAATCTATGAAAAAAAAATCATATTGATGAGACATCTAAACGAGGCATGTCTATTTTGCAATTTATTCTCAAAATTATGCTTTAGACTTTCAATCCTTTAAACTTAAACGTGGTGTTAATTATCTTCCCACTATTGATATTCGCTCCCTGATTTGGGTTGAAGTGGTCGTCAATTTGCTCATAATTTAGTGAAACATTGGTTTCAGACCCATCTTAAGTAATTCCAATTACTTATCCATCGTTATTTAATGGGTGCTGATTTTGGGGCTCCCTTTTTTGATGCATGCACTCCAAAATTTAATGAAGTCACAAAACTAACCTTGTTCAAGATATGAAAATTACAGGAGGCACTCCACCCCCAAATTATCTCCTCATTTACTGAGACACTCCAAATGGAAAAATGAACCAAAACCAACCTAAACATTAGGTTCTAAACATAAACATAAACATTAACTTGAGTTTTGAAGGTCAATAACATTAGTCTCACCCTCGATTTTTGAGTTTCATTTGTTTAATCCATGAAAGAGATTATAGGTTATAGTTGTTTAATCCATTGTTACATCCAAAATCTCCAATCTAATAGTAATTTGAAAACTATTTAAAGAATTGGAATTCCATTCATTTTAATACTCTTTCAAGATACATGCAAAAGGAATCCATAGATAAGGAAAACAAGAAACAAAATTTCATGTGTTGCGAACAATCATGGCAACATAGAGGAAATGAAAATTCAATCAGTACCCATTTGAGGGTAACATGTGTTCTACAAAACCCAGAATGACATGAAATTATCAGCTTAAAATGATTCAACATTCAAAGCCGTAGGCAAAATCGATCGAAAAGCTGTAACAAGAAGGTAAAAAGTCTTGTTTGGCATACAATTTTGTTGAGTGGCGACAGGGAAGGGCCCCCACAGGTTTGGAAATTTGGGACCCAACAGAGAATAGCCGCAGTTTCTTCTTCTTTTTTGTCTTCCTCATTTTTTTCTTCTTTTGTTAACCTAATCACTTGGGAGCGTGAAAAAGTAAAGGTTTGGAGCGCCTGAAGTAAAAGAGAAGAGTAAAGGGTTTTTGGAGTGCCTGAAGTAAATCATGGATCTTGCAAAAGGGTAGTTTTGGAACACCACTGTAGCTTGGAGTGCCTGCATCAAAATTGGGAGTGCGAATATCAATTTCCTTATTTAATTTCTACGTTCCTATGGAACTAATCACCAAGCAATAAGTAGAAACTTAGGGCGCGTTTGGTAACGTTTTTGTTTCCTGTTTTTTGTTTCTAAAAAACTAAAAACAGAATCATGTTTATTGTTTATAAAAACAAAAACAAAAAAACATGTTTGGTAACAAAATTTTTGTAAACAGTAAAAAATGAAAACAACACAAAACATGTTTGGTGGTAACATCATTTGAAGTGATTTTTGTGTGTGTGTGTGTGGGTGGGGTGTCATTCTTCATATTGAATGAGATGAGATAAAAGTCCACCTACAAATTGATAGGCGCGCAATGTCATAGATATAAGCGCCTAAGTAGGGCGAATTAGCGCGTTAGAGGCGCGATTTATTCCATTTTCCACTTGATGCGGTGTTGTCTTGTGTTTTGGTTTTGTTGTGTTTGTTTTGTAGGAAACGGGCCGGAGGAGCACGTAAAGTGGACACATGACATTGGGCATGCTGGGAACCGGTGGGACCCAAGTAGGGACGACCATACAAGCTGGAAAAGCATTATGAAGGTCTTGGTATCGATACAGGGGTTTTCCTGTATCGATACCCAAGTGCTCATTACGCGAACAGAATGTTGGGTATCGATACAGGCTTTTAGCTGTATCGATACCGAGCGGCTTAAAAGTCAGCGGTTGACTTGCCACATGTTCTGACTTCGGGAAGGGATAAATACCTCGTTTTGAGGCCGAATTAGGGTTCGAATTTTGTTTTCTCTTTTCTTCCAATTGGCAGCCGATTATTTTCCTTTGGAGATTCTACTTTCCGGAGTTTTTCATTGAAGTTTTGAGGTTTTGTTCGAGGATTCAAGTATTGCTTCGGTAATTTCTGTTTATTTACATTAATCTCAGTTCGCGGGAGTTTGTCCGTGATCTGATATCGAATCCTTTGTTTTAATTCGTATTCAAGTTTAATAGCATGTTTTATTCCAGAATTTTGTTATTCGTTCTAGTTAATATGAGTGAGTAGTCCCATAGGTATGGTCGCGGGGTGATTAACGCGCCGTGGCCAGGGCTGGATTTGTTCCTGCTCCTATTCTCAAAATCAATAACGTAAAAAGCAATTTTAGGTTATTAAAGAACTTCCGTTGGACGAATCCGAGCTTTGTCGGAGCCCATGTAACGCGGGGAACGGGGGACCAAAACTTGTTCTTCGCTGTGCATGGGTAATGGCGACTGCGAGGCTTTGCATCTTTCGGGGTACCCTTTTTCTCTCTAAAATCAAATGTTTTCTTTGGAACAACGAATGGAGCAGGAAATATCCGGACTTGGTCACTGGTGTTATGAACCCTACGACCGTACTTTCTTTTAATTAATTTAAGTAAAACCAAATTCTCTTAGTTTAGCTGATTTTCCAATCAACTCATAAAGAGTGGCTACCTGAGAGCCGTGTTAAACTTAGCAACCCGAGTTTTTAGTAAGCACTCTCCACCTTCTCTGTGGTTTCGATTCCGGTCTTACCGGGTATTGTGCTACACCGGTCTCAGCCCTACGCTTGGGGCAACCCATTAATTTAGGTCTAGGATTTCGGTCAAGCACAAATCCATAACACCATCTTTAGCTCAGTTCATTCACATCCAACTTTCTACAACTATCAATGGAGACACCTATCAACAAAAGGCATATGAAGAACATTTTTTTAAAAACTAAAATGCCATTGATTCTTAATTCTACCAATTCAACTCCATCAATCTCATACTTCTAAAGTTCACTAGTTCATACTTGAAATAACGATAACATAGTTTTAAATACAAGAATAAATACATTTGCAATGGTAATATCATCAAGTACGTACGATTCATGCTAGCCCAAATTTGTTCAGCAATGCGATCATAAACATTGGATATATGACGGAGTTGTCCACCACTGATATCAATCTGAATTGGATTTTGAGAACTACTCCCGTTAGCTCTTTGACATTGTCGAATCACCAAATTCTCTTGGCAATATTCTCTGAATAGATCATCATTGTCATCATGCATCCTAATCCAATTGTGAACCGTACAACAAGCTGTGGGGATAGACTTTTGGGTTCGAATGCTATACGGTGGCATTTGCTTCAATATAGGAAATCGGGCTTTCAACACTCCAAAACATCGCTCGATAACATTACATAACGACGAATGACGAAAGTTAAACCACTCTTCTATATTTTTTGGTCGTTGGCCATGCCCACGGAAACTATTCAAATGGTATCTCTCTCCTCGATACGGTGATAAAAAACCTGGCTTATTGGTGTAACCCGAATCCACAACATAGTACTTACCTGTAGATCATATTATTTATTAGCAGATCTCAAATTGAGTAAGTAAAGAAAATGTCAATAGCAACTCAAGGGTTCAATATTCCAGAATCTTCTTAGGCAGTGCATGAGTGCCAAGTACTCCACACGCTTGTTTACGAAACTAACATAGCTCTAACAATTTTAATGGCTAAAATCACCAAATAAAAAATAAAAATTCCTTAATGGCTAAAATCACGAAAATGAATAAAAAAAATATACTCAGTAATCACAATGAAAGCTGAAAAAAAAAAAAAAAAAAAACCTTAATGGGTAAAACCAAGGAAGGAATCAAAGCATTATACTGATCACTACGCAGTCACAAGCATTGTTACCTAACAAATTGAATGCTCATTGTAGGAGATGGTTCTTGCTTTTTAGCCAAATATGATGAGCTGGAGAGGTATGAATAATCAACAGTAAAGACACAATAGGAAAGAGAATGAGGTGGTCTAGAGGAAGGGTGAAGAATAGAGCAGGTGTGCACAGAAAGAACTAAGACAGTGGATTGCTCTTTTGTCTAATCCGTGATGCCCATGGTGACCTAGGAGATGGGGCAAGAATCTCACCAGAGAGAATGTTCACCTCTCATTCAGTGATTACCCTTTTCTCTCTCTAGAATGACATATGCCTCTGCCAAGATTTCACCAACCTCTGGGCATTGAAAGGGAATGTCCCATATTTATAGGCACCTTGGACCAATCATCAGGTGTCAGGCTGTCATCCTATAATATGATAACACGTGTCCCTTCCGTACAACCTGACCGTACGGGTGACGTCATCACCGCGCAGCTGACCCGCGCGGTGACGAGCCATCCCCCCGCGCAGTGATCCTCTAGTTCTTTATAGCCACTAGATCACCCTTATTCCCGTAAGGGCAAGGTCGTGACCTGTTCGGTCTCGCCTATACCGCAGCCAAGCCTCAGGGGGCCCCCGGGGTCCTGCCTTCAGACCGCAGCAGGTATAATTACCTGGGCTAAATCGGACTAGCTTCTTGCATTCTCGCCCGTGCTCTGGGCCGCGCTAGTCGTTTGGGCCATGGGCTTTTTCTCCTGTTCGAATAGCCCATGGTTGTCCAAGCACCGCCCTTACTGGGCTTGGGGTGCGCGCCGTGGAGGCGCCTTGCGCGAGAGGGTCCCGCACCGTGGCCCCCCGCACGGATCTCTCCGCAGAGAGTGCCACGTGTCGCGCGAATATCGCGCCACCTGGGTGACACTTGTCCTGATCTCAATGGTGGGTCAACGTTGACTCTGGACAACGGGGGGTCTATCGCTAACCTCCCCTACACTCGTAATGGCTCTAAGATGTACACGTCGACGTCAAATACTCGTTCACTATATCTAGGAGTTTATTGTAGCTGCTTTGATCCCTCAACCCTTCAAAACACCTTCCGGTGATCCACCGAAAGACTTGAATTTGTGTAGGAATCGTCCTTTGACTTCCCTCAAATTATGGTACAAGATGATGCAGCTCTCTTGGAGGTCTTCAATATGTCTAAGGATCCATAAATCTATGTTACTCTCCCAGATTATCCAAACAAAACGACCTCCTCTAGAGATGTCTCAGGTTGTTGAGAGAGTACGGTTCCAGGCTACGTTAAAATATGAACTTCGAACATATTTATAAGGTCCCAAGTCGATGGATCTAATTTAATTCGATTGATCAATTACTCCAGAAGCATTATGTGCAAATATGATTAGCGTCGTCCGTTTGACATCCTCATTGATTGATTTTGAAGACAACAAATTAAAATAACACTTATCATATTTTACTCATCTTGCAGGCCCGTTTTTTACTTAGTAAATGTGCAAATTGGGAAAATTTCATTTCCCACAAAGTTGTAGCTCTTTGAATCTTCTCTCTAATGCAACTTGAATCACCTCAATAGAATAACCGAGTAGAAAGTTATGATCAAAATACGAAGAATTAATTGTGGTTGCTTTGGTTTTTCACGGGATCACGATTCATTTATGTTATGGCACTCGAACACTCATTTCATAATGACATGATTTTTTTCCCACATAAAACCTATACGGACTCTCTAAAAGGATAAAAAAAAAAAAAAGAATTACAACTCGATAAAAGAGATACAGAGAGGTGTATTTTGTCAATATAATGGCTAACAATGGAGCTCGGTGTTTTGGAGCCTACAAGTACATTCTATAAGATTAATAAAACTCCTATTAGGAGTACATTAGATGGACTGAATTTCCAACTCGAAGCAATCCCAGATAATATCGGTTCGGTTCAGTTCGGTTCGGTTTGGTTAAATAAATTTAGAACAAACCAGAATTTGTTCAACTTTCGATTGAGGTTCAACCTTATCAACCAAATCGACACTTTTAGAAAAGGCAGTTTTGTGCTGATCTTGACCATCTTTTTATTAGTACAATTGGTGAAGGATTATCTTCGTCTTTATTAAAGTTTGAAGATCAATTTTAAAGTTACACCCAAAGCTAACAAAGTTGAGAGATAAACTCAACCCTGATGACAACAAATCATCGCGTTGAGATAAACCATATCTTTGAGACTTTGACGAATGATGATATGAAACGTACCATCTGAGTCCCTCTCATTTCTCTGTCTTTTCCAGTTTAAAGCTCATTTTTTAAATCATTACGTTGTTGATTTTTGAAAAAAAAATGTTGTTTAACAAGGAAAGTAAATGAAATAGTGTGATAGAAATTTGTAGAATAAAGAGTACAGTTTTCAGTCAAAAGCTTGGGGGCTGCTGCCTTTCAAGATTAGGTGAATGAATCTATTTTGTTTGCAGAAATGGTGAAACCACATGTTATTCATAGCGCAATGAATTGATCGTAAGGACAATTCTACGCGCACACCATATACGCGCACCTCAAATGCACACCAGCACATCCCGATCGTCCATTTCAAGAATCAATGGTCCGGATTTGAAATAAATTCTTACCGGTAAGAGTTAATTCTTACCGGTAAGAATTCATTTCAAATCTGAAACGTCGAAAAAGCTTTTGGATGGTCGGGATGTGCTGGTGTGCAAGTGGGGTACGCATCCTGGTGTACGCGAATCATTTTCGTTGATCCTAATTAGAGCAATCCCAAATGGTTCCGGACATTTTTTAAGAGCCAAAGTCACAATTCTCTTTTGCGTGCTATAGTAATTATTTGATCAAAGATTCAAAATTAAGCAAAGTGTTTCAATTGTACGGAAGTCATTATTTGGCCGCTACTGTTTGATCACATATCAAAACCATTTGGTTGCTCCCAAGAGTCATTAAAATCAGAACCCCCTGCAAGAAATGGCTCAAGCCATTAGCACGGCCAAATTTGGGCAATGGTGGCTACAGAGAGAATTTCAATAGGGTGTTCAAGAATTACCTTAAGTGTAATAGCTCTATTACGAAATCTTATATGCAAAAAATATCCTATATTATTGTAAATATCGCGATAAAAAAATAAAGTATGTAAACTTTACAATTATTCACAATGAATTTTATATTTTGAACCAAACTTGATTAAATTGGCGCATAGCCTCACTAATATTCTATTGAGGGAATTAGTTGTGGAGAATTCTTTTGTACAGATTTTTTTGGGGATATGCTTTTTTTTTGGAGGTATTGATCAGTTGACCGTCTTTCAGAGAAAAGCCTGAGGACAATACCGATATCCAGATTTTGTTTTCTTCTTCTATTTTCTTTTTGGGTTTTGTTATGAGTTGTAATTTGATTGAATATTGTGGACTAATTTTTTGGGTTGGATGTTCTACTATTTTTGTATATATTGTATGTTCAATTATTTTTTAAGGGTGCAAAAGAAAATCGCCCGAACCGTCAAACCTGTCCGACTCAGACCGAATCATCCTGGGATATGCTTTTTTTGTGTGGAGATATTGATCAGTTGACTGTCTTTTAGAGAAAAGCCCGAGGACAATACCGATATCCAGATTTTGTTTTCTTCTTCTATTTTCTTTTTGGGTTTTGTTATGAGTTGTAATTGGATTGAATATCGTGGACTAATTTTTTGGGTTGGATGTTCAACTATTTTTGTATATATTGTATGTTCAATTATTTGTAAGGGTGCAAAAGAAAACCGCCCGAACCGTCAAACCTGTCCGATCCAGACCGAATCATCCTTTTTGGTCCGGTTCTGCGGTTCATTAGTTAGGTTATGGTTCCAAAAATTTAGGAACCATTAATTTTGGTTCAGTTATTAGTTCTCAGTTATAGAACCGTGGTTAGAACCAAACCGGACTGTATAGAACATGTATATGTATGTATGAATATATTTAGAGAGGAAATCTCATTTGTTAGGAAAGTATTTTTAATATGCTTGTGTAGTTTTTTTTTTTTTTTTTGGGTAAAAGAGATTTTATTACAAAAAAAAACTAGATAAAGAGGATCAAAGAACTGGACCAATCCGGACCGTGTGCACCCCTATTATTTTTGGACTGAGTGTTCAAGAAATGGTTAACCTAAAACACTTATCCTAAAAAAAATTTGTTGGGGTGCTCAAGTGACTACCTTGGGTTGCATGTGGAGCCGTCACTGAATTCGGATAAAGAAATTGCCAAGCCACTTTTTAGCACCCAAAATGACTCCCCATTGGAAGAGACAATTTTGGTCTTGAAGATGGCCTTGGCTCCTAAACTGGCTGTCCATTAGAGATGCTAATACATACATATATTATGATATATATGACCAAGAATCTACTTCCAATTCCCATGGATCTTGTAAAGCATAAATAATATACACGTAAAAGCGTACCTAGCTATATGGGTTGTTTCTACTCATGATATGTGCAATTATGGCACTTTCATATTATAAGTTTATGTGCTCAGAATCAAACCAAAGAAAAGAATCTACAAAACAAAATGCACTTTGTCGATTAAACCTGGATGGATTATAGATCACACTTCAAATGAAGCTGGCCTATAATAAACTTATTTTTCAAAATGAATCTGGCCTATCCTAAATATATTTTTTAATTCATCTAATTTTTGTGTATATAAAACTACTCGGTACGATACAAAGTTTGCTTTACTTATAGGACATGATGGTTATATATAGAGGTCTCCGAAAGGACGGATTGATATTGTTCAACGCTAAAAAGGAGAGAAAGCAACCATTGATGGGATTTGGGAATGTTGATTAACTAAGCTTCATGCTTTGGCTCTTTTTTGTCACATAAAGCAAGGAATAGTGAGATTTTATTCTTTCGGTTAGGATTTTTATGTTAGTTACGTGTTCTAAATATAGTTCACTTTTAAAAGACTTGTGATTGGAACTACACAATGCAAGATTTCACTCATTAGGAATATAAACCCAAAAGCAAAAGTGTAGTAGCACTGGGCATGCATGATTAATCTTGTTGGACCACTCCGGACCGTCAAACCAACCGTGTTTTTACTTCCCAGGTGGCCAAACTTGATTTGTTTTGTGCACTGTTTAATCACAAAGTAACTATTGAAAGCTCTCGAAGTACCACGTGGTATTGTTACGTAGTACTCTTAGAAATCACGTAGCAACAAACTTTGCAGGTGTACCAGCACACTTGAACTATCGGGAAAGGGAATTAGCAAATGTATTATAATAATTCAATACCCGATACCATGTAAGAAAACCCCATGGTATCGTGAGAGTACCGAATCAATGGTCAAGACTCAATAGGACAGTGGAATTGGGCTCCATAGGACAGTGGATTCAAATTGTTTTGTGTCAGAAAATGTTGCAACATGGTAAGCCCTACTAAGATATATTTGCTGGTGTTAGTGGCTAAATATGGACAAGACTCAGTAACACATTATGCCCACCTAAAAAATTCTGCCCGCATGCACAAGACATGCACAGACAATCAGTGCACGTGAAGTTGGTTCCTCTTAGAATTGATCCCACTTCTGTTATACTGAGTACTTAATTCAATAGTCGGGGTACTGCACGTGGTGCTCGATCCGGATCACTTTAACACCACCATACATTTGTGTGGGGTCCGTACATTTAATTGTGTGTCCGACAAGAATGTGTAGCGCAAGAGTGCTGCTATAGAGCACCAAGTGCCAAGTGGCGGTGCTCCGGGAGCATTGAATAATTAAGCTGGTATACTAGCTTTCATAGCACATTACAACTTAAGTAGAAGATTATGGCCAGTTGGTAAGGGAACACCAGTGATGAAACAAAATATTCCACCAAAGGGTGCACACGTGCATGTTGAAAGCTAGCTGGACCCAGTGGGTTCATGACATTTTTGGATCTCGAGTGAAGATTGAGTTGAATTTGTCGTTGGGTTTTATTTCAATCCAAAACGGGGGGAGCTCTCTCATTCAAGAGGGGAGTTCTTCCACCAAGTTCATAACCCTCGTTCAGGACGGAGCCAGAATTATTAACTAAAGATGTCGAGCTAGCCCCTGAAATTATGTAGAATTATTTTTTCAGTTGATAATTGGAAAATAAATCTAATTAAAAGTAAACATGTATTTACCACATAAAGTTTCAAGTTAGAGCAACCACACCGGTTGCCAAATTTGGAAAAAATTGATGCCATTTCAAAAAAAATGGCAAGAAAATGGCAAAAAAAAGTGCCACGCCCATTTTGCCAAATTTGAAACGCCAAATCTTTTGTCAAAAATGGCAACACAAATGGCAATGTTGCCATATCAGAACTTTGGGGGAGAGAAAAAAAATAAAAGCGAGAATACAATCTTCAAATGTTTGGAGGGTGCGAAAATTTATGAGGATGGTTGAAAAAATTAATAATGTTGATTGAGGAATGGTAAGTGTTGTATGCATTGTGAAAATTGGTAGTTGAAAAATTATGTACTCCGTATGAAAGTTAGTTGAAAAATGAGAAATCTTATTTTGCCAAAATATAGCAAAACATGGGTGCACCGTGCAGCACCCTTGCCATTTTTTTTTTTTTTGGCAAAATGACATTATTCATAGATAAAAAATGAGAATGACAAGAATAAAATGGCAGCACTAGTGCGGTTTTGGCAAAATGACATTATTCATAGATAAAAAATGAGAATGACAAGAATAAAATGGCAGCACTAGTGCGGTTTTGGCAAAATGACATTATTCATAGATAAAAAATGAGAATGACAAGAATAAAATGGCAACACCGGTGCGGATGTGGACACCGGCCCGTTGCGGTGTGAGCTCCCCACATAAGAATGGCCAATGTCATTTGTTAATATCGCATTGAGGTGCCCGTTGCAACGCACCTTTATGAATTTGTTGGAGCTGCCACTTGGTTTTGAGGAACCAAGAAACTAGACAGAGATTCTGGATTTTGGAAAATAAGGGTACGGTGAGGGAAAGGTGTTAGACACCCCTCTTTGCCTAGCCACAGGGGCTAGCCCGTACTCACTCAACATAAAGTTGTTTAAGTATTTTAAAAGACTTCACAAGTTGACCGGTTAATTAAGCCTTTAGCAGATATGGGTGATAGACAGGAAATGAATCGCACACGGGAAAAGGATAAGAGATCATGCATTAAAGCAGAAAATAAGTAGAATGCAGCAAATTTATCCCAAAAAATTGATTTGGCAGCTACCCAATGGATTTGGTGGCTGGTTCATCACCAGGTTCAATGTGCTGGCCGACTAATGCATGTGCCAGCCAGTGTTCTTCCTCATGCCAGAAATACAAAACACATAAACTAAACGATTGCTAAACAAAAACTTAAAACAATTAATAAAACAGAAACCAAATAAACAGAAGGACGTGAGACCTTCTTAACTTACTCCCTCAGAGGTTGAATTGATTGCTTGTTGGATTGAATTCGCGAAACCCTATGTAACATCCCGTATTTTAATAAATGTTCATATTTTCATACCTATTTTAATACTTTTTTTTTTGCAACTCATTCATTCTTGGGTTGTTGGTGGAATTATATCATACATTATTATCACTTGAGTTGGCATATTTTTATTAGTTGGTTTGGGTAGAGTTGGCAAAGACAAGTTTGATTTCTGGAAGGTTGGTTTGAGTAGCCAACAAGGAAGGAATATGAGTATTGATGGCAAGGGGAGACTATGAGAGTTGACCGACTTACTTGATGCTTCTATAAAGTTCATATGTGCATGCTTGCATTTTGTGTGTGTAGGATTGGTAGAAGCAAGCCTAAGGCAGTGAGACTTAAGGCTGCGATCAAGGGAAACACACACACACACACACATATATATATATAGAGAGAGAGAGAGAGGAGAAGGAAAGAAAAAGAAAGAGGAGAAAAAATTCGGTCAGTGGATCGAGGGCTTCGA
Organism: Vaccinium vitis-idaea; assembly: GCA_963854785.1. Lineage (NCBI taxonomy): Eukaryota > Viridiplantae > Streptophyta > Magnoliopsida > Ericales > Ericaceae > Vaccinium > Vaccinium vitis-idaea. The sequence continues at coordinate 15,432,316 of OY978221.1, forward strand.
TTTAAGGTAAATCAGGTGGTATACAATATGCTCCTCAAATATTCAAAGTATTTCTTTGTTCTCCTCATTTTGTATTCCAATTGTTTACACTACTCTTTTTATTGGATTCCATGTATTGATCACGTTGAAATAGATATTACTCTAAGTGATGACTAAATGCTATGGAACTATTTGGTACATTGATTGAGTGGACCTACCAAGATCCAGACCCAGTAGCCGAGAATAAACCAAAAGGGGGGTTGGCTCTAAGGTAGCCGGGAATAAGCCAAAAGGAGGCTTAGCTCAGAGGGGGTGAGGTCGTTTACTGGTCATGTACCAAAGAGCCTAGTATGTGGTCCAGTTATATGGATAGTTTCGATTGAATTCACTGATCATGTTGTTTACCGTTCCTTCCTTTGTTTAGCATTTGTATTTTGTCATTTTGTGTACTTCTTGGCTTAATCTATTTTTCAGGATGGCTTTGAAAGCGAGAAGTACGATTGGTTCGGCTATTTGGAGACGCAGGACCAAATTCCAATCTTAAGAATTTGTAGAAGAACTTAATTTATACTTTTGTTTAACGAAAAAGGTCTATATTTTTATGTTCAAAAGACAGGTTTTTGTAACGACTGTAGTTCATTTACTTTTTGATGGTTCTAAAAATCAAGGTCATCACAGTTGGTATCAGAGCGAGCAGTAGGTATGATATAGGATCGTGTGGGAGAGTTTAGTTTAGCCTTTGAAAAACATATCCTCTTATTGTAGAAAAAAAAAACACCTATTTTCTTAGTTTTTTTTTTTTTTTTAAATTCCTAACAAAGTGCACACTTTGTAGAAAAGAAGAAAAGAAGAAGGAAACCATAGATTTATCAAAGTGCGTAGCGGAAACATATAGTTCTACTCATCGCTATAGTTTGCGGTCCAATTTCGAGGACGAAATTTTCTAAGGTGGGGAGATTGTAACACTCCATATTTTAACAAATGTGTAAATTTTCGTATTTATTTTAATATAAAAAAATATTTTTGTTTTCAAGTCATTCATTCTTGGGTTGTTAGTGGAATTGTTTCATACATAATTATCACTTACTGGCATATTTTCATTAGTTAGTTTGGGTAGAGTTAGCAAAGTTAAGTTTGCTTTTTGGAAGGTTGGTTTGAGTAGCCAGCAAGGAAGGAATATGAGTATTGATGGCAAGGGGAGACTATGAGAGTTGACGGACTTACTTGATGCTTCTGTAAAGTCTACATATGCATGCTTGCTTTTTCAGTGGGTAGGATTGGCAGAAGCAAGCCTAAGGATGTGATCAGGAGAGAGAGAGAGAGATAGTGAAGAAAAGGAAAGAAAAAGAAGGTGGAGAGAAAATTCGGTCAGTGGATCAAGGACTTCGATTTAAGGTAAACCGGGTGGTATACAATATGCTCCTCAAATCTTCAAAGCATGTCTTTGTTCTCCTCATTTTGTATTCCACTTGTTTACGCTACGCTTTTTATTGGATTCCATGTTATGATCACGTTGAAATTGATATTACTCTATGTGATGACTAAATGCTATGGAACTATTTGGTACGTTGATTGAGTGGACCTACCAAGATCCTGACCCTGTTGCCTAGAATAAGCCAAAAGGAGGCTTGGCTCAAAGGTAGTCAGGAATAAGCCAAAAGGAGGCTTGGCTCAAAGGGGGTGAGGTCGTTCATCGGTGATGTACCAAAGAGCCTAGTATGTGGTCCAGCGATATGGATAGTTCCGATTGAATTCATTGATCATGTTTATCGTTCCCTCCTTTGTTGAGCATTTGTATTTTGTCGTATTGTATACTTCCCGGCTTAATCTATTTTTCAGGGTGAGGAGGCTTGGCTTAGAGGTAGTCGGGAATAAGCCAAATGGAGGTTTGGCTCAGAGGGGGTGAACTCGTTCACCGATCATGTACCAAAGAGCCTAGAATGTGGTCCAGTTATTGCTTGTCAGATTTTTAGTAACAGGAATAACACGTTCCAAGCGCAGAACTAATAGAACCGACGTAGCACAATATCCGGAAGTCCGGAGTCGAATCCTCAGGGACGGAGTCGGTGTTTAACTTAGAAAACGGGGCGCTAGTTTGAATTGGCTCTTAGGTAGCCACCCATCCAATTAATTGAGTGATTAACTACGGTATGCTAAGACTAAATTCTAGATTTTAATCAATTAGTTAAAAGCAGACGCGACCATTGGGATCCTAACACTCGTAGCCAGTCCCGAATCCTTTCACCCCCTTCGTTTCTTAAAGATATCGCTCCATATTAGGATTTTCTCTCCCGGGGGCGAAACCCTGTTTGCGTTATCCCACACGCCACGAAGAATGAATTGCTTGACCCATTCCCCGTTCGTGCGGGTTCCGTCAATGACAGAGCTCGGCCGTTCTTAGAAATCCCAATATGAAGATTTTCGAATAACCATTCAAAAGTGGGTGAACAAATACGGCACCGGCCCCGGTGTGTTATTCACCCCATGGCCACGTCCAGAGATTTACGCTAGCATGGTAATAAACATGAACACATAAACATAAACCCTAGAACTATGCATAAATAGAATTGACAGATGAAAAATACTCACTATCTGAAGATTGAAGAACGCTAAATTAATATGCGAAATCTCGAACAAGAGCTGAAATCTGAACAGAATCTGGAACAGTAATCTTAATCGAAAAGCAATGGAAGAATAACGTGCCTAGGGTTTTCAAAACTCCAAAGTTGCAGAGCAATTCATCAAAAGTTCGAACCCTAATTAATGATCAGAAAAACGTTTATAAAGTAATCACCCCTAAAACACATCAAAACGCCATCGTTTAGCCTTGCCCGTAACCGTTCGGTATCGATACGGCTACCAAAGGTATCGATACCAAATCCCTTGACTGAACCGTTGACCGCCTAAGCCGAAGGTATCGATACAGGTTTGATAGGTATCGATACTAAACCTTCTGGAACGAAATTGCACCCTTTTAACTGATTAGTATCGATACGGCCATGAAGGGTATCGATACCGAACTCCTTCAACTTGCACTTTCAAAATCCAACTTCCAAGACTCGTTTCCCGCGCCTCCACTTCAAGCCATGCACACACACACACACACAAGCCAAACGCCCATATACCTGGAAAACTCACAAAAATACCAAGAACGCCACTGTGCACGCATTAAACGGAAAATAACCATTAAACCGCACGTCTAACACGCTAACTCCCCCTACTTAGGCGCTTATACTTACAATATTGCGCGCCTATCAGTTATATGGATAGTTCCGATTGAATTCATTGATTATTCCTTTGTTGAGCATTTGTATTTTTGTCATATTTAATACTTCTTGGCTTAATCTATTTTTGTTATTTGGAGACACAGGACCAAATTTCAATCTTGAGAAGCGAGAAGTACGATGGGATCGGCTATCGGGAGACACGAGACCAAATTTCAATCTTGAGAATTTTTAGAAAAACTTAATTTGTACTTTTATTTAACGAAAAAGGTCTATAGTTTTATGTACAAAAGACATGTTTTTGAACGGCTATGTAGTTCATTTATTTTTGGTGGTCCTAAAAATAAATGAATGATTGTGTGTTAGCTTTGCACTCGTGTGTTTTTGCTGTATTTCTGCAGAATAACGGGGTATGTGGGTGAATGATTGTATGTTAATTTCGGAGGCCAAAGACCTTTATTTATTGAGTTTGCAAAAGGGTGACCCAATCCGGTTATAACTCGAATTGGGAGAGGTTTTGCTTCTACAAACACTTTTCCTAAGAGTCCTGAACTTATTCGTGAAGTAATGCGAACAACGGGGAAGAGATTGAGTTCCGATCGGGCTCTGTTTGTGAAGCTTTTGGAAGCAAAGCGAACTGCCGGCCGGTCAATGGATGTGCCGGCCAGTTAAGGAATTTGGCTGGGAGGTCTTTGGACTGTGGTAGCTAGACGGCTGGATTTCCCGGGTGAACAAAAGGATGTACCGACTGGTAAAAGGATGTACTTGCCAGTTCTTGGCTTAGGTTGGGAAGGCTTTTGCTCAGTTGGCTACAAATTCTTACAAAGGTTCTTAGATTTACGCGAATTCATCCAAAGCATTTGGGCATCATTCTCATCATCAGAAGTCCGCACGCGGCGGAGTTTAAAATATCTACCGAGCCAATTTAGGGTCTCTACAGCGGATGCACTTATAACTAAGCCTAATGAGTTTTCCTATCTTTAAAAGCACATACAACAGTTTATATGTAATTTCAACTTATAATTGACCATGATGAGTTTTCATATTTTAAGGGCCCGATTGGATGCGGGATGAGTTTTGGGGGGACAAAATAGTGAGAGAAACAAGATAGTATGGGGTATTATTTAGTGTGCTGAGGGCCCAATTGAATGTGGGATGAGTTTTGGGAGGATAAAATAGTAAGTGGGGATAAGATAGTAGGGGTATTATTTAGTAAGGATAGACCAACATTGATGTGATATTAATGGAGGGGGAATAAAGTACTTGGTTTGGAAAGGGGGGATAAGGTTGGGTGGACGATGTAAAAACCTGGCAAAAGATTTATTTGCTCTTGTACATGGGTCATATTAGATTCTAAAATAAAATAAATATATGAATACAAAAATTTAATTCCTTTTATTATACTTGTCAATGAATGTTATATAAAAATTCATTTTATTGCGGAAATGAGTTGATTTTAGCAAATGATTTCCTCATTTGCTAAAATCAACCCACTTGATTTTATGGAATTCTCATTTTATCAAATGGGAAAAAAAGCCTCAGTTAAACTTTTTTTAATTATTCATTTTAACAATTATGCATACCACCTAATTTTTTGAGATACAATTACAAAGCCTTAAAAAAAGCACAACTACTGATTCAAGAAAAAAAAAATCCTATTAATAGTTTAATTTGGTGCAAAAAATGTAAAAAAATAACATGCGGAAGTACTATTTTTTGATCCTAAGTATATTACAAAGCAACTCAGCAAGCTAACAATGTAAAATTCTAGAGTATAAAATGATTCAAATTTTTTTGTCGAATTAAAAATCTCTATTAATTGTTTCATTTGGTGCAAAAAATAAAAAATTATGTGCGAAAATACTTTATTTTTTTATCCTAAGGATACTGCAAAGCAACTCAACAAGCCAACAACGTGAAATTCTAAAATATAAAAAATTTCAAATTTTTTTCTGTCAAATTAAAGATCCCAATTAGAAGTTTAATTTGGTGCAAAAAAATAATTACAAGTGGAAGTACTTTATTCTTTGATCCGAAGGATATTGTAAAGCAACTCAACAAGCCAACAACGTGAAATTCTAAAGTGTAAAACTTTTCAAAAAAATTTCAATCGAATTAAAGTTCTCGATTAGTAGTTTAATTTGGTGCAAAAAAAATTTATAAATTATGCGCGGAAATACTTTTTTTTTATCCGAAGGAAATTGCATGGGTTGAGTTTCTGAAAATGAGACAACGCAGAGGGTAAGGGGATGAGGGGTGTAGGTAGGTAATTTGGAAGGGGTAGGGGTGTTATTAATTAGTGAGGAAGGAATGAGATAGATGATATTAAACTGCGAGGGGGATAACTCATCCCCCTCAAAAAATTTGCCAAACCATATCGTATAAGAGGTGGGACCAGGATAAGGGGAAGGGAGATGAATTGCCACCCTGAAGTCAACAAGCCAAACGAGGCCTAAAGTCATTATTTGACCACTACTAGTTGCAATTGTTTGATTACAAATCGTCAGAACCATTTGGTTACTCCCAAGGGTCATTAAATCACAACCCTTGCAAAAAGTGGTTCAAGCCATTTGCACGGTCGAATTGGGGCAATGACGGCTCCAGAGAAGCTCAACAAAGTGTTCAATAATTACCTTAACTGTAGTAGCTCTATTACGAAATATTATATACGATAAATATCAGACATTATTGTTAATATCGATATCAAAAAACATGAAGTATATAAAACTTTCCAATTGTTCTCAATGATTTTTATAGTTTGAACCAAACAAGTTTAAATTGGCTCATGCATGAACTCACAAATATCCTATTGAGGGAAGTTGTGGAGAATGAGTTGGTACGGATTTTTTGGAGATATGCTTTTCTTTTTGGAGATATTGAGTTGACCGTCATTCAGAGAAAAGCCTGAGGATGATACCGATACCTAGATTTTGTTATCTTGCTCTATTTTCCTTTTGAGTTTTGTTATGAGTTGTGATTGAATGGAATATTGTGGGCTAAATTTTTGGGTGGGATGTTCAATTATTTTTTACAGGATGTTCAATTATTTTTAGATTGAATGTTCACGAAAGGGCTAACCTAAAAATACTACATGTATCCTAGAATTAAAAAAAAATTGTTGGAGTGTTCAAGTGACTACCTTGGATTGCATGTGGAGCCACCACTGAATTTGGGTAAAAGAATAGCCAAACCATTTTTTAGCACCCAAAATGACTCTCCATTGGAAGTGAGAAGTTTGGTCTTGAAGATGGCTTTGGCTCCTAAAATAACTTCCCGCTGGAGATGCTGTTACACACATATATATGGCCAAGAATCTACATCCAATTGTCATGGATCTTGTATAGCATAATAATATATACTTAAAGCATACCTTGCTATATGGGTAGTTTCTACTCATGATAGGTGCAATTATGACAATCTCATATATAGTATAAGTTTATGTGTCTAAATCAAACCAAAGAAAATAATGAACAAAACAAAATGCACTTTGTAACAAACCCCGTGCTATGCACAGGACGAATTTAAGTGCACATGCTTAAATGGGATGTCAATTCTAGTTGATCATACTATTCTTACCCCGTTCCCTTCTCTAAAGGGAATTTTTTCGTGGATCAGGTATATAAATTAGGGGAGGATTTTCAAAATAAATTCAAGGAACTGGTTGGAAGCAGATTTACCTCTGCCCGCCCTGATCCCCACCTGCCACGATCCTAACATTCGGAACAATCATCTCTATTTTTTTGTTGCTATTTGGGTGATCCCCATTCGATCTCTATTTGGATCGGGGACAGGAACAGTGATATCCACTCCTGTTTCGTCTCCTCCTGTCCCATCCCGCCTTATTGCCATCTCTAGCTCTAGCTTATAATACCCTTAGCGATGCACGGTTGGAGTTAAAAATCAGGAAAATGTTTCGGTCTCTTAATTTTATGTGGTAAATGACAATTAGATTTCTTAATTATTGTCTCTTTGTCCTATTAAAAAACTTAATAGAGTATTTTGCATATCATACATAACCATTAACTTCTTCTTCTCTTCAAAATTACACCATAAGAATCAACATACAACACACCTATGTCCTCTAGGACAAAAAGAAATTAGCAATTAAAGGAAAACTCTTGTCATTGAAATCAAACAATGTGTACTAATATATGCGAAATAGATGAAAATCTGTACCTTAGTCTTGAAGAATGATCCTTTGATTTCTGAGTCACTCACGAAAAAAATTAAAATGCAAAGAAAGGAGAGCATTTTAGTCTAGCTTTCCAAACTTTTAAGAAGGCAAAAGGAGAGCAAAAATGAAATCCCTATTTAGATAAAAAAAAAAAAAAAAAAACATGAAGTATATAAAATTTTACAATTGTTCTCAATGAATTTTATAGTTTGAACCAAACAAGATTAATTAATTGGTGCATAAACTCACAAATATTCTATTGAGGGAAGTTGTGGAGAATGAGTTGGTATGGATTTTTTGGAGATACGCTTTTCTTTTTGGAGATATTGAGTTGACTGTTATTCAGAGAAAAATCTGAGGATGATACCGATACCCAGATTTTGTTACCTTGCTCTATTTTCTTTTTGGAGTTTTGTTATGAGTTGTAATTGAATTGAATATTGTGGGCTAAATTTTTGGGTAGGATGTTCAACTATTTTTTTACAGGATGTTCAATTATTTTTAGATTGAATGTTCCAGAAAGGGCTAACCTAAAAATACTACATGCATTCTCAAATAAAATAAAAAAATTTGTTGGGATGTTCAAGTGACTACCTTGGATTGCATGTGAAGCCGCCACTGAATTTGGGTAATGAAATGGCCCAGCCATTTTTTAGCATCCAAAACGACTCTCCACTGGAAGTGAGAATTTTGGTATTGAAGATGGCTTTGGCTCCTAAAATAGCTGCCCAGATGGCATCGCCCAGAGAGATGTAGAATTCTAGAGAGAGAGTGAGTGGGAGCTTAGGGTTTTTTTCTTCCCCCTTTTCTCCTTTCCCACCGCCGCCCCCCCTTTTCCCTTTCTTCCCCCCTCCTTTTTTCCCCCTTCTTCTTCCCTTCCTTCCTCCTTTTCCCCTCAGTCCCCCGAAGCTCTTTACACTCTCTCCTCTCCTCTTTCCATCTCTTATGCTTTTGGGTTGAGATCCTTTCTCCCCTCCATTTTTGTGATGCACATCACCATTTTGGAGGCCCGGCTACATTGGCTTTCGTTGAAGGCGGTGTCAGACGGTGCTTGGCGGCAGCGGAGCGACGTGAGGCGGCGGCAGTAGGTAAGACCCCGCCAGCGGTGGAAGTTGGATGCAAATCTCTCTTCTCTGGAACCCGGTCTTGATTGGCTTTGGGTTGATCGTTGCGTTGCTGCTCTTCATTTTGGTTGTATGTTGTATTTGTTATTTCCTTTCCGATGGACCAAAAAAAAAAAAAAAAAAAAAAAAAAAAACACATATATATGGCCAAGAATCTACATTCAATTGCCATGGATCTTGTAAAGCATAATTGCATAAATAATATACACGTAAAGCATACCTTGCTATTGGGTAGTTTCTACTCTTGATATGTGCAATTATGACACTATCATAGTACAAGTTTATGTGCTCAAAATCAAACCAAAGAAAAGAATCTACAAAACAAAATGCACTTTGTAGATTAAACCTAGATGGATTATAGATCACACTCAAAATGAATTTGGCCTATAATAAACTTATTTTCAAAATGAATCTGGCCTATTATAAAATTCTATTTTTTAATGCATGTAATTCTGTGTAATAAAACTACTCGGTACGATACAGAGTTTGATTTACTTATAGGAGATAATGGTTATATATCGAGGTCTCCAAAAGGAACGATTGATAATTGTTCAACACTAAAAAGGAGAGAAAGCTAGCATAATAGCATTGATGGGACTTGGGAATGTTGATTAAAGGTTCATGTGCATGCCTTGGCTCTTTTTTGTCACATAAAGTAAGGAATAGTGAGTTTTTATTCTTTCCGTTAGGATTTTTATGTTAGTTACGTGCTCTCAATATCGTTGACATTTAAAGACTTGTGGGTGGAACTACACAATGCATGATTTCACTCATTAGGAATATAACCCAAAAGCAAAAGTGTAGTAGACTGGGCATGCATTATTAATCTTGTTGGACCACGCCGGACTGGCAAACCAACCGTGTATTTTGCGGGTGATACTACTATGTACGTAGTACCCTTAGAAATCACATAGCGACAAATTTTGCAGGTGTACCAACACACTTATCCCTGTAGAGTTCAGGCCCTCTCCAATCCTCAATTTTGATTGGACCAGACTGATCCATTCCATATTCTCATAAAACCACTACACTACTATTTATCCAGAATATCTGATAATGAATTAAGATCCATTGGAATTGGGATAAGACTTGTTTTGTGTCAGAAAATGTTTCAACATGGTTAGCCCTACTAACATATATTTGCTGGTAGGCAAAATATGGATAAGACTTGCTAACACATAATGTCCCTTACCCACCTAAAAAATTCGGCCCGCATGCACAAGGCATGCACAGACAATCGGTACACGTGAAGTTGGTCTCTCTTACAATTGTTCCCTTCCTCTGTTATACTGATTAATTATTAAGTAGTCCGGGATACTGTCACGTAGTGCTCGATCCGGATTACTTCAAAACCATACAATCACATACATTTAGTTATGGGTCCTACAAGAATGTGTGGCGCAATGGAGCACATCAAGTGGCAGTGCTCCGAGAGCAATGAATAATTAACCTGTTATAGTACTGGCTTTCATAGCAGTACAACCCAAAGTAGAAGATGGCAGATATATGGCCAGTTGGTAAGGGAACAGAACCAGCGATGAAACCACACAAATCCCACCAAAAGGTGCACACGTGCATGTTGAAAGCTAGCTGGACCCAGAAGGTTCACGACATTTTTGGATCTTTGAGTTCAAGAGGGGATGTTCTTCCACCAAGTTCATAACCCTTGTTCAGGACGGAGCCAGAATTGTTTTCAATTATCAACTGAAAATAATTCTACATAAAGATGTCGGGCCCCTGAAATTATGTAGAATTATTGTCAGTTGATAATTGAAAATTAATCTAATTACGTGAGTGCTTTTTTAAAAACGTATTTGCAAAACATGACTTCATGCTCTCACATTACTCACATTCTGTGTATAGTTCGGTGTAAAATTTGGAAGAAATTGATGCCATTTTTCAAAAATGGCAAGAAAATGGGGAAAAAAAAAAAAAGGTGCCACGCCCACTTTGCCATATTTTTCTCAAATTTGACAAATGCAAAATTTTTTGTCACAAATGGCAAGGTTGCCATTTCAAACTTTTTTTTTTTGGTCACAAATGTGAGAGAGAGAGAGAGAGAGAGAGAGAGAGAGAGAGAGAGAGAGAGAGAGAGAGAGAGAGAGAGGGAGAGAGTACACGCAATCTCCATATGTTTGGAGGGTACGTGGGACCCACCTCGGGTCCCACATAAATTATCCGAGCCGTTAAATTTTTTTGAAATAGTTTTTAAAGGATCTTGGTAAAAAATTTGCTCAATCGGTTGTGGATAATGGTCTTCATTTATTAAGTTGATTTTTGGCTCCTAAAGAGGCCAAAATCGATAGAGATGTCACACAGGATAATAACCAAATACAAGTTTCTCATTTTGATAAAATTTGCTAAAATTAACAGAAAAATCTGCTAAAATCAACATTTACAAAAATCAACAGTTGATTTTAGCAAATGAGGAAGAATCTTTGCTAAGATAAAAGATTCTTGTGAGAGATAAAACCAAAGATTTTAGCAAAGGACTTCTTCATTTGGTAAAATTAATTGTTGATTGTTGGATGAAAAAATTAAAACCAAAACAACTTCATAAATTAAGCTTTACCTGTATTCGATTGAGTTGATTGTTTTAAGGAATCCTTTAAAAAAATATTTTTAAAAAAACTCAATGGTTCTGATCATTTTTATAGGATCTCAGAAGTTCTGCGCTCTCTTTTTTTTTTTCTTTTTTTTTTTTACAAGGGCTCTAATGCAATTTTTATAACGGTGGTTAAAATTTATGATGTTGGATGAAAAAAAATATTGTTGGTTGAGGAATGGTAAGTGTTGGATGGAGTTTGGAAATTGGTGGTTAAAAAATTATGTATGAAAGTTTGTTGAAAAATGAGAAATCTTATTAGGCCAAAATATAGCAAAACATGGGTGCAGCACCCTTGCTATTTTTCCTTTTTTGCAAAATGACACTATTCATAGATAAAAAATGAGGATGGTAAGAATAAAATAACAACACCCTGTGCAGATGCTCTTATAATTGAGCTGATGAGTTTTCATATCTTTAAAAGCACATATGATAGTAGTATTAATTTTCTTAATACTATACATAATAAAGAATACAGAGGAGTGGGAAAAAATACTAGGGGGAATTTGGAAATGAATACCCTAGTTATTTTTCAAAGGAATTATCCAAAGAACCATTAGACAAACTTAACTCAACAACTAAATTGGGCTAGTATTGGGCCTGGGCCTGACTGGAAAAACCCAATATTGGACCTTATTTCCCAAAGGAATTATCCAAAGAACCATTATACACACCTAACTCAACACCTAAATTAGGCTAGTGTTGGGCCTGGGCCTGCCTGGAAAAACCCAATATTGGGTGAGAGGATTCAAGACCTCCCAACCTTAGCATCTTTACATCCAGAATAAATTTTACTTTCTATAGAAAGATTTGTTTGCTCCAAGGAATCTTACTAAGGGAATGGCTCAAAATCGCATCTTATTTACTGGAAAATCAAAAAATTCATTCAGTCTGCCACTATGGGAAAATGCAAAAGAGGAAAATAATGGAAAGCAAAGCACATGCACATGATGTGTTTTCAGAAAGCCATTCAGTCTTAGGTGTCAGAGAACCTATCTTTTTTGCTTTTTGTTTTCGCAATTTGTATTTTTGATTTTTCCAAATTATGGTCAAAATGCATTTTTTAATCTGCAATGTGTTTGGTAGATATATGCGCAATAGGAGTAATGTTGGGAGATATGTGCAATATGCATTTTGTAGGTCTTTTTCCCACCAAACCCATCCAAACTGCATTTTCTTTGGGCCCGATTATGAGTCCACGATGATGATCTGAACCGTTTATTCCCTACTTCTCAGTTCTCACTAATAACTTTGTAGAAAAAATTAGCTTGATTGGTTATTGATAAATACATAAAAAAAAAAATTATATAAAATGAACAATTCAAGTTTTATAATTATGTGAACTGTCCATTTTATAGAAATTGTTTGTGTATTTATCAAAATCCGATTAAGCTAATGTTCTACAATACATTGTTCTTAACAAGGACTACAAAGCATGTCTACTTATGAGAGTTTGGAGGGGTGGTGATGAGATATCGAGAGGAGCTGAAATCAGGGTTGATTGAGAGTGATTATTCAGTGCTCCTGAGGCACCGTCATGTAGAGCCTCCTTCACCACGTACACATTGGTGTGGGACCCACACGTTTTATAGTGGAGTTCACAGTTTAGACCAACGCATGGAGAGGAGAATCCCTGAAGACCACGTGAAGGTGCTCCAGGAATAACTAACAATTCTCACCAAATTGAACAATTAGACTGAGTTTTTCAAATAATTTTAGCAACCTAGTTGCTAAAATCAGGGTTGATTTTAGCAAATGGGTTGCTAAAATCAAACGGAAAACTCAATATAGTTCGTTACCGACATTTGGCAATTCGTGGGTTGAGTGCGTTATTAGGTATTGAAAAACAAACCAAGAAAACCCAGCAACAAAACACGGAGGTTGACCCAACCCAACCCAACTGTTAGGAAGAGGAAATATCGAGAGGAAACAAAGAGGTAGTTTCCAGTCTGATAAGTTAGACCCCTTCTTGATTATTTGGAGTGCCAAGTACGTTTGTTGATGAGTAGGCTCAGTGGGACCTACTTTGAATGGAACAACAATTTCATAAAAATCTAAATCAAAAGATTTTTCAATCCACTCGTGTCATACGAAATGAAATCTATCGTGGTTCCAATTGACGATTTAAAGCTGTTATTTTTTTTTCGGTTCTACATGTGTTTAGCATTCCTGCAACAAGTCATGTTGTTTGAAAATGTGTGAGGGCTTGATCGGATTGTAATTGGTATTAGAGAAATAGATGGTTAATACTGGCCGTTTATTTCTCTTGTGAAAATTATGGTCCGCTCAGGTGGATGCTAATGTCCAATAATTTACGTGGATGATGAAACATATTGAGACCTATATACGATTTGGATTATCAAGTAAAACCTTAATGTGTCTTATTGTTTTCAAGGTCATAGTAGATGATGATGACGGCCAAGTTTGGCTTAATAAGCTAATTGTTTTTTTTTTTTTTTTTTTTGAAAAAAATTTGCATTTGTTTGTTTCACGTCAAAGGTTTGGAGGATTATTGGTTCGTCTCGACAAGACAAATTTGGAAAAGTAAAAAAAAAATTATGCCAATCACAATTTTTTCAATAAAAATTAAAATAAGCCACCATTAAAAAAAAAATTTGAGTTTCCATCATAATTTTTTATTTTTTCAATTTCTGTCCGGGACGAACCAATAATTCACAAAAAAAGGACCGTGAAATTAATAAATAATTTTTTTTATATATACTTTAAATTTTTTTCAAAAGCTAGCCGACTTTGTAGCCAAACCTAACATACATCAGAGATCAACGCTCAAAAAACGCGTGACGACTTTGTTAAGCCAAACTTTTTACCGTATTTGATACGTGCACACGTAAACCTGGAATCTATATAACCATAAAAATATTGGAAGAATACTAGGAGGGAATATTGGATTTGGATAGTAAGTTAATCAATGATCACCTTCTGATAAGAACATCAACCAATTTTACCATTTTTTTCAAATACTGTTAGCGTAAATCAATCACGCACACAATCAAGGAATAAGAACAGTAAAGAAATCGACAGCAAGATTTACGTGATTCCCCAAAATCGGGTACCTCCACGGAAGCGAGCGAGTCTGTTATTATGATAAAAGTTGACCAGCGTAAATCAATCCACTCCGCTCCACTTGGTCCCCGCACACCTCTCCATTCTGCTCGGCTTCTGGTCTTCATTAAAATTTCTCGGTACCTCTCCATATGTGCCACAAAGTTCCAACAAATACTAAGGAAAAAAAATAAAAGATGAATTCATGAAACTAGAAACACCCCCACATGCAAGTGGAGAGATTCGTAAAAAAGACCAAAAGCACTATATTACCAACCAACTAATAACCTCATTAAGGGGAGAAATAACCCAGTAAGTAATAAGAAGAATAGCACCCACACACAGTTGTGGAGAGTCGAACTCCTGACCTCGTAGTGAAATGCAGGAGTTCTGGCCCCGGTTGGTTCTCAACCAATTGTACACCAATTAATTGATGTAGTGTCCAGTCATTTATACTTATATTTCATACATCATGCAAATGATTTCTCCTATCGATTGAAAAAAAAAAAATACTATATATGATATGTACAATCGAAATGGAAAAAACAAATCTCGAAAACCTCCCCGCAAATAGTACATCGGGTGAATCACCGTAGATTTCTTTTTTGGAGAGATTTTCGGGATTGTTTTTCCTGTCACTTAACTTTTCCGTATTTGATGGGCTCAATGACGAGGAAGTAGTAACTTCTTTGAATTCCACCTTGACTCCTTCTACTCTGGAACAAATATTTGGAGGAAACAGATCGACCCACTTCGAAGATCCACACAATTGATTTAAGCCAGTCATTCATTCATTTTAACGTACTTTTTTTAACTTGCCGTACACAAAATCAAATCAATTAGACAAGTGCTTGATATACGATTTTTTTTTTTATTTTTTTATTTTTGATGTACAATTCAAGATTGTAAATAAATTTTGAAGAAAAGTTAGACAACTGGAGTAGTACACTTATAGTTATTTGCTTGAGCTGATTTTTTTTTTTCACAGCTACTCGACAAATTATATTTTAAAATTAATGAACAACGTAGATTATTTGTGTAAGACCCCACAATCTAATTACACTCTCAGTACCACGGCATTGGTACTTATATTATTTTGGCTAATAGATATCATGAGAGTTTAGATAACAAATAGTCACTCACAATCGATGATGATTACGGCCAAGTTTCGCTTAATAAGTTAAGTGGCTTATTTTTCTTGTCTTTATTCAAAAAATTAACATTTGTTAGTTTCGCGTCAAATTTTTGTGGATTATGGGTTCGTCTTAACGAGAGAAATTGGAAAAGTAAAACAATTATTTTCCATTTTTTTGTAGAGACAAAATCAAGACATTTTTTTGAAAATAAAGTTTCGACTTGCCATTTTTTTATTCCTCTCTTAAAACGAACCAATAATCTCAAAAAATAAAATAAAAAATTGGGTGTGAAATTAACTAATACCATTTTTTTATATATATAAAAGCTGACCGACTTGTTAGGGCATCCTCATCTGGTGTTGTAAAACACTGTGCAAGACAAATTGTTGAGCCAAACCCCCCAAAACCCCCAAAAATCAGCCTCTCTACTCTCCCTCAACAAATTGTGTTTGCTACAGTAACGTTACATCCCTAGCGAGTTACTGTTCACGGGCTTAATTTTTTTTTATTGTTTTTGCCGGTGGGGCTCGATGGGGACGGGTGGGGCTTGATGGGGACGGGGGAGAGAGAGGAGCACGTGGAGAGAGAGGAGAGAATAGATGGCTGACGCGTGGGCATCCGAATAGTAGTTTAGTGACACGTGTACGCGTGAGGGCAACAGAAGGTCCACTTCCGATTTGTTTAATACAAAAGGTCCACCTCCTCCTCTGACAGTGAGCAACTCCCAACGTGGGAGTTTAGTTTTTTAGGAGAAAAGAATTTTTTTTACTATTAGATTTGAGGGGAGTAGTTTAATATAATAAAGTTTGGTTAGAGAGTTTGATTTTTTGAGTTTTTGATAAAGTGACTTGCTAAATTGTAAAAGGTGTTTCTGTGGTTAAATTTGGTCCAAAATTTGTTGAAGCTGATAGGATGCTCTTATGAAGCCAAATCTAGCAATACATCAGAGATCCACACCCAAAAAGGCGCATGACGACTTTGTATTGACCGTAACATCTATAGGGAGGGAATCATTGAACACACAGACGAAGCTCAAGTGCGGGAGGTGGAACAGGTAAATAAAATAAAATAAAATATTATTTTTGTATTGCGAAAGCAGTGTTATTCTTCAAAGCACGTTTATTATTGTCGATATTAAGCATATTGATGGGTGATAATTGATGAAAGTGTCTATAATTGTTGCGGGTGTATGTTGATGAATGATTAACCTATGAAAATGTGCATCATTTTGGGTATTAGAAATAATTAACTTTAGAACACTTATAACACTTATACCTTTTTAATACTTATTACTTCCTCCGCCCATAAAGAGATAAGGAATAATTAGTCATAAATACATAATATTTTGTCTGTTTGAAGGGAAGGACAAAGAACTTTTACAATCAAATATAAAGACATGGTTTGTAATTATAATTTAATAAAAAGATAAAACACACAAAAAAAACCTCATCATCTACAAGATGTCGTCTACATAGACTGTGTTTACAAACAATGTCCCCGGAAAAGTTAAAAAACGTCGTAATTACCAATGTCTGTGTTAAGTACCAATTAAAGTGCTGTTTTGCCTTGCATGGACCCTAAATCCAGCCAATAATTGGTAATTAACACAGACAAAACATGCAATGTAATAATTCCGTTTCTGGATGGTACCATTGTTAGCTTTTATTTATTTGATGCCTGTCGATTTGGGTTTCAGGTGGTGGGGTGGTTTTTTTTTTTTTTTTTGAATTTTATGTTAGAAATTTCAATTTTAAAAAATGAGCGATACTTCACTAATTTTTCGGGTCGCCAGAACTGCTCAGCCAAAGGTGGGGTGGTGATTTTTTTGAATTTTATGTTCGAAATTTGAATTTTTAAAATTAGTAACACGTCATTAATTTTTTTTGTCACTGGAAGTGCTCGGCCAAAGGTGGGGTGGTGATTTTTTTGAATTTTATGTTCGAAGTTTGAATTTTTAAAAATTAGTTACACTTCACTAATTTTTTTGGTCGCCGGAAGTTCCCGACCAGAGGTGGGGTGGTGGTCGGCCGGAGGTAGGGTGGTAATTTAATTGATTTTTATGTTTGAAATTAGAACTTTTTTAAATTAGTGACATTTCACTAATTTTTTTGGTCTCCGGAACTGCTTGACCAGAGGTGGGGTGCTGGTCGGCCGGAGATGGGTTGGTGATTTTTTTTAATTTTATGTTCGAAATTAGAATTTTAAAAAATTAGTAACATTTCACTAATTTTTTTGTCGCCGGAAGTGCTCGGCCATAGGTGGGGTGGTGGTCAACCGGAGATGGGGTGGTGATTTTTTTGAATTTTATGTTCGAAATTTGAATTTTTAAAAATTAGTAACACTTCACTAATTTTTTTTTGTCTCTGGAAGTGCTCGGCCAGAAATGGGGTGGTGATTTTTTTGAATTTTATGTTCGGAGTTTGAATTTTTAAAAATTAGTGACACTTCACTAATTTTTTTGGTCGCCGGAAGTGCCCGACTAGAGGTGGGGTGGTGGTCGGCCGGAGGTAGGGTGGTGATTTTTTTGATTTTTATGTTCGAAATTAGAATTTTTAAAAATTAGTGACACTTCTCTAATTTTTTTGGTAGCCGGAAGTGCCCGACCAGAGGTGGGGTGGTGGTCGGCCAGAGGTGGGGTGGTGGTCGGTCGGAGGTGGGGTGGTGTTTTTTTGAATTTTATGTTCTAAATTTGAATTTTTAAAAATTAGTGACACTTCACTAATTTTGTTTTTTGTCTTTATGTTCGATTACAAAAGTTCCTTGTCCTTTCCTTTTAAAAATGGCAAATGTTTTTTGTTTTTATGTTCAATTACAAAAGTTCCTTGTCCTTCCCTTTAAAAATATCAAATATTTTTTATTTTTGGCTAAGTGGCCCGAATATTTACTATGGGTGCTATCTTCTTTGAGTCGGTATCCTGGCTTACGTGCTTTACTATCTTGTGTACGTCTGTAATTTCATCATCGTATATATTTTTAATGATAAAGGCGCGTCTTGACTGCTAGATGAGTATAGAGCTGCTCCCTCAATCGAATTGGAAAACATTTTTGGTTGGATTTGGTAGTTTGCAGTGTTCAACATAGAAAAGGTGACTCCAGTCTCAACCGTGTACAGTTTTGCTAGTTTTTTAGTTTTTTGCTTCGGTTTCAATTTTTCAAGATTACATATGTACTGTAATGTTTTATGGTTTGAACCGGGTTCCCCTTGGGGTTCTCTCCTACTAGTTTTGATCGGATTCATTATCCCGTCACGAAGGTGTCGGGTCTGCCCCGGCAGGTGTGTCTTAGAGCCGGTGGCCACTGTTAGCCTAATGTCGTGCTTGTTTCATTTGTTAGTGGGTTTGGTTTTCATTCCTGTCGTTGATGTAATCGGTGCCGGATGGCTTTATTATGGAATTTCTTGACATTTTAAAAAAAAAAAAAAAAAAGTCTCAACCGTGTACCGTATGTGATGGGCTCAATGATAAGCAACTTAGTGGCATACTTCTCTGAATTCCACTTTGACCCCTTCCACTTGGAACTTGTCAATGAGTTTCCCCAAATAAGTGGAGGAACATAATTTTGTCTATGGGTACTAGGGGTGTCCAGCGGATCATCCGATCCGCTTGATCCGCCCAAACCGACCAACCCGAACCATCCGTTGATCCGCCCAAGGTATGTATGGATGGATAACGGATCAGATCTACAACAAGTTTACGGTTTCGGGTCGGGTTCGGTTCGGTTCTGCTTAAAACCGAACCGCCCGTTAGGGGAAAAAAAAAACGTGTAAAAAGTTTTTACCCACTCAGTCACTCACTAACTAGTCAGTAGTCACTATACCCATTAGGCCATTACCCAATTACCCATTAGGTCATTACCCACCACTAGGGCCGGCCATTATTTCCATTTTCCAGATCTAAAACTCTCTCTCACTCTCACTCTCACTCTCTCAGTCACTCCCAAATCTCTTCTCCGCCAGTCCGCCTCCATGCGCGCCTGCGTGGCCTCCCTCCCTCCCTCTCCTCCTCCACCGTGGTCTGTGAACAGTGACCAGACTGGTACGACTCTCTCTCTCTCTCATAACTGCAGTAATTGCCAAAAACATGCATTTTGCCCGATTGTGTTCCGAAAAACAACAATAAGGAGTTACCTTTGTTCGAATCCTGGCGGAGACGATGACTATTTACTCGATCCAGGAACACAATCGGCCATCGAAATTTTTTCTAGATTGGCCCAATAAAGAAGCCCATTTGATAGCCCAAACCGCTAAATCGATCCGGAACCGATCCGTTAAATCCGGAACCGAACCGATCCATCCGTTTAACATCCACGGATGGTTCCGGATCATGAAAACTGAAATCCGTTATTACCGGTTCGGGTCAAATCCGGAACCGATCCGGCCGGAACCGAACCGTGGACACCCCTAATGGGTACTTATGCCCACGATATCGATGGTATTTTTGACGGGGTGTGTAGGACCCACTTCAGAGTTCTACGGAAATAATTCAAACAATTTATTCATTTCCTTTTTCAAAATTACCTTAAAAAAAAAAAGTCAATTGGATAACATTAATAAAGTGCTTGATATGATTTTTCAATTTTTTTTCATTTATTCAGCACTCAGAATTGTAAATAAATTTTAAAGAAAAGTTAAGACAATTGAAATAAGCATTTAGGCTCAGTTTGGATGAAAATAATCTCAAGGGGGAATTGGAATGTAATGTCTTTCTATCCATGATTTTAACGTTTGGAATAGACATGAAGGGGAATGTGATGTCAGGATTTTCTGATTCCGAAGTTTGGCAGAGACAGGAATAGGAATGTGATTCCTGATGACATAGTCAACCAAGAATCACATTCTCAAACAGAGTGGGAATCTGATCCCTCCCTTACCCATGAGAATCTCAGATTCCAGGCTCATTCATTAAGAAAATGAAATGTGGACTTTAATGCATTTCCAAAATAATTATTTCCCGCGTAAGATCACTGAATTAATTTAATCCGAACACCGAAATACAATTCCTCCAGGTATCCAATTCCTTGGAATTCGATTCCCGGTAATTATATTTCTATTCCTAACCAAGAAAATTCCTAGGAATTTGATTCCCGGTAATCATATTCATATTCCAATTCAAGATTCTGGTTATCCAAACACAGCCTTATAATAAAGACCCCACAACCACAAATACTCATAATTACACTATCAGTGCTATGGACATCGGTACTTATGTTATTTGGCTTACAGATATTATGAGAGTTTAGAGAACGAATAGTAAGAACTAATGCTCTAATCATAATACACCTCTAGGAGCGGGGTCTCCTCTATTAGGAGCTAGGTCTCCTCTTTCTCTCTCTAGAATAGAGAGTTAGGGTTTCTTCCATCCATAGCAGCCGCTCCATTTTTTCACCTCCCTTCAACAGATCTATACCTTCCCCACTCCTTTCTCCTCCTGTTTCTGTTTTGGTTGCTGTTTTGGGGGTGGGGCTGCCGCCCTTGCGCCCCACCCCCAGCTTGGTTCATTGGTTGACAGCCACCAGTTTTCAACCCACCGCCAACGCCCTCCTCCAGCCGCCATCAACTCCCACCGTCCTCCTCCAACACCACTGGCCTCCACCTCCTCCAGTCACCATGAGTAGCCACCAACCCCCATCGATCTCCTCCTTCACCAGCCGCCACCAACACCTCCACCTCCACATCCACCATTGACGATGGGTTGAACTCGGGTGGTTTGGCCCCCTCCGGCTCAATAAAGCTTCAGATCCGTAGACGGCCGGCCTCGGAGCTTGACTTTCTTTACCGGAGATGCGGCAGTTCTGCTCTTGGTGCATCTCGACTCAGCTCAGCGAGGTGACTCATTGGTTGTGTCGGTCGAACCAATTTCAGAGTTAGATTTGCTGTTTGCTTTTATTTGCTTTGTTTGTTTGTTTGTTTTTTTTTTTTTTTTTTGCTTGCTCGATCGGGGATTGGAAGTCATGGCCGCCGTGGACGTGGGGGGCCACCTATGTCCAATGAGGCATACCCGCGTCCAGAGCCTCGCGTGACAGCGGACGTTCTCGTACTTCTTTATCCACTCACGGCGGCGTTGGGATGGCTGTACGGTGGAGGTTTTCTTCACCGCCAGTTGTTGACGGCGTTAAGTCTTTTGTGATTTTCTAGTCCCTGGAATTTTCTTCCGATTGCTAGTGATGTATTGTGTTTAGGGTTTGAGCTGGGTTCCCTCTTTGGGTTCTCTTTTGCTGACTTTTGAGCGGATTCATCATCCCGTCTCATAGGAGTCGGGTCTGCTCCGGCAGTGTGTCTAGGAGCCGGTGGCTTGTGTTAGCCTAATGCCGTGCTTGTTTCATCTGTTAGTAGATTTGGTTTCATTCCTATTTTGTTGTAATCGGTGCCGGATGGATGTGTTATGAAATTTCTTGACGTGTTTCAAAAAAAAATGCTCTAATCAGTGTATGGGCTCACATCCGCATTTCACACAAAAAGATTCGAGCCCTTTACTAATTTTAAAATATTTTTTTTAGTGATGTTCTAAAATTAATTCAATTGAATGATTTTAAGTTATGTTTCAACTTTTCATTCAGACGAATTCTACATTTTGAATGAAAAAATTTAAGTATCTGATTAAACACTTTATAGGTAGGAGTATTTTTTTGGTGAAATAGGAAGAAATTGCATTAATTAAACCAAACTATTACAACTAAACCAAAACCCAACAAAAAACTACCAAAAAAAAGAAAAAGAAAAACCGCCAAAAAGTACGGAAAATGGTAAAACCGTTGGTGCATGCGTTGCCGCTGTCACCCGAGAGTGTACCCCACTAATTGTTTTTCGGTTCCTTAGAATTATTGATAAATAAGGAAATAATAAACATTTTACTCGGTAAAAAAGGGAAATAAACAATGGACTCAAGCAAATCAAGGAACAATTGTCTTGAGCCATTCAATTGGATGATTTTAAGTTATGTTTCAACTTTTCTTTTAGACAAATTCTACATTTTGAATGAAAAAATTTAGATATCTGATCAAATGCTTTAGAGTTAGGAGTATTTTTTTGGCGAAATAGGAAGAAATTGCATTAATTAAACCAAACTATTACACAACTAAACCAAAAACCAACAAAAAAGCTACCCGGAAAAATAAGAAGAAAAAAAAAAACCGCCAAAAAAGTACAAAAAATGGTAAAACCGCCGGTGCATGCGCCGCCACTATCATCCCAAAGTGGACCCCACTAATCGTTTTTTGGTTCCTTAGAGTTATTGATAAAATAAGGAAATAAACATTTTACTCGGTAAAAAAGGGAAATAAACAATGGACTCAAGCAAATCAAGGAACAATTGTCTTGAGCCATTCAAATAAGCGCGTGGGGGACCCAGCCAAACCGTTGTCCAATACCAAAAGGTCCACAACAACACACGTTCCCCTGAGATATTATTCAGTACCCGACAGCACCGCCACGTGTTGCTCCGGGCTTGTTCGTCTTGATTCCAACACCAAAATATATGATGAAAAAGGTGCTCGGAACACCACGACGAATGATAAGGTGCATTGAATGATTCTTCTGTTCCCCTTAATTAACACTTTTAACTCAATTTAATATGAAGGGTTATTATTATTAACCAAATCATGACATTCTCTGGATTTTAGTTTTGTATATAAATAAATATGCAGTATTACTACTCATATCCATGTGCATAGAGAGAGAGAGAGAGAGAGAGAGAGAGAGATTATACTACTGATTTAGGGTACAGACAAATTGAGAGTACAAACGGCTTCCTCGAAGCGATTACAAAGTGCCACCCATTCACCAGAGAGGCACCAACACATACCCTGTACAAACACACAACTCACCCTTCTCTCTCTCTCTCTCTAAATTGATTTAAATTCATTCATTCTTTTCATTCTTTAGTCTTTCTGAAGCTTTGATTCGTGTGAAAAGCGAATTTTACGACAGCGGGGTGTTGTGGAGGGTGAGAAATCTCCTACTTTTCCGATCGATTTCTGGTGGGTTTTGCAAGTTGGATCAGGGTTTCAGCGGCTGAGAAAGATTTAGAGAGAGAAAATATCGTTGCGTGTTGTGGTGGGAGAGAAAGATATGTGGAGGTTTTTTGAGAAAATAAATACGATGGTGGAAGGAGGATCCCATTACTGTTCAAAGAAGACGGACGATTTCTGTGTTGATGCCTCTGATGAGGTAATTTTTTTCCCTCTCTTAACTGTAAAATGAAATCAATCCGTTTATCTTGTGTTCTTCCTTCAGTACGTAATTGGGTTTGTTTCTGCCAATGTTTCTATTTGGTTTGATTTGTCCTTTTGATTTTGACCTTCTCAAGTTTTCATTGCTTGAAACCCAGAAGACAAAAGGGGAAATTTGCTCAATTGTTTCTTTTTCTTGGAAGCCCTACAATACATGAAAAGATGGTGTTCTCTCCTGCTTATTGCGGGTGAAACTGGATTTTGATTCATTGCTTTGCTCTGTGTTCATTCTGCGATTTTGGTTATGTTTTTTCCCCCAATTTCTGTTTTGTTTGGATGAAAAATCTAAAACTGATTCCTTGCAAATCTTCGTGGGTTAATCCTTCAGGAGATTAAATTACAAACACATTTTGTATTGTAGAGTGGAAAACGAAATGATGTATCCATGTCCAAAGAAATCCATCTTGAGAAATTCATCATGATATGCAAATCAGGATAATCAATATATCCTTTTCACAAAAGTATGAAATATAGCTCCTAAATTAGCCAATTACCTTTGTAATTGCATCAACCATGGTGCGAATTTTCGTTGCGAAATTCAAAGTTCTGGATTGTGTAGGAGTAGTTTAGAGTCTTCAGAGTTCCGGCAGTGTCTAAAAGTTGTTTTGTGATTACTACTTGCTGCTTGACGAAGATTTCTTTTGCAGCCAATGCATAAATTTAAGCTTATGCTTGACTCTCTTTGTGTTGAGTCTTGGATACTAATTTTCTTTTATGTATCTGCAGGAATCAAGCAGAATGTTGAGCATGTCGAGACTGCGGTGCTTTGTGCGAGGAATGGATTTGAAAACTTACATCTTTCTGTTTGTCATGGTCCCAACCTGCATCTTTGGTGTATATTTGCATGGGCAGAAGATCTCGTACTTCTTACGGCCCCTTTGGGAATCACCACCCAAGCCCTTTAGTGAAATCCCTCATTATTATCACCCGAATGTGTCAATGGAGAACCTGTGCAAACTTCATGGGTGGGGAATTCGTGAGTACCCAAGGCGTGTTTTTGATGCAGTATTGTTTAGCAATGAGGTGGAGATGCTCACCATTAGATGGAAGGAATTGTACCCACACATAACCGGATTTGTCCTCCTTGAGTCGAACTCAACCTTCACTGGATTGCCAAAGCCCTTGTTTTTTGAAAACAATCGAGATCATTTCAACTTTGTTGAGCCTCGTTTGACCTATGGGAAAATTCCAGGTAAATTTAGGAGAGGAGTAAATCCATTTGTTGAAGAGGCATATCAGAGACTAGCATTGGATCATCTACTTAAACTGGCGGGCATTTCAGACGATGACTTGTTGATAATGTCCGATGTCGATGAGATTCCGAGTAGACACACTATTGATCTCTTGAGGTGGTGCGATGAAATACCTCCAATCCTCCACCTTCGTCTAAAGAACTATTTATACTCTTTTGAGTTTCTTGTGGATGACAGTAGTTGGAGAGCTTCAGTCCATAGGTATCAATCTGGTAAGACAACATATGCACACTATCGCCAGTCTGATGTCCTATTGGCGGATGGAGGGTGGCATTGTAGCTTTTGCTTCCGCCAGATCAGTGATTTTATATTCAAAATGAAAGCTTACAGCCATTTTGACAGAGTGAGGTTCTCCCATTATATGAACCCTAAAAGAATCC
This sequence comes from Vaccinium vitis-idaea, assembly GCA_963854785.1. Lineage (NCBI taxonomy): Eukaryota > Viridiplantae > Streptophyta > Magnoliopsida > Ericales > Ericaceae > Vaccinium > Vaccinium vitis-idaea. Next base: position 15,457,480 of record OY978221.1, read on the forward strand.
AGAGGGTGATCTGCAAAGGGTCTGACTTATTCGATATGCTGCCCGAGGAGTACACATTCAAGGAAATTATAGGGAAAATGGGACCCGTCCCTCACTCTTATTCTGCCATTCATTTACCACAGCATCTTTTGGAAAATGCTGACGAGTATAAATTTCTCTTGCCTGGGAATTGCTTAAGAGAAGATGGTTGATTCGCTGCCCTTGTAATGGTCGAAGATGCAGACAGACTGACTCCTCATGAAGGGTTTTATTGAACAGTCTATGATTGCAGTTTGTCACCGACGGTATTGTTCAGCTGCATCTCCGTTGATATTTATTGCATTCATCCAGAAGTTTTATGGAAATTTGGATGAATTTTGGATTTCTAGGGTGAGATCTGTATATAAAATCATCATAGGGCATGTCTATTTATGGGGAGCTTATCTTGTTGAATCCGCTAGAGCTGCTGTGGGGCATCTGTGCCTTCTTTTTGTTATTTTGCATTGTTGTGGCATGAACCCTGAGTTTCCCTCCTTAAGATGATGTGACTTCTTGTTAGGAGTTTTTGACTTTGAAATTAATCCATTCATTTATTCTTGCAATTTTCCTATTATTTCTTTCCTTGTTGATTTGCTGCTTAGTATCTTACTCCGCTGATCATAATCTTGTTATTTAACACCTTGTTATTTAATCTACTCACTGGCCGTAACTGATATTGTTAACTTAAAGGAACAATGGATTGGCAACTGACCAAGTCTTATGAACATGTTTGTGTGGCCACCGATGGGCTTCATCTCATAACATCCCTTCTAATTGCTCGGTGATTTTTCCTATGGTTAATTCCGAATTGCAAATATTTTATTACACGAGTTCATTCCTCTAATCAAACCCTTATCTGATGTCTCCAAGTGGTTGCCATGATGCGATAATATAGGCTTTGGCAAATGTAGTTTAGGGTCTAGCAGTCACCCCTCTTGGATTTCTATGCAAAATGAACGAAACTTCATATAGAACTTTTTGCTAGTTTAGCAGTTTTTCAGATGGAAAGATGTGCAGGGTGAAACTGGCATTGAATCTTTTGGACTCTCTTCCTGTGTCTACGTGCTTTCTAACAGTAAGACTCCATTAGTTCAGCCCGAATGGAGTCTGGTTGCTTAAGTGAGTGAACACACAGTAAGGGTACCTAGGGTTTGGGTTCTATGAATGGAGCCAAGTATAGTTCACACGAGAGTACCTGCGCACTTAGGGACCTGAAGACCTCAAGGCCATTAGAGAGATATATTTCTGGAAGAGTGGCTGTTATGCCGGCATGACCAAACCACATGCTCTCTCTGTTACATCTTGTGCATCCTACGGCAATCTATCACGCATCCTTTGGTGATTGTCCGCCCAGCCTAATTTGGTTGGGTGTTCCCCTTAGCAATTGCTCTTTCATCTAGCTTAGCTTAGTTTAGTTTGGCCTTACTACGACCGGTCTTGTATTGAACTCCTTCAAGTCTGAGCTGTCTAATTAGTTTGGCCTTACTAGGATCGGTCTTGTATTGAACTTATATGATGCCACATGGCGGGCTCTGACTTGGTTGATGTTTGCCCAAAGTATCCAAAGTTGGCACCTATTCAGCCCATCCCTGCTTTGGGTCAGGATATGTGTTTTCGACCCTTGTCAAATTCAAAAGAGTTTTGTTTAACAGTAATATAGTCTCCTTCCATGAGCATATAGCTGTCAAAATTGATATCTACTATCCCATGATCCAAAACAAAACAGAAAACTACTGCTCTAAATTGAATGTTTGTTCATATCCTAAACCTCGTCTATATTGTCATATGGAATCTGGGTTAGGCCTGAAATTGAGCCAGCATTCAAGAAAATCGGCCTGCCTAATGGAATACAGTCACTGTCTCAACTCTTTCTTATTACCTTTCTCAGGAAGTTAATTGTCAAATCAGTTATGTTCCAGTAACTCTATCCTAAACTAGTTTTACAATTCTGGCTAAGAATAAAGTGGCAACTGCTTTAAAGATTCACCAGTTGATAATCATACCGCGATCTTGAAAGAAACATGGGTATCTCCTATCTTTTTGAGTTTCTGACCCAGAAAATTAGGCAGAACGCGAGTATTGACTGGGCAGAAAGATAGGGAATCAGATTCCATCCAATCTTCTTGTGAAAGAACTTTTTTGTCTATAAATGCTGTCGAAAACCAACATCAACCATCAGATACAAAGTGTGAAAGAGAGATGCAGCACAGAAGATCAGAGCATCAACCTGCCAAGCATCAACGTCGTATGAATGCTACAGAAAGGCACGAGGTTCGTGCCTCAACAGATGAGATAATGCCACGTAAGCTCATTGATGCGCCTCCTTATTCTGATATTTATTTTACGTCCCATGGGTTTGAGGCGATAAGGTCAGACGCTCAAAAGAAGGTTAGCGTGGTGGAATATGATAAGCGCATTGCCGAGTATTCTAACAACGTAAAAGGAAAAACATATGAAGAAGATGTTGACGCTGAAGCTGATGAATTCATCAAACAGCAGCGTAAGAAGTTCCAACTGAGCAAATGGTCCTCCATGAACGGTGGTTGATGCTAAAATCTGAATATTTCCGGGGAGGGATATTATCAGAATATCAGTACTATATAATGTAGTGGTTGTAGGGAAATTTTCCTTTTGATTTGGCTTGAATGTTTGGTTTCTGGTTTGTGTCCTGAATTTCGTGTCTGGTTTGTATCCTGAATTTCATGTTTCTAGTTTGTGTTGATCTGAATAAAATGGAACTATTTCTTTTTGGAAGGAATTCTATAGTGGAGAACCAAATATTTGTGTCCCAGGAGTAAAGAATAATACTCCTATGTCCTACAGAGTTTAAAAACCAGGTCATAAAAAAGAAAAAATAAAGAGTTTAAAAACAAGTCTCTCCTACACAAGAAGGATTTGAATTGTCATTTCTATACATGCTACAAAAATGTTGCTTCAAGATTACCATTTTCATTATGCAGTGAAGTCACTTTTATATCCTTCGATCTCGATTCGTTTGTAATTGCTCGATGCTAAATATTATAAACGCATTGGATGATCAATTATATACGAATTGAGCTCGAAATCAAACTCGAGCGTATGTATTTCCTCTCATTTTCTATTTGTTTCTCTTCTTTTGGGCTCTTGCAAAACACCACTCACTTGGCCATTGATAATATACATATATATTAACATACAAGTTAAAACGAAAAATATGTTTCACTGATATCGTCAACACACAGTTACTGACACCAAAAGATTTTTATTAGATATTGATGCATTTTTTACTTGCTATCCGCCGCCACGGGCTACGAAACCGAAACTTGGTTTGTTAGGTGAGGAAACGGGTTGCCGTAGGGCGGCGCCACCGTAGTGCGTCACGTGGACCTTCGGATATATTTTCAACAGTCCAAATTTCATCCATTATCCTATAGGTATGATACTAATTTTATCTGTAAGATAATTGAAACTTTTAAAAACACATCAAACCGTTCCCATAGAGCACTACAGGAACGTCCTACAACGCCATCGATCCGGTAGGTGAACGAGACCTTTTCCTGAAAAAAAATCCTGCCAAAAATAACTTACTACTACGTCTTAGACGCGTTTTCGAAATCTGGAATCTTCCATACACCCAAACCAACTGTAAACCTCAAACCCCACGCCCGCCACGCCCCCACCACGCGTCCCCAATTCCAATGCCATTTGATGTTAAATGGGGCCACGTGGCAACCTCAAACTCACCTAGACTCCTTGTCATTTTTGCCTGTGGAAAATCCCAAATCACAAAAAATCTCACACAAAAACCGTTCACGTGTTGCCACGTGCCCCCAACCAGTTCTTAACCACGGTTTACTCATTCGTGGTTAGCGTCCACCCAATCAGTATTTATTACCCACCGCAGGTTACTCTTCTGCTTCAAGCTGTGGAACCAACTCACTCTCTCACTCTCTCTAAAAAAAAATTAAGAACTTGCAAATCGAAATTTGTTTTGTGGTGGGTTTTTTGAGGAGAGAGAAGAAAATGGGGCTGTATAATTCCTTTCCAAGCCCAGGTGAAGGGGTGCTCCCACTGCTAGTAATGAACACAATTCTCTCAGTGGCTCTGTTGAAGAACATGGTGAGATCCGTTCTTCAAATTGTAAGTTTTGCGCCAGCAACTCCTAATTCAGAGCAAGACCAATCGTCAAACGAAGGAAATCAACCGATTAAACGAAGGGTTGTTTCCGTTACGAAGTTCGAGTCTCTGTGCAAGAACAGGGGTTTTGCCGGTTACGGTGGGAATGGCGGTGGCGTGCGGTGGTCCCCATTGGAGTGCTGCTGCTGCTGCTGCTGTGTGTGTTTGAGTGGGTTTGAAGCTGATGAGGAGGTGAGTGAGTTGGGGAGTTGCAAGCATTTCTTCCACAAGGGTTGTTTGGACAAGTGGTTTGATGATTACCAGCGCACAACTTGTCCTCTTTGCCGCTCTCTGTGCTTTGAGTTCTGAAAATTTGAGTTGAAGGTGTTTGGGAAATTGCAAATGCATACCTAGTTTTGAGTTGAAGGTTTTTGGCTCTTTTTATACTTTCTGTCATGTTTTGAGCAAAGCAATCTTGGTCTGCTGAGTGTGGATTTGTGTTCACAAGGTTGAGGGTTCATTTGGTTATCTTTGTCTATTAACTTTTTGGTTTATTGTTGAGGATAAGTTACTTTAAAAGCTTAGCTTTTAGATGAGTTGGTGGTTACAAATTTAATATGGCGACAGAACATGCAATAGATTCTGTGGTAGAATTTCATCGGCCATCTTGTACCTAATGATTAAAATTTGCACGTGTTTAGCCTAGTTATGGAGGAGAGTTTGACTGCACGTGAGGGTGTGTGTTGAGGATGTAAATAATAAAATTGGCCCTCTCTCTTAGCTTAAGTTTTTAGAATATGAGTCGGTGATTAACAATTTAATGATTTTATGTTTATATTTTTACTTATTTTGTGTTTTAATTTAAACACTAATTAAAGAAATAAGCACAGTGGAGGTCGGGGTTAAGACTCGTCAATTGACGAGAAATATGCTTCAAGGTCATGGTTGGCAGATGAAATTTTTCTTGATGACGTGTGTTTTGTGACAGAAAGACCAAGACCGTTAGCCACGAATTTTTTTTCAAAGCCGAGCAGGCACCACGTGGTGTTCGGCTCGCACATCCGGCCATCCAAAAAGGTTTTGGACGGTCTAAACTCCTCTCACTCTCTCTCTTCTATCTCTCCTCTTCCTCTCCAAATCTAGGCCGTTCAAAAGTGTGTTGAACATTAGAGATGTGCGCTCGGGTACCACCTACGATGGTGTCCATTGGGCATTGAAAATTTGCTCGTTAGTGTTTACACCATATTTTTTACTTAATTTTTTTATCGATAAGGTTAACACGTGAAAGCCAATAACCAAAAACATGCGTTAGAATATTTGAATCAAGACAAGGATAGTTGTTTGTTTGGATCAAGACAAGGGCAGTTACGGCTCGAATGAAAGTCATATTCAGACAATCAGTTCCTTGTTTCAAGGAGGTAACTGCTTGGTTCAAAATCAAGAGGGAAATCATTCGAAGTTCAAATTCAAAAGGAAGAAAGAGAAACCTATAAATATCAATCAGCCACAACAATTTGAAGTCCCGATCAATCGCTCAAAGACTTTTCTTTTATTAGTGTTTACTTCCCTGTACTGTACAACATTTTCTAGGAATAGGAGTAACGTAGAATCCTTATCAATTGTAACATCGAGTTCTTTTGATTGCACCCTTTTTAAAGTTTAATAAAGTTCTACTTTGTTAGTCTTCAAATTTCTTGTTTGCTTCCAGAGAAGTACTGAAATACGGCAAGGAACCAAACTCCACTTACATACACCACATCCCAAAATCTATTTCTATCACCCTAGTTCTTATCGATAAGATAAGAACTGATTTAATTTGGTAAAATGTTAGCAACAGTTCAACCGGTGCTGACGATAAGATACGTTCTCGACCAGTCAAGTCAATTGCCATTCAGGGGCAAACTGTGGATGATGGATAGTTTTTTTTTTATTTTTAACGACAAAAGAACAGCCCACAGCTAGGCCACTAATAGACCTAACTGCGTGAGTCAAACCTCTGGAGGAACCAGCGCAACCACACCAATCACGACCCTCCACTTACTGCAAAGGTACTCATCTAATGGAGAATCGAACCCCAGACCTTAAGAACTACCCCAAAGCCTGGTACTCACCCTAATTACTGGAGCAACCCTAGGGTGTGTGGACAATGGGTACTTGTTTGAGAGTTCTCAAATTGTAGGAGTAGTAATGAAACAACAAATTGCCTTACAATGCTCTTATTAGGAGACTTTTGATACCTTGTGTTTTGCGTTACCCTTGTGTTTATGGCAAATTGGTCAATTATCCGTCCGTTGTTATCGGGGACGGATACAAGATCTAGTCTACTAGGACACTTTAGTTTTAATAATTGTGAAAATTCTGTAACCTAATCAACCACCATAACAGCCTATTTGGTAGAAGGATTTGAGAAGAGGATATAGGATTTGGACGGATATACATATCGGATTTCGTATATCTGGTATTTGTTATGGTTTTGCTTTCCGGATATATATATATATATATATATATATATACGGTGATTTTCTAGTCCAGTCCTCCCGGAAATAAGAAAAAACGTATTTTTTTTGTTTTACAAATTATTTTTGGAAAATCCGAGCCGTCCAATGTTTTCAGAAGGTGTTTTCAAGGGTTCATGGGGAAAATCTTAAAAAAAATACTGGGAAGGGCTTGATCCAAGCAGTTTTTCGCAAAAACTGTATATTTTACAGTTTTGCGAAAACTGCTTGGATCAAGCCATTCCCGATATATTTTTTTGAAGATTTTCCGCATGGACCCTTGAAAACACCTTCTGAACACATTGGACGGCTCGGATCGTCAAAAAAATGATCGGATCATGGAGGTCCGGAGTCCTGGATCCCGTCTAAGAAGCTAACTCTCTATATATAGAGGAGTTATCAAGTCCGGGAATCCTGGATCCGGGATTCCACCTTTCCGATATTTTTTTTATGATCCGAACCGTCCAATGTGTTTAAAACGTGTTTTTAAGGGCCACCGCAAGAAATCATCCAAAAAAAATACCGGGAAGGGCTTGATCCAAACTGTTTTTCACAAAACTGTATATGTACAGTTTTTGTGAAAAACTGCTCGGATCAAGGTCTTCCCAGTAATTTATTTTGATAATTTCTCGCAAGGACCCTTAAAAACACGTTTTAAACACATTGGACAATTTGGATCATGCAAATTCACATTTTAAAATCTCCAAAACACTAAAAAACCTTCAATCCGGGATCCTTGATAGGATCCGTGGTGTATATATATATATCCCTGAATATCCATAAACCCCTGTAGTGGGATAATTTTTTGGACCCCCCATCCAAATTTAGTCCAGCTTCCACATTACCAAAATACTCCTCTTCCACTTATCTCTAGCCTTCCTTCGTCCTTCTTCTTTTACACATGAAACCAATGAACCTCACCGTCGTCAAACAACTCCATTGCCACCAGGGGCGGAGCCAGGATTTTAGAGAAGGGGGGCCAAAATTTGAACCATGAGCGAAATTTTGTTAGTTACTTTGTTGTTTCCAATGAAAAAAAAGAAGAAATCTAGACTATAAAACAAGCCCACAACACAAAGCAGTAAAGTAATCACACTCAGAATCCAAAGTAATGACCAATGATCACCCAGAGGCTACAACTCTCACAACTCTCAAATAACTATAACAAAAGTGGGGAAAAACTTACCTAGGGTTTGGATTTCACAAAGGAGAGATAAGGTCTCCAAACCCCCTTTGTTTTGTTCGTATTTTCCGAATTTGCTTCAAAACTCTCAAACAAGGAGGGATTTGATTATGAATTCTGAGCATTGAGATCGAAATAAAGGGGGAAACGTTGGATTGATTTCTGCTCTTTATATAGAGGGAGAGGGGACGAGAGAGAGATTAGTTACCAGTCGAGCCATTGAGCCATGGATTTGCTGTCGGATTTCACGGTTTCACCAAGTTTCGCCAGAGCCCAAGAGGGAGAACAATCGGTGGAAGAATGAACTGGTGAGATTCCTGACTCAAAGAAAGAGGTTTATTTCCAACACCTTTTTTACTTTGTACCAAATGTGTATCACAGGCTAGGGCAAACAAAAAAAAAAGAAAAAGAAAAAAGGAGGGTCAATTAGCAATTTTATGCTGTATACAGTATACTAGTAATATCTCTATAGAAATCTGGGGTTCAGAGGGGTCAACTGACCCCTGTTGTCTCCACTTGCCTCCACCTCTGATTGCCACCACCTCCAACAACCACCACATTGCCGCAAACCACTACTTCCACAAAAAAATGCCCCAAGCCCTAATCCCCAAACCGCAAGGCCAATCTAGAAAACTCTAACCCCCAATTCTACCACAAGACCTTCTTGATGCTGATTTTTCTCGGCCTTTCTGAGTCAAAATACTGGTCCGTGTGGCTGCTCAAATGGACTTGTTGGCTTTGGCCATTTTGTGGCTGCTCAAATGGACTCTGGACTCACACCCACCATTTAGAAGTATTTCCTTTTACTTTTACAAAATTTTGTTTCTTTGTAATTTGTAATAAATAAAGGAAAGAAGATTTTTTCATAAACTTTGATCAAAAACTTCAAATTGAACATATTGAATGTTTTTAAAGGTGGCAGTTTGACATATAAAAAATCTTCCCTCTCCAACCATATGTGTTAACAAGTGGTTTCTAGCTCATGCGATAGAGCTCTTGAATGCTCCACACTGCATCCCGGGATGGAATCTCATTCCTCCCTCCCCATATAAAAGATTAGGAATGACGAATGACAAAAAAACAAAAACAAAAAGGAAAAATTATCTAAATGGTCCCTGTAGTTTTACCCAAGTCTCGATTTAGTCCCTCTAGTTTCAATTGCACTCCAACAAACCCTGTAGTTTCGATTTTGGTCCAATTGATAACAGACGTTATCAAATTAGACAGAATCCCCAATTTGGGGCTTTTTTAGGGGGTACACCAGTCATTTCCCCTTCCTCCCGCCCTTTACCAAAACTCTAACTCCCCTTGTGCGAAAATAATCTCTCACTCGTTCACTCACCTCCCTCTCTCTCTCGTTCACTCACCTCACTCTCTCACTCTCCGCACTGCTCTCTCACTCTCCTCTGACTCGTCTGGACGCACAAATTGGAATCGATGGTTGAGAGTTGGAAATCGACATTGAGTTGCTAATTTGACAAAGATCTAGATCAAGAAGTTAGGGTTTCAGAATCTGGAAGGTAAATACGAAGTGACCTCACACATATCAAGGTTTACGTAGAACCCAATGTGGAGCTTTAGAGTTGGAGACCAGGAACCTGATTACGGTATGAAAATCGATCCTTGTTGTTTATGGTATAAATTTCCCCTTTTGTTAAGGGTTCTGTGTTTCTCTGATTTTGATAGTGGTCCCATATGGGATTTTGTTTGCTTTTCGTACTGATCCCATATATGTATACATACACGTCACTCCTTGCATGATTGGTTTTTTACACTTGATTCCTTTGTTTGGTTTTTTAGTGGTCCCATATGGTATCTCCCCTTTGTGTATCAGGTTCAGATAAAAAAATTTACACCATAAGGCTGCATGACAATGGTATGCTAAAGACTGGTTTAAATGCTAGATGTTATGTTGGGGGTAAGTGCATTTTCATTGATTGGGTGGATGTTGACCAAACAAGCTTCATAGAAATAAGAAACATGGTCAAGGAACTAGGTCTCTCTAGGGATTTTGTTTATCACTACCAAGTGCCTGCTAGGGATTTATATCATGGGTTAAGAAAGTTTGATGATGATGATGACTGCCTTGAAATGGTTAAGTGGGTGGCCCTAAGCAACAATCTAGATGTTTATGTACAAAGGGTGGTTAGAGAGGAAATGGATGAAACTGATGAAAATGAGGATGAATGCTTAGTTTGAGTTAGGAATGGTTCATTTGGTTGCTCTGTTGTTCTCCCACTAATTTGAATGACTGTATATGTGCCTTTGGTTGCTCTGTTGTTATTCAATGCACCTATCCCTTGGTTGCTCTGCTGCTCTATTGAGTTTCATTTGATTTGAATGGCTGTACTGTTTTTTTGTTCATTTGGTTTTTTGTTCATTTGGTTGCTCTGTTAGGAATGAATGCAGTCTATTTGGTTGCTCTGTTAAAACCAATGCATTGCATAGAAAAACCATTGTCTTCAGATAAAACCTTTCATTTCAACATGGGTTCCAACCCTTTCATTACACTTTGATTACAACAAACATAAAAAAATCATTGTCATCAGTTCAATACACAAAATGGGTTGTTAACTACCCTAAACAACCACAAACATTGACAATGGGTTTCATAGACAAACCCATACAACCTTAACCAAATATAATCTAATAATGATTTCAACTGAATCACAGTCCACCACCACTGCCATCACAGTCCACCTAGCCATCACAGTCCACCACCACAGCCTTCAACTAAATCAGACCCACCATCCATGGAGCAAATCGACCAGAAAAACAAAATTCTCTCTCTTCTTTTCATTACTTGAATCTGCTCTTCAAGGTGTCGGTTTCTTCTGAGTAAGCCAGGTATCACAGCTCTAGCACGAGCACTAATGGGTGGATCCACCCACATAAAAAAGTTGCAAGCATCTGGGGACTGCAATTTAATTTCAAATTAGTCGACCACAGAATGAAGAAAGGAGTACACAAATTGTATTCTTGATTCTTGAAACTTACCCCATGTTTGTAACACCCAATGAATCGTCTGCCAGGGTTGGTATCTGTCCATGAGGTGGTGATTGGTGATCTTTTTCCACAATGACAAAGCATGTGATCCATTGAACTAGCTTTTCTGTATCAAGGGAAGACAAACAAGAGAGAGAGAGAGAGAGAGAGAGAGAGAGTAGAGTAGAGAGCAGAGAGAGAGAGAGAGAGCAGACAGAGACAGAGAGTGGCTGTGTACATGTATTATGTCAAATGGGAGGGAAATATGGTGATAAATGAGTTAGGGTTTTGGTAAAGGGCGGGAGGAAGGGGAAATGACTGGTGTACCCCCTAAAAAAGCTCCAAATTGGGGATTCCGTCTAATTTGATAACGTCTGTTATCAATTAGACCAAAATCGACCAAAATCGAAACTACATGGTTTGTTGGAGTGCAATTGAAACTAGAGGGACTAAATCGAGACTCGGGTGAAACTACAGGGATCATTTAGATAATTTTCCCAAACAAAAAACATAGGTGTTATTTGTACTGTATTATATATTATCCCTTAAGTTTTTTTCCCTCTTCATCACCAATATTTGTATTAACTAAATTCTATTTAAAATGCTTTTACACTTAAAGTGTGGTGTAATGTGAAGCTCGATTGCTATGATTCCTTGTATAACTTTTGCCGTTTTTTGCAATATGAAAAATTAATTTGTGTGTTATCTATAAAAAAATTAGCATACGTTGTCAATTTAACATGGATCTTTCTATTATCCGCCCACTGGGCGGACGGTAAAACACAAAACAATCATAATTTTTACATGGAAGAGTTTTCACTGTTTGAATTCTTACATGTAAGAATTCAGATTCTATACACTTTAGGCGGACGGTATGTTAATCCATTTAACATTTTACCATTCGTAAAAGCTGTTAGTGGTAAAGGTTTCTTCTGCCTCAAAACTAAATGTTACCCTCGGCACGTTAGATTTGAAGGCTCGATTGGAGCTGCTTCTTAATACTGTATTGTCATATAAATTGAAAAACTAAAAAGAGATCATTATTTCCTTTCTAAAGACTCTGTGGATTTTTCTATATTTGTGATAGACATAGAAACTGAATTAATCGCAGATAAAGATCATGGTCAGATCCACATTACAACAAAAAAAATCAAGCTCAGTAAATTGTTCTCGTCCTATCGCATGGCAAAAGAAAAAAATATCATTCTCATTAGTAGATTTTTTTTCCCTGAATTAGTTATGTTTTTTAAGTAATTGGTCAAATACAAACTAAAATCTACTAATTTTTTTTTTCTTCCTACAAACCGTAGACTTAAAGGTCTGAACACCTACCCAAATAACCAAAATCGGCAAATCAAAAGAAAGAAAAAAAAAAAAAAAAAAGTCCAGAAGAACGCCATTCTGCTCATTGACGTTGTATGAAGTTTAATTTCATATCGAACTTGTCACTCTCTCTGCTAAAGATATGGGAGCCAAATGATATACCCGGTTATCGTTTTCATTGGCAATTGCCCGATCTACCACAGTCAACCCAAAAATGAAAGGAAAGATAAGATTCTATCTCTCACGTGCTCAAGAAGAGAGAGAGAGAGAGAGAGAGAGAGAGTCAATCCAAATCCTCAAGAAGACGGGGGAGAAGGGGTGACGGCTAGGGAGAACAAACCCTCGGAAGAGAAAAGTATAGAGCATAGAACCGTAAAAGAACCCTATGAGAGCATCTCCAACCCAAAACCGTCTACAGTCTACGACTCTATAAATTGTACGTAGAAGGACCCATTTCCAGATACCTCCTAGTCAAGATCAGTATGCCCCACGGTGGCCGAAAGGTTAGACGCAAACAAATAATTTGAAATGCATGCATCCAAAGTTCCACTAGTGTTTTCACTCATATTCATCGTGTGGCTGTGAACAAAGAAATGTGAAACATGTTTGGCTAATGGATTAGGCCAACAAAGAAACACTTGCACAACATGTATGAAAATCACTAAGGGAGACTTGAACGTAAGTATTAATGAGGGAGAGAATAGAAGAGAGAAGGAAAGGCCAGGAGAAGGATGGAGATCAAGCAGTCTTGACGAAGGGTGGATCCCTGTCTTCGATCAACAAGCACAAGACTCGATCTACGGGATTCGGACGGAGTGATGATCTGACTCTGTTCACCATTTTTGTGGACAACTTACCCGAAGGAGCTAACCAGGAATGGATGAGGAAGACTTTCAATAACTATGGGGTTGTTAAAGATACTTTCATTCCTCTAAAAAGGAGTAAAAGAACTGGAAACCGTTTTGGTTTCGTCAGGTACGATTGTCAAGTTTCAGCCGGCATGGCCATTGCTAAAACTAATGGAATGTGGATTGATAACATGAAACTTTTTGTTAAGGAAGCATGTTTCAGTCATAAGGAAAATTTGCAGCTGACAAAAGTTACCAAGTTTTTCGGGCGGTTTCATAGAAAACAGTAGAAAAGGAGAGTTCAGAGGTGGTGACAATCATCTAAGGGAAGAGGTTAAAGGAGATAAAACCATGGATGGGCAAAGCAAAGGGGATGCCAGAGAGAACAATGCAATCTTCCGAGGGAAATCTTTTGCCCAGGCGGTGAGTGGTAATAATAGAATAGTGGAACATAACCATCACAGTTTTGTCAATTCCTTACCGATCAAGATTACGCCTGCGGGGAATGAATGACTTTTTAGGAGTGCAGTGGCTCATCTCCACAATTTCATACCTGTGGATAAGCTGCAAGAAGAATTTCATAAAGCAAGGGTGCAAGGGACCCAAATTAGAGCAATGGGGGGAAGAATGGTCCTAATTACTTTTGAAGAGAAGGAGATAAGGGATGAATTGATTAAAAATCATTGGATGAATAGGTGGTTTGATGTTATTAAACCATGGAATGGCGAGGCTCCTAGCATTGAAAGATACACTTGGATAAATTGCTCGGGTGTTCCTCTTCAAGCATGGTGTGTCAACACTTTTAAGATGATTGCGGAAAAATGGGGTTTTTTTGTTTCCGTGGATGAACCAACCTCTAATTTTGCATCTTTTGCGAATGGGAGAATTCTTATTGCAACCCGGGAAACCTCAAAAATTGATAGTTGGGTTCAATTGGAGATTGATGGAGCTATTTACGATGTTAAAGTTCAGGAGGAAGTTCTCAATTCTCTTCCATTAGTAAACTCAGCCGACGTCGTAAACCTTGGTGAAACAGGGTCCAATTCAAAGGTTGAAGATGATGAATTGGCAGCCAGCTTGGCAGAATCAGCTGAGGTGGCAATGGGGATAAGCTAGACGAATTTTGCTTGGAAAAAAGGGACAATTACGTTGAAGCTTATGGGGAAGGGTTGAGGCAGGTGGAGAGTAATGATGTTATTCGGTTCCCTAAGGAAGTAATTGCCAACAGTCAGAATTCAAATGAGGTCGAGGTGGTTCCGGAATCCTCTGATGGGGTGTCCGGAGTGGAGTCTACACACAAGCACCACCATGTCTACGTAGATCAGTAGATGTGTATATTGGTTTGTGTGTATTTTGTGCGTGGATATACCAAAATTAGGTCAATGATGGGTGTTAGTACGGCAGTACCGTGATATAATGAATGGATTTTTATTTTTTGGGGAATGCGGGTGTTTCGGCCTAGTTTGCGCTAACCTCTCATGACAGTCCCTCCTACAACCTTTTCACATAGGGGTGTCAACAGTCCGGGTTGGTGCGGATTGGTATGAATCCGAGGACCGAACCGCGAGTCATGGTTCCAACTTTCAAGGAAAGGCAATCTGTGTCCGGGCCAAAAGTCCTCACGGTTGGGTTGCTTATGCGTGAGGGTAAAGTGACTGCAAGGATAAATGAATGCATCTTGGGATACGGTCCCTGCAAGAAAAATAGAACGATGAACATTTCAACCCGGGACTTGTTCAAATCAGTTAATTATTGGGATGTTTCCTCACGTTGTGATGCCTTTAGCCTTAGATCCTTTTAATCTTTGTAATTCGTTTCCAAAGATTAATAAAAATTCTTTTTTGCCTTCCAAAAAAAAATCAGTTAATTATCGCCTCTATTCATATTTTGTGCAGCCTAAGTCTGCCCAAATGGGATTTAAAGTACCTGTAGTGACCCAAATTACTACGTTTCCGTAGTGACCTCAATTGTTGGCCCTCTATAATTTGTATTTGGGATCACAACCACATAATTTGTCGGGAATGTTGAGTAGATCATTCATGTAAAAAATCAAATTAATTGACTATTGGTAGTCATATGTTCGGATACCATTTGTATGGGTGACCAATATCATTTGGAGAATACATTGTAAGATAAATTTGTCTCAATTGTATATCTACCGATGTCTGATAATCATAAGTTTTTGTACCCATAACGTGCTCAACATTCTTGAAAAAATAAACGGTTCCGATTCTAAATGAAGATTTCAAAAGGTCACAATTAGAGTCACTGATGTAGTGACTGGGTGGAACCCCAAGTCCCCTAAAATGGACTTATTAGCTTTGCCCACTTTGGACTGATTTTGCGGTATTTTATACTCATTTTAGTTAGACTTGCCTAAATTGGTTGCGGATAGCTAGGGACCTTGGTGAGATCCACAGTACCAATGAATCCAATCTCAGTTAATGATTATAAATTCTAGATACTATATACTCCCTCCGTCCCATTTTGTTTGTCAATTTTCGAAGATCCACACTTATAACTTTTAATCCGTAATGTTTTTCATGATTTTGAAACTTCGTATAATAAAACTCATCGAGAACTATCAAATGAGATCCATATTGAATATTTTTTGAAATTCATATTAAAAGATATAAGCAATTGAAATCGGACACGGTCTACTAAAAATGACAAACAAAATGGGACAGAGGGAGTACTATACTTGGGATTCACACGATTACTTGAACAAAGCAAGCAAAAAAATACAGCAAGACTCAAAGGTTTGAGTACCTACACAAAAACTACAAAAATAGAATTCGAAAAGAGCCTCATAAACCACTATTCAGGGGTGACTTGGTAAAAATGTAAAAGGTGGTTTTTTGGTTTTTTTGGTTTTGTCAAAGACTAATCCATAAACCACGAAAACTTGACGCAAAACTAACAAATGTAAAAAAAAAAATTGAATAAAGACAAGGAAAAAACCAAAAAACCAGTTCTGCGCTTTTTTGCCAAAGCACCCCTCAGTCTATTCTACTCATGAAAATGGTCTCATCAATAGCTGTTGCTGCTAAAAATACGAGAGCTCTTTGCTCTTTGCCCGATCCACCACAAATAGATGGTCAACAATCTTGCTCAACATGTTCAGCTCATTGATTATGCCAACAAACAAACACGTAAACATCACCTCAATAATGGATCGAGAATTTTCAGCTCCGTCTCGCACCCGTTGATCAATATATTTGACCACTAATAATAAGTTCAACCACTGTATTTATTCAAGCTATTCGGAACAATTCTATCGCAAGTTGAGTAAACACGGATAAAATTTCACCTCCGGCCATCCTGTCTGCAACAGATGGATCATCTAAGTCATTGTTGTTCTTCTGCATCCTACGACCTAGGAACTCCCCCGCGCTTATGATCTCGAGCAATTATACTAATCAACTATATAGGTTTACAAATGCAACACTAAAGACGAGAGTAATATGATGGTGGTGATTGCATCCAGCCCAACTATTGAGCCGTAGAATTTGAAGGGTCACTTGCCATGGATTTGTAGTAAGCTTCTTCTGCATTCAATAACCGGTTGGAGAATATCGACCACTCTCTTTTACACCTCTCCCGGACCTGCCAGCAGAGGAACCCAAAAAAATTGTCAAAATTAGTGAAATCATGAGCAAATTTGAAAGTAGGAAAGTAAGATGAGAAAAAAATAAAATACCCCTTGCCACGGTGCCTTGCTGTTCTCTGCTTGGCCCTGCCAACAGAGAAAAGGTTAGTGAGTTACGGTCCTTACGGATGATCATGTATATATGTGCATATGAAGTATGAAAGTATGTGTGTTAGAGTTTGCATAAATCTTTGATTCTTGACCAATGCTTTCAACTTTACCTGGTTTCCAAGCGTTGGAAACGTTTGATGAACTATCCACTGAGCATCTACAACTCCAATTTTCTCATGAGCCGGCTGATTAGAGGAGAAGATAAATCTACTCATCACGCCATGGATAATATTTTTTTTACTGAACCAATTCGTGGAGAAAAATAAAAAAAGATAAATCTGAAAGGGGACAAAGAGTTACTGACCTCTACGCATTTTTGAAGGGAAAAGTCCAAACCCCATCCATGGACCAAGTCATTCTACAATGCCCATCATATCGCATTAAACATACAGTACAACAAGGAGAGGAAAAACCGAGGACTTGACAGTTTACATCCCTTAAAGGCTCGTTTGGATTGCTTGCTTAATTGCTTCTTGCTTAATAATAAGCAACAAGCAAATAAGCGTGAGTTGCTTAATTGAAATTTATGAAAGACTCCAAACCTGAATCAAATGCCACACGCAGCGCCATGCATCTCTAGAAAACACTGGTGCCATGATCTCGATAAATCTGCAGTCCCAAAGACAGAAAAAGAATCAGGCTCCATTAGCAGATCCAGCTGGAATAAAGACAACGTGAACTAATAATGCTAATGATGACTAGTCATACGCTGCACAAGGAGGCATAAGTGGGTTGTTGCACCATCCCGGTTTCTCCTCTGTTTCTCTGGTTACAATAAAGACAAACAAAAGACCAAGGAGAAAATGTCATTGAATCAGTTGAAAATTTTAACTGAAGGAAGTCAATAACAACCACCAAACAGAGCCGCTGCATAAAATTCCCATCATTCTTACTTGTGAACTTCACCATCCCCTCTTCTCTTCGTCATTTGCCATACTAGCCCATTCCTAGGCTCTAAACCGGGTTGGGAAATTTCCAAGCCATGCTTTCGCACAAGCCTTATGTACCTGGAATTGAACAAATAATGGATACAAGAAAGTTTAAATCAGATGATTTAGAACTGTCATAAACATGACATTTCTTGGCCGTTAATAAACTCACTCTTCAGCGTTAAAATGCTCAACACCAAGGTCTTCATCCCAGATAAATATGTAATCATATGCAGCCACGATGTCAGGATGCAGAAATCTTTTCGCATACCACCTTCAAAATTTGAAGTAGCAGAACATATAAGCAGGATATTAGAGAACATATGCTTATCAGAAGTACAAATAAGTATAAACTCCATTCCAATTTCCAGTAATTCCCCACCATTTTGTTTGCTTTGCCACGCTCACATGAATAGCTCGCTTCGACCACTCAAACTCATCCCATTCAGTTGTTCGGCCATCATAATGGAACAGAAGTATTGTGAAGTTGCCTGAGAACTGTAAGAAAGGCTTCAGTGGAGCAGGGCAAGAAAGGCAGATTTAGTGGAACAGAGAGAGAGAGAAAAACCTTTTTGACTGCTGCATCCACGTTATCTTTCTGACCATAACCAACTGTGAATGTCACAAGATACTTCTGTTTGATAGTTAAGTCCTGCAAAAGCCAACAGGGTCGACCAATCCAAAGTTTAAATGACAATTTACCACATCCTGAAAATTTCATCGTCGGAGGTTAAACTAAAGGGGATCCACAAAAACACATAAAGATTAGTGCCAGATATTTAAGTAGAGAATGGAATATCATTCCAGGATTCCATTCCTTCGTGTTCCTGGTATTGTCTAATGATTGGTGTAAGGTTTACCGTAGTGCTATATTTAAACTACTATTCAATCTATTTTACGGGCCTGGATAGTTGTTTCAAGTGTTCAATCTGTTAAATCTTACAAGGCAAAGAACACCGTACAGCTCAGATTCTCACAGGCAGTTATTCATCAAAATTTTATGAATTCATGCTTTTCGTACTCGTTATTTTTCATTGACATGCATATGACTGCCCTTACTGTTGCTTCTCATTTCAAGACAACACAATATGGCTGCTTTGCACATTCTCTATGCCCCTAAAATTTACCAAAAAAGAAAAGAAAACCTAGAGATATAACTGCAACAACTGTTCGAAACAAATCCATATCACCACAAAAATAACAAGAAAAACTTAAAGTTCCAAGTGGAAAGATTATAATAGGTTTCTACTCCGTTCAAATAACAATACAAATAACCAAAAAAAAATAGGGAAAGGTCAAAAAAGAAGAGACTCACCTCACTAGGTAAGCCCCACAATCTGCGGAGATAGAAGTCTGACTCAGCTGCAACAATGGCTGGAGGTAATCTTTCTGCACCTCGTGGATTTGATGGGACCCAAATCTGCATTAGGATCATAGGGAAGAAGGCCATGTCAAAGATGGATATAACTGCTCAACCTTTCGGGGTAGTTTTCTACATCATTTTGTGAAACAGAAACAGAAAATTGCTCCATATACAAGCAAAATGGAAAATTAAGGATGAAAATGTGTAGATAATTGTAAAAGATAAATTGCTTCAATGCAAACAAGCTTGTCGCAAATTGTTTAACTGTGAACCCCAAAACCAATATATGACTGTGAGTGTAGCGGCTGAGGGTCCCAGGGGGTCATGGGTCCAGCTTTCGGCTCCTCCCAACCCCTCAATGGCCGAGTTGGTTTGGAATAATTAAGGGTTAGGCCAAACAACTATGGCCGAGTGCCATGTGTCAGAGACGGAACAACGACTCGGCAAGGCTGCACGCTTCGGCAAGGCTGCACGCTTCGGCGGGTGTGACAGCCAGTCGTCAAGTCCCAGACGAAGCAACCATGCCGAAGGGCGGGATTCGTGCCCGCCCTGGCACAAACAGAGGCTCCATCCGTAGTAGCGCCCTCGGCCATAGGCCTCACCGAAGAGAAAGCAGCTGTGTCTTAGTCATGTCGCGGGGGGCATCCGCCGAGCCGGTGGGCATTGACGGTGCCTTGAACGACCCCAAACGGGTGTGTTCTTGACATCCCGTTTTCGCCGAGACGGCGGGCTTCGGTGGCGACCCTTGACGCTGGACCTGTGGGCCCAGGGGACTCCATGCTATGCCGAACAACAAGGGCTTCAGAAGCTTTAGCTAAGGAGGGCATTGACTGATGTGACTGTAGACGGATGTGATTGATGTGGTGTTGGGCGGCGTCTAGACGTCGTGCCTGTGGCGTCTGACACACCACGTGACAAATCGGGAAGCAATCCTTGGTTAGTTGACTTATCGGGTGTGTTAGGGCATGACGTCAGCCGAAGTGGCAGGACTGCCCGAGGCACTCATGACCCTCCCGTGTGCTGTCAAGTACGAGTGGCACGCGTCAGGGACATGGGTTGCTTAGTGAGCACGTTTCACTTTGCCTATAAAAGGAGAGCTCACTTAGCTCATCAGGGATCCTTCTCTCCACACACTCTCTCTCGAGACTCACACCTTCTCTCTCTATATTTCCGGTTACCTTTTCCATTTCCAATCACTTTCATTACTTCGGGTCACTCACTAGACTGTCGGAGCCCTTCCTAGACCACCCCCGTCCGGGCTAAGCGCTAACACGGGTGCTTCTCGTGCAAGTCATCTTCTCAGGTGACCACATTAGGGCTCAGCCAAGGTCCAACCATTTATCCAACTCTTCGCCCCCTTCCAGAAGGTCCAAAAGGTTTAAATCGAAGAAGTCCCCACATGAGCAAGTAGGTTGTGAGTCGAACTCTTTAACATGGTATTAGAGCAAGCCTTTCAGAGTGCTATTGGACAAGACTAACTTAGTATTAACATACCAAGTTATTTCCCCTTTGTTTGTAGAATAACTGCACTTTATTTTTTGCAATCCCTATGCTTTGAATCCTTGTTTACCTCTCAACGTGCAGTACTAGGGTCAGGAATCATACGTGTGGTGTATTCCTGCATCAAGCCTCTCCACTCATGGCTAATTGGTATAGAGTTATATGCCATAACAAAACTAGATACCCGTGCCTAAAGGCATGTCGGAACGTAATACAGTACCAACTTCAAGCTACGCGCTCAACTTGACTCCTATACCCGTCAAATGTGATTACATAGCATCAATTACAATTTTTAACAGCTTTCCGATTTGATCATAAAAGGCAACATTTAAATAAGAATACATTGCCTAAAAGTGAGAGGAGAGAGAGGGTAGATTTATTAGGAGAATATTCTCTATATCTTTTTAGAATGCAATGATCTAACGGCTACAACCTTAGCATGATAATATTATCACACAGCCATGATAATATTGTTTATTTGCCTAGACATTTTCAAAGAAAACCGATCTGTTTTATAATATAGATTAATGAAACAATTGTCTTTCCTAGTTCTATATCCAGAAAATAAGTGGACGAAAGACAAATACTAGAAGAAAATTGTCGACATTGCAATTCGAAATGCTTGTGGACAAGTAAACTTTTTAACATGCGTGAAAAGAGAACTCACAAACCAAGAAGACAAATATACCTTAGAAGTATTAATCAATTTTTTAGCTTCAATGGATGTGTCTTTGTTACCCTTCAAAGCAGAGAATGCATTCAAAAGTGTGTGATTTGAGGGCCCGGAATTTTTACCCTGAAGATCTTGGGATGGAATATTCAGCTGCAAAAATTACAACACTAGAATTTTAAAAACAAAATTTCAACCTGGAGAGTGAGTATAAGAGAGGGCAGAAAAATCATGCACCTTTGTTGAGGTAAGCATCGGAAATGATACTCCTATCAAGAAGCCAAAAGCAATTCCAACAAAAGTTGTTATGATAAGCCTCATGCCCTCATTTGGTTTTCTAGAAACTGCGCTGCAGCCAACAAGACAGTAATGGCAAGTAAACAAAAGTTCTATTGCATATGCCATCATTTACTTTAGTTTCTAGCTCAGTTAAAGTTTCAAAGTCAACCAAAGTTCCAAACCTGCGTGCAAGAATTCCCATCTATTTATGGTCTCCTGGTCTATATAAAAAATAACAAGAAGCTCCAAGAGCTACTTTGCAGTGCCCAGCAGATTCTGAGGGACCACTCCAGAAGAAAATAATATAGCCAACGTACAACAAAGATAAGACCTGAAAGAATGCAGAGTAAACATTGAATATGTAATAGCAACAACATTTTTTGAACTAATATGAATTTTGTATGTAAAGATACAATTAAGTAACGCACATAACCCACATGAAAATACCTAACTAAATAGATTAAAAAGGTTTCATACTCAAATCTCAAATAGAGGGTACAATTTCAAGGGACTAAATCTTTTGGAATCAATTTCGCTAATGATTCTTCAAATGACAGATCACGACCAAAAGTTGCTATCCAAGTCCAATTGCATCAGAAAGCTAATATCAGCAAACAAAAATTAAGATTTGGCATAGAACCAGGATGATGGAATCCACCGGCCCAGAGAGCTATTTGGAGCCCTTCTTCCTTTTCTTTTTTTGAACAGGAACAACCAATGTCTCGGAATTCAGCTCTGTAAAGCCAACGCTATCCTAATCCCTCTCTCGTCTTCCTAATTCATTTCATAAGCGAAATCATCAATGCAAAAACGCAAAAGCCAAAGGAATTACTTTATCAACAATAACCTTTTTTAGACTCACATGGATTACTTCAAAGGCCACAAAGTCACAGGTGGTTCCACCCCTCAATACTTCCATAATCAAGCAAGAAACCACCCATGTGCTCCCTTTGGAAAATTGCAGTTCTTTAGCACCTATGAAGTACAAACCTAAGCATCCCACATTAAATTCCCCAACTGGGTACTTCCAAAGGCATGCCACGGCTTATGTTTTTCGACCCAATTACAAACTAAATTATCTTCACAAAACACAGTCAACCAAAAATCAGAGTATTCTAGCTAATACGGACCGCGGTGTTACCTAATTCCAAAGATAACGCAAAGAACTTAGAAACAAATTTGCAGAAAGACTAAGCTAGCTCAAATTGACAAATAAGCCCACCACAGCTAAATTGTTGAGCAGCCGTTGCAATTCATCAAACATCATATCCAAAACAACCCATTAATACTACCCACATATATCAATTGTATAGACTTATATGGATATATGTGCAACATAAATAAACATACATATACATATATACCTGTTGGGCAGTTGTAGAAGACCAGGAATCACGAGAAAACTACTGTTCCAGCGAGCAGAAAATCTGGGCAAAGAAACGAGGGTCGAGAAGCTGCTTCAACCCTCACAAGCTTCTTGATCGGCTCTTCTGTGTGAGTGCACAAATTTTTTATTCGCGCACACACATGTAGTATATGGGAACTTTTTGTATAAGGAAAAGAGAATATAAACTGAAAGAATAGAACTTTTTTCCCCCAGGAAAAGGAATGTCTGATTTTCTCGTGAGGTTCTCGAGGCAAAGAAATATCTTTCCTTCAGTGGATTATATATATATATATATATATATATATATAGAGAGAGAGAGAGAGAGAGAGAGAGAGAGAGAGAGAGAGAGAGGAAAGGGAGTCCAAGGACGGTGGGTTTGAATGGAATTTGGAAAATTCGTCTACTTGCCATTTTCTTGTTTTTCAGGACCCAGTTAAGTTGGAAATTGGTTGCTTCATTAATTCCTGTGATTGACTGATTGGTGGGATCTTCTGAATTGATCTCAAAACCAAATGTAAATTGGTCTATGATTTGCTTCCACATTATTGGTTTTGGTCAATGTGTTTGGGAAAAAAATTAATTATGACTTAAAACTTAAAAGAGTCCTAATGAGTAATGAGTACCAACTACCAAGCCAAAGTTTGGCTCATATGAGAATAGTCAAATTTCTTGAGAATTGTAATCTTTCGTAAATTTTGTTGGGTATTTGTATAATAAAACAACTCAGTTGTCGTAACTTTTACATAAATATAACGGTCTAAAATTGTCTCAATAAATAGCAACTTATTATGTGTCCTTCCAAATTGGCCTGATCAAAAAAACTCCATTGTGTTGTCACATGCAAGACCCGAAGTAGAGCAAGTTTATAGATGGGAATTGAGAAGCTAACCAATGTCCCAATAAATGTTAGACATACAAAAAATAAAAAATAAAATAAACCCAATTCTGCAAATCTTGGGTTTTAAAATGTGAATCCTTCGTCTGATTTCAACTTTTCGATTGAAAGCCAAGATTGTAAAGTAAAGTAAATCTATGTTGAGCAAAGTAACAGTCCTTTTTATTACCAAGAAAATAGTAACTGTCATTTTTTATTACAAAATTCTTTTTGGGAAACAATCTAAGCCTTATAATTAGGCAAGAGATTCAATAACTTCAAAATTACTTTTCGATGTATTGGTATTGTAACAAATCAGCTCAATAGGATAATTATAGTTACTTGATCGAACCTTTCAATTTTTCATTCTGAATTTTTTACCCTAAGTACAGGATGAATTTTTGAAAAAAAATTAGTAATTGTGTGTCCGGTATCATCGTGATCTGAGTCGTAGATGTTGTAGTGCTTATTGAGAAGAGTATTCATTAAATAGGTTATCTTGATCAGACATCAATAGATATTGATTTAATTCATATTTTAAAATTAATCGTACCGTTTTGATGCCTTTCGATGTCGGATCAAGATAATTTTTAATAAATGCTCTTCTCAACAAGCCCTAGAATATCTACTATTCAGATCATTACGATACCGAGCACACAATTATCAAACTTTTCTTTAAAATTCATTCAGTACTTAAGATCCTAAATTCTGAATGAAAAACTGAAAGGTTCGATCAAGTATTTATAACTATTGAAAATTTATTTTAAGGTTATTGAACGGCTCAGATTTTTCAACGAACACAACAATTTCAGGGAGTCATGTGACGTCTCAGATTGAAGGGCTATTGTAGTGGGCCGGAAACGATCAACTGGGTCAAGATTGGCTCGGGCCAAAGGCCCAATCATCAAGCGAAGCAAAGCCCATCCCTTAGTTACGTGGGCCGAATCATCATCCGAGCTCAAAGAACCAGACCGAGATGGTACGAACCGGCGAGAATTGGTATCTCGGCCGAGACAAGATTGATCCGGACGAGTCACCCGAACCGGATAAACCCAATGTGACTCGTGAGGAATGCAGAAGGCAGTTCATCCGACACGTCATGGATGACGTCATCTGAGGCGGTTACCGTGCATGACTAGCTCGTGACAAGTCACATACACGTAGCGGTACCCCACATACGTCGTCATGACGACTCTCAAGTAGTTATAACACATGTCATGAAATGATTCGTAGCTTGCACATGCAATCATAATAAACTTAGCTCGTGACGTAGCGCGACGTCATCCGAGCCAAATGACCGATCTACACCTTAGCTTGGAGTCTAAGTCAGGGGAGCCTATATAAAGGATGAGATGGGAACCCTAAAAGGTACACAACTCAATATCATTCCACTTTTCTCTACTTTCTGAGTACTTCTCTCTAAGTATCTCACTAGACCGTCGGAGTGTCTTCCCCGGCCACATTCTGGTTAGGTTTGGCACTAATGACGGGCGTTACTTGTGCAGGAGCACCAGGAGAGACAGATTCATCTTCGACTGTGGAAAAGAATTAACTCAAAGGATTAATTTGATTCAGGACACCACACTGTCCAAATAGAGAGTCTTTCCACTTTAGAATTGATCTTTAATCATCAGAAGGAAAATGATTTTCACACCCCCTAACCTTATAAATGCATTCTATTTTTGTCTGAATGACTGAATAAACGAACGGTTGACAGGTTTTGCGCATATGGGCCATTCCTTGAAAGGATAAAGTCCCGTGAGTCTCATTTTCATAAGCGAATTTTTATGTATTTGCTACTCTCTCCGTCCCCAATTTCTTGTCCACCTTCACTATTCATGACAACTCAAAAAAATGTTCATATTTTTTAATGTATAATAATGTTGTATATGTTCAATATGGTCGTTTGATGATTCTCGATAAGTTCTATTAAACAAAATTATAAAAAATATTATTCCATACTATAGATTGAAATATATAAACAATTGAAAAATGACACGCATACACGTAGAATGGAAAAGAAATTCAGGAAAGAGAGAATACATAAAACAAGAAAAAATGTACTCCTTTGTTAAAAGAAGTGTTAAAATTACCACCCAACCCAAAACACATGACAAAAGAGAGAGACAACATGTCACCAACAATGGTATGTAGTACGTAAAATATTGACCAACATGTACGGTGGACGTGACTTTAGGTGACGTGGTCAATTTACATTCTATTTGGGCACTGACTCAATGGATCCGGTCCACACCCTTCCTTAGGTGCTTCCCATATACTTTAAGTACTACTAAACTAGCATGAACCCGTGTTATGCATGGAGACATGAATTAAAATGATGTGCACATAAATGCACGGGATAAATTGTCGCAACCAAGTTTCTCCTCACGTCGCATCCAAGTTCCTTCTCACGTCGCATCCAAGTTCCTTCTCACGAAAATTTAAAACGATTTGATCATGCAGATGTTACACACGATTAATATAAATTTTTATCAAATAAATTTGTCTTTATTTTAAAGTGTAAACATTCACAAAGAAACATATAGAAAAAACAATTCAAGCAAATAAAATTGTCATTATGAGTTCCCGAATGCCTTAAAGTAACAAATAAAAGATTAGTCACGAAAACCCCGTTGATCCTGTGTCATTCCTCGACATTCCTACATTTATAAGATTAAAAAATAATTAATTTCATTACATATTAGGCAATTCAAACAATATTTAAGTTATTGGTATTAGTTAACTTCACAATGTCAAAATCTTGAGAATACACTAAAAAAAAAGGGCATAAAACATCCATATACGGCACCCCATATCACATTTTTTACATTGAAATTATCAATATGTAATTTTTTTTTATGAATTGTATTCTATTGTTTTTCGTAAATTCCAATAACTTTGCACTGATATGCCTTTTGTGAACAATACAATGAAAAATATCAATTATAACTCATTTTTGAAATCATGATTATGTTTTATGGGATTTTTCACAAAAATCTAACAAAGAAAATTTGCATGAAGGTGAAAAAATGTACCTATGGAGCGGTTGATGTTAATTGGAGCTGCTAATTTTTTCGCATGTGAGAAGCGCGATCTAAGACTGTGACCTTCTTTTCCACTTCTTTTTGGTGTCCATTTGATCGATGAACTTGATCGATTCGACCTACTAATCGTCGGGTATTAAAAAATTGCAAGGAAAAAAAAGAAGAGGAAAAGAAGTAACGTTTATACAAAATCATGGAGATGACAATTACCTATGGAGTGGTTGGTGGTGGTGTTTTGACCGGCATTCTTCTTGTCTCTTAAGATGCATGCTCTTACACGGCGAGATTCTTTTGCCCCTTCCTTGGGTTCTTTTTCAATAGTTTCAAGTATTGCTCTTTTCTATGAGACCGTTGTGTTTGACATTCGGATCTTTGTTCTCACGATCCATCATGTGTCTTATGTCCAAATATAATGAAAGGCATTTTAAGGATAAAATTAACTAATTTAGATATTTGTTAAAAAA
This sequence comes from Vaccinium vitis-idaea, assembly GCA_963854785.1. Taxonomy (NCBI): domain Eukaryota; kingdom Viridiplantae; phylum Streptophyta; class Magnoliopsida; order Ericales; family Ericaceae; genus Vaccinium; species Vaccinium vitis-idaea. Next base: position 15,484,697 of record OY978221.1, read on the forward strand.
ATTAATAAAGCACTGAAGAAAAAGAAAAGTGACAAAGCAAGGGTTTTGCTAAAGGGTTCTTGTTGTTAGCATTATACATTACACGTGATTTTTCAACATTCGAAATTTATGAATGATATAAACACTGATATTCATGAAACATAGTCATAGAATTAATTTTGCGTCGAAGAGCGAATGAGGAATTAAGATGTGGGAGTTTATTATTTTTGGTCTAGCATAAAACCTTGGTCAACTGAAGATGTGGGCAGTGTTCTTTGTCTGATATTCCTTGCAAACTAAGTTATGCAATCATTCCCAGTTTTTTGTCTGGTACCATAAGTTCAATGCAAACGTTTTGCGTTGGTCAAGTGAAGATGTGCATAGCACGGATATCATACTAAGAACACGTGCTATGATAATGGGTTGCGTTGAGGTTTCTTTAAAACTAATATATATATATATAACTAAGTTATGCAATCATTCCCAGTTTTTTGTCTGGTACCATAAGTTCAATGCAAACGTTTGCGTTGGTCAAGTGAAGATGTGCATAGCACGGATATCATACTAAGAACACGTGCTATGATAATGGGTTGCGTTGAGGTTTCTTTAAAACTAATATATTATATATATATATATATATATATATACAGAACATATCCTGTGAGGGCTCCCTCACAAAAAAGGTGCGGGAAAACAGTTGTGAGCCGTTGGATCCTATGCCCTTCACGCGATCCAACGGCTCACAACCGTTTTCCCGCACTTTTTTTTGTGAGGGAGCCCCTCATAGGAAACTTCTTGTATATATATATATATATATATATATAGGAAGGCGGTCTCCTAAGGGATCCCGCATACAAAATTTGGTGCGGGATTGGCCTTTTTTCAACTTTCCGGATCAAAATTTTGACGATCCGAACCGCTCAATGTTTTTAAAAATGCATTTTCCCAAGGCCTACGCGGGAAATCTTCAAAAAAAAAAATACCCGGAAGGGCTTGATCCAAACAGTTTTCGAAATGGTTTAAATTTAAAAACAGTTTTATCGAAAACTGTTTGGATCAAGCCCCTTCCGGGTATTTGTTTTTGAAGATTTCCGCGTAGGCCTTGGAAAATGCATTTTAAAAACATTGAGCGGTTCGGATCGTCAAAATTTGATCCGGAAAGTTGAAAAAAAGGCCAATCCCGCACCAAATTTTGT